>JALXFT010002483.1:560000-1160000 GCA_023376895.1 Aspiorhynchus laticeps | reverse complement strand
TTTCACAGATATTATTTAAACTAAACTTAGCTAGGCAATGACATCTCTGAATTCAATAATGAAATGCCTTTAACTGAAAATTGAGTGTTTAATCTTATTATTATACATTACTGACACTCTATCCTCCAACTTGATACTGTTAAGTGCTTTAACACAATCTGTATTGTTAAAAGCGCTATATAAATAAAGGTGACTTGACTTGACTTGACTTTGGGTCGGACTGATGGGGAGGTGATCACTTTTCTCGAGAGACACTGTGAGGCTGTGAAGGGAGGGGAGCGAGAGAGAGATCGGTTTGGGATTTGGAGAGGCGGTTCTTTGTGAAGCTCCGGGTTGATCCATCTATCTCTGGATGCCTAGTTCACCTACCTGGGTCGTTTTCTATTGGGCCTAACAGGGGTTTCCTGTATTACCCTGGGCAGCCCACATTTTGCAGGAGATGTGGAGGAGAAGGACATGTCAAGGCGGACTGTGAGGGGCAGTGGTGTCGTTTTTGTGGGGCGGCAGAACACTTTGCTTCGGCCTGACCAGCCCCAAAACTCTGTAGTCTTTGTGGGAAGCCGGATCACCTTTACCGCGCCTGCCCATCAAGAGTTAAATCATATGCAAGTGTGTTAAAGGAAGGAGAAGATCTGCAGGCAGACATGGAGGCCATTCTCAGTAGTCTACCAGTAGAGGGGGAGGAGCAGCTTGGGCGAACAACAGGTGCAAATGATCAGGAAAGGAAAAGTGCATCAGGTGTGAAGTGTGTTGGTGTGAAGGACCAAGTGGATGGAGGTGTGGGAGAACTGATATCTTTATCCTTGGATGGAAAGGTGGAAAGGGATTGGAACAGCAGCTTAATCCACCTTCAGGATGGTCAGAACTGGATTTCACAGAGGTTCTTTCTGATGTGCTGGAGGGGAAGAGGGGCAGGCCGTCTTGGAGCCTGCAATTGGAACAACCCACCAACGAGAGAGAGTTCAGAGTGGGTCAAAGATGGAGATTGCATCAGAGTCGGAGCCTGGAATGAGCCGTTGCAGAGCCTGGAGTGAAGCTGGTGACCGGGATAACGAGGCCATACGCAAACACAGCAAATTTGAGACCGTTGAAAGTCTGAACTCTGTGGGACAAGGCGGTAAGGGGGAGGGCTATGAAGATAAGGAGAAAGAAGTAGGGGGGACAAGTACTGGGTGGGGGGATAGCATTGAAGAGGAAGAGGGAGGGGAAGAAATGTTGGCTGACTCTGGGGAATGGACTGAGGTGGTTTCAAGAAGGGGGAAGGAGGGAACGAGATAAAAATGGGGATGGGAAAGATGGACAAGAGGGGTAAACTGGGATGGGGAAGCCTCAGGGGAAACAAGGGGTTTTCTGGGGAAATTAAAGGTTGTTTAATGGGTGCGATAAGAGTGGCAACTCTAAATGTAAGGGGTTTAAAGATGGCCCAGACTTAAGACCATTCTTAAGGACCGCAAATTTTTTGTCGTTAAGAATGTTATCCTTTGATGTGTTATTTCTGCAAGAATGTCACTTACAAGAGTACAGTGATGTGGAACTTTTTTCTGAGGGATGGGATCGGGGACCTTCACTTTGGGGGGTGGGAAATGTGAAGGCGGATGGGGTGGGTATTTTGTTTTATTCTGGAGAGTTTGTTATTGAATCTGCCAATGTGATTATACCGGGAAGGGTAATAGTAGCAGATGTTAGATGGAGGGGCGTGGCTTTTCGGTTTATAAACGTGTATGCTCCCAGTAAGATAGAGGAAAGGGAGAGTTTCTTGGAAAATTTAGCTCCAGTTCTGTATACTAATCGTTTTGTTGTTCTTGGGGGGGATTTCAATGTATCACTAGACAATGCTTCTGGTGTGAAGCTTGCACGGCTGGTGGGAGAGTTCTCTCTCCGAGATTCATTTAGGGTAGCAGGTGGTATTGAACCTGTGTATACATTGAGGAATAGTAGGCAAGGAGCATCACGTCTGGATTATTTATTTTTGCCAGATAAGGTGAGGGCGGGAACTTATATGCAGCGGCTGATGTGGTGTACTGATCACTGCCTGGTGGGGGTTTGGGTGGAGGTGGGGGGTCTGAAGAGAGGGAGGGGGGTTTGGAGGTTTAATACATCCTTTTTGGAAGAGAGAAGCTTTGTTTTGGTCCTGCAAAGGCTGATGGTTTGTTGGAAAAATTTACGGGGCCTGTATGACTCACAGGCAGCTTGGTGGGAGGGAGTGAAGGAGAGAGTAGCCTTTTTTTGCCGCTGCTGGGGGATAGCAAAAGCACAGCGCAAACGGGCTCAGGTATGCAAATGGTCAGAGGAGTTGCAGACTTTGTGGTCAGGGGGAGCACTGGGCACTGCTGAGGGGTGGGAGAGAGCCGTGTTCCTTAAGGGAGCAATAAAAGATTTTTATGGAGGCGAGGCTAAAGCCTTTGTTTTATGGGCAGGGACCCATAAACGGCAGTTGGATGAAAAGCCGACTAGGTATTTTTTTTCCTCAGTGCGAGGTCGGCAACAACGTAGTTGTATGGAAGGGTTGCAGGGAAGAGAGGGGGTGGTGTCTAATGTAGAGGGTATGTTGCGGGTGGCTGCAAGTTTCTACGGGGAGCTGTTCAGCGGTAAGGGGTGTGTGGACCCAGCTGCTGGAGGCTTCCTGGAAGGGTTGACAGATGTGTTAAAAGAGAAGGAGAGTTTGGGTTTGGAAGGACCACTGTCCTTGCAGGAGGTAGAATCTGCTCTGTTTTCACTTAAAAAGGGTACAGCTCCGGGGGGGGATGGCCTTCCTGTTGAGTTTTATAGAGCCTTCTGGCCCTTGGTAGGGGTAGAGCTAGTGGAGGTGTATCAGGAGAGTCTGGGAAAGGGAGAGTTGCCATTGACTATGCGAACTGGCTTGGTGACCCTTTTGTATAAGAAAGGGAAGAAGGAGAATTTAGCAAATTGGAGGCCAATAACTTTGCTCACAACAGATTATAAGGTGTTGGCCAAGGTTACAACGGAGAGGTTAAAAAGCGTGGTGGGCTTAGTCGTCCATCCTGACCAGACTTGCGGGGTGCCAGGTAGGTCTGGAATTTGGACTTGGTTAGGGATATCATTAGTTGGGTTGAACAACGCTCACTTTTCAAGTCGATCGGACTGACTGTTGCCCAGCTGTAACTGTTTTCATTCTTGTTTAGTTGTCCTTCCTACATCAGTATTCTTTTTTTTTTCGTCTTACAGTGCCACCAAGTGGCCAGTCACAGCGCCCTTTTTCGCCTGACCAAAGACTGAGCCCATACATAGGTGTGCCAATTTGGGTGAAATTATCTCATTCCTTTCTAGAGTTATAGCCATTTTAGCAACCTCGGCCACACGACCTTCGAACGTTTTTTGAGGTCCCCTCGCCAAGGTGAATGGAAATTTCCACTTTGATGATTATTGACAGTCAGACTCCAGAGAATCTTTCTGCGCTGCTTTGGGTCGGACTGGGCCAAATGCCTGGTGCTAGTTTGCAAAAGTAGGTTTTCAACAAAATCCAAAATAGCTGAAAATTTCATCAGAGCGACGAGCCAATCCGAGACCTGCCTCTCGTTCGGCTCGAGCCAAGGATTCCGATGACATAAGGCACTTGGCTCTGCGACAAGCCGTTTGGGAGTTGTGAGCAACAAGAAATACTTTGAGTGCGATGCAATGTTTCCAAATCCTATGAATCCCCAGTATCATTCGGCGTGTAGTCGTGCTGAATGCCACGTTGGATGAACCCACAGGTATTAGTTTCATTACTGGCCTAGATCGTCATGGTAGAATGTACACCTCATAACCACAGATGCTTTAAATTGCATCTGATCAGTGCATTGTGAAGAAAGGCATTGTTTGGAGAATCGATAGGTACAGAAGCTGTACACAAAATATAAGAGTCCTTTCTAAAGAGAAAGCAAATGGCAAACAGTAGCATTTCATTTTACAAACATTTAGTCAGGTAAATAAACCAGATAATACTCACAGCTGAGCATAAACCCAAAGAGTTCTCAACAAAGGACATCCAAAGAGCAAGCCGGTAGCACAAAGTCAACCAAATGGTTTCCCTCTACCAAACAAACTGACTTACTCTATGGTGATCTGGCTTATATGCCCGTTTACCTCCAGGCATTAGCGCCCTCACACTGCTCCTAGTGGTACTGCATGTGGCTCAAATACATGATACCATGAAATCAAAATGAAATGAAGGAACATAAGTACAATAATAAAATCACTTAACGTTTTGTCCGTTACAGTATAAACATATATTTCTTCCCATGTCTTTTCTTACTAATTTCCCTTCTGACACATTCGTCCATTTGTTTTACATTATTTTCATAAATTTTAATCTCATTTTCCGTCTTCAAGGCTTTGTTTAGTTCCATTTTAATTAAATATATTTCTGTTTCCCATTTGGTATTAACTTTTTCCCAATAACCGATCTTAAAATTATACTTGTCATTTTCTTCCTCCATATCCACGGCCTTGTTCTGTTTAGTTCTAAACTAATTTTGGTCTCAGATCTGGTCTCAAGTTCTGCGTAACCTGTTCTACGTGACCCTACAAGCCTGTCTCTAACTGTTGTTAACAGAACAAATTCCCCTTCCGGGTTTAAAATTCTGCTAGTTTCTATCCATCCTTCCACATTTTTTCTTATTTCCTCTGCATATTTTAATTTGACATTTTTATCTCTTTTATTTCTTTTAACTGTTCCTATATGTTTGCATTGACCAATTTCCCACGGGTTGAAGTTATTTCTTGATCTAAATATCCAACATCCTCCTAATTCCTTGTTTGAACTAGTTCTATAGGTTGACCCTATAAAATATTTAACAGCTATTTTCTTCATATGCTTCAATCTCATTATTATGCCAGTGTTTCATTTTCACTGTACTCTTACGTTTTATTTTAGGTTTCCTAACCATATAATACAATGTTTTCTCCGTACTAATTTTGTCCACCCATTTCCAAAAACTGTATTCTCTATTTTGTTCCTTTTCTCTTTTATGGTGCCCCATACAGATAATTCAAATCCTGATACATTCTCTCTATCTACTTTTACTTCTGCTAAAATTATTTCTCATGTCATTTTCCATTCTAAGAGATAAGTTACTCTAATTAACACCAATAGAAATATTCCTACTCCCAATAAAAACCATAGCATGATACTCATCCACTTGCAGAATCGTTGCTGTTTTCTCAGCCTTTTGATGATCTTCTTAGCTTCTCCCAGCTCCTCTGTAAAACTTTCCACGGATGGTGATTGTTTCATTTTTCTGTAATTAGAGGTTAGTACTTAGGCTAACTAAGAGCCATCTGTTTCTTTTTAGAATTACTTGTTTTTTAACTTTTATTTCAGGAGGCCTCATGTATTTGCACTTCTATGACTCCAATCCAGTCAAAGTCTGGATGTGCACATTTTAATACATTTAATTTAAAATGCATCGCTATTTTAAATGTCTCTTTTGGTTCTTCAGTTATTTGTTCATCATGATAAGGGATTCCAACTACATATTTCTGCTCTTCAGGAAGCCACACTTTGTGTTCCTTCAATTCTAGCGCCTGTGCTACAATAAGTTCCACAAACTTTTCCTTCCGAACAGATTTTCTTTTCTCCTTTGTCACTTTGGATCTCATTTGGTTTCCTCGAAAATCCTTGTTATAGACAGGTGTTTCCACCCAATTTCCTGTCTGGGCTATTTCTATTGCTAGAGAGCCCCAACGTCTGACTTGCCACTGGGGGCCTTGTTTCACATAAACTCATGCCAGTTTTCCTCTAGACCCTCTCGTCAGGTCCACTTCAGGAAAACATCTTAGGATGGGCTCATGCCATAGAGTGAGATTCCATTTATTGACCGAGTGTGAAGTACCTAATTACGTTGCTTATTCCAATCACTTATATTGGGCAGTTTTTTGTATTTAAATTCTAACTGTTGACATTGAAAATGATGCATGCGTTTTTTTTTTGTTTGTTTGTTTTTGAGGGTATCGGTTAATTTGTTGATTGCTGTTTTGACAGTGTTTGCTTGCATATTTTAATCATATTTGGTAATTCTCTTTAATGTATTTGCCCCGATTTGATCCATGGGAAATTTATCTAGAATATTTATATCATTTTGTAGTCATTATTTTGTTAAAAATTGCTCTTATCAACCTTGATTTCAATTCTATCATATTATTTTGAGAGTTAAAGTTTTGGGTGGGTTTTTGTGAGCTTTTGCAGTAGCCCCTCACTGCAGAACAAAGATCCGGGGGGTGTGGTTGGATCCACATCTAGGGGGTGGAGATGGTGGGTTTAGGGATCAGGGGGTGGAAACAGGTAGATTTAGGTAAATGTAAAGACCTTTCCACACTGAGCACGATGTGAAAAAGCGAGGCGACTCGCCCGCGAATGTTGCTTTCACACCGAGCGCGAAACGAATGTTCGCCTTCTGCTAATTCATGCCTGCATGCTAGGTGGCGCTGACCAACAATGTATTTTTCCTCAGATATGTATCGCGTATATGGATTTAACATCTAAATTATAATTATAAATAAATTATAATAAACAAAGTTTGGTTCTACACGAGAAACACAAGCTATCTATAATGCTTACAAGAATAGGCTACATCCTACAATATAATTTGAAGTACAATTAGCACCAAACTACACTTGAAAATGTATTTAATTATTAATGTATTTGCTTACCCACTTTAAAACCATCATTGAGTGCTTGTAATAACTTCCATTGTGATTTTATATTTGATTTTGATTCTATAATAATAAGCAGACACATGCGCTCTTTGTATGTTTAATAACGCTAAACTGCTAATATTAGTCATAAACATCCTTTATTGCTATAAAAAAAATGAGCTGCATACAAAACACATTTTTGGGCTGGAAATCGTCCATCCAATCTGGCAACACTGGCCACCATGGGGCGTGAAGAGGAGACAGAACCAGGTTGAGAACGACCAGCCAGGACAAAACGAGGAGCTCGTTCCTAAACGAGGAACTAAATCTGTAGCATGGACACGCGTTTTTAAGCACCACAGTTTTAAAAGTTGAAGCACAAACAATATATGCGATATGCGTGCGCTGTCTCTGTTTCTGTGTGAGAGGAGAGCACATTTGAACGATTACATAAACGCACTTATATGCGTCAGAATATAAGTCAGAAAACCCGTCTTTGCAAGTATCCTCAGTAACACAGTGATTTAGGTCTGAAGAGATAGTAAACTGCTGAAAAAGTAAACACGTAACAGTATATTGGATCCGGACTCTGGTCATAAACTGCTTAGGTGTGTTTGGCATGTTTTGCATGGGCAGATTGCAGATGGGTTGAGATTGGGGTCCAAGCAGCAAGCAGAGGCCAGTTATTTTGGCTGTTTGTGAAGAAAAGAAACAAGCAAAGTTTTAAGCAAACAAGCAAGATAAAGGTTTGAGTAATATATATCATCTGCAATAATATCGTAATTGTTTTAACGATGTGCAATTTGACATTATCGAGTATTTCTCAAACAAAATTCGAAACACCCCTACAGAGTGCGTTCTTTCACTGCATGATTCAGTCTATTCAAATGCATTGAGAATGATAACATTCAAGACATGGGGGCAGAAAATGTATTTATACCACTTCATATAGTTAATCAATTTCACACCAAGAGTGCTGTTTTTCTCCAAAAATTACCATGATTTTAGAGATTCATCCTGTTTGAGCGACTGGGCAACCTGTCCTGCAAAATCTTGTTCTCCTTCCAAGCGTTGCTAAAATCAACAGATAAGTCGTGCCAAACTGAGAAGAATGAATGAAATGAAACCTCTTTCTCTCCGCTCTTGGCCTCCACAAGATAGAAATCACAGTGCTCCAGGAACATTTTGTGTCACGGAGTTGTTTCTCTTGACTTTCCAGCTCTGTTTTAGCTTCACTCAAAAATGCTTCCATTTTCTCCTGAAATGGATGCAAGTTTTGTCCAGAACTTTTCAAGCAAACAGCAGTGACATTGTCTCTGCATTCTCTCAGATCTGTTCGGAGTTTCAGTAGATCTTTAGTTAAGTCTTTAAACTTCATCTGAGAGGCCTGAACAGTCCCTCCAGGATTTTGCGATCGCTGAATTTATCGCAAAAATATTTTTTTAAATATACGAAGGCTTTATTCATTCATTTACATTTAAATTTCTGTGACAAAACAGACAGGAATTACTAATTTTATCAAAATATTTACAACATTCTTTTTTTATAAAATCTGAAGAGGCTGTTTAACCTCCTTGCATTTTTTATTTTTTATTTTTGCCGATAAAATGATTGATGCTTTTTGCAGTTTGTTTAAAGCTCTTGATGCCCTGATGGTGGCATTAATTATTTTCCCCACTGAGCACACATTCAGGGGTTCCAATAAGCTCTCGGTACAAAAATCTTGGTAGAGTTTGTAAATTGTTGCATGAAAGACCGTTTTGCCGTCTTCTTCCTCAAAATGTTTCTTCAGCCACTGCACCACAATGTCATCCATCTTTTCCATTTCCAACTGGGGCAAAAATTACCATGATTACAAATGGGATATTGATTTTTTTTTTTTTTACAACAGCCCAATAAGTTAATATAAGTTAATATTAAGAGACTTGTTTTAGACCCCATATTTCCTGTTTTTGCTCTATTTCGCCAACAAAAATCACTCCAAACAGCCACAGCACTGTTTTGTGTCTCTGAGCAACATGACGGTGTTTCATTCCTGAAAGAATCAACCATTTAAATGATTCTGTTCAGTCGCAATAAATCACTTATTAACAGTGGCTTGCTGCCACCTGCTGGTGCTTTTCATTTTTTTCAGATATTTTTTTCATGTTTTAAATCATTTCAAATATCAGTATTCAACATTTTATGTTTAATATATATATATAAAAAAATAAATATGCATTTGTAATTGCAGGTTAAATGCATTCATGTCTTGCTTTAAACAGTGTGTAGATACATCTAAATGCCACTTCAGACGCAGCTTCTTTGTTGATTTCATTTGCTTGGAAACAGCCCAAATGTCTTAACCCATTTAGTCCCACCGGTCACACTAGTGACTGTAAAAAAGTTTTTCATTTATAAAGCTCTACAAACCGTACTGACTGATGTTTTAGTGCACTTCCTGCAAATATGGAAAAAATAAAGGGTCTCAATTAAATATGTGCAGTTTCACATGATTAGTGCAAATTGTCACATGACCAGAGCAGTTTATTTCCTGTAGGCACCTTTAGCAGATACAATTAACACATTAACATTTTACAGGAGATGAGAATGTGAGTTCTTGGTTGTTTTGTACATTTATTAAATTAAATTAATTATATTAAACACTGTGTATTTACCAGCAAGATACTTTTAATGCCTTGTTTGCAAGAAAAACATTGTTTAAGAGATAATAATCTCAATGAAGGTATCAAAGCATCCGATGTTTATGATTACTGAAGGCACCACATCCATGGTTGTTTCACACCTATAGGCCCTACCTACATTCAGAATTTGGTATTTAAATAAGGTTTAGCGGCCACATAGTTAACCGGAGAAGACATTGCAGTCTCCTGTTACAATGGCTGCTGCCATTCCAAACAGTCCTGGAACATCTAGAAGAATGATGTGTGTAACACCGCCAAGAATTTCTGTTGAAATGAGAGAGGAGATGACTTTAGCACCAAGGAAAAATCAAGGGAAGAGCCAAAGAAAGGTTCTCATTGAAGATGAAGATATTGTGAAACAAGATTTCACTGTCTCTTATGATCGTGTGGGGAGATTTGTGTTTGACAAAGAGTTGCAGATTGTGAAAGACTCGTTTTGGAATCTTACTATGAATATACACCCGAATGCTCCTACCTGCTTTTGACCACCATAGATTGGACATACTTCTACAATCAAATTAGGAGAAACTTTAATATGGATGGAAAACTTTGGTACTGTTGGAACAAAACGCTTCATGACCAAAATTATCTCATGCTGGTCAATAAACTTCGGGAGGACTCTGAAACAAACTTTTTGTCTCAAAGCAGCGATGAGTCTGACTCCGAGTATGATCGAGACTGGCCTCTTCCTGAGGTCAACCCTTTCGAATTCTGCAAAAATAGTCTATATTTCGAGCAAAGTGATGTATCTGTGTTAAACATCATTTTTTCAATGATAGACACACTGTTTCAGTCAAGTTAAATTTATTTTAAACCAAATAATCAGTATGTTGTTTCATAAATTCAACTGTTTGGAATACTAATAGTGAACGTTCATTTCTTTTTGGTAATAGTCTAAATTGTCTTTCCATAATGCAAAACTTCATCCACCACAGAATATAAATTCCACGCAATCTTTTTTTAATACCAATTCAGTGAATCCATTTTTTTCTAGTTCCTGTCTTTCATTCAGCCCACATCTCAAACTCATACTGTGAACAACACTGTAAACCCCAATGTTGTCATTAATAAAGAAATAACTTAGCATTACTTAAAATGACATGTTTTGGTGTCAAAACTTAAACGGGTATGTTTAATTGACTCATTTGGGAGCAAAAATCTATCGAATTAAGATTTCAAGTGTAATGAACAATTTATTTAAATTATGCTCTGTGTCTCCGTTTAATATGCTTGGTCGTGTTTGAAATTCTGCCTTGACAAACGCACTGATTGGTCGATATAACACAAGGTGGTAAATTTTTGGTCGTTGTTGAAGCAGCGGTCCAGAGGCAGCTGGCAGAGAGAGCTGTCTAAGATGAAAATCAAACGTTAAATTGATAAGTAGAGAATAAAACGCATATACACTTTTCTTAATTACCTTACAAGTTTTATTGTAATGTTATTTGAAAGCGGCACTAGCAGACAGGCCGTCGTGAAGCAGGCGGAAAGAGCTCTCGTCATGAAGACTCATTGAAGTATGCTGGTAGGTTAATGGTAAAATACATGTGTATATTTTGCTTAGTTGTCTTCAAAATGTTTTCATTTTAGTGTGATTTCTAGTAAGACATGTTTCAAGTTCAATTTTTCCGCAAGGTTTCTACCGGTGGACCCAAGAGGGTTCCGGTGAGCCAGAGAGGTTAGAGTCCCATGGCATCACCTCACATGCCTTTTCACGGCACCAGAACACTGATCTCGTCTTTTGCCGGTGGACACAATAGAGTTCCGGTGAGCCAGAGTGGTCAGAGTCCCGTGGCGTCACCTCACATGCCTTTTCACGGCACCAGAAGAACACTGATCTTGTCTCTTGCCGGTGGACCCAAGAGAGTTCCGGTGAGCCAGAGCGGTCAGAGTCCCGTGGCGTCACCTCACACACCTGTTCCCGGCACCAGAAGAACACTGATCTCAGGACTGCAGCGCATCTCGCATGCTGCGAGTCAGCAGAAGCCTGTCAGAGCCTGTCCCGGGGACCAGAATGTGAATCCAGATCAGCTCGTAACAACACCGAGAAACTCCGTTTCTTTAGTGAAGCCTCACACGCCTGTTCGCAGCATGCCACTGGGACCACAGCGTGTCCGGCGTCCCTCGAGTCAGCAGAAGCCTGTCAGAGCCTGTCCCGGGGACCAGAATGTGAATCCAGATCAGCTCGTTACAACAACACCGAGCAACCGGGTTTCTTTAGCGAAGCCTCACTCGCCTGTTCGCAGCATGCCACTGGGACCACAGCGTGTCCGGCGTCCCTCGAGTCAGCAGAAGCCTGTCAGTCTCCAAGTTTCTGCAAAAAACACCTGTCCCGGGGACCAGAAACCTCAGCAAATTCCTTGCACTGTAACGTCCAATACTGCCAAGAAAGAATGGTGTATAGACCATTTCAAAGTCAGCCAAATACTGGGCAAAGGCGCGTTTGGCAGTGTCTATCTGGCCAAGGAACATGGGAACAATATGTATGTAGCAATCAAAATACTCTTTAAAAAAACAAATCCGGAAAGATAAATATATAAATCAGCTACAGAGGGAGGTTCAGATTCAGGCAAGTCTCAGCCATCCCAATATCTTGTCTCTCTATGGTTATTTCTCAGATATGGACCACGTGTTTATTGTTCTTGAGTTTGCACCCAAGGGAGCGCTGTCCATAGAACTCCGGGCCTGTGGGAAGTTTACCGAAAAACGAAGTGCCAGTTATATAAAGCAGCTTGCAGATGCTCTGAGCTACTGCCATTCAAACGAGGTCATACACAGAGACATCAAACCTGAAAACCTACTGCTGGTAGGATCAACCTACCTATTGTTGATCCAAGATGGCGACGAGCATGGCAGCCGTGTTGCGAGCTCCGAGAAAACTGCAGTTTTTCTTATGTTTTATTTGTTATTTTGTTGTTTTACGTGTTGGATGTTGTTAGTATAACTGTCTACGATAGAGACACGCTTTTGAACATTGGTTCATTCGTCGCGCAACGCAAACCGGACTTTGAGTTCTTGAACGCCGGCGCTTTGTTTACGGACACCGCATCAGAGCCCTTTGTCTGGGTCGCACGGTCATGACCGAGGAAACGCCGCCGGAAAAGGGGAAAGAGAGCCGGAGTCCTTGTCAGACTCAGAGGCCGTCCCCTCCGACCTCCACTCCCAACCATTTTGTTGGCTAACATTCAGTCACTGGACAACAAACTCTGCGAATTGCGGGCGTGCATCTCATACCAACGAGAAACAAGGAACTGCTGCATTATTTGCCTCACAGAAACATGGATGTCTGCAGTGGTTCCAGACTCATCCATCGAGCTTACGGGGTTCTCCGTGCACCGCTCAGACAGAATGAAAGAGCTCACAGGGAAAAGCAGAGGTGGGGGCGTTTGTTTCTTTATCAACAACTCGTGGTGTGATGAAAGGAATCTACACTCTATTAAATCCTTCTGCTCCCCTGATCTGGAATTTCATATGCTTCTGTGTCGACTTTTCTGGCTACCGAGGGAAATTACAGCTATCATAATCACAGCTGTTTACATCCCCCCTCAAAAAAAGTATTAATGATAAATCCCCCGTGATGTTTGTACTGGCTACTGTATACAGGCCACCAGGTCACCATACAGACTTTATTAAAGAATTTGCTGATTTTTTTATCAGAGTTAGTGCTGGCTGCAGATAAAGTCTTAATTGTGGGTGATTTTAATATCCACGTTGATAAGGAAAAAGACGCATTAGGATCAGCATTCATAGACATTCTGAACTCTATTGGGGTTAGACAACACGTTTCAGGACCTACTCATAGTCGAAATCATACTCTAGATTTAATACTGTCACATGGAATTGATGTTAGTGGTGTTGAAATTCTGCAGCAAAGCAATGATATATCAGATCATTATCTAGTCTTGTGTAAACTCCATATAGTTAAAGCTGTAAATTCAACTCATTTTTACAAATATGGTAGAACCATCACTTCTAGCACAAAAGACTGCTTTGTAAGTAATCTTCCTGATTTATCTCAATTCCTCAGCATATCCAACAGCACAGAAAAACTTGATGTAACAGAAACTATGGACTCTCTCTTTTCTAGCACTTTAGATACGGTTGCTCCTTTACGCTTAAGGAAGATTAAGGAAAAGAGTCCAACACCGTGGTATAATGAGCACACTCGCACTCTAAAGAGAGCAGCCCGGAAAATGGAGCGCAGCTGGAGGAAAACAAAACTAGAGGTATTTCGTATAGCTTGGCGGGAATGTATCCTATCCTACAGAAAAGCATTAAAAACTGCTAGATCTGATTACTTTTCGTCTCTTTTAGAAGAAAACAAACATAACCCCAGGTATTTATTCAATACAGTGGCAAAATTAACAAAAAATAAAGCATCAACAGGTGTTGACATTTCCCAACAGCACAACATTAATGACTTTATGAACTATTTTACTTCCAAAATTGATACTATTAGAGATCAAATTGTAACCATGCAGTCGTCAGCTAGAGTATAACATCAAATAGTGCACTATAGATCCCCTGAGGAACAATTCCACTCATTCTCTACTATAGGAGAGGAAGATTAGTATAACAACATGTATGTTAGACCCTATTCCATCTAAACTACTAAAAGAGGTACTTCCAGAAGTCATAGATCCTCTTTTGGCTATTATTAATTAATCATTGTCATTAGGATATGTCCCCAAAAACTTTAAATTGGCTGTTATTAAGCCTCTCATTAAAAAAAGACAACTTGACCCCAAAGATCTAGTTAATTACAGACCGATCTCGAATCTCCCTTTTCTGTCAAAGATATTAGAAAAGGTTGTATCCTCACAATTATATTCCTTCTTAGAGAAAAATGATATCTGTGAGGATTTACAGTCAGGATTTAGACCATCTCATAGTACGGAGACTGCTCTCATTAGAATGACAAATGACCTGCTCTTATCATCTGATCGTGGTTGTATCTCTCTATTAGTGCTACTGGATCTTAGTGCTGCGTTCAACACTATCGATCACATCATTCTTTTGAATAGACTAGAAAACTTTGTTGGCATTAGTGGAAGTGCATTAGCATGGCTCAAATTGTACTTATCTGACCGCCATCAATTCGTAGCAGTGAATGAAGAGGTATCATATCGATCACAAGTGCAGTATGGAGTACCTCAAGGCTCAGTACTAGGGCCGTTACTTTTCACGCTTTATATGTTACCCTTGGGAAATATCATTAGGAAACACGAGGTTAGCTTTCACTGTTATGCTGATGATAATCAGCTCTATATTTCTTCACGGCCCGGTGAAACACACCAAATTGAGAAACTTATGGAATGCATAGTCGATATAAAAAAACTGGATGACGAGTAATTTCTTACTGCTAAATTCTAAAAAAAACAGGTGTTAATTATCGGACCTAAAACCCCCACAAGTAATAAACTAGAACACTGCCTAACACTTGATGGCTGCTCTGTCGATTCTTCGTCATCAGTCAGGAACCTAGGTGTGCTATTTGATAGCAATCTCTCCTTTGAAAGCCACGTTTCTAGCATTTGTAAAACTGCATTTTTTCATCTTAAAAATATCTAAACTGAGACCTATGCTCTCAATGTCAAATGCAGAAATATTAATTCATGCGTTTATGACCTCAAGGTTAGATTATTGCAATGCTTTATTGGGTGGTTGTTCTGCACGTGTAATAAACAAACTACAGATGGTTCAAAATGCAGCAGCTAGAGTTCTTACTAGAACCAGGAAGTATGATCACATTAGCCCGGTTCTGTCAACACTGCACTGGCTCCCTACTAAACATCGTATAGATTTTAAAATCTTGTTAATTACTTATAAAGCCCTGAATGGTTTAGCTCCTCAGTACTTGAGCGAGCTCTTATCGCATTATAGTCCTCCACGGCCACTGCTTTCTCAAAATTCTGGCCATTTGATAATACCTAGAATAATCAAAATCAACTGCGGGCGGCAGATCTTTTTCCTATTTAGCTCCCAAACTCTGGAACAATCTACCTAACACTGTTCGGGAGGCAGACACACTCTGTCAGTTTAAATCTAGATTAAAGACCTATCTCTTTAACCTGGCATACACATAACACACTAATACACTTCTAATATTCAAATCCGTTAAAGGATTGTTAGGCTGCATTAATTAGGTCAACCGGAACCGGGAACACTTCCCATAACACACGATGTACTTGTTACATCGTAAGAAGATTGACATCTACACTAATATTAGTCTGCTTCTTTCTTATTCCGAGGTCACTGCAGTCACCAGATCAGATGGTGGATCAGCACCTAGAGACGACCTCTATATCCCTGAATGTCAGCGGAGACCAGGACACCTAGATGACCCCAAGAGACAGATCCCCAGTGAGGACCCCGTCACATAGACAGCCATCAGGAAAAGACCTCGGGAACCAGTTGAGCCCTTACAATTTGACATTGCAGCAGTTGGAATTGAACTGCTGTGTCATATGGCCAGAGGAGAAATGGCCCCCCGACTGAGCCTGGTTTCTCCCAAGGTTTTTTTCTCCGTTCTGTCACCAATGGAGTTTTGGTTCCTTGCCGCTGTCGCCTCTGGCTTGCTTAGTTGGGCACAATTCATTTCCAGCGATATCATCGACTTGATTGAACGAACTGAACTGATCTGGACGATGCCATCACTGAATTCAATAATGAAATGCCTTTAACTGTGTTTAATCTTGTAATTTTACATTATTGACACTATTTTCCTATTTTGATATTGTGCAGTTGCTTTGACACAATTTGTATTGTTAAAAGCGTTATATAAATAAAGGTGACTTGACTTAACTTGATTTGCAAGTAGGGCTGGACGATAAAACGATAACAGTGATTATCACATAAAATGATCGATAATTCATGTTCGGAATGTTATATAATGATTATGAACTATGCAAACAACATTAAATGGCAAACACGCTGAAAAAAAAAAAAAGCGGAACGAAACTGCGCTACTCGTCTGAATAGGTTCCATAGAGACATGTCATTATTCGATGCATTTTTAACATTGATATTTGGATTCCTCATACACATCGGACAGTATCTTTGACCATTGATTAATTTAAAATACAATCTTCTTATTGAACTTCCACATTCTAAACAAATTTGTTTACTTCTATGATTTATCCATTCAATTTTCACAATTCCAATTTTTCCTGTTGCTTCACAAATTTTATGTCTCATTGTTCCCAATCCTGTAAGTTTCATCTGAAATTTAGGCAGAAGTGAGTGAGTTTATTATTGCTAGTTGTCCAAAACGATGTTTTACATCGCTTCAAGGCCTTTTTCATTTTATCCCATCTGTTCATTAAAATAATAATTCCCAATAATATTATTCCATCATTTTCTAGGAAAAAATCCAACATAAAAACAGTCATAAACCCTATTATTATCCATAAAGTTGCTTCTTTACCATACTTGTATCTAATTGGACTATTAACGTACATTGCATTTGTTATAACAGTCATTTCTCCCCAGAAAACAAAATCAATCTAATTTATCATTACTGATGTTATCAATACTCAATTTACACATGCTTGTTATAACTAGGGCCAATGTCCTCGTTACGGTTTGGTGTGTTAAGCAAAGCTCACGACAGAGGAGTCCAATCAAAGAGTTCTTTTAATAATCCACAGACAGAGACGGGCACAACCAAACATAAATTAAACAATAGCAGACCAAAAAACAGGGGAGAACACAGGCTTTAAATACTGAACACAATCATGGAGAAACAGAAAACAGGTGTGGAACTAATTAACTAATCAGGGCAACTAAGGAAAACTAGATCAAAGGAAGACAAGTAGAAGTAGTTTGATGGCGCCGAGCATGGCAGCCGTGTTGCGAACTCCAAGAAAACTCAGCAGTTTTTCGTATGTTTTATTTGTTATTTTGTTGTTTTACGTGCTGGATGTTGTTTGTATAACTGTCTACGATAGACACACTTTTAAACATTGGTTCCTTTGTCAAGCAACGCAAACCGGACTTTGAGTTCTTGAACGCCGGCACTTTGTTTACAGACACCGCATCAGAGCCCTTTGTCTGGGCCACATGGTCATGACCGAGGAAACGCTGCCGGAAAAGGGTAAAGAGAGCCGGCTTCCTTGTCAGACTCAGATGCTATCAGGATTAGAAGATCTGGAAACTTTCCAATCATCTCAGATCTATCAAGCGAGGTACGAAGAACGGACCCCAGGCACTCAAGGAACTGTATGGGAATATAAGAGAGCAGGAAACCGCGTACCCAGATGCAGCGTTTATTGTTACGGGGGACTTTAACAAAGCCAACTTCAGAACAATAGCTCCAAAATACTTTCACCATCAACACGCGTGGTGATCGTGTACTGGACCACTGCTACTCTCCTTTCTGGGACGCCTACAAATCAGTGTTTTAGCTTCACTCAAAAATGCTTCCATTCTCTCCTGAAATGGATGCAAGTTTTGTCCAGAACTTTTCAAGCAAACTGTTACATCTCTGCCTTAATTGAAAAGAACACACACAACACGCTTCTTCCACACCAGTTCACCCTCACTTCTTTACTGAAGATTCTAACACCAACTTCTTTACAGGTAACAGCCCCCTCTAGTGACCATTACTGGAAACAACCCCTGTAATTCTAATACATAACATCCCCCCTTTTCTTGGATATAAAATCAAATTAACTGAACATAATCAAAACTGACTTAAAGAACAAATTATAACCTTCTTCAACACCTTAATCCCCAGCCAATTAATAATAATCTTTTTTCCACGATAAACATTAACAAACAAAGTATTTTATGAAAACATGCAAACATATAGGCCTATGCCTCAAGTTATTTAACTTATACCCCCCCCCCCCCCTTTTCTGGTCATATTGGACAGCCTACATCTATAGCATTTATTCCTTTCAGTTCATGATATAGTCGGACAATTTCTCAGGCACTCGTCTAGTCTGTTGTGGTCTGTCCTTTTTTTGTCTGTCTGATGAATTCATTTTTGGGTTTAGATCATGAGGTTTGAAGTCAGGACAATAACTGTTTTCGGTCTGATCTATCTGTTCGTGTTCAGTTTCTGCATCACCTGTTTCACGGGTGTTGAATCGTTTGACGCGAGTAGTGTTTCGCATGCATCTTTCCCCAGTGGGTGATTCTACAGTCACTTGGTTTCCAGTTTTGCTCACGACTTGATGCGGGACTGGGCTGAATGGAGTCGTGAATTTATCTACCTTTTCTTGTTGCACAAGCACTGTGTCTCCTACATTCACATTTGAGTATTGTGCCCCTCGTCGCTCATCTGCATATCTTTTTGCTTTTGCTTTTTGTTCTGCATCCCTGTCACATACTTGTTGATCTTTACATGCTTCTGAAAGGTTGGGTAGCTTCCCCCGAATCTTCCTATTAAAGAGCAGTTCAGCTGGGCTTTTTCCAGTCACTGGGTGTTCGATACCTCTTTACACAGTGACATATTTCCTCAGCTCTTTTTTCCAATCAAGTCCCTCAGCCTGTGCAATCCGTATTCTTTTCATTAGCGATGAGTTCTGGCGTTCCACCTTCCCATAAGCCTGAGTCCATTTGGGAGTGGTTTTGACATGTCTGATGCCGTTGCTCTTGCAGAACACATTGAATTGTTCAGATTTGAACTAGGTCCTTGATCTGACCGACATGTAATAGGCAGGCTGTGTCTACTAAATATAGACTCCAAGCTGTCTATGATTTTGTCTGATGTTGTCGACAACAGAACATCATATTCGTAGTAGCGACTATAGTAATTCACCACAACATGTATGGAATGACCAGTTGGGAGTGGGCCTAACAGGTCTATGGCCACATCCTGCCAGGGTCCATCTGGTATGGTGTAGGTCGTAACGGCTCAGGTGCATCTGGCCTGGATACTATCTGGCACCCGTGACATGACTTGCAGTACTTCTCTGCGGCTCTATCCATACCCGGCCACCACACTTTGGACCGGAGATGCTGTTTAGTGCCCACAATTCCGAAGTGCCCTTCGTGTGCTAGATTCCAACGCTCTGGGTTGTAATGCTTTTGGTACCACTATGCGTGTTCCACGGAGGACCATCTGGCCAATGCAGCACAGCTCATTGGCCACTGGAATGTATGCTTTACAGTTCTCAAAGTGCCCACTGTTAATTGCAGAGCGTACTTCTTTCAACTCTGGGTCACTCTCAGAGGCTTCCTCTACCTCTCTGATGGTCAAAGCACTAGGCGTTGCACTCACTGCAATAAACCTGACATATTCTTCTGAATTGTGCACATGCCTCACAGTTTTTGATGCTTCTCCCAACAGTCTTGACAGTGAGTCTGCAATGTTCTGCCTGCCAGGTAAGTGCGTGACCTTGAAGTTGTATGGCTGTAGTCGGAGTACCCATCTTTCCCTCCGGGCACAGGGTTTGGAGCGGGGGCTATATATGGCTTCCAGTGGTTTGTGGTCTGTGACCAGCTCAAATACTCTGCCATAAATGTAAGCGTGCAGTCTTTCACATGCCCACACGAGAGCCAGGGCCTTTTTTTCTGTCTGTGAATATCTGCGCTCACAGTCTGTTAGACAGCGACTCACATAACATACTGGCACTGCCTCACCCTTTTGGATTTGAACCAAGACAGCCCCACCTGGCTTGCATCTGCGATCACTTTAGTTGGAGCATCTTTATCAAAGTATGCTAATGTGCTTGCTCTGGCCAGTTCTTCTTTCAGGGCATTGAATGACTGTCTTTGTTCTGGCCCAAACTCAAAGTGTGTCTCCTTTTTTGTTAAGTGTCGTAGTGGTTCTGACAGCGTTGCATACTGCGGAATGAATCTGCTGCTGTAGCCCACCAGACCCAGGAAACTCCTAACCTCTGAAGCTGTCTTTGGTTCTCTTGCCTACCTTACAGCTCGTACTCTTTCTTCTGTCAGACCGATTCCTTTCTCAGACAAAAGGATTCCCATGAATATCAGCTTGCTCATGTTGAACTGGCACTTTCACTCAGTCTTTTAATAACTGCATGTAAATGTTGGTCGTGCATTTCTTGGTAGCCGGCATGAACAATGATATCATCTGAGATATTTTCTACACCTTCAATTCCTGCTAAGGCATTGGCATTCTCATGCTGATACAGTTCGGTGGCAGAGGATACCCCAAAAATCAGTCTTTTATAGCGATACATGCCATTATGCACCACAAACGTAGTGATTAGTGATGCGCAGGTCGGGTTTTTTTCCAACCCGCGGGTCCCGCTTTTACGAAATTATTCGGCCCGCCCCAGCCCGCCCCGCACCAGCCCGCCCCGCACCACTGTATCTATTTTTACAACCCGCCCCGCCCCGCACCCACGACCATTAAATAGACATACTAGGCATCGTAATGTAAATGAAAACAGCCTTTATTTCAGCCTGAAAGTGCTTGGAAACGTCGCCCTGTAATCTGGCAACAACATACGATTATGAATATGAACCATAAATCAGGTCACATTAATAACAAGATAATGATAAACATTTTCAACATTTACAAAGCAGCGTTTGGATTCATCTAATAGGCTAAACATTTTTTTATTTCAGATTTGTATAGGCCTACAGTTTACAGCCTACGCTACATAACCACTGAACTTTTGTTTTATTTAACACACGGAAATGTTCATTTAGCTTTTTTACGTTCGCTGTGCAAAAAAAGAATGGCATCCACTGTACCGGGGTTTAATCTATTACACCTAGACTCCAGCACCCGGCCAGCAGAGCTGAATGTGCACTCGCTTGATGCGCTTGTGGCTGGGAATGGGATACAGAGCTGCTTGGCGCTTTCGTGACATGTCACGTGACGCCAAAGGTTTGGGGACATCAAGCAAGTTACATTGCTACGTAGGCCTTCGTATTGTAACCTTATCAAAGAACCTAATGAAATATGAAAATAGATATTCCCAAATATTTAATATTGGCTATAGGGAATTGCACGCAACATACATGGATTTTTTTTTTTTAATGACCCGCCCCAACCCGCCCCGCGGGTTATGAGATGACCCGCGCATCACTAGTAGTGATCTCTCTCGATTCGGGGCTGAGCTCCAGCTGATGGTAACCCCATTTTAAATCCAGCTTGCTGAATATAATTGAGCCATTGATGCCTTGGAGAATCTCATCCATGGTAGGGATAGGGTAACGTTCCCTTACTATGGCAAGGTTAGCCTGCCTCATATCCAGACACAATCTTATCTCTGAGTTGGTCTTAGGCACTATAACTACAGGATTCACCCATGGTGTGGGACCACTGACTGGTTCAATGATGATCCATGTACATTAGCACCTTTATTTTCCACTCTTCTGCTCTCCTGAGATTGAACAGGATGCGTCTGAGTGGCTGCGCTACTGGTCTCACGCTTGGGACTGTGTAATTTGGTTGGTGTTTAGCTTGCCAACCCCATTGAACACTTCCGGATACTTTTGTTGCAGAGCTTGCTTTAATTCAATCACGGCAGAAATATCAGTGCCTATTTTTAAAACTCCTAGCTTGATGGCTGTTTCTCTTCCTAAGAGGGGTTCTCCTTTTCCTCGTATCATGATGAATTCAGCCTGCTCTGTTCTGTTGGATATGCTTACCTCGCATTGGAACGCACCCTTGACTGTTAGAGGTGTGATTTTGGTGATTTGGTGATTTTGGTCACGTTTGTCCTGCTGGTTTCTGTTCATACAACATCAGTCAATGAAGCCTGAGTTTCAGAAGCTTCAAAAGCATCATCATATAAATGTCATGAAGCTTCTGAAAGTCAGGCTCTATTGACTGATATAGTATGAACAAACCAGCAGGACAAACTTGAAAATCACCTTTTGCGTTTAGAAAACACACATACACACAAGGATTGAACGGCGTGGATGCGAGTAAATAATGACTGAATTTATATGTTTGGGTGAACTAACTCTTTAAAGCTCCAAATAGAAATTGTATGAAATATATGTAAACATTTATATTATAGTAGTACCTTGAGGAAATAAACTTTAAGAAAGCTGCAAAAATGTTTTACATTTTAATAAAAAAAAAAATAAATTTACAATTATGCATTTGGCAGACACTTTTATCCGAAGTGACTTACAGTGCTCTTATTACAGGGACCCCAATCCCCTTGGAGCAACCTGGAGTAAAGAGCCCTGCTGAAGGACACACTGATGGTGACAACTGCGGAGATCGATCCAGCAACCTTCTGCTTACCAGTTCATTACACCACAAAAGTAATGAAGCTATACAAAAAATTAGCATGTAATTGTAAACATATGAAATGAAATTTTGCAAGAAATGGAATGCTGACAACATACAGTATGTACTTTTTTTACTCTGTGTAATTGTTTTATAGGTAGTTGTCCTCATAGAGAGCAGGCACACAGATGTTTGGAGCAGACACAGCAGGAGCCAGATTGTCCTGCACATGTTCTCCTGCTCTTGATTCAAGATTGTGTGGTTCAGGGGCGTCATCATGGTCTTCCTCATCCTCTCTGTGCACTCAGGCAAGGATAGCCTCGATGTCCGTTTCCCATCCATGACCAGATTCAGTCAGACTGCAGCAATGAGGGTCGTAATGGATGGCAGAGACAGGTGAAGGTGGACACGGTGGTCAGCTGCTTCATCAGAATAAAGCTGCAGAACTGGCACAGCTGT
This sequence comes from Aspiorhynchus laticeps, assembly GCA_023376895.1. Classification (NCBI taxonomy): domain Eukaryota; kingdom Metazoa; phylum Chordata; class Actinopteri; order Cypriniformes; family Cyprinidae; genus Aspiorhynchus; species Aspiorhynchus laticeps. The sequence continues at coordinate 1,137,053 of JALXFT010002483.1, read as the reverse complement.
GTTGAGATGTGGGTTCACTGCCTGTAAATACATGATTGTTAGAACAATATGTTTGAATAAAGGTTTGTTTCATGTGTTGTTGACTTGCTTATTTATTGTCATGGTTACTTTTATTTACATTTTATTCATTTGTTCATGTTTCCTGTTGTTATCAGTAAATAAAATATAATTGTTTCATTAACATATGCATTAATTCATTACTTGACTGAAAATTGAGATGTATTCACCTTGGCTGCAATTGTCTAGTAGTGTGTAGTCATGCATAGCTATGGCATATGAAAAAGCAAATTACATTTTGCTTGTTTTACTAAAAAGTAGAATTAATTATTGGTCAGCAGTTTTGGTCTACCAATGCATTCTGAGGAAAACTTAATTTCTAAGTAGTAATACTTACATTTTTTGAGTGTAGTAATACTTACATTTTTTGAGTGTCAAATCAACAGTCTTCTCCAAAGGTAAGATATTTGAGCAGATATTCGACGCCTCCTTTGTGCAGATATTACAAACATGGAGGAAAACGTACTAGGTAGGGTTGTGGATTTATTGATGCTATGAGGTGTTTGTGCACCTGTCGCTCTTATTTTCTTTTTATTATTATTACTGCAGAACATACAAGCTCAGGGAAAGATGGTATATCTTTAACAATGAACAATCATAATGACAAAAAACAACAACAACAGAAAACAACTATAATGGGTTTGCATACATCATAGTATGAGATTATATACACGGGAAAAATATTAAATATCTTTGAATAATCATAAAATTCATATAAACAATGCATTAAAATTGCATTTGTTTTTGTTATGTATAAGCCTCAGGGATGAAACGAGAGAGACATTCAACAAGAAAAAGAGGAAAACAAAGGAGATTCAAGCCAGTTTTGTGGGTGAACAATTTTGCACAAAATTCAGAAAATAACATTCAAGAGATAATGATTTTAGTTTTTCATAATAAAAAATAATATCTTTAAGGATTAAACTGTGGGTTATATTAGTAGAGTTAAAAATATAAAAACTTAAAATCAACCCAAAATTTATTGGTTATACTACAATCATAAGGGCAGCTGTTTCTTCAACAAGACCACAAAATGAGCAAATTTCATCAACATCAAAAATATTTACAGATAGATGAATTAAGCCTGTCGCTCATATCTTTTAAGTTTGTTTTTGCACTTGTTATAACGTCATAGATCACATGATAATGTAAACATGGGGAATCACATTCATACTCAACAAGATTTGGCTGTAGAGTACGTACTCTTATTTTATTGTTTTTACTTATTTTTTATCTTTTTCCTACCTATATTTATATATACTCTCCTGTGTTATGTATCATCTTTTATTTTATTTTTTTGCACTGTCCATTGAGCGGACCCGTCCTGACCTACATTTCACTACTGATTATACCCTGTATGATTGTGTATGTGACAAATAAACAAGAACCTTGAACAATTCATTTTCTTAAGCATTTGTTAAAAATATCCATCTTTGAAACAGATAATCATACTTGAGAAGCCACTTGATTGCCACTTGGTTTTGTAAGATTTGTTAAATATATTGAATAAAGTATTGATTAAAGTCTTGTATAATACATCACTCTTTTAGCATTCGTTAAGTAAGTACTTATTGAAATTAAGTACCTACTCATTGAGTAGGCGGTTTCGGAGACAGCCTGAGTCTCTGCATTCTCTCAGATCTGTTCGGAGTTTCAGTAGATCTTTAGTTAAGTCCTCAAACTTCATCTGAGAGGCTGTATCATAGTACTGAGACTGCTCTCATTAGAGTTACAAATGACCTGCTTCTATCATCTTATCATGGTTCAAGGCTCAGTACTAGGGCCGTTACTTTTCACGCTTTACATGTTACCCTTGGGAGATATTATCAGGAGACTTGGTGTTAGCTTTCACTGTTGTGCTGATGATACTCAGCTCTATATTTCTTCACGGCCCGGTGAAGCACACCAAATTGCGAAACTAACGGAATGCATAGTCGATACAAGTTGTTCTGAGCTGTTCACACACCTCTTTAACATTATTTTTAGTGATCTCAGACTGGCGAAGTCGAACATCATTAGCGCCGGCGTGGATAACAATCTTACTGAATTTACGTTTAGCATTAGCCAGCACAAATTTGCCAAGATGTCAGGCGCTCTGGCTCCCGGTAAACAATGGACCATGGTGGCTGGTGTCTCTATTTTCACGTTCCGTACAATAGAATCGCCAATAACTAGAGCACTTTCACCAGGTTTCTCAGTGGGTGCGTCACTGAGTGGGGAGAACCTGTTTGATGTTCTGATCGGAACGGAAGAGCGGTGTTTTGACCCGCGACTATGCTGCCTCACAGTCACCCAGTTGCCCTGCTGCGGGGGCGCTAATGCCGGAACCGAACCATGTACAGGAGTCCCTGAGCTAGTCACATCCAAAGCAGTATCTACAGCCCTCACATTCTTACGGTCCTCAACTAAAATTTAGATGCGTGTCTCTAGTTCTAAAACCTTCTCTGTCAGCCTAACTATTTCCCTGCATTTATCACATGTGAATCCCTCATCGCTGACCGAGATAGATAAACTACATGTGGCAAACTGTGCAAATAACAATAGCAGGAGAAGAAGCCATTACTCTCCGTGATTGATGAATGATACCAACTTAACTTACCACTGTTGTTTGATGAACTCGTGAAAAACAGAGCGAGAGAGAAATGCAAACGGAGCAAGAAAAAAGAAAACAATAATATGCGTGAATAGCAACGTGAATGGAACCGCGAGTGACAAGCTAACCGGCTAACGAATGCTAACATGCTGCACTCGTGGTTTTAGAAGAGAGCAATCAAATTAGTTTGATAGATAATACCAGAAATATGATGGGTATTAAGTTATATATATTATCACTTTAAACAACAGAGAGTGAAAGTAAGGTAAAGATTCAATAAAAAGGCGGAGCTACGATCACAATGTGAATGTGCATGTGTCCTATGTACAGATGAAGGTTTGATGAGTTATTTACAGATGTACCGTACCGGGGTGTGTTATGTGTTGTTCAGGTGGGATACGGCCTGGGGGAAAAACTATTGTGTCTGGCTGTTTTTGTGCTCAGTGATCTGTAGCGCCGGCCAGAGGGCAACAGTACAAAGAGAGAGTGTGCTGGGTGTGAGGGGTCCAGTGTGAATGTGCATGTGTCCTATGTACAGATGAAGGTTTGATGAGTTATTTACAGATGTACCGTACCGGGGTGTGTTATGTGTTGTTCAGGTGGGATACGGCCTGGGGGAAAAACTATTGTGTCTGGCTGTTTTTGTGCTCAGTGATCTGTAGCGCCGGCCAGAGGGCAACAGTACAAAGAGAGAGTGTGCTGGGTGTGAGGGGTCCAGAGTGACTTTCTTAGCCCTTTTCCTCACTCTGGAGGTGTAAAGTTCTTGGAGGCTGGGCAGAGGGGCACCGATAATCCTCTCAGCAGTCCTGACTGTCCGTTGTAGTCTTCTGATGTCTGTTTTGGTAGCTGAACCAAACCAAACAGTTATAGAAGAACATAGGACAGACTCGATGATGGCAGAGTAGAACTGTATCAGCAGCTCCTGAGGCAGGTTGAACTTCCTTAGCTGGCGGAGGAAATACAGCCTCTGCTGGGCAAGACAGCACAAGACGAAGCACAATAATACGCACAACGCGACAGTAATGATGATACTAAGGGTGTATTCACACCTGTCTTGTTTGGTTCGATTGAACCAAAGACCCAGCTGAAGAGATGGTCTTGGCCTGCTTCCAAACGAACTCTGGTACGATTCGTTTAAGGTGTGAATATGAACCAGCCTCGATCCGACCCAAATTGCAGAAAGCACGCTCAGAAACACTTGCACATATAGTTATGTTGTTTGCATTTCAATAGCTAAAATCACTTGTTTTTAAATCACAATGCTTAAACGCATGCAAATTATGAGTTTTCGTGACCACGGCGCACAGCAACGTCACGTGAGCTCGCTAAATAGCCTAAAGCTTGCTGCAAAGCCCCAGCAGAAGTTACAATGAATGTGTCTGGGGGAAATAGTAAGGAGATATTTGAATTATGGGTAACACTTTACTTGAAGGGTTGTGCATAAGACTGACATGACAGAATGGCTCATTATGCAGGCCTTTGTCTTCTCAGGTGTGAATCACAACATTATTCATAACAATTTAGGCCTCCTCGCATACAGGCTTTCTAGACAAAAAGTGTCTTAGAAAATTTAAGTCAATATATTGTTTTCTGTGAAGGAGTAAATGACATGTCTTGTGAACAAATATTCTGTATGTTTTATGGCTTTCTCTATTTGTTTTATTTCAGTGACTTAGTTTTTCACTACCCATGCATAAACGTTGTTTTCTCAAGAACACAAACATGTCCATTAGGGATGAGCGAGTACAGCATTATCTATATCTGTTAACCATATGAATAGCTGGGTTTCAGTCACGTGATTATGATGATGCGCGAAGGCGGGGCGATTTCAGATGGAGGGCAGGAAGTAAACATGGAGAATACGTCTATGGAGGAAACCGTTGCGGAGAGTCCGTATTGTATGAATTTAGAACCAGTTTCAAGAAATAGATACAAGGATAGATACTACAATAGATACTTGGTAAACAGATATGTTGGACGTGACCCGTTCCTCATGAAGATGAGTGAGTTTTCGGTCGAACTTGAAGATTTGCCGACAGTGGAGGCTGTTGACATCACCAACTATCTGGTCCTTCAGACATCGTACTAACGTACACCAGACAGCAAATGAAGGCATATAAAAGTCTGGAGGCGTACAACTTTTTTTGTCAGCGGGTGGGTCCACAACCTCGGTACAAAACGGCTCCACGATGATCATCGTTTGGTCTTCGCCAGGGTGAGTGTTTGTTCTTACATTGTTTTATGTGTGAAGATGCTAGCAGTAACGGCTATAATGTCAACAAACATGCAACAATTAAGGTAATATTACAGTCTCTGTTGTAGTAAAGTCCCTAAATCTCGAGTCTGAGTCGTGTCTCAAGTCCTAAACTAAGCAAAAAGCCAGAAAATATATTTAATCTATTGTTCACATGTCCTTCTCTGTGTGTCTAATCTGCGCTTATGTGCTGGGGAAATGGGCTTCTGCCTCATCAATGATGGGGATAATGTCATGCTGGACCGGACTCATGACTACTGCTACCAAGTTCAGGGACAGCTTCACATTGTAGATGCTGAGTACTGTGATTTTGTTGTGTGGAACCACAATGACATTTTTGTTGAAAGGATTTTGCCCGATCTTGGACTTTGGGATGATGTTATCCCTAAAGTTGAGTGTTTTTTTAGAAACGGTATACTTCCAGAAATACTGGGACAGCAAGTTACAAACTCACATGTGTAATGAAAGGATCCAGGCACTCTTGAAAGTGGGCTGTGTGATATTGCTGTTATATCAATACTGTTGTATGAGACAAGATTACATTTTGACTTGTTATGAGTGTGATCTTTGTGAGTTCTGGCTGTTGTGTAATATAAATAAAACATTAAATGCCATTGAGAAGACAGAATTATACATGGTGGTTTATTTACAAGATTAGATTTTTCAACAATTGTTATAATAAGAAACAATAAGAACATGGTGTGCAATAACAGATTAGAAAGCATTTCATTACATATAATACATATAGCCAGTACAATTGGACTAGTCACTAGCCCTAGTCACTAGTATTACACAAGTGTAATACTTTTATCCACTAGTCACTAGTGGATAAATGTATTACACTTGTTGAAAACATTAACAGACTGATACATGTCGGGGCTCAGGTACTACTACTGCCCGTCCTCTTACTTATCATCAGAGCCAAGAAGCAGGGATCAGGTATTGGACACTACATGTGTGAGGGCTCAGGTACTGGACTGACTGATTATTATCCCTATCCCTCCCTCCTCCAATATCACAGCAACTTTACATTCAAATGCCTGTCTGAATCCCATTGGCATTATAGCTTGAAGAACATGTCGCTCTGGCCACTCAATTTGAAATTCCAACCTTTCATGAAGCATGTCAATTACTTTATGCCAAACTCTAGAAGCAGCTGGCGGAGAGATCTTGAACCTGAAAGCTAAATCTTTCAGCGGGAGATTTAGTCTCAGCTTCATCAAAACTAAAATGAACTGTTCAAATTTAGACAGCACAGACATAGGACCACAGCTGATGTAGGGTTTGCACAGCTCAAAAATCTGAATTAAAACTAAGAAGTTGGGGAGCCCCGTGTAGAACCTTGTCTTGTCTTCGTTTTTTTCAAAGGACTCCTTGTTGAACTGTGTGTCCATTGCTTTGGCTCGAAGATCTCCCAGCTCTGTTGTGTTTTGTCTCTGAACATCCTCCATCTTCTCAATGTCATCCATTGTTAGCTCAGTCTGGCATCCGGCATCTACATAGCCTGCAACATATCAGTGGGGAGCATAATTAGTTAATTCATGAATATGAATTATATGAATTGTTGTTAAGTTATCTTTTTAACAACCTTTTTACAAACATGCAAGTTCTCTGGTCCAATTATACAGAGTGATTTTAGTTAATATGAATTATGTGAATTGTTGTGAAGTAATCTTTTTTTACAACGTTTTTACAAACATACAAGTTTTCTGGTCAACATTTGTAACAATTAATAATTATTAATAACAATGAATAATAATGCTGGTCACCTTGATCATTTAATGTCCCATTCCCACTGATCCCCTCTGATTGTGGGTTGTTGTCAGCTGGCTGCTTCGGTTCGGAGCTTTCGGCTGTCTGTGTCAGATCCGGGCTCTCATCTGTCTGTTGGAGATCCAACATAGCCTCTGCACATTCCGACCGTCTTTGTTGGTCTTCCTTGAGCTTCATCCTCTGCTCTCGTTTAAGAGACGCCTCTGATTTGGGTTTAGTTTTTTTGGTACCCTAGGTTGACCGTCGGAGCCCAATCTACCGACTCAACGTCACCCAAAGCGCTAGGGCAGCCTAAAAAGCCCCAATGAAGTCCATATTAGACTACCGGTAACTTAATAATCATTACTAAGTAAATGAGCATTTAACGACAACCTAATGCTATATAAACACAGACACAAAAAACAAGTTGGCTAGCTAACATACCTCCGACGAAGTGGTCGCTGCAAACACGGGCATTAACAGACTCTGCTCCTCCCGACCGCAGACGTATGTTAAAAATCCACTTTTTACGGCGTTGTTCTGTGAGCTTTTTACATTTCTCACCTTTATGAGTGACAATCTTTGGTACTCTGTAAAACCCCTTTCCCTTTTCTCGGTTTGAACGATTGGAGCAGCCGTAAACTACACAAAACATTGGCATTTTTTCAGACGGCACTGGCAGATCCTCAGCTATTTAACTTCCTGCCCTCCATCTGAATTTCGCGCTCTCGCGATGCAGCAGCATGACGTCACATGAAACCAACCTATTATCTGTATCTGTACTCGGACTGGGCGGGGCCTAACCCGGAAGTGGGCGGGATTTAACCTGGAAGTGGGTCGGGTTGTCTTGAAATGGGCGGGGCTTTAACCGGTATGTTATTTTAAGCATGCAATTGATATGGGTTGATCAGAAATTGTTATATTTATTGCTGATTAGAAAACTATTTACATGACAGCATCAGCATTGAGCTTCAGATCAATGGTTTTGATCACGATAACAAACGAACTATATACAGAACAAGTTTTGCAACAATGAATACAACACATGCGGTTGCAATTATGAAGTAAAATGTAATGAACAAGAGTTTCTCAACATAACTTTCATTTTTTAACTTTTAATTTTATGATCAGTGTGATTTTTTTTTTTTACCACACCAGGTATGCGTGTGTGTGTAGCTAATTCATTTGTAATATAGTTTTATACCACTACTTCCTTTTTTTTATGAAATACAGCAAGAAAGTGTCAGACACTCAGTGCGTGAAGTAAAAAAAACTGGTTAGAGCCAGCTGACGGTTTAAAAAAGAAAAAAAAAAAAAATCTCTCCGACAGGCAGAGACGCGAGTCGCATTCTACCAAGCACCACGTCTGAACAAACCCCACGTTTACCAAAACTCTACTGGTTAATAAGTAAGTACTACAAACCAAAGTAAAAAACAAACCTGAAGCTGAAGAAACCCTAAACGTTAACGGAAAAAACCCGCGAACCTGAGTGACTGAGGGAGAGACAGAGAGAGAGAGCGCGCTGTTCTCTTCTCTTCTCTGTGTTCTGTGTGTGAGTGAGCAGAGCGGGACACAGCAACACAATAAATCTGTATGTGTGTAGGGAAGGGGCGCTGTGACTAGCCTATCACAGAACGCAGACACAGTCAGCTACCCAATGAGAATTTTTATTCAATCAGATCACAGATATTGACTCGTATTACTCGTATGATACTCGTACTCGGCAAAAGTGCTTTATCCGTACCGGATACTCGTTTCAGCCGAGTATCCGGCTCAACTCTAATGTCCATTCATGCTGCTCACATATTATTGTAGCCCAGTTTGTGCTGAATACAATGTTATCAGACTTTAGCCATTTATGTGTTTATAAGCAACTGAAAAAGCACAAATGTCAGGACATTTCAAAACTTCTCCAGGCCCCCAAAACACCCTCAGACCCCAGAGGATTAATAGGAATCCTAACACGTCTTTATTTAGTCTGTTTGGTTTCCTTCTCTGGTCTCAGATCCTCATCCACTCTGGGCAGATAAACAAACAGAGCAGCAGGTAATGCATGATCTCATGTTTGAGGAATAGTTGAGCTGCCGTGTGCCTTTCAGGACTCTCAGGGTTTTCATTTTGTTTAACTTTGCGGCTCCAGTCTTTTTGAATCCCTTGGACAAGGAGATCATCCAAAATTAATTTCTAATTTACCTAGTTCATTGTTACGGTTCCCAATTGGGAATTGATCAGGGAATTGCACATTTATCGGGGCATCTGATCCTACAATTCATACAGGGAGCACATCAAAACTGAGATAATGGAGCCAACTGGGCCCCAACCAAAACCCAGTCTGCAAACTCTGTTACCCCCTTTCCACCAGCAGGAACCAGGTGCTAGTTCAGAGCCAGTGCTACTGCCAGTTCTTAGTTGGTTCAACTCGCGAGCCCTTTAAGAACTGGTTGCTTTTCCACAGGCTAGAGAGCCAATACAGAGCCAGGACTTACGTCACTGAATACGTTTCATGTTTCGTTTCACTAGCGCGGCAGCGCCAAACACAACAGACTTGTTCGAGGTGCATCGATCGGCACACAAAACACTAAAGCACCGCGAGAGCGATCCAAAAGCATAAAGAGCCGTCAGCTTTCCAGTCGCTCCCGCAGCACCCCGATGCCTCGCACCGAACGGTCCACACAGCGCCGAGCCATCCCGAACAAGCCTAAACAAACTATCAACAATGGCGGACGTTGTGTTGTTATTGACGTTCATGGCTTTGCGAATCTACATCGGCATCCAAACACAGCGAATCCAACGTGTCCGTGTTTAGCTGCTATTTCAAATATGGCGGTCCACAGTTTCTTTCGTCTTGTTGGTCACGGTAACCCCGCCCCCAGCCCCTGACGCAAGCGGTTCTTCGTTCTAGCCCAGCAATGTTTTGGTGCTACTTACGAACCGCTTTTCCTGGTTCGGAGCTGGTGCTTTGGGTGTCGAAAGACAAAGAACCGGTTTGAAACTAGGCTCTGGCTCCGAACCAGCACTGGAACTGCCTTGGTGGAAAAGGGGTATGTGTTGTGGGTCAGAGGATGGGACTTTGTTAATAAAGGACAATCTGGAACAGCGCACAATCCAAGGAAAACACATCTAGTGATGAGCTGAAGTTTCTTTGGACAGCTGCTGTTTCTGTAAACTGTTGATCATCAGTAAAGTGAATCTTGAACCTCGAACTGTTGATGCTCTTGATGGCATTGATCAGTCTGGATTTCTAGCATTAGCATGCTCTCTGCAGTGATTTTGAAGTGTGTTTCTATGTCCCAATGATAAATGCAGTGAAAATTGTTCCATCGCTTTCTGTGAGCTTTTTGCCAGGGTCTCTTTCATTTAGCCATCATAAGTCTGCTATCATTACAGTGCAGTCGTTTCTACAGCAATCAAACAGGAGTTAAATATTCAATAGTTTAGTGTCTCTGGGTTTGTGTTCCATGATGAAAAAGACAGTTTATTATCAGTCAGATCTGCTCTCATGTAATCACAATGCATGCTGATCCCTGGATTGAACCATTATATTTTTCTTTATTTTTGTCATTTGGTGCTTCAAAACTACAACGCAGACCTGTTTTCCTTGATGTGGTTCCATGAGCACAGTGAATCTTTCATTGTAAAATCTTCAGTGTTTTAAATTAAGGCCCAATTGATCAGTAATGATTGTGAAGTGATGCTGAAATGTGAGGAGAGATGCTCAATGATCAGTATTGATCACAATCACACTGGAGTCTCTTCTGTTGGAAAATAAGTGTGATGAAAGTGTGAACTTAATCAAATCATCAAGAGACACATTTCTACTGAATCCACAAAAAAACAAACCAAAGCCTCAAAAGAAGGGCCTTTTTCTAATTCTTTTCTTTCATTCATCTTCTCTTTCTTCAAACACACATTGACTCAATATTCACACTCATTCCTCATCAAACTCTCAGACTCCTTTGTCTTCAAGTCAGAAACAAATGGAGCTTTTATAACGTCTCTCATTGATGTCAAACACCTGCCCACACTAATTAAACCTCGTTAAGATCAACTCATTAACTATCACTGCACTTAGGCTGCATTTACACTGCAAGTCTTGATGACCAATTCTGATTTTGTGATAATATCCGATTTTTTGGACGACATGCTTACATTTCTTTTAAAAGTGAACCGTATCCGATGTGTGCATTTTACACTGCACTTGGTAAAACAAGCCAAAAATAGCATATGACATCACAAATCAATTTGAATAATACATTGAGTTTAATTTATTGACATGGAATTCATATGGATACGTTTTTATTGCAATAGTTAGGCAACATCTATACAGCAAAATAATTATATAGCCTAGAACTTCTTCAGGACAGTGATGATCTTCAGCTCTGCTGAGAGCTTGTGAGTGGAATAACACTCAGGTGGTAGACAATGTTAAGCATGTCGCATCGTCTGTGTTTTTTAATAATTAAAACCAAACCCGTTCATCAGTGATTGTATATCAAAGGCAGGGACATGCTTGTGTGCATTTTATTTTGTGGCTTCACTGGAACGAACGGGACTGAAGCACTCTGTAGAACCTCACTGAACAAAGACCAAACAATTATAGAATCTCACATACCAAACGGAAAACTGAGAAGATTCCCTTCCCTTCGAGTCAGAAATTGACCAAGCCTACTGACACCTCTCTGTCTAGAGGACTGTCGTCTTATCTCATGAGACCCATAAAACCAGTAGAAATTTGAGAAGAAACATCTGGATGTCCCTATAGAACAGAACCTTCAATGTTGTCTCTGACCGGCTTACCATGAATAAAGTTTGAATAAACAACAGTAAAAAGGACGTTGGATCTGGAAATGTTCCAGCGACGGACCCTCCTAGCTGTTTAATGCATAATTCAATGATGGTATCTATGGAATCAATTTAATGCCACATATATATGCAAAAGGATAAAGTTTTGCAAAAGAAAATAAAGTTTTGCAAACGAAAATGAAAGTATTGAGAAAAGTAAATGTGCTTTTTGTAAACAAAAATAAAGAATTGCAAAAGAAAATGAAGTATTGCAAAAAGAAAATAAGTTTTGCAAACAACAATAAAGAATTGCAAAAGAAAATTAAGTATTGCGAGAAAAAAAGAAGTTTTGCAAACAAAAATAAAGAATTGCAAAATATAAATGAAGCAGAGCAAAAGCAATGATTTTGCAATACATATTTTCCATGGCCATATCTACTAATTTATTTGCAACGCTGCTTTTATTTTGCGTTTCAGTCAAGTTTGAGTTTGCAATACCGTTTTTCACTTTGCGCTTCACGTTTCTGCGCGTCTCACTTTGTGGCACTGTTTTGACATGGGGGTGGAGTCAAGGGACGGGGGCGTGTACAACAGCCTTGGCCACACCTCCCTGGAAGTGACGTCATCGGCCCGAGACAGATCACAACTCATCCAGGCACCATTGAGTTTAGGTATTTACTGTTTTGTATTCTGGTTGTGTATGTATTTTATTGCTTTGCCTGTATCCCCTGTGAATGTTATTTTTAATAAAGAAAAAAAAAAAAGGCACCTTCATTGAGCAGAGGTGGATCGTTTCCTTTTTATTCACTAGATATAAAACATGCATGTTTTCATTTTATTAACTTTATTAACAAATCTATATGTGTATTAGCAGCGTTTGCTCAAGTTAAAGAAGTTGTTAATATGAACATCTGCTGTTTATTTCTCTCAATGTGCACACTTTCATAGCATTAAAATGTGTATTATTTCATTTGGTAAACTAAATGTGTATTAACAGTGCTTGTTTACAATCTCTTAACCTGTGGGAGCCCGCCAGCGCACAGCGTTCTTTGTTTACATTAGTTCAGAGTTACTGCTAGTTTTAATGTAAACGAATGCAAGATAAAAAAGTCCTGTCTAGAATATAAAAACGTTACCTCATTTAAACAAAGAAAATTACGTATTTGTAGTTTGTATTTGTTTTTGTCTTCCTCTTGTTTGTATGTAGCGGATGGTTTGGTTGTCCGTTGCTATCTGGGATGAAATTAATATAAAAATATGGCAGGTATAATATACTTGTCTGGCTCCCGAACAATAATAACTGATTGTTTTTTTCTTTTCTTCTGCCTTCCTCTTTGAGGTTTTCGGTCTGAGTCGAGTACAGACTGAGTGCCGTCCTAGTTGTTAATGATATGTGGTCTTGCGGTTAGGACTTTATGTCATCACGCGTGTGGCCGGGGTTCGATTCCCGCTCCAGATAGTTTTTTTTTTTTGTGTGTGAGTGCGTTTAACCTTTATTACATTTTGGGACAAGACGACCTCCGTTACAAACTTATACATCATTAAAGATGTCTAAGACTCAAGCTTCAATCATATCGATCTCGACTTCGTTTTTCATTTACATAACTCCTGGCATAAATTAAGAAATGACTGTCACTGGAAGATGCAAAAAAAAAAAAAAAAACAGAAGCTTGAGTCTTTTTGGTTTAGTTTTGCAGTGGCCACGAGATATTAAGTCGTGGGAATGTGATAATACTGTATGTTGAGATCCTATCTCGGGAACAACATAATTTTTTCGTGGCCACGAGTTTAATCATGCATAAACAAACCCGTGTGACCATAGCAACCTGGGATTATCAGAGATTGATCAAATATATTTATCCATCCCACAGTCCGTTGATCGTGACTTTTTATGTAATATAAATATAAATGTGTATATTAGGCTATTATTATTATTATTATTATACAGCCCTGGACGTTAAGAGATCGAAATGAAAGGAACATAAATCAAATACATAACAACGAATATAAAAATATTACCAATAATAATAATAATAAAATACATGGACTTAAAAGACTTGTGGGATGGATAAAAATGTTTTCTTGCCGGCCTATTTTATTATATATTCTTTATATAACATTTATTTATAATAAACTTAATTCGAATGCTGTCTACATCGTGTGCAATACAGTCCGGTAGCCTATGGTTTAACACTTCAACCACCAGAGGTCACTGTATACATAAAAGTGCCAGCGGGTAAACTTTACCCATGCCGTGACTACTGTTTTGATATGGCTAAATATGTCACTGTATTATGCCACTGCCTTCACAATGTCTAGAGTCATAAAATGATTATTTTTAGTCATCAGCTATGTTTTTGTCCTGTTGTTTTAAGTTCACAGCTATTTTTAAGCAGGTTACACTAATCACTTTTCTTAATGATGAATATAAACCAGCCTGCAATGACAACGAGAATTACAAGGAAATAAATGGCAGCGGCTAGCATATTTTCTTAGTGATAGATACTATTTACACTAAGTGCAAATAGCTATAGATTCTATGTACACTGTTAAAATAGGAATGTTCTGCTATTTATACTACTTATTGCAAATAGTGGCAGTTATTTGCACCTCAGTATTGTAGTACATTATAAAACAGCAGATGTTCATATTAACAACTTCTTTAACTTGAGCAAACGCTGCTAATACACTTATAGATTTGTTAATAAAGTTAATAAAATGAAAACATGCATGTTTTATATCTAGTGAATAAAAAGGAAATGATCCACCCGCATGCCTCTGCTCAATGAAGGTGCCTTTTTTTTTTTTTTCTTTATTAAAAATAACATTCACAGGGGATACAGGCAAAGCAATAAAATACATACACAACCAGAATACAAAACAGTAAATACCTAAACTCAATGACGGTGCCTGGATGAGTGATCTGTCTCGGGCCGATGACGTCACTTCCAGGGAGGCGTGGCCAGGCCTGTTGTACACGCCCCCGTCCCTTGACTCCACCCCCATGTCAAAACAGTGCCACAAAGTGAGACGCGCAGAAACGTGAAGCGCCAAGTGAAAAACGGTATTGCAAACTCAAACTTGACTGAAACGCAAAATAAAAGCAGCGTTGCAAATAAATTAGTAGATATGGCCATGGAAAATATGTATTGCAAAATCATTGCTTTTGCTCTGCTTCATTTATATTTTGCAATTCTTTATTTTTGTTTGCAAAACTTATTTTTTTCTCGCAATACTTAATTTTCTTTTGCAATTCTTTATTGTTGTTTGCAAAACTTATTTTCTTTTTGCAATACTTCATTTTCTTTTGCAATTCTTTATTTTTGTTTACAAAAAGCACATTTACTTTTCTCAATACTTTCATTTTCGTTTGCAAAACTTTATTCTTTTGCATATATATGTGGCATTAAATTGATTCCATAGGTATCAACAAGGGAAGACTGTTTTACGACCACGTCTGAGCGTTGAAGTTTCACAGATACACACCCAAGGTGACTTTGTGACCTCAGGCATGCCAAAGGAATGTGCTCTCTTTTTTTTCTCTTCTCGTGCAAAGAACACCCCAAACTTTTATTGACTGTCTGGCAAAAGACATTCCTTTATTCCCATCACTATTAGAGCAAATAAATCCACGGAAGACTTGCTTGATGTCTTTTTTATGTTTGGTGGGATTATGTAGAATTTAAGATAGTTTAATCTATGTTAGTATATGTACTCTGTGTATGCCAAATACCTGTTGTTTGATGTTGAATGAAAGCTGGTTTCATTGGCAATAATTTGGCGTGGATGAAAATTAACCTTTAGCATCATAATGTATGATTATAACACGTATAGAAATCTGCCAAGATACTTTCTTCATGGGATTAAAGCCACTACGCAAGAGGATTTACTGCATGGAAAATGAGCCGTGTGGGGCGGGGCTCCGCCCACAGGAACAATTTCATTGGAAGAGTGCTAGTGGGCGTACTAAAGTCAGTCCGTCTAAAAAAAAAAATGGACCCCCAGCTCACAGCTCTGTGCTTGCTTGCGCGCTGCTAAAAAGACTTTGGCTTCGGCTCACTCTCGCGCCGTTAAGCGCTATCAGCCATATACCATCTGGCAAGGATCCACACATGCAATCAAAGTTCCGACCAAAGAGACTTTCAGAACCAATTCGTGGTGCCAGAAACTTGCTAAGAGCGTCATCACCTCAGAGAAGCTGACCTACCAACAAAAGGCTTTCCCCGTGACATCATGCAACTGCAGTAACCAATCAGCCGTGGGGTTCCCTCAAGCCAGGAAAACAACAGATCAACTGTCAGACTCAACTCAGAGCAAGTACAGCCATCTCTATAATGTTGCTGAATCGGGGTTGCATTCATCTTTAAAAGTAAAGATAAAGCTCTCTGATCGATGATCTGCACAGGTAAATCTTGTGAAAATAGTGCTATATTTTAACTGTCTCCAAATCGCAACAGTTCATTACCTACAATGTGTTTCTGTGTATGTATTTTGTTTGGTGTGCGTGTGTTTAGTTTAGTTTACTATAGAAGAATAGCAAATAAACTCTCGTGTCATTTATAAAGAATGATCTCTACCTCATCCAGCATTGTCTGTAAACTACCTCTTCTGACAGTCTGATAAAAGACTGTTCTTTTTTTGCACTACACATATATCTGCACAGTTTTGTTTTAACTGGTTTGCACTCTATCTGCCATGTGCCTTATGCCACTTTATCTATCTCTTTTTTATTTTTTTTTATTTTTCTACAATGTCCTCATTTGTATATCTGTATAGTTTGTATGTACATATGGTTAAACTGTATTTATCTGTATTTGAACGTCTACTGTCAGTGTTTAATGTTAACTGTATGCACCAAGGGTCAGAGAGTAACGCAATTTCAATTCTCTGTATGTATGTACTGTACATGTGGAAGAATTGACAATAAAGCAGACTTGACTTGACTTGAATGGTGTCTTGTGCTATGTGATTTTCAAGTCTAAACTATTTGCCAAAGATTGCGTTACCTATGCTCATAAATTTACCCAACCAATTCTGTTATTATATCGTGGCCACGAAAATAAACAGAATTGCTCAGACATACTGATTTTAATTACTTGCTGGACGATCGTTAATAAGGTATAAATCGGACGTTTTGATTAATATCAATTAATCATATCAATATCGAATCTATAAGACTCGATTCCCTAAAAGCTAAATCAAAATAAGGGTTAAAACCTTTACAACGCAAATCAAATCAAATCACTTTTATTGTCACATCATCACAGCACATGTGCCTTGATGAGTGAAATTCTTGAGAGTGTGCTCCAGACAGTGCAGAAACAATCAACATATAGACAGTACCATTACATACTTGACTCAGTGCACATACATATACTCAGTACACACAGTGTACTGTTAGACTTACAGTTATCAATACACATTATACACCGTATGTACACATTCTGCATTATGTACACATATATACATACACAGTAATATGCAAAGGTGCAGTAGATTGTACATAAGCTGGATACACAAATGTCATGGATGTGCATTGGATGGTATCCAGTGGAAGCAGATTGTTGTATTTGTGCAGTGTGTACGTGTAGTCCAGTTTGAACTGTGGAGTTAAAGTGCAGTGCGTGGCATATCGTAAAGTGGGAGTGTGCTGTAAGGTGTATTAGTTCTGGCTGTTCATTAGCCTGATAGCCTGAGGGAAAAGATATCCCTCAGTCGGCTAGTGCGGGATCGGATGCTGCGGAGACGTCTTCCTGAGGGCAGCAGAGAGAACAGTCTGTGGGACGGGTGGCTGGAGTCATTGGTGATCCTCCGGGCTTTCCTTATACACCGCCTGGTGTAGATGTCCTGGAGGGAGGGATGCTCACCTCCAACAATGTGGCGGGCAGTTCGCAAAACCCTTTGCAGAGCTTTGCGGTCGCCAGCGGTGCTGTTTCCAAACCAGGCGGTGAGGCAGCCGGTCAGGATGCTCTCCACAGTGCAGGTGTAGAAGGATCTGAGGACGCTGGGGCTCATTCCAAACTTCCTCAGCCGTCTCAGGAAGAAGAGGCATTGATGTGAATTCTTCAGCACTGCATCTGTGTGAGTGGACCATGTGAGATCCTCGGTGATGTGAACACCGAGGAACTTAAAGCTGTTTACCCGCTCCACAGGTGTCTTGTCGATGGTGATGGGTGTGTGTTCTCTGCTCTGTCTCCTGAAGTCCACCACCAGCTCCTTGGTCTTGTTGATGTTGAGTGAGAGGTGGTTCTCCTGACACCATTTAGTCAGGGTACTCACCTCCGCTCTGTAGGCCGTCTCATCGTTGTCAGTGATCAGGACTATCACCGTTGTGTCGTCAGCGAATTTGACGATGACGTTGGAGCTGTGTGTGGCTGTACAGTCATGTGTGTACAGGGAGTACAAGAGTGGGCTGAGAACGCAGCCCTGCGGAGCACCAGTGTTTAGGGTCAGCAGAGATGAAGTGTTGTTGCCCATTCTGACCACCTGACTTCTGCCTGTCAGAAAGTCCAGGATCCAGCTGCACAGAGATCTGTTTAGTCCTAGATTCTGGAGTTTCGTAACCAGTGTGGCAGGCACTATGGTATTGAATGCGGAGCTGTAGTCCACAAAAAGCATCCTCACATAGGCATTCTTGTTTTCCAGGTGGGAGAGAGCAGTATGCAGGGTGAAGGCAATAGCATCGTCTGTGGAACGGTTGCTGCGATATACAAATTGCAGCGGATCCAGAGAGGCAGGCAGCACAGAGCAGATGTAGACTCTTATGAGTTTCTCAAAACACTTGCTGAAGATGGGTGTTAGAGCAACGGGCCTCCAGTCATTCAAGCAAGTGATTTTTATTTTTCTTTGGTATGGGCACAATGGTGGATTTTTTTAAGCATGAGGGAACCACAGACAGAGAGAGGGAGAGGTTGAAAATGTCTGTGAAAACTCTGGCCAGCTGGAATGCACATGCTCTGAGCACACGGCCTGGGATGCCATCTGGACCCACAGCCTTATGGATTTTCACCCGTTTGAAGGATCGGGTTATATCAGCAACAGAAATGGAAAATGCACTTGCCTCTTCTGCAACAGCCGCGGGAGCGCTATCTGTATGGGCGGGGTTGTGAGCCTCGAAATGAGCATAAAAAATATTAACCTGTTAACATGCACCAGGACGCCAGCGCTCTGAAAGCTCTTTGTTTGCATATGTCATTGATTCTGAATAGATTAAATTTAAGGGTAAAAAGTTAATCTTGACAAACTATATATCATTGTGAAGGTCTAAGCCTCAAGCATCAACGACAGATCGCTGTTTTTTTTCGATAGAAAGCTTATAAGGAATGTATTTGCTAAATTAGTGTAAGCAGTACACATCAAAACATCAATATAAAAAACGTGGTACATACCAGATTCATCCTGATAACGACACTCAAACGTATCCACTGCTGTAAATCACGGTTCAGTTTGAGAAATAAGGGTCCACGGAACAACATCCCAAAGAGCACGTTTAGTCCAACAAAAAAATAACGTTGTAATTTGGATGGATATTCCTTTGTTTAGGTTTCATTTCTTCAGGAAGAGCTATTGTTTGTGTCCATTATGGAATAAATTACGCTCAAAAACAGCGTCTTGGTGGTAAACAAACAGCATGGTTTTGTAGCAGGCAATGTCCCAAACAGAATGACACTATCCACTAGAAAAAAAGTAAAAGATATGCGGAATATTGTTCCTAAACATCCAAACACTGCAGTCGTTTGTAGTGACGTATTGCCATGCACAACTTATGATTTACTCTTTACACTTCCAGCCAATAGTATTATGGAAAGGACATGACTGATGGAAAATGTAGCCAATGGGTGCACGATTCTAACGATATATGGGAGGTTTATATCCCTCACGTGGAAAAGTTTTAGTTTATTTGCATTCAGGCACTCTCAGTGGTCAAAATTGTGACTCTCTCATGACGCACGCTGTGACGCACCTGGCATGTGTCGGGGGTGTGGTACATATGCCGGCGTTTAGCACAAACTGATATTTACAGCTAGTACTTACTGGACTGCATTTGCTGAAATAAAAAAAAGAAAGAAAACTACAAAAAAATGGATCGACAAAAGATATTTTACTCCGCGGAAGATGTTTTATTGGAGCTTGCTCGAAGCAGCGATGAAGATAATGTTCTTGAGGAGAGTGATGAGAGCGATGATGGTGGTATGCTTTTGAGTGGAAAATCAGAACCTATTTTATATCGGTGAGTTGCAATATATTTATAATATATATCTCTTTACAGTTATATACGATCTGTCTGTGTGTTTATATAATAAAAGAATGCTTGGAAAACTGTTGAATAGACGAAAAATATTTATTTTGTTATCCTTGTTGATCGAAAATATCATTATGTGTAAATTGCTACATATTTGTCATGTTGTACTGAGTGCCCGATCCAATTTGTTTTTATTAGGGAAATGTTATGAAAAAAATGTAGAAATGTCTATAGCTTATATATGTAGCAACTCACAGTTTTCGTTTTACAAGAATAACACACTATGTATGTGTGTGTGTGTGTGTGTGTGTGTGTGTGTATATATATATATATATGTATATGTCTATATCTTATATATATATATATATATGTATATGTCTATATCTCATATATATATATATATATATATATATATATATATATATATATATATATGTCTATATCTTATATATATATATATATATGTATATGTCTATACCTCATATATATATATATATATATATATATATATATATATATATATATATATATATCTATATGTCTATATCTTATATATATATATTGTGGGGTCACATTGCCTGTATGGCCAGCCATCTGATGATTAATAATTATCCTTTGTATGCCTGGTGATCTGCGTGTGAATGCTGTCTGTATGGCCGGCCATCTATATATGATTACCCTTTGTATGACTGGTCATCTGCGTGTGAATGCTGTCTTTATGGCCGGCCATCTATATATGATTACCCTTTGTATGACTGGTCATCTGCGTGTGAATGCTGTCTTTATGGCCGGCCATCTATATATGATTACCCTTTGTATGACTCCTTTTTTTCTTTGTCTTACATCAGCCATTTAGTTGAATCCTCTGACGAGGAGTGGGTACCAAGTACCAGCCAGCAACCAGAAAAGAGGTTCAAGCACTCAGATTCTCCAAACTCAGCATCTGTTTCAGCTCTGAATCGGTTCTGTAAACCAGTAAGAGGGCGAGGCAAAAAGAAAGGCAGAAAAACCCAGTCTTCATCGGTTGTATCCCCTAACGCACCTGGACAGAAGTGGAATAATTCAACTGATGAGGATATTTTTTTTAATTATTTTTATTTGTCACATACACAATTATATAGAGAGTATATAACCAGTAGTGAAATGTATTCTCTGCATTTAACCCACCCTAAGTGAACACACACCCGGAGCAGTGGGCAGCCATGTTACAGCGCCCGGGGAGCAGTTGGGGGTTCGGCGCCTTGCTCAAGGACACCTCATTCGTGGTATTGAAGGAGGATACTCCCCCCACCAACAATCCCTGCCGGACCTGAGATTCGAACCCACAACCTTCCGCTTACAAGTCCGACTCGTTATCCATTAGGCCACGACTGCCCCATATTTCACCTAAGCCAACAGTCTTTTTAGTCAGACCATTTAGAACACCAGGCCCGCAGCTGATCTCCACGGCATCATACACTGTGTTGCAGTTGTTCCAGCTCTTCCTCTCTTCTTCGATGCTGCAGACAATTGTAAGAAACACAAATGCCTATGGAGCTAAGCTGCAAAATGGCAAAAAACCATGGAAGGATATTTCATTGAATGACTTATATTCCTATCTGATACTTGTGATATTCATGGGTCTGGTGAAAATGTGTTCACTGACAGATTACTAAAGGAAATCCAACATCTTCCCAATTCCCTTTCCTACACAAGTAATGTCTGCAAGGAAATTCCTTACCATCTCCTCTGCACTGCATCTCAGTGATCCTGAACTGGATGCTGAAAACTCCAAAAAAAGAGGAACAGCTGCCTATGACCGCCTCTGTAAGATCAAGCCTATGTATCAACAGCTGAGAGATGCATGTAAAAACTATTTTCATCCCTTCCAGAATATTGCCATTGATGAGAGGATGGTGGCAACAAAAGCTAGAAATGGCCTAAAACAATATATGAAAGGCAAGCCAACAAAGTGGGGATATAAACTCTTTGTGCTGGCAGACTCACTCTGTGCGTACACGTGGGACTTCTTTATCTATGAGGGTAAATCACCAGCAGCACTGATCCCACAGGACAAAGGACTGAGCTATGAGTCTGTCATGGCACTTGTTGATGTGCAGATGTTGGGAACAGGCTACAAACTGTTTGTTGACAACTTCTACACAAGTCCAGCACTGTTTAGAGATCTCCTAAAGAAAAACATCTGGGCTTGTGGGACTATTCGGCCCAACAGGGTAGGCTACCCTAAAACCACCACCAACAAGCTTCCGAAAAAAGCTCCTCGTGGCACTCATCGCTGGCTGAGAGAAGGGAACTTGCTGTTTGTTGAATGGAAGGATACAAGGGAGGTCCATATGTGCTCCACCATTCACAGAGGCACTAGAGGTAGCACTGTGCAGAGGAAGGTGAAAGGTGGCAACGGACAGTGGACAACCTTGGATGTTCCTTGGATGTTCCAGACTGTGTTATAGAATACAACAGGTTAGTAGAAAGTATTCAGTGATGTAAATTTAGCTCATTTGTATTTCTCATGTAGAGAACCTCAAGTATAATTCTGCCTTTTTCATTCTAAAACCTGATAATTTTTATTTGTTTTCAGGTGCATGGGTGGAGTAGATGTATCAGATGCACTCATCGGCTATTACAAAGTCTCACACAAGACAAGAAAGTGGTACCGTAGCTTTTTCTACCACTTTGTGGACATAGCCATTGTAAATGCCTTCCTCATACATCGTGAAATGGCCTGTGGAAAGAATCAGAAGCCAATGACACAGAAGCAGTTCAGAGAAAATCTCATTGAGGAACTTGCTGGATTAGTGCTTCCTGAATTTCCTCCATCTCCTCCATCCCCTCCTCAGGACACTCTCCACTTACCAGGGCACTTTGCTTCAGACAGCACCAAAGGAAGGAGACAATGCAGTGTTTGTGGACAAAAAAACCCTGTATATTGCAAGACTTGTTTAGTGACAATGTGCTTTCAGCCAAAGCGTGACTGTTTCTCTGCTTGGCATAACCAGCACTGACCAGTAGTTTTGTTTCTGCAAATCAGATAATTTATAACACAGTATTCATATCACTTACTACTACACTACTTTTATGCAAAGCAGATAATTTACAACACAATATTTATATCACTCTTACTAATAGTACTTTTCGGAGTGTGCTACACACAGGTAGTAACAACAAACCACCTGTAGTAACACACACTTTTCCCTATATGCACCAGACACTTTTTTTATAAATTGTTTCTTACGTCTAGAGTTGTATGTCTATATGTGTAATTATGTAGCACCGTGGTCCTGCGATGACACTACTTTTCGTTCCACTGCATGTCCACACTTGTAGCGGAATGATGACTTGAATAAAGCTCGACTTGACTTGTTTGATTGTAATACTTAAAAATCATTCTTATTGTGTTTTTCTAGTGCTCAAATAAAACACTTATATGTTGTCAAAGATTCTGTCTATTATTTAATAATTGAAAAAATATGCAGTGGTTTTATGCAGGCTGTTTTTACTCAAACCGGGGGAAGGAGAAAAGGACTAGACAGTTTCAGAAGAATTGTTGCAGGAATCTCATTTTTCATGATAGCCTCTTCAAATTTGAAATATAATCACTTGAGATATGTGACATTCAATCCATTACTTTTCTGGATTGCTCCACACCTGAATTCATGTATTTATACATGAAATAAAAAAATGTTCAGTGTGGTACAATTTTTTTCAAGGCATATCAGCATCTATAACTTTTTATATTTTTGAGCATTATCAGCTCTGGATGCTGGATTGTAAAGCCCAAAGTGTCTTCTTTCCAAAGATATGTTAACTGTGAATGTAGACCAAACTATTTTGCAACTGTTACTATTTTAGTTCGGGGAGGTCATTTCTGAGAATGTGCCTCAGACGGGGGAGGGAGAAAATGACTAGACATAGTCTCAGAAATATGGCTGCAGAAATCTCATTGTTCATGGTAGCTTCTTCAAATTTGAAATATAAACTCAAGAGACATGTGTCTTTCAATCCATTACTTTTCTGCATTGCTCCAGGCCTGATTTCATGTATTTGTATATGAAATAATAACATGTTCAGTGTGGTAGAATTTTTTCAAGGCACTTTGGTGTCAATAACTTTTTATATTTTTGAGCATTATCAACTCTGGATGGTATGCATAGTAAAAAATCCAAAGTGTCTTCTTTCCAAAGATACCTAAATTGTGTGTGTAGCACACGGATGTCAGGAACTGTAACCATTTTAAGTTAGTTAGTCATTTTTAGCTGTGATTCCCAAAATGGGGGGGCGCTGGTTAACAGGTTAACAGGTTAAGGGTTAATGTGAATTATGCATATTGAATAATTAATTCTAAAATGAAGATCATGGTAACCCACTAGTAATGACTCAAGTATTACCAAATACTTCTAATGGAACTACTAATTACTGGATCAATATTCTAAAGTGAAAAGCTTGATATCTCCCTAATATTGGCTGACGTCATTGTAAGCTTTTGAAATATATGTAAGGTTTTGGATAGTAATGACTTATGTGTTACTACATACTTCTGAAGAAAATACTAATTATTTGGATCAGTATTCTAAAGTGAAGATCACGGTAACCCACTAGTAATGATTTAAGTCTTACCAAATCTAGCAAAATGAATTAATAACCAGGATCAAGTCAAGTCAAGTCACCTTTATTTATATAGCGCTTTTAACAATACAAATTGTGACAAAGCAACTGCACAATATCAAAATGGGAAAATAGTGTCAATAATGTAAAATGACAAGATTAAACACTCAATTTTCAGTTAAAGGCATTTCATTGTTGAATTCAGTGATGGCATCGTCCAGCTAAGTTCAGTTCAAAAAAAAAAATTCTGTTCAATCAAGTCGACGATATTGCTGGAAATGAAGTGTCCCCAACTAAGCAAGCCAGAGGCGACAGCGGCAAGGAACCAAAACTCCATTGGTGACAGAACGGAGAAAAAAACCTTGGGAGAA
This sequence comes from Aspiorhynchus laticeps, assembly GCA_023376895.1. Lineage (NCBI taxonomy): Eukaryota > Metazoa > Chordata > Actinopteri > Cypriniformes > Cyprinidae > Aspiorhynchus > Aspiorhynchus laticeps. The sequence goes on along the minus strand of JALXFT010002483.1, from coordinate 1,112,399 downwards.
ACCAGGCTCAGTCGGGGGGCCATTTCTCCTCTGGCCAGACGACACAGCAGTTCAATTCCAACTGCTGCAATGTCAGATTGGATGGCTCAACAGGTTCCCGAGGTCTTTTCATGATGACTCTCTAGGTGACGGAGTCCTCACTGGGGGTCTGTCTCTGGGGCTCATCTAGGTGTCCTGGTCTCCGCTGACGTTCAGGGCTGTAGTAGAGGTCATCTCTAGGTGCTGATCCACCATCTGATCTGGTGACTGCAGTGACCTCGGAATAAGAAAGAAACCGACTAATATTAGCGTAGATGTCAATCTTTTTATGATGTAACAAGTACATCATGTGTTATGGGAAGTGTTCCCGGTTCCGGTTGATCTAATTAATGCAGCCTAACAATCCTTTAACGGATTTGAATAATAGAAGTGTATTAGTGTGTTATGTGTACGCCAGGTTAAAGAGATGGGTCTTTAATCTAGATTTAAACTGACAGAGTGTGTCTGCCTCCCGAACAGTGTTTGGTAGATTGTTCCAGAGTTTGGGCGCTAAATAGGAAAAAGATCTGCCGCCCGCAGTTGATTTTGATATTCTAGGTATTATCAAATGGCCAGAGTTTTGAGAACGCAGTGGACGTGAAGGACTATAATGCGATAAGAGCTCGCTCAAGTACTGAGGAGCTAAACCATTCAGGGCTTTATAAGTAATTAACAAGATTTTAAAATCTATACGATGTTTAGTAGGGAGCCAGTGCAGTGTTGACAGAACCGGGCTAATGTGCTCATACTTCCTGGTTCTAGTAAGAACTCTAGCTGCTGCATTTTGAACCATCTGTAATTTGTTTATTAAGCGCGCAGAACAACCACCCAATAAAGCATTACAATAATCTAACCTTGAGGTCATAAACGCATGAATTAATATTTCTGCATTTGACATTGAGAGCATAGGTCTCAGTTTAGATATATTTTTAAGATGAAAAAATGCAGTTCTACAAATGTTAGAAACGTGGCTGTCAAAGGAGAGATTACTATTAAATAGCACACCTAGGTTCCTGACTGATGACGAAGAATTTACAGAGAAGCCATCAAGTGTTAGACAGTGTCCTAGGTTATTACTTTTAGGTCCGATAAGTAACACCTCTGTTTTTTCAGAATTTAGCAGTAAGAAATTACTCGTCATCCAGTTTTTTATATCGACTATGCATTCCATAAGTTTCTCAATTTGGTGTGTTTCACCAGGCCGTGAAGAAATATAGAGCTGAGTGTCATCAGCATAACAGTGAAAGCTAACCCCGTGTTTCCTAATGATATTTCCCAAGGGTAACATGTAAAGCGTGAAAAGTAACGGTCCTAGTACTGAGCCTTGAGGAACTCCATACTGCACTTGTGATCGATATGATACCTCTTCATTCACTGCTACGAATTGATGGCGGTCAGATAAGTACGATTTGAACCATGCTAATGCACTTCCACTAATGCCAACAAAGTTTTCTAGTCTATTCAAAAGAATGTTGTGATCGATAGTGTCGAACGCAGCGCTAAGATCCAGTAGAACTAATAGAGAGATACAACCACGATCAGATGATAAGAGCAGGTCATTTGTAACTCTAATGAGAGCAGTCTCAGTACTATGATACGGTCTAAATCCTGACTGGAAATCCTCACAGATATCATTTTTCTCTAAGAAGGAATATAATTGTGAGGATACAACCTTTTCTAATATCTTTGACAGAAAAGGGAGATTCGAGATCGGTCTGTAATTAACTAGATCTTTTGGGTCAAGTTGTGGTTTTTTAATGAGAGGCTTAATAACAGCCAATTTAAAGTTTTTGGGGACATATCCTAATGACAATGACGAATTAATAATAGCCAAAAGAGGATCTATGACTTCTGGAAGCACCTCTTTTAGTAGTTTAGATGGAATAGGGTCTAACATACATGTTGTTGGTTTAGATGAATTAACAAGTTTATACAATTCTTCCTCTCCTATAGTAGCGAATGAGTGGAATTGTTCCTCAGGGGATCTATAGTACACTATTTGATGTGATGATATAGCTGACGGCTGCATGGTTACAATTTGATCTCTAATAGTATCAATCTTGGAAGTAAAGTAGTTCATAAAATCATTACTGCTGTGCTGTTGGGAAATGTCAACACCTGTTGATGCTTTATTTTTTGTTGATTTTGCCACTGTATTGAATAAATACCTGGGGTTATGTTTGTTTTGTTCTAAAAGAGACGAAAAGTAATCAGATCTAGCAGTTTTTAAAGCTTTTCTGTAGGATAGGGTACTTTCCCGCCAGGCTAAACGAAATACCTCTAGTTTTGTTTTCCTCCAGCTGCGCTCCATTTTCCGGGCTGCTCTCTTTAGAGTGCGAGTGTGCTCATTATACCACGGTGTTGGACTCTTTTCCTTAATCTTCCTTAAGCGTAAAGGAGCAATTGTATCTAAAGTGCTAGAAAAGAGAGAGTTCATAGTTTCTGTTACATCATCAAGTTGTTCTGAGCTGTTGGATATGCTGAGGAATTGAGATAAATCAGGAAGATTACTTACAAAGCAGTCTTTTGTGGTAGAAGTGATGGTTCTACCATATTTATAAGAAGGAGTTGAATTTACAGCTTTAACTATATGGAGTTTACACAAGACTAGATAATGATCTGATATATCATCGCTTTGCTGCAGAATTTCAATACCATTAACATCAATTCCATGTGACAGTATTAAATCTAGAGTATGATTTCGACTATGAGTAGGTCCTGAAACATGTTGTCTAACCCCAATAGAGTTCAGAATGTCTATGAATGCTGATCCTAATGCATCTTTTTCATTATCAACATGGATATTAAAATCACCCACAATTAGGACTCTATCTGCAGCCAGCACTAACTCTGATAGAAAATCAGCAAATTCTTTAATAAAGTCTGTATGGTGCCCTGGTGGCCTGTATACAGTAGCCAGTACAAACGTTACGGGGGATTTATCATTAATACTTTTTTCTCTAGATAATTTTATATGAAGCACCATTACTTCAAAGGAGTTATACTTAAAGCCTGTCTTCTGAGAAATACTGAGAATATTGTTATAAATTGTAGCAACACCTCCCCCTTTGCCTTTTGGACGCGGCTCATTTTTGTAACAGTAATCTTGGGGGGTGGACTCATTTAAAATAATGTATTCATCTGGTTTTAGCCATGTTTCTGTCAAACAGAGCAAATCTAGGTTATGATCATTAATCAAATCATTTACAAAAAGTGCTTTTGTAGAAAGGGACCTGATATTCAGTAAACCAAGTTTTATCAATTGTTTCTGTGTATTGTAAACATTTTTTATTTGTTGAACATCAATTAAATGGTTACTCATAAATAGTTTTTGACGTTTTCTGTATTTTCTAGTTCGGGGAACAGACACAATCTCTATAGTGTGATATCTAGGTGAAGGAGTCTCTATGTGCTGAGAATTAACTGACTTCTGTGACGTGAGGCGGCTAGCAGACGGTCGGTTTAGCCAGTCTGTCTGCTTCCTGATCTGATATCAAACAAAAATATCAAAAGTTTACAATGACTTCAGTAATTACTAGGGAGTTATCACGATCTTCACTTTAGAATACTGATCCAAAAAATTAGTAATTCCTTCAGAAGGATGTAGTAACACCTGAATAATTACTATCCAATACTTTATAAAACTCTCAAAAGCGTACAATAGCTGGGTTTCCATCCAAAGTTGCGAATTTAACTTATGTGCAAAATTGGAATATCGCATAAAACATTTGCGAACGAGCACCGTTTCCATCCAATGAGTCAAAGAGAACAAAATCGTCACTTCCTGGTAAACTGGCACTAAATAGCCTATAGTCAAGTCAAGTCACTATTATTTGTATAGCGCTTTTAACAATGCAAATTGTGTCAAAGCAGCTTTACATCAGCTTGATATAAAGCTGGGTGGCTTTACATCAGCTTTACAGTATTTAGACGGGGAAATAATGTGTCGAAATAGTGTCATTCTCCTCTGGCCAGACAAAATCAGCAGTTTAAATCTAGGCTAAAGCAGAGTCAGATTTTGCAAAGGACTCATCTGTTTCCTGTGGTCTTGTCCCGATGGCCGTCTAGGTCTTCACTGGGGATCTGTCTCTGGGGCTCATCTAGTTGTTCTGGTCTCCGCCAGAGCATGTGAGTGGAGCAGAGCGTGGAGCGAGCGCGGAGCGGAGCGTGCGAAATATAGTCGGAGCGCGGAGCGGATTTTTATCCAAAGGCCGGAGCGATCGCTCGGTCTCGCTCCTGTTCCGCTCCGATACCGCTCACACCACGAGTCTAGGGCATGCACAAATCCACCCAGAATTCACCTCTGCCTTCAACAATTAACAAAACTGTCAGCCTACACTTCAAAAATCGTTCGTTGTGAAGGAGAGATGGAGTTCGTGAAATATTTCCAAAAGCAAACCGACAGGCCATACAGGTGCACAATTCCTGTCAAAAAACTAGATGATAACGATGTTGAACATGATCAGGAATGTGGTGATACGATTTCAATAAGTAAGGATTCGTATTTTAATCTAAAAAGACACATCATGCGGAACCATGAAGAACATGGGGAGGCCAGAGCAAAACGTGAGCATTTTGAATATGGTTGAAATAGGAAATATTGGCTAATAATCAATTAAATAAGTTTTGTCATACGAATATTTTAATGTAGCCCTGTCCGTGATTTTTTATTTCATAGAGAAAGAGATATAAATATATGTTCTATTTTGACTGATGTTGCTGTGAGTTCTTTATAGGATATAGGCTGCGTCGCGGACGCGTGTTGATTTTCCTTTCCGCGCTATGTTAACAGACTAGAGCAGCCACACTGCCTGCGGAATATGCAGGTAACAGGTGCGCGGTCCAACCACACCGCAACCAGTGGCTCCGCGACAGAATAGAAGTGTAGCGGATTTTTCCGCAGCAGTTACACAACAAACCCGCTCCACGTCCGCCACGCAGACAGTGTGTCCCAAGGCTTCGGTTGAAAACGGCAGGTGTTAGGCATGCAGAGGAATTTTAAATGTGAGCGAGCGTGGAGCGATTTCACCGGAGCGGGATGAAATTGTAGGTGAGCGGGGAGCGGAAATGAGCGGAGCGGTCTGCTGTAACTTTGAGCGGTGGAGCGAGGGAGCGAACACCCACGTGAGCGGGGAGCGGGAATTCTCACCGCTCAGCTCCGCTCACATGCTCTGGTCTCCGCTGATGTTCAGTGCTGTAGAGATCATCTCTAGGTGCTGATCCACCAGTCTGGATCTGGGTGGCTACTGTGACCTCGGAATAAGAAAGAAACAGACTAATATTAGCGTAGATGCCATTCTTCTAACGATGTAACAAGTACATATGGTGTTATGGGAAGTGTTCCCGGTTCCGGTTGACCTAATTAATGCAGCCTAACAATCCTTTAACGGATTTTAATTATAGAAATGCGATAGTGTATTATGTGTAAGCCAGTTTAAAGATATGGGTCTTTAATCTAGATTTAAACTGACAGAGTGTGTCTGCTTCCCGAGCAGTGTTAAAATAAAAAGTTATAGACACTGAATACATTAAATAAGTCCAGGAGCAATCCAGAAAAGTGATGGGTTGAAAGTCACGTCTAATGAGTTTATATTTCAAGTTTGAGGAAGATACCATGAAAAATGAGATTCTTGCAATCATTTTTCTGAGAATATTTCCAGATACCCCCCCCCCCCCCCGTTTAATGAAAATTACCAACAAATGTATTGAAGAATTCCACAAACTATTTTAGTCATTATACATAGTTTTTCAATTATAAAATAATAGACAGAATTTTATACATCATATTAGTGATTTATTTAAGCACTAAAAATACAATAAGAATAATTTGAGTAATAAAAAAGAAAAAAAAAAGAAAAAAAGAAGAATTTGCTTTGTATGTAGTAGCCTACATACTCAATACTCTGCACTGCCAGACATAAACTGATATTGCCAGACATTCACACTGATTGCAGTCAGTAATCACACGCTGATGTGCGTCCATACAGATGATAATCATACAGATGGGCCATATCATCAATAATAGCTGGTCATTTACAGCATTCTGATAGCAGTCATATAGTTGGTAATTACACGCTGATGTGCGTTCATATAGCTGGTAATCATGCAGATACAGCCATCTTCCACACATCACACACACACACACAAATAAAAAATGTTGAAAAAAAGAAAGAAAAAAGGTTTATTTGGCAAAAAAAGCCGATCGCTAAGTTATGCCCCCATCAGATGACAGGTGTGTCACAGCGTGCATCACGCACCATCACGAGGGAGCACCAGAATTCAAATAAACAATCTTCCGCTTATCTTTAACTTTTTTGTTTTTGGATGGTCTCATTCTGTCTGTGAGACTGTAAGCTACACAACTGTCATGTTTTTTTACCACCAAGACGCTGTTTTTTAGCGTAATTCATTCCATAACGGACACAAACAATAACTCTCCCTGAAGAAATGAAACTGAAACAAATCAATAACGATCCAAATTACAATGTTATTGTTTCGTTGGACTAAAAGTTCTTGATGGAATGTTGTTCAGTGGATCCTTACCTCTCTAACTAAACCGGGATTTACAGCAGTGGATACGTTTGTGTCTCATTATCAGGATGAATCTGGTATGTACTGCATTTTTTTATAAATGTTTTGATGTGTACTGCTTACACAAATTTAGCAAATACATTCCTTATAAGCTTTCTATCGAAAAACAGCGATCTTTCGTCGATGATTTGTCGAACTTTGTCCCCTTTCATTTAATCTATTCACAAACGATCACATGTTCAAACAAAGAGTGTTCAGTGCACCGGCGTCCTGGTGCAGGCTAACAGGTTAATAGGGAGCCAGTGCAGTGTTGACAGAACCGGGCTAATGTGGTCATACTTTTGCTCTCTCGATGGTCTGATTGCTTCTATTGTTCTCCTCATTTGTACGTCGCTTTGGATAAAAGCCTCTGCTAAATGATTAAATGTAAATGTACTTCTTGGTTCTAGTAAGAACTCTAGCTGCTGCATTTTGAACCAGCTGGAGTTTGTTTATTAAACGCGCAGAGCAACCACCCAATAAAGCATTACAATAATCTAGCCTCGAGGTCATGAACGCATGAATTAATGTTTCTGCATTTGATATTGAGAGCATAGGTCATAATTTAGATATATTTTTAAGATGGAAAAATGTCGTTTTACAAATGCTAGAAACATGTTTTTCGAAGGAAAGATTGCTATCAAAAAGTATGCCTAGGTTCCTAGCTGATAATGAGGAATTTACAGAGCAGCCATCAAGTATTAGACAGTGATCTAGGTTATTACATGCAAAAGTTTTTGGTCCAATAATTAATTTTTTTCAGAATTTAGCTGTAAGAAATTGCTAGTCATCCAGTATTTGATATCAACTATACATTCCGTTAGTTTTGCAAATTGGTATGTTTCATCGGGTCGCGAAGAAATATAGAGCTGAGTATCATCAGCCTAACAGTGAAAGATAATGCCATGTTTCCTGATGATATCTCCCAAGGGTAACATGTAAAGCATGAAAAGTAAGGGGCCTAGTACTGAGCCTTGAGGTACTCCATACTACACTTGTGATTGGTATGATAGCTCTTCATTTACTGCCACAAATTGATGGCGGTCAGATAAGTACGATTTGAACCATGCCAGTGCACTTCTTCTAATGCCAACATCATTTTCTAGTCTGTTTAAAAGAATGTTGTGGTCGATAGTGTCAAATGCCAACGATCCAGTTGCACTAATAGAGAGATACAACCACAATCAGATGATAAGAGAAGGTCATTTGTAACTCTAATGAGAGCAGTCTCAGTACTATGATATGGTCTAAAACCTGACTGGAAATCCTCACATATAGCACTTTTCTCTAAGAAGGAACATAGTTGTGATGATACTACCTTTTCTAATATCTTTGACAGAAAAGGGAGGAGATCAGTCTGTAATTAAATAATTATTTGGGGTCAAATGTTTTTAATGAGAGGCTTAATAAGAAAGCTCTTTTAGGAGCTTAGATGGAACAGGGTCTAACATACAGGTTGTTGGTTTAGATCAGGGGTGTCAAACTCATTTTCACAGAGGGCCACTTCAACATTATGGCTGCCATCAAAGGGCCGGTTGAAACTGTAAGACTGTACAAATGTTACTACTCCTTAACATATTGTTAAATAACTGTCTCTATTTAAGTTACAAATATTGCATGTGCATTTGCATAGATGTAAAAATATATGTTATTGCTCTGTGTTATTTTAACATACATCCTTTTAATTTATCAGGTTAAGAAATCCAAATTACTCCATAAATCAAAATAAATAAAGACAAGTATCATCAAACACAGGTTCAACATTAACTTTGTTAAAAACTTTTTTTGTTACATTTATGGTACAACCAATCATTTTGAGCTGCTAAGAACGTGTGACAGATACGGCATTTAAGATAAAAACAAATGAGCCCGGTCTCATGAAAATGCATATCAATAGCATGATTTTCTGTTTCTATTTGGCGTGCGATTTATACGCAGAAATTGACTTTGGCATGCATATGATATGCAATCAATGCTTAAAGTAGAAAAAAAAGAAGTGGCCATACTCAACCCCACTCCCCCACCCAAAAATAAGTAAATAAATACAAACTAAAGTACTAAAAAAGTATAATGTATTTTTTTTTCGTTAAAATTTACTGATTCAAATTATTTTACTACTCTGCGCTAGGGTGACCACCTGGCTATAGATCTGTTTCAGGACAGTAGATGTGATTTTGCCGGACAATGCGGGACACGTGCGAGACAGATAGGTACATTTATACTGTTATGCTGTGTAAATACTGATTTACATTCACTGGCATATGTGCCAATTTAGGTTTCTGCCGGTGCATGCCTACACTTATGGCAACATTAAATTCAGGAGAGAAGATCATTTTTGAGCGCACACATGTAATGTCTGACAGATAGAGAGCGCGTCCGTTTTCTGTGAGAGTGAATGAATGGGAATCTACCTGCCAGCGGAGAGGTTTGCGCTTGCGCATTTGATGCGCTCTTGCAGGCTATAATGCACTCGGGACATATGTCATTAAAATAACTCTGCAGAAAAAGGAGAAGAAAGTCGTGTCTGAAAGCTTCCATCGATTTTTTAATTCGTTAAATGAATGGAGAATATCGTGTTTTTCCGTCGGTGGTGCTCGAGCACTTGATGAGGTCCGCTTTATTCCTTTGAGCCGTCCACGCAGTCGTCATCAATGGAAAAACCATTGGGTATCTTACGCACACCAAAGTCAATTTCTGCGTATAAATAGAACGCCAAATAGAAACAGAAACTTGTGGTATTGATATGCACTTTCATAATGTATGATATAAAGTAGCATATTTTTTTTTTTTTTTTTTTAAGACAATCATATGCTCTCGCGGGCCACATAAAATGATGTGGCGGGCCGGAATAGGCCCGCGGGCCTTGAGTTTGACACCCCTGGTTTAGATGATTTAACAAGTTTATACAATTCTTCATTTCCAATAGAAGATAATGAGTGGAATTGTTCCTCAGGGGATCTATAGCGTACTATCTTTTTTGTTATCAACAATTTTTTTATTTTCATTTTTTTCACAAACAACACAACGTAATATCCAAAATAAAACAAAACAAAACAGCAGACACATACTCAACATCTCAAGGTTCAATCAAAAGGGAGGGAGAGAGGGAAGGACAACAAGAACACAAAAGTTACTCCTTTAAATAATCATGTATATTCAGTAAAAAACACTGCCAAGCCTCAATGGTTGAAGGCCTGGCCCCACCGACTCGCACCGTTGTACATTCACATGAGACAATTTGCAGGAGGCTACGGATCCAATATGCCTCTCTACACATGTGTGGTGTAAACCAGTTCTGAATTATTGTCTTCTTCACAGCTGTAAAACCAGCAAACAACATTCTCTTTTGCATTGAACTAATACAGAGACCAGAATCATCATTAAGAAGACATAAACTCAAGTTCAAGTTTCAAGTTTCAAGTTTTATTTGTCACATACACGACTATACAGAGATTGTATAACCAGCAGTGAAATGTGAATCAGGTCCGCTCCATGGACAGTGCAAATATTGTAGAATACAACAATAAACAATAAGATATAAAGCACAGAATATAAAATATAAAGTATAAGAGAATGTGCATGACAGTATGCTATATAATTAAATATTAAGATAAGCATGACTGTACAGGAGGGGGTGGGGGTGTGCAGACAGGTAGAACATGATGACATGAGCAGCAATCACAAAGAATAAATATAAAATATGATAAGATATCAAGATACAGAAAGTGTTGTGTGCAAATGACAGTTGTCACAAATCCAAGCCATGAACTTCCGGTCATTCACCTCTAGAGGTCACTCACCCATCACATGGACTTTCACACCACACAGTCAGTCACAGATCACTCAAGGACTACATTTCCCATCATCCACTGCACCAACACAGCTGTCTGCACTGATCACGCACACACCTGAAAACAATCTCACATCACCATCACCCAATCACACACACTATATAAACTCTGGACTTACTCTTACACTCTGCCGAGTATTGTTAGCCCAGCTACATACCAAGCGTATCCCGAGTTAGATTTCCTGTGTTCCCAGTATCCCGAGTTAGATTTCCTGTGTCCTGATTCTTGCACGTGCTCCTGGATTATTCTCTCTGCCTAGCCCTCTGGATAAAGTTCGCCGATCGCCGACCCACGCTTGCCCTTGGATTATTCTCTACCCTGTCTTTGTCATACCTGTTTGCCACTGTCCGACCCTGCCTGTATTGACCATGTACTATAATAAAAGCTTGCAGATGGATCAGCATGTCTCACGTCTCGTCATCTCCGTAACAGAATACTCGGCCACACAAGGATCCAGCGGCTTTTCAAGTGGACATTGGCCAGGTACGGACATTGCACGGATGTTGTTACACCTCGAGCAGGGCTCGCTACCGCTCGAGGACTATGTACAAGACTATTTAGACCTCGCCCATTTCTCTGATCTGCCGGACTATGTACTCATAGACTTCTTTTGTGGGGGCATTAATCAGCCCCTGAGGTCTCAGCTAATCCGTGAGGGTCCCCGTTCATCTCTCAGTCAGTTCCTGGACTATGCTTTGCTATGTGTTGGCTCTTCGTTCACTGTGGGGGTCGCGGAGGAACGAGACACCGCACCCAATTGTGTGATCACAGCTGCGCTAGAGCACGCTCACAAAATGGCGGCCACAACAACACCCCGTAGCGTCATTGCTGCCAGTCACAAGCCAAGTCAAGTCGCCGCTGATGTTAAAGAGCCAAGTCAAGCCACAGCCTATGTTAAAAAGCCAAGTCAATTCGCCGCTGATGTTAAAGAACCAAGTCAAGTCACAGCCTATGTTAAAAAGCCAAGTCAAGCCACAGCCTATGTTAAAAAGCCAAGTCAAGTCGCCGCTGATGTTAAAGAGCCAAGTCAAGTCACAGCCTATGTTAAAAAGCCAAGTCAAGCCACAGCCTATGTTAAAAAGCCAAGTCAAGCCACAGCCTATGTTAAAAAGCCAAGTCAAGTCGCCGCTGATGTTAAAGAACCAAATCAAGTCACAGCCTATGTCAAAAGGTCAAGTCAAGCTACAGTTGATCGTCACGAGTCAAGCCAAGCCACAGTTGATCGTCACGAGTCAAGCCAAGCCACAGTTGATCGTCACGAGTCAAGCCAAGCCACAGTTGATCGTCACGAGTCAAGCCAATCCACAGTTGATCATCACGAGTCAAGCCAAGCCACAGTTGATCGTCACGAGTCAAGCCAATCCACAGTTGATCATCACGAGTCAAGCCAAGCCACAGTTGATCGTCACGAGTCCAACCAAAGCACAGTTGATCATCACAAGTCAAGCCAAGCCACCAGTGATCTCCGTGAGTCAAGCCAAGCCACAGTTGATCGTCACGAGTCAAGCCAAGCCACAGTTGATCGTCACGAGTCAAGCCAAAGCACAGTTAATCATCACAAGTCAAGCCAAGCCACCAGTGATCTCCGTGAGTCAAGCCAAGCCACAGTTGATCGTCATGAGTCACGCCAAGCCACAGTTGATCGTCACGAGTCACGCCAAGCCACAGTTGATCGTCACGAGTCACGCCAAGCCACAGTTGATCGTCACGAGTCCAACCAAAGCACAGCGCTCCAGCCAGAGTCTCTTCGTGCCTCAGCTCTCCAGCCAGAGTCACACCACGTCTCAGCTCTCCAGCCAGAGTCACACCACGTCTCAGCTCTCCAGCCAGAGTCACACCACGTCTCAGCTCTCCAGCCAGAGTCACACCACGTCTCAGCTCTCCAGCCAGAGTCACACCATAGACTTATACAGTCATTGCCTACTCGATTGCTTCAGTCTGAGTCACAGTTCGATTGCTTCAGTCTGTTGTGCTGCTGTGCGGTTTGTGATTGTAGCTCTGCTTTTTTATTGAATCTTTACCTTACTTTCACTCTGTTGTTTAAAGTGATAATATATAACTTAATTCCCACCATATTTCTGGTATTATCTATCAAACTAATCTGATCGTTCGCTTTTAAAACCGCGAGTGCAGCGCGTTAGCATTCGCTAGCCGGTTAGCTTGTCACTCGCGGTTCCATTTGCGTTGCTATTCGCGCCTATTATTTTTTTATTTTTTTATTTTTTTCTCGCTCTGTTTTCACTTCTCTCTCGCTCCGTTTTTCACGAGTTCATCAAACAACAGTGGTAAGTGGAGTGGAAAGTGGTAAGTTAAGTTGGTATCATTCATCAATCACGGTGAGTAATGGCTTCTTCTCCTGCTATTGTTATTTGCACAGTCTGCCACATGTATAGTTTATCTCTCTCTGTCGGCGATGAGGGATTCACATGTGATAAATGCAGGGAAATAGTTAGGCTGACAGAGAAGGTTTTAGAACTAGAGACACGCATCCAAACTTTAGTTGAGGACAGTAAGAATGTGAGGGCTGTAGATAGTGCTTTGGATGTGATTAGCTCAGGGATTCCTGTACATGGTTCGGTTCCGGCATTAGAGCCCGTGCAGCAGGGCAACTGGGTGACTGTGAGGCGGCCTAGTCGCGGGTCAAAACACCACTCTTCCGTTCCGATCAGAACATCAAACAGGTTCTCCCCACTCAGTGATGCACCCACTGAGAAACCTGGTGAAAGTGCTCTAGTTATTGGCGATTCTATTGTACGGAACGTGAAAATAGAGACACCAGCCACCATAGTCCATTGTTTACCGGGAGCCAGAGCGCCTGACATCTTGGCAAATTTAAAAGTGCTGGCTAATGCTAAACGTAAATTCAGTAAGATTGTTATCCACGCCGGCGCTAATGATGTTCGACTTCGCCAGTCGGAGATCACTAAAAATAATGTTAAAGAGGTGTGTGAACTTGCAAGTACGATGTCAGACACTGTAATCTGCTCTGGCCCGCTCCCTGCTTACCGGGGTGATGAGATTCATAGCAGACTCTCATCATTAAATGGCTGGATGTCTAAGTGGTGCCCGCAAAACAACATAGGTTTTATAGACAATTGGACGAGTTTTTGGGGCAGACCTGACCTGTTGAAAAGAGATGGTGTTCATCCCTCCTGGGGTGGTGCCGCTCTTCTCTCTAGAAATTTGGCACATAGTCTTAGAGTTCATACTTGACTAACTGGAGCCCAGGTCAGGAAGCAGACAGACTAGCTAAACCGACCGTCTGCTAGCCGCCTCACGTCACAGAAGTCAGTTAATTCTCAGCACATAGAGACTCCTTCACCTAGATATCACACTATAGAGATTGTGTCTGTTCCCCGAACTAGAAAATACAGAAAACGTCCAAACCAATTTACGAGTAACCATTTAATTGATGTTCAACAAATAAAAAATGTTTATAATACACAGAAACAATTGATAAAACTTGGTTTACTGAATATCAGGTCCCTTTCTACAAAAGCACTTTTTGTAAATGATTTGATTAATGATCATAACCTAGATTTGCTCTGTTTGACAGAAACATGGCTAAAACCAGATGAATACATTGTTTTAAATGAGTCCACCCCCCAAGATTACTGTTACAAAAATGAGCCGCATCCAAAAGGCAAAGGGGGAGGTGTTGCTACAATTTATAACAATATTCTCAGTATTTCTCAGAAGACAGGCTTTAAGTATAACTCCTTTGAAGTAATGGTGCTTCATATAAAATTATCTAGAGAAAAAAGTATTAATGATAAATCCTCCGTAACAATTGTACTGGCTACTGTATACAGGCCACCAGGGCACCATACAGACTTTATTAAAGAATTTGCTGATTTTCTATCAGAGTTAGTGCTGGCTGCAGATAGAGTCCTAATTGTGGGTGATTTTAATATCCATGTCGATAATGAAAAAGATGCATTAGGATCAGCATTCAGAGACATTCTGAACTCTATTGGGGTTAGACAACACGTTTCAGGACCTACACATAGTCGAAATCATACTCTAGATTTAATACTGTCACATGGAATTGATGTTAGTGGTGTTGAAATTCTGCAGCAAAGCGATGATATATCAGATCATTATCTAGTCTTGTGTAAACTCCATATAGTTAAAGCTGTAAATTCTACTCCTTCTTATAAATATGGTAGAACCATCACTTCTACCACAAAAGACTGCTTTGTAAGTAATCTTCCTGATTTATCTCAATTCCTCAGCATATCCAACAGCTCAGAACAACTTGATGATGTAACAGAAACTATGAACTCTCTCTTTTCTAGCACTTTAGATACAATTGCTCCTTTACGCTTAAGGAAGATTAAGGAAAAGAGTCCAACACCGTGGTATAATGAGCACACTCGCACTCTAAAGAGAGCAGCCCGGAAAATGGAGCGCAGCTGGAGGAAAACAAAACTAGAGGTATTTCGTTTAGCCTGGCGGGAAAGTACCCTATCCTACAGAAAAGCTTTAAAAACTGCTAGATCTGATTACTTTTCGTCTCTTTTAGAACAAAACAAACATAACCCTAGGTATTTATTCAATACAGTGGCAAAATTAACAAAAAATAAAGCATCAACAGGTGTTGACATTTCCCAACATCACAGCAGTAATGATTTTATGAACTATTTTACTTCCAAGATTGATACTATTAGAGATCAAATTGTAACCATGCAGCCGTCAGCTATATCGTCACATCAAATAGTGTATTATAGATCCCCTGAGGAACAATTCCACTCATTCTCTACTATAGGAGAGGAAGAATTGTATAAACTTGTTAATTCATCTAAACCAACAACATGTATGTTAGACCCTATTCCATCTAAACTACTAAAAGAGGTGCTTCCAGAAGTCATAGATCCTCTTTTGGCTATTATTAATTCGTCATTGTCATTAGGATATGTCCCCAAAAACTTTAAATTGGCTGTTATTAAGCCTCTCATTAAAAAACCACAACTTGACCCCAAAGATCTAGTTAATTACAGACCGATCTCGAATCTCCCTTTTCTGTCAAAGATATTAGAAAAGGTTGTATCCTCACAATTATATTCCTTCTTAGAGAAAAATGATATCTGTGAGGATTTCCAGTCAGGATTTAGACCGTATCATAGTACTGAGACTGCTCTCATTAGAGTTACAAATGACCTGCTCTTATCATCTGATCGTGGTTGTATCTCTCTATTAGTTCTACTGGATCTTAGCGCTGCGTTCGACACTATCGATCACAACATTCTTTTGAATAGACTAGAAAACTTTGTTGGCATTAGTGGAAGTGCATTAGCATGGTTCAAATTGTACTTATCTGACCGCCATCAATTTGTAGCAGTGAATGAAGAGGTATCATATCGATCACAAGTGCAGTATGGAGTTCCTCAAGGCTCAGTACTAGGACCGTTACTTTTCACGCTTTACATGTTACCCTTGGGAAATATCATTAGGAAACACGGGTTAGCTTTCACTGTTATGCTGATGACACTCAGCTCTATATTTCTTCACGGCCTGGTGAAACACACCAAATTGAGAAACTTATGGAATGCATAGTCGATATAAAAAACTGGATGACGAGTAATTTCTTACTGCTAAATTCTGAAAAAACAGAGGTGTTACTTATCGGACCTAAAACCCCCACAAGTAATAACCTAGGACACTGTCTAACACTTGATGGCTTCTCTGTAAATTCTTCGTCATCAGTCAGGAACCTAGGTGTGCTATTTAATAGTAATCTCTCCTTTGACAGCCACGTTTCTAGCATTTGTAGAACTGCATTTTTTCATCTTAAAAATATATCTAAACTGAGACCTATGCTCTCAATGTCAAATGCAGAAATATTAATTCATGCGTTTATGACCTCAAGGTTAGATTATTGTAATGCTTTATTGGGTGGTTGTTCTGCATGCTTAATAAACAAATTACAGATGGTTCAAAATGCAGCAGCTAGAGTTCTTACTAGAACCAGGAAGTATGAGCACATTAGCCCGGTTCTGTCAACACTGCACTGGCTCCCTACTAAACATCGTATAGATTTTAAAATCTTGTTAATTACTTATAAAGCCCTGAATGGTTTAGCTCCTCAGTACTTGAGCGAGCTCTTATCGCATTATAGTCCTTCACGTCCACTGCGTTCTCAAAACTCTGGCCATTTGATAATACCTAGAATATCAAAATCAACTGCGGGCGGCAGATCTTTTTCCTATTTAGCGCCCAAACTCTGGAACAATCTACCAAACACTGTTCGGGAGGCAGACACACTCTGTCAGTTTAAATCTAGATTAAAGACCCATCTCTTTAACCTGGCGTACACATAACACACTAATACACTTCTATTATTCAAATCCGTTAAAGGATTGTTAGGCTGTATTAATTAGATCAACCGGAACCGGGAACACTTCCCATAACACATGATGTACTTGTTACATCGTAAAAAGATTGACATCTACGCTAATATTAGTCTGTTTCTTTCGTATTCCGAGGTCACTGCAGTCACCAGATCAGATGGTGGATCAGCACCTAGAGACGACCTCTACTACAGCCCTGAACGTCAGCGGAGACCAGGACACCTAGATGAGCCCCAGAGACAGACCCCCAGTGAGGACCCCGTCACCTAGAGAGCCATCAGGAAAAGACCTCGGGAACCTGTTGAGCCATCCAATCTGACTTTGCAGCAGTTGGAATTGAACTGCTGTGTCGTCTGGCCAGAGGAGAAATGGCCCCCCCGACTGAGCCTGGTTTCTCCCAAGGTTTTTTTCTCCGTTCTGTCACCAATGGAGTTTTGGTTCCTTGCCGCTGTCGCCTCTGGCTTGCTTAGTTGGGGACACTTCATTTCCAGCAATATCGTCGACTTGATTGAACAGAATTTTTTTTTTTTTTTTTTTTTTGAACTGAACTTAGCTGGACGATGCCATCACTGAATTCAACAAGGAAATGCCTTTAACTGAAAATTGAGTGTTTAATCTTGTCATTTTACATTATTGACACTATTTTCCCATTTTGATATTGTGCAGTTGCTTTGTCACAATTTGTATTGTTAAAAGCGCTATATAAATAAAGGTGACTTGACTTGACTTGACACCACGTCTCAGCTCCTCAGCCAGAGCCTCTTCACGTCTCAGCTCCTCAGCCAGAGCCTCTTCACGTCTCAGCTCCTCAGCCAGAGCCTCTTCCACCCAGAGATTTAAGGTCAGTCCTTCGAGTTTCCTGTTTGATATCCAGCGTGAGGGATGCACCGCTGGTGTCTGTACGCACTGCTGGTATCCCCAAATCCACTCACTTTGGCCCTCCTGTCCCTGAACTGATTTCCCTGTCTGAAGCGCTTCCCATGATAGGGATCGCTTTATGTTGCATTTGGGCCGCATAC
This sequence comes from Aspiorhynchus laticeps, assembly GCA_023376895.1. NCBI lineage: Eukaryota > Metazoa > Chordata > Actinopteri > Cypriniformes > Cyprinidae > Aspiorhynchus > Aspiorhynchus laticeps. The sequence continues at coordinate 1,094,591 of JALXFT010002483.1, read as the reverse complement.
ACCATCACTGAACTGCCCCAGGGGATGGCGTCCGCTGCAGAACCTCCCCAAGCGGTGGTGCTCGCCTCAGCCCCTTGCAAGGTGGTGGCGCCCAGCAATGTACTCTCAGCCGGTCATGTTACCACCGTAGAACCTCCAGAGGTGGCGGCGTTAGCTGCAGAACCTCCAGAGGTGTCGGTGGTATCCTCCTGTGAACTCTCACCCTGTCCTGTCACGGCTAGGAAGGCTGTCTATGAGCCCTCACCCTGTCCTGCTCCGGCCATGGAGGCCGTCTATGAACTCTCACCCTGTCCTGTCACGGCTAAGAAGGCTGTCTATGAGCTCTCGCCCTGTCCTGCCCCGGCCATGAAGGCCGTCTATGAACTCTCGCCCTGTCCTGTCACGGCTATAGAGGCCGCCTGTGATTCCTTTTCCTGCCCAGTCACGGCTATAGAGGCCGCCTGTGATTCCTTGTCCTGCCCAGTCACGGCTATAGAGGCCGCCTGTGATTCCTTGTCCTGCCCAGTCATGGCTATAGAGGCCGCCTGTGATTCCTTGTCCTGCCCAGTCACGGCTCTAGAGGCCGCCTGTGATTCCATGTCCTGCCCAGTCACGGCTCTAGAGGCCGCCTGTGAGTCTTTGTCCTGCCCAGTCACGGCTATAGAGGCCGCCTAGTCATGGCTATAGAGGCCGCCTGTGATTCCTTGTCCTGCCCAGTCACGGCTATAGAGGCCGCCTGTGATTCCTTGTCCTGCCCAGTCACGGCTCTAGAGGCCGCCTGTGATTCCATGTCCTGCCCAGTCACGGCTGTGAAGGCCGCCTGTGAGTCTTTGTCCTGCCCAGTCACGACTATAGAGACCGCCTGTGAATTCCTGTCAGGCCCTGTCACGGCTAGGGAGGCCGTCAGTGATTCCCCGTCCGGCCCTGTCACTGCTATGGAGGCCGTCTGGGATTTCCTGTCCTGCCTTGTCACGGCTATGGAGGCCGCCTGTGACTCCCAGACCTGCTCTGCCACGGCCCCTGAGACCAGGAAGGCTCTCCCTGTGTTGTCTGTCTCTACTCTCCCTGTGTTGTCTGTCTCTGCTCTCTCTGTGTTGTCTGTCTCTGTTTCCCCCCAGATCTCAGACTCAGACATGGTTTCCTGCCTGGTCTACGGTCCTACTCTGGTCTGGTGGTCTCTGGTCCCGTCCGCTCCGCCCTGGGGGGCTCCAGTCCCGTCCGCTCCGCCCTGGGGGGCTCCAGTCCCGTCCACTCCGCCCTGGTGGGCTCCAGTCCCGTCCACTCCGCCCTGGTGGGCTCCAGGTCCGTCCGCTCCGCCCTGGGGGGCTCCGGTTCTGTCTGCTCCGCCCTGGTGGGCTCCGGGTCCATCTGCTCCGCCCTGGTGGGCTCCAGATCTGCCTGCTCCGCCCTGCTGGGTTCCAGATCCATCCTCTCCACCCTGGCTTCCACATGGACCTGGCCCTCCGTCCCTCCCCCTGTTCCGCCTCCGCTCCTCCGCCCTCCTAGGATTGTTTAGGAGCGTCTGGAAGCCGCTCCTTGGTGGGGGCTATGTCACAAATCCAAGCCATGAACTTCCGGTCATTCACCTCTAGAGGTCACTCACCCATCACATGGACTTTCACACCACACAGTCAGTCACAGATCACTCAAGGACTACATTTCCCATCATCCACTGCACCAACACAGCTGTCTGCACTGATCACGCACACACCTGAAAACAATCTCACATCATCATCACCCAATCACACACACTATATAAACTCTGGACTTACTCTTACACTCTGCCGAGTATTCTTGCACGTGCTCCTGGATTATTCTCTCTGCCTAGCCCTCTGGATAAAGTTCGCCGATCGCCGACCCACGCTTGCCCTTGGATTATTCTCTACCCTGTCTTTGTCATACCTGTTTGCCACTGTCTGACCCTGCCTGTATTGACCATGTACTATAATAAAAGCTTGCAGATGGATCCGCATGTCTCACGTCTCGTCAGCTCCGTAACAGAATTGTCAGCTTGGGTTAATAGACCAATCAATTCTCAGTAATGATGACAAAACCAGGTTTACATGTGTCCATAGACTGATGACAACAGGACATTCCCAAAACATATGCAGAAAAGTGCCCGATGATGTAGTGTTACATATGTGGCAGTTCAAATTTGACTGCAGTTTCATTTTAAATCTTTTGTAAGGAGTTATGTATGCTCTATGAATGACTTTGAAGTAAATAAGATGATGAGCCAGATTTTTAGATGTTAAACTGAGATTAGACCACACTCTCTCCCAGTCGACAGATAAATTAAGATCAGATAATTCCCTATTCCAAATAGTTTTAATAGAAAGAGGTTTTGTAATACAATCAATAATTTTATTATATATTATTTTATTATATATTAAGGAAACAGATGGTGCAATCCAGTCCCGCATAGGATGAGAGGAAATGGAAGAAGACCAAGGAACGCCATACGCTTTGAGAGCAGAACGTAATTGAAGAAAAACAAAATATGCAGATGCTGGTAGACAAAATTTGTCTCTCAATGCCTGAAATGAACAGAGGCCCTGGTTATCATACATATAACCACACGTGTTCACACCTAAAGAGGACCAAGAGGGTTGGACAAATGGACGATTTCCACATACAAAGTTAAAATTGTGCCATAAAGGTGTACTGTTACAGAATTTGAAGGGTCCACCTATCCGACATTCAACCGTTTTCCAGATTTTAATAGAGTTAGCCACAACCGGACCAAATTTATAATTATCCCCTTTTTTTCCTGTGCCAGTATATAAAATATCTTGAAGTCTATTTGGTTTAACCTTGTCAGCTTCAATCACCCTCCATGAAACTGTAGATTGAGGATCAACCCAATTATGAAGGGCCTTAAACTGGAACGACCAATAATATAATTCAAAATTTGGTACAGCCAGTCCTCCTGCGCTATTAGGATGTTGTAATGTGGTAAGTTTAATTCTGGGACATTTATCATTCCAGATAAACTTAGAAATTATGGAGTTGATCTCCTTAAAGTAACCTGGAGGGGGAGAAAGTGGTAGCATAGAGAAAAAAAAAATAATCGAGGTAACAAATTCATCTTAACAGTGGAGATTCTTCCTTGGAGAGAGACTTTAAGATTCTTCCATCTTTGAATGTCATTTTTGACCTTAACTAAAATGTTATTAAAATTGTCTCTGGCAATCTTATGAATGTTTTTATATATGGTAATGCCCAAATAGATGAAAGATTCCTTAACATGGATAAATGAGGGAATAGAAAAATTAACCTTAACATTGTTAATTGGCATTAGAGCAGATTTGCTCCAATTTATTTTATATCCTGATAGGCTACTAAAATTGTCAAATTCCTTAATTACACTAGAGACTGAAACATCAAAGTTGTCTAAATATAGAATAATATCATCAGCGTATTATGAAATACAATGATTATGGTCATGAATCTTAATCGATACTTCAGATTTCCTGATGGCTTGCGCTAAGGGTTCGAGAGATAGACAAAACAATAAGGGGGAAAGTGGACACCCCTGCCTCGTTCCCCGCTGTAAAGGGAATGAGGGGGAAATAATATTACCAGTTATGACTGATGCTGCAGGTGAGTGGTATAATGTCTTAATCATAGAAACGAAGTGTTCACCGAAGCCGAAACATTGCAGAACTGCCCACATATAATTCCACTCTAGCCTGTCAAAGGCTTTTTCTGCATCAAGTGAAAAGACCGCACAAGGTGTTGGGTGGGAGTCCGCAAAGTCAAGAATATGAAGGAGTCGACGCATATTGTCAGATGCATTGCACCCCTTGATGAAACCAGTTTGGTCCTCCTTGATCAGACTGTGAATTACCTTCTCCAAACGAGAAGCAAACACTTTAGCATAGATTTTTAGATCACATGGGATAAGCGAAATCGGTCTGTAGCTGGAACAATCTAATGGATCTTTCCCTTTTTTAAGAAGTAATGAAATCAGTGATGTTTTTTGATCTCTATGAAATGCCCCATGTTCAATTGCAAAATTAAATGAGTTAAGCATAGGTATCCCTACCAAATCCCAAATTTCTAAATATAATTCAGGAGGGAGACCATCTAGACCCGGCGATTTGCCCTTTTGAAGGCTCTTTAGAGAGACGTGAAGTTCCTCCTTTCTTAATGGGGCCTCCAAAGATTCTTTATCCATCTGTGAGGTCCGAGGCAGTTCCAATTTATCTAAATACTGCTTACAAATTGGTTCATCAAAATCTGTTTCGGCTTTATACAGATTTGTGTAAAAACCTTTAAATATGTCATTAATTGCCACAGGGTTCGTGGTGACCTGATCATCCGATGACTTTATTGCGCTAATATATGCCTTAGACTCGCATTCTTTCAACCTAAGGGCCAATAAATGACTAGGTCTCTCTGATTCAAAATAATATTTTTGTCTAGTCCTATGTAAAATAAATTCTGCCTTTGAGTGTGAAAGTATATCATATTCTTCTTTTAAAGAGGACAGCTGTGTAGCCTGTTGCTCAGTAAAATGTTGTTTTTGTAGGTTTTGTAATGATTGGATTTTATTTTCTAATTGTGTAAACTGGTGAGTTCTCGCTTTGGCAAGAGTAGAAGAGAAAGATATACAGAAACCTCGTATAGCACACTTAGTCGTTTCCCACAGTATTTGAGGATCCACATCAGAGGGCATATTAATTTCAAGAAAGTCCTTAATATATTCTTTTAGAGAGGTAATAAAAGTCTGATTACTTAATAATGATATGTTAAAGCGCCATCTAGGGGACTTGGCTTTGACATCGGAAAGAGGAACACTGCACAACATAGCAGAATGATCAGATAATAAAATTGGTAATATAGATATAGAGGAATTAGATGAAATTAAAGATGGGCTGAGAAATATGTAATCTATCCTAGAGAAAGTCTTGTGTCTATTAGAAAAAAAAAGTGAAGTCCTTAGCTTTAGTATTCTGAATTCTCCATAAATCGATTAAGTTGAGCTCAGTGATAAATTTATTCAATAATTTAGAGGATGGATTGGCTGTTGTATCAGATTGAGACTTATCTAAAGCAGGATTTATGACAGCATTAAAATCACCACCCACCACTAGAGGGCAATCAATCTCCTCAAGTAAAGTTTTGGAAATCTGTGTAAGGAATGCACTGTCTGTCTCATTCGGACCATAAATAGAGACCAATGCTAACCTATTATTATATATTTTGCATCGGATAAAAACAAATCTACCCTTCTCATCACTACCAAGGTGTTCAATTGTTAAATTTAACTTCCTGTTAACAAGGATAAGCACCCCCTTAGTTTTATTTTGAGCGCAGGAAAAAGCTACCAATTTGCAATACTTATTCTGGAAACGTGCCACGTCAGATTGTTTTAAATGTGTCTCTTGTATTAAGGCACAGGAGATAGATTTACGGTGTAAATATTCTAATACACGGGTTCTTTTAACAGCAGAATTTAAACCATTCACATTCAGTGATAAAATATTTAAAGTATGCATTGAATATTCATAATCCCAAGATTGTACACAATAAATGAAAAAAACAAAAAAAAAAAAAAACAGAAGCACTTCCATTCCGTAAATAACACGTAAACACTGATGTGCATTTTAGATACCAAACCTCCTATATGAAAAATCCCTTTAGAAGTAATGTAAAATAGATAAAAGTATAAATATCTGTTCTAAAAAACAAAAACAACATAAAAATGTGAACAACCGACAACCATAAACAAAGAACAACTCAGACCGCACATTACCGAGAACATAGGTCTGACTGAGCAACAAAAAACGGTGATAGGTCGTGACCGACCCACTCCAACGCAAGACATGTCTCCCGAAAGGCTCACACAGCCTACAAAATAATATTTTTTTTAATTAAACCTACTCTCCATTAGTCCCCTCCAAAATAGAAAAATGGAGTGTCAGTCTTAACAGCAAAGAGATCGTTGTACCGGATAAATAATGACAATATCCAGTAGGAGAGAAGAAAACGCAAACAATAGGTTTAGCAAGCATCCATGTTCATCCTGCTATCATCCCCTTCTGGGCAGCTAGGGCCAAGTCCATCCCGGCCGTCACGCCCCTCCCGTCGAATTGGAGAAACAGCGGCCGCTGCTCCCCCCGTCGTCCCCCCGCAGAGCTGCGGCATACGACTTCTGCTGAGACATGGAGCTGATAAAATCCTCCGCTATCTGAGGGGAATCGTAGCTTCTCTGTTCCCCTTTGTGCCGTAGCTTAATTACCGCTGGATAGATGAGGAAGGGCTGGAGACCAAGTGCTGTCATCTTCTTCAAAACAGGACCAAATGCCTTTCTCCTGATCGCTGTAGCCGGACTAAAGTCAGGAAAAAACAGCAGTGTGACATTGTTCTGTGCCCACTTAACCGGATACGCCTGCCGAGCACCTTTCAGGATATCTGATCTGTCATGCCATCTCGGTACACGGAAGATGAGAGTGCGCGGCCGATCGGAGCCCCTCCCTCCGTCATACACGCGATGCGCCCGATCAATCTCGATGTCACGGCCACTCAAGGAAGGAATCCACTTGGAAAGATTAGCTCGGAGGAAACTAGCTGCATCTGGACCTTCCATCCCTTCTGGGAGCCCCACCAGTCTAACGTTGTTCCTCCTAGACCGGTCCTCCATATCTGTCATCTTCTCGGTGAGTCGCTCCAGCTGATCCTTTAAATCCGTAACTGTTCTCTTATCTTCACGCGCCGCTGCCTGAACAGAATCAACGCGGTCACGTGTCTGCTTCGTCTTGGTAGCTATGGCTTCAAACTCCTCTCTTAGCTCTTTAACAGACATATTGGTCGCTTGTATGTCCTCACGCAGTTCGCGCAATGCTGGAATCAGCACAGAGTCCATCGCATCTCGTACCGCCGATTTCACAACCGAATTCAAAGTGCTTTGGTGTTCTTTAAATTCTAGTTCAATGCGGTTAGCAATTGCACTGTCCAGGTCTTCACTGGAGATGGCTGAATCTCTGAATTTTTTCTTCATTGGCGATTGTTCAATCTCTCTTTTCCGATCTCCTTTGTCTGCCTTAGTACTCATGATGGGTCTAATGCAGAGTGGTTCAAATTTTACTGACAGGATCGCAAAATATTTGGCAAAGTGAGCGGAGCGAAAAACTAAGCCTGCATCACCGTCGAGGGGTCACATGATCCTCTATAGCGTACTATCTGATGTGATACTGTGGCTGACAGCTGCATGGTTACATTTTTATCTCTAATAGTTTCAATCTTGGAAGTAAAGTAGTTCATAAAGTCATTACCACTGTGCTGCTGGGTAATGTCTGCACCTGCTGATACTGATAAATACTTGGGGTTGTGTTTGTTTTCTTCTAAAAGAGACGTAAAGTAAGCATATCTAGCAGTTTTTAAGGCTTTCCTGTAGGAGAGAGTATTTTCCCGCCAAGCAAAACAAAATACCTCTAATTTTGTTTTTCTCCAGCTGCGCTCCATTTTCCGGGCTGCTCTCTTTAGGGCGCAAGTGTGCTTATTATACCAAGGTTTTGGACTCTTTTCCTTAATCTTCCTTAAGCGTAAACGAGCAATCGTATCTAAAGTGCTAGAAAAGAGAGAGTCCATAGTTTCTGTTACATCATCAAGTTGTTCTGAGCTGTTGGATATGCTGTAAGTCTGATTTTGTGATGGATGTGCTTTAAAGGGGACATCAGATTCCCATTTTCCACAAGTTGGTATGATTCGTTAGGGTCTTCTTGAAATGGTCTCAGTGGTCGTGTAAAACAACATCCTTTTTACCTTGTCAAAAACAGCTCTGTTCACAGCGACTCGTTTCGGTGCATATCTCTACATGATAATGAGCTCTGCTCACCCCGCCCCTCTCTTCCATGGAAGAGCAAAGGCGATTCGCAAATAATCATACATAATAATAATAATAATTCATTACATTTATATAATGCTTTTCTGATTTTTCTAAGCACTCTACATTGTGAGGGGGTATCTCCTCATCCCCTTCCAGTGTGCAGCATCCACCTGGATGATGCATCAGCAGCCATATTGTGCCAGAACGCCCACCACATACCAGCTTATTGGTGGAGAGGAGACAGAGTGATTAAGACAATCAGCAGAAATGGGGATGGTTAGGAGTAGGGCTGGGCGATATATTGCATGCGATATGCATGCGCATCTCGTCAGTAAAGCCGGTTCCTTGATTAGCGGTTAATCTCCATCACCTGTTTTCAAATGGAGCGGCATTTAATACACGGAGCCGTAGTTCACTGACAAGCTACGCATATATCGACTGATATATCGCCTTTGATATGAACGCGATATATGCGTAGCTTGTCTGTGAACTACGGCTCCGTGTATTAAATGCCGCTCCATTTGAAAACAGGTGATGGAGATTAACCGCTAATCAAGGAACCGGCTTTACTGACGAGATGCGCATGCATATCGCATGCAATATATCGCCCAGCCCTAGTTAGGAGGCCATGATGGTCAGAGGCCAATGGGCAAATTTAGCCAGGAAGCTGAGGTCACACCTCTACTCTTTTCGAAAAACATCCTGGTATTTTAATGACCACAGAGAGTCAGGACCTCGGTTTAATTTTTCATCCAAAGGACGGTGCTTGTTGACAGTATAGTGTTGTAACAGTATCATGAACTGTACATTGTTTCAGTAGGTGTAGTTTTCATCCTCGCCACCAGGGGGTTCTAGTGTGCTCCCTGGGTGTGATAAAAGGTGAGGAATTAGTAGAGTGAGAGAGGGGACAGCATGGTGTGCCTTGTGTTCCTACTCTTTCCTGAGAGATTATCCTTGTTGAGAAACTAGGTTGTTTGCTGCTCAATTGTAAGTTATGTTTCATTATAACTGCAAAATAGTGTATTCTGATCAGTTTTGACTTTGGTATTTATTTGTATATGTGAAATGTAGTTCTAAGGCAACGGTTATTTTACCTTGAGGTTGCCATTTACACAACTTTTTATGAATTGGTTTTGTTTTCTGAATATTTGTATTTTGTTTTGTAGAAGGATTTTTGTTTATGGGCTGCCTTTCTTTGTTCATCGGCTCATGCTATGGGAATAAGGTGGAGGTGCTATCATTGAAGAAAAGATTGATGTGCAAGGGCACATGGGACATTTCCTATGTTTCCTACATTCTGTGTCTGGACTTTATCTCAAGTACAAGCATTCTTTCCCCTGATAAGACTTTTTGTGATTTATCTTATTTATGGGTTATTGTTTGATTTTCTTTGTTGTTGTTTTTTTTTGTATTATTATTTGGTTTGTATGACCATTGTTTGTATTGATATATATTGAGAAGGTCTGCTCAAAATGGGTTATCCATGTATGGTTTAAATTAAAGTCTTTGAAGAATAAAATCATTAAATGTGGACTTTGCGTATGTTATGTTGGCTTCCGCTTCCGGTGCTGCTCTGTACAGTCGACGTTAAGGATGGCTCCGCTCAATTTGTGCTTTTATATACTTTTTTACGTATTTTTACTTTCTCTTTTTACACGCATAACGTCTGCACTATATATATACGACAAAAGAACACTTTTGGACATTGGACACCGCTGCACTAACCTGCTTCAGGACACTTTATCCACGGATCCAGTGTGGCCATTGGAGATACTTCGGAACACCGAGGTTAACAAAGGCCGCCTGAATAATCCCAGGAGGCGAAAGAAACACCGCGGGCGAAGCGCTGGAATTTGTAACAGACTGAGAAAAAGGGCTCACAGTCCTCCTCTACCGAGTATTCTGCTTGCTAATGTCCAATCCTTGGAGAGCCAGGATAAGTTTCCAATGGGACATTAGAGACTGTAACATCCTTTGTTTGACTGAAACATGGCTCACTCCCTCGGTCCCGGATTCCGCTGTAACACCGTCTGATAACTTTTCTGTTTTACAGATGGACATAACAGCCGAGGCCGGAAAAAACTAAGATTAACAAGAAATGGTGTGACCCCAGGAATATCTCCATTCTGTCGTGTTCCTGCTCGCCTCATCTGGAACATCTCTCCATTATCTGCCGCCCATTCTATCTGCCCCGGGAGTTTCCATCGATCATCGTTACTGCCGTTTACATTCCACCACAGGCAGACACGAGCTTGGCTTTGTCCAAACTCCATGATGAGCTCAGCGGCTACATCAACAAACACCCTGACGCTGCCTCTATCATCGCAGGGGACTTTAACAAAGCCAACCTCAGGAAGGTCATGCCGAACTTCCATCAGCATGTATCCTGTCCAACTAGAGGACCGAATACACTGGATCATTGCTACACTCAGTTTAAGAATGCCTACAAAGCTCGTTCCCTGCCGGCTTTTGGCAAATCGGATCATGCCGCCATTTTCTTCATACCGGAATATAAACAAAGGATCGTTCAGGAATCCCCGGGGGAGAGGGAAGTGACGCGCTGGTCCTCCCACTCTGAAGCTATGCTACAGGCGTCTCTTGATGACATCGACTGGGACATGTTCCGGGCGAGTTCAGCTGACATCAGCGAGTTCACGGATGTAGCATTAAGCTTTGTTAACACGCTAACCGACCAAGCCACTGAAACGGTAACAATAAGGACATTCTCTAATCAGAAACCGTGGGTGGACAGAACAATCCGTGCTGCGGTTAACCAACGCACTGCCGCATACAACGCCGGTCTTTTGTCAGGAAACATGAGCGAGTACAAAGCATCGTGCTATGCTCTCCGCAAGTGGTGAAAATGGGCCAGTTCACCTCCAACTCCATCACCCTGAACGTAGGAGCCCCGCAGGGCTGTGTCCTGAGTCCCCTGCTCTACTCTCTCTACACACGACTGTGTGTCCTCTCACAGCTCCACTTCTATTGTTAAATTTGCTGATGATACTGTGGTTCTGGGCCTCATTTCCAATAATGATGAGACCGCATACTTGGGTGAGGTAGAGAGACTAACATCATGGTGCCAGGACAACTGTCTCTCTCTCTGAACGTGAGCAAAACTAAAGAGCTGATTGTAGACTTCAGGAAGAGACAGTAGTGGCCCTACACTCCTCTTATGATCAGCGGGACCCCTGTGGAGAGGGTGAGCAGCTTCAAGTACCTCGGTGTAAACATCTCCGAGGACCTGACTTGGACTGCACACATTCAAACACAGGTCAAGAAAGCCAGGCAAAGACTGTACCATCTGCGACAGCTGAGGAAATTCAGGGTCTCACCAGCAATCCTGAAAACGTTCTATTCAGGGGCCATAGAAAGTGTATTGACTCAGTGTGGTATAGTAACGCCACAAATAAGGACTGCAAAGCTCTGCAGAGAGTCGTGCGCTTAGCTGAGCGCATCTCAGGGTCTGCCCTCCCCTCTCTGCAGGACATCTACTTCAAACGCTGCAAAAGCAGAGCTGCAAAAATAATCAAGGACTATTCCTTGATTATCATCTCACTGCCATCAGTATGGCCTACATGCCTACATGGCCTACATTCTTTGATTACTGACAGCACCTCTGTGTCTTCAGGAATTTCAAATACCCTTTTTGATAGGTTTGGGAAAGGAAAGGAAAAGTAAATGCTAAACTCTGGAAGGGTGAGCTGAAGAAATTGGAAACTCTGCAAGTTTACTTTAAGCCTTTGTTCCCTTGTTTGGTATTAATGAAACACTTATCTAAATTCCACTAAAACAGTTTTTTTTTACATATCATTGTAGTTAAAGGGTTAGTTTCACCGAAAATGAAAATTCTGTCATAATTTACATATCATTTGTCATTCCAAACCTTTTGTTCAACTTTTGTTCAAGACTTTTGTTCAACTTTGAAACACAAATGAAGATATTTTAAATGAAATATGATTTCTGTCCACTGAGTCTACACAACTGCCACTTTGAATATATACTGTATATATATATATATATATAGCATCTTACCGTGTTGCGACCATACGTTTTAAAAGTAAAAAAGAGGGCTTAAAAATAAACGAATATCGTTAAAACAAAGACTATCCTACAATAGTCTGTCGTTACAAGTTTGACAGAGTTAAAGAATCCCCGTCTGTGTGGAGCTGTTCCGTCAGGCAATCGCGCTCTATCGCAGCCAGACTCCAAATGAGGGCCTGGAACCCCGGGTGACCATAATTTTAAAAACAGTCTTTTTAAAATTAGTTTATACAAGTATCCTTTTTAAACAAACAACTCTAGAGCATAGGAAAAAACATTGTTTTATTTTATTTAATTTAGTTATTCACAAATGACTCCTTTACTCTAGTGTTTTTGTCAAGTTAAGATATAACAGTCTTTTTAAAATTAGTTTATACAAGTAACCTTTTAAACAAACAACTCTAGTGCATATGAAAAACGTTGTTTATTTTTTATTTAATTATTCGTACTTAATTCGTCTATTCCTTTAATAGATATGTGTTTTTGTCTTTTGAAAATTAGTTTATACAAGTAACCTTTTAAACAAAAAAATCACTAATATATAGGGTTTCATATTTATTTAATTATTCGTACTTAATTCAGTCACCCCTATTATTTACTCTCTGATTTTTGTTAAACTTAAGACATCAGGCTATGATGACGGTATAAAATAGATTTCGGGGATACATAAGTTTTATTCCTAAACATAACCTCTGTTTTGTTTTATTTTACCTTAATAACTTTATTTTACACGTCAATATTAACTTCCGATGTGGGGTTACAATGTTTAAAACGTACGTACGCGTTCAAATATCTAACAGGTCCGAAACCGACTGTTTTTTTTTTTGTTTTGTTTGTTTCATACGTGTAATAAAATCAACGCGGGATTTTCTCTTTGATTTTCCAACCATAAGGTCCGAGCCAGCGTTATCTATTAATTGAAACAGACAACAAAGAAATGTAAATATCACCGCTCACGCAGAGCATGAGAGCAGGATGCATCCGTGGCGTCTGGTCTCGTGATTACTGAAGCGTTGTAACAGTTTAGCAATCTAATTAGTTTTTGAAGTGGTCTGGCATGTACATTTTGTTAGAAGGTTAGTTTAAAACCCATACATCAAAGGACAGCCATCGCATCAATTTTATGACGTATGTATCCGTGATGTCTGGTAATGACATGGGCGATGGGATGGGGGTGACAGACCGTCCCTATTGAAGTTTTTAGACCGCATAAGGTATAGTTAAAATTATATATATATATATATATATATATATATATATAGTATAGGAAGAAAATATTTTTCCAGAGAAAAAGAGTTATTTATAAAATAGATCTAATGAACAACGGCTCTGTATGAAATAATATAGATAATACAGAATTTAAATAAATAGAAGTCCTAAACGTAGTTTTTAATAATACGAATGTTGTAGAAAATCATGTCTAATTTAATACGTTTTACATACAATCGAAATTTCTTTTAACTCTAGATATATAATAAAGATTAACTACTACAGACCTTCATACGAACAGATGGCGGTTGTGCAATAAACAAATAGCAGGCTTTGATGTTTCAATCTGCTAGTTCAAACGTTTTGTAGATAAGAAAAACGTCTGCTATGCTAGCATAGAGGCCTTAAGTTGTAAAAGAAAAGCATATGTTTTTCATCCTGCTGTGTTAAGTAAGGTGTCGGAGTTGATGGCCGGACGGATGCGTTTGATAAAATTGCGTGGGTTACAAACTTTATAACAAAGATTTGTGTTATTAGGCCTCTCTGACGCCAATTAGACCCCATAGGTTTTACGAAACGCTTCGTGGATACGCCCCCCCACCTACACCCTGAAAGCTTAAAAGTAGACGCTATAACGAAGTCATTAGCTGTAAATTCTAACTTCTTTACGTGTAAAGACCTTATACACCAATAAACGTAGGAGCCATGGCTGACAATTACGATGGTGAGTTGTTGTTTTTTTTTTTTTTTTTTTTTTTTCATAAGTGTTATTTAAATAAATATGTTAATATTTGTTTTAACAATGCGATTATCAATTCCAGACACATATGTGAATATCGAGTTTGATGAAGATCTACAGCAGATCCTGGAGGAAATATGTAAGTTTGCAGTCTTTTCTACTGTACGTTTAGGATCTAATAATTATAATAATATTTTCTTATCATTTTAACCAGTAGTTACCAACGAGGACGACGCCTTAATTAACTGTAAGTTATCATTTTTCTTAACGCTTTGAAATGTTTTAACGATGTATAAAACAGTGTTTACTAATTTTAGCAGACGTTCATGATGTTAACGACAATGAGGAAGCTGCAGACCATATAGAGATTACAGTGAGAGCGGACGTAAGTCACACATCTGACAACGTCACACAGAGCCAACCCCCCCAAGGCGCCTGTCGTCACATCTGAGCTCACACCCGCAAACGTCTCTACAGCGCAACTCCAATACGGGTGCGGTCAAAGTGTGAAACGTATGAGATTTACCGAGCAGGAGCAAGACGTCAGGCCTAGTACTAGTAGTTCAAGAAACACGGATAATAACGGTATGTATTAAAATAGACACTACATTAATGTATTTCACATTGGATTATTTTTTTTTTTAATAACTGATTGTTATTCTTTTTTCAGCTCCAGATCACGACGAAGGGGCGTTAACAGCATGGACTGACTCCATGGTACACGCGTGGGATCAGATATCCTTTTCCGTAATAGCGATATTGAGAAACATTATTTCATGTCAACAACAGCACACTGAGGCTTTACGGCACGCTGCTGAATTTTGGAGAAATTGCCACAATCAGTTGTATGATGAACTCCGACAGTTTCAACAGTCTATGTCAGGTTTACCGGAAATTGTCCTAGAGAACAGAACGGAGCAGCGCCTTATTATTAGCGCATTATCTTTGATGTCAGAACGTCTGAATTTGATGCAGCGAATATTATCTGAGTTGTACGAGCGTTTAGTTAGGAGGCCGTAATAATAATTAACGGTCTAATGAGGTTTTTTCAGTATTACTCATACACATTATTTGTAGACTATTAGTGGTTGTTTATTCGTAATACGTATATACTCATTGTTGTATGGTTGGTTAACATTTCACATATGCTGATTTCTAACTGTTTATTATTATTGTTTTATTAGTAATTGTATCTAATTGCGTTGTTTGAGTGTTTATGTCATTAACATTTCACGTGTGGGGTGAAGATTGTACCTTCTTATTATTATTGTTTTATTAGTATTTGTATTTACTCGTTGGTGAACGAATTATGTCATTTTACATATGTTATCTTCTGCTTCTTATTATGTTTAGCAATTGTTTTGAATTTATACCGTGAGGTTTTTGTCATAACTGTTTATGTTTTGGTAGTGTTTTGAACTATTTTTTCTATATGTGGTTTATGTTAAGGTAGTGTTTTCAAGGGGATTGCACATGTTTGAATTATTTTTGTATTCCTGCTTTTTAAAAAAAAAAAAAAAAAAAAAAAATTCAAAATGAGTGGTAAAAGGTGTCACGATGATCTACATAATCATGTACTGGAAGATGAAGAGAACCCATTAAGACCTAGACACGACTTTCAAAATAACTCCGAGCAGTTACGCGAACTGATTAACCAGCAATTACAAATGTTGGAACCTGACTCACTTAATATGATCGAAAGATTGCATGAGATCATAGACGAACAGCACGAACATTTGTCTATGGATATAAATATGAATGAACAGATTGGGGCGGGGGCTTCTAACGATGCGTCAGATTATGACCCGATGGCAACAGATATGGGGCTTAGTCGTGATTTTATAGATAGATTAATAACCGATGGAGGACGTGTGGCTGATTTTACAGTTATCCCAAGAAACAGATTTAACGGTTTAGAAATACGTAGAACTTTAAATTTCCGCGAAATCGCCGCAGATGACTATGCGGCTTATAATATCTTTTTGCAAGATATTTTGAACGAGATCGTAGATTTTTCACGGCTAATGGCAGGTGATGACGGTTTTATTAACGTGTCTCTGCAGGGTGAGAGTCTCCCTACAGATATTAATGCCGTTCTACCACCGGATACTAATCATGATTTTAGCACATTTGTCGATCAAATCGAACGAACAGTTCAAAGCAATGCAGACGTGGGATGCGATTCTGCTTTACAGCTATGCGTGTCAGTGGTACGTAACAGACAGGGTGGTGGACGAAGGAAACTAACCGATCTAGCGCACGATATGGTCATTCAAAAAAACAAAATGAATCTTTTTGTGCCAAAAAATATAGCAGACAATAGATGTTTCAGCATATGTCTAGCACACTTTTTAAACCCAGATTGTCCCGACCAGGAGTTGCTCGCTATAGCGTGTAAAATACACGCCGAATTGGGTTACAGCCCTCAAGATAAAATAGCCTTTCATGACGTATCTAAATTCGAAAGCGCTCTAGACTTGAGGATAGTTATCTTTCACAGATCGTGTTCAGGTAAATTGGAAGTGTATAAAACTAGAGATGAACTACACAAGAACACCGTACATTTATATTTACACGATGACCATTATAATTTGATAAGAAATTTTAAAGCGTTCTTAGGCTACAGTTACGTGTGCGAATACTGCTTTCAAGGCTTCAAGGATCGTAGTTTACATTATTGTAAATTTACATGTAACGTATGTGATACGAGTCAATGTTACACGCACCCTAAGAAATGGACGCGGTGTGAGGACTGCGCTAGATATTGCAGATCTGGCATTTGTTATGAAATGCATAAACAGCCGCAAAGCGAGGGCATAAGGTCTAGATGCGATCTTGTGAAATATTGTGACAAATGCTGCAGGCAGTATAGAACGAAATGGACCGGCGATAGGCGGTTAACACACGTATGTGCACCATCCAAATGCCCTCACTGCAGCGCTATTCTGGTAGATGAAGAAGAGCACACGTGTTATATACAGCCTCTAAAACCGAGCGTACATGATGAAAAATATATTTATTACGATTTCGAGACGATGTTCGAAAACGGGCGCCATATAGCAAATTACGTATGTGCCATTTCGCAAAACAGTGAGGAGTTTACGGCCGATGGGGTTGATTGTGCAGGTAAATTGGTTAAGCATTTCAGACGTCCGAAATTTGAGGGCTATACATTTATAGCACACAATGCTTCAGGTTTCGACTCTTATATATTGCAGGAGTATTTTACAAGTCAGGGGTTGACCCCAAAAATTATACTGCAAGGTTGTAGGCTCGTATATATGTACGATCAGGCGTTTAAACAGCGATATATAGACAGCTACAGCTTTTTGCCTATGAAATTATCAAAAATGACCTCGGCTTTAAACCTAAACACGGATGAAAAAGGCTTCTTTCCCCATCATTTTAATCGTTTGCACAATGCAGATTATGCAGGGCCTTACCCCTCTAAAGAAATGTACGGTTACAACACGATGTCTGATTCTGATCAAACAAAATTCGACAGTTGGTACGAGAGCGTGGCAGGACAGGTGTTTGACTTCAAAAAACAGCTCGGATTGTATTGCAAGAACGATGTTGTTTTGTTGAGAGAAGGTTGCATGAAATACAGAAATGAATTTATCGAATGCACGAGCGTGGACCCCTTTGGATGCGTTACGCTCGCAGGTTGCGCCATGAAGGTGTTTAAAACGCTTTTTCTACCCAAAGACACAATAGCTCTAATGCACAAAAACGCATACGTCAATCAATGCAAGGCTTATTCTACCCCGTCCATACATTGGTTGGAATATATTAAAGCAACCAAAAATGTCGACGTTCATCATGCTTTAAATTACGGGGAACTCAAATTTGGGTCTTTTTACGTGGATGGCTTTTACGAACTTAACGGTGACAGAATAGCATTGGAATACTTAGGGTGCTTCTGGTACGGTTGTGACTGTCGCTTTAATCCTAGCGAATTAAATCCTGTGTCAAAAATACCTTATGGTGTGCTCAAAAGACAGACTGATAACAAATTGGATGTTTTGCGCAAGAGTTACAATCTCAAGGTTTTTACCATGTGGGATTGCCAATGGGCAAAGGCCAAGCAAAACGATCCGGATGTCATAGCATTTATGAGTAATTACGATGCACCAGAACGTTTGAATCCGAGGGATTCACTTTTCGGGGGCAGGACGAATGCCCTGAAACTTTACCATAAAACTAGTGAGGATGAGCGCATTTCATACGTCGACTTCACGTCTCTTTATCCGTTCGTACAGGCGCGTAAAACATACCCTATCGGTCATCCTGAAATAATTTTAAAAGATTTTGAACCGATCGATACGTATTTCGGTCTTATTAAATGTACGGTACTGGCTCCACGTAAGCTATTACACCCTATTATACCGTTCAAATCGCCCCAGGGGAAGCTATTGTTCGCTCTCTGTCGTACCTGCGCAGAACTGCAACTACAGGGGAGCTGCACGCACTGCGTTGAAGAAAGATACATATCAGCTGTCTAGACCTCCGTGGAACTTTCGCACGCTGTTGCTAAAGGGTATTCGGTTGTCAAAATTATTGAAGTCTGGCACTTTCCTCAGACATCAGACGATTTATTCAGCGGATATGTTAAGACGTTTCTCAAATTCAAGCAAGAGGCTTCAGGATTTCCCGCACATGTAACGTCAGACTCCGATAAGGAAGCATATGCCCACGCGTATTTTGAG
Source organism: Aspiorhynchus laticeps (assembly GCA_023376895.1). Taxonomy (NCBI): domain Eukaryota; kingdom Metazoa; phylum Chordata; class Actinopteri; order Cypriniformes; family Cyprinidae; genus Aspiorhynchus; species Aspiorhynchus laticeps. The sequence goes on along the minus strand of JALXFT010002483.1, from coordinate 1,076,077 downwards.
AAGGAGGGAATTCAACTAGATTTGGATAAAATAGCATTTAATCCACCCCGCAGATCGATAATGAAATTTCTCTTAAATTCGCTTTGGGGAAGATTCGCCCTTAGGTGTAATTTACCCACAGCCGAGCTTCTAACAGATCCTGAAGATTTTGCGCGTCATATCTTTGGGAACAGTTGCGTCATAAAACATTTCTCATTTGTCTCAGACAACGTAGCCTTGGTACAGTGGTGTTATAGGGAAGATGATCCAGCACCTGCGAGGGATGTTAATATATTCATCGCATCGTTTACAACGGCATACGGACGGTTGGAGTTATACAAAGTTATGGATAGATTAGGTCCACGGGTTTTCTACCGACAGTCTTATCTTTTCTACGAAAGAAGGGGAATGGATGCCTCAAACAGGGTCATATCTCGGAGAATTGACTAACGAACTCGACCCTGATGATGACATCACGGAATTCGCAGCAACAGGTCCTAAGTCGTACGGTTTTAAAACCGCAAAAAATAAAGTGGTTCTTAAAGCAAAGGGCGTGACGCTTCATTCTGCGAACGCACAAGTCGTTACCTTAGAAAGCATGATATGTTTGGTACATGCTTATGTAACATCACGTGACACTACAGCACTGCTCACCTGTACTGAGACCATTGTACGTAATAAAAAGAAGTTCACGTTGCATAATAGAGCAGTTTTGAAACGTTTCAAAGTGGTTTATGACAAACGTGTGCTTCTCCCAGACTACAGTACTTTACCTTACGGGTATTGACAGCATGTACGGATTACAGGATGTTGAAGAAACTTTTGACTTCCGGTTCCGATTTCCATTCTCTGCGGTGATCTCCGGTCCTTCAGGTTCTGGGAAAACCGTCTTTGTAAAGCAATTATTATGTAATGCGAACAAGATGATTGATGTAAAAATTGATAATATTGTGTTTTTATACGGATGTTGGCAACCTTTGTATGATGAACTCTCGTCATTGTTTCCTATTAAATTCATTGAAGGTATTCCAAATTCGTTAACGGATGAGAATTTATTACCTTCTAATAAGAAGTCTATTTTAATTTGTGATGATCTAATGGATACAGCGTATTCAAACGATGAGATCTCAAGAGCATTCACAAAATATGTGCATCATAAATCTTTTTCCATTATATTGATAACCCAGAATCTGTTTTTTCAAGGTAAAAGCAGTAGAACTATTACGTTGAACACTCACTATATTATTTTGTACAAGAACCCCAGAGACGCAATGCAAATAATGGTTTTAGGATGACAGATTTTTCCCGGTAATACCAAATATTTTATGGAGTGTTATCAGGACGCGACCAATCAACCTTTCGGATGCCTTTTTATCGACTTTAAAGCTAAAACGCCTGAACGCTTTCGTCTCAGATCAGGCCTGTTTTCGGATCATCAGGTGGTGTACATACAGAAAAGAAAATGAGCGACAGGCTTTGTAAAAACCTACCTCTTTTAAAGTTATTATATAAGGCATCTCCTAAACAAAGGCGTGTCATTTTACAGACGGCATCGGACCAACTGATTTTATCGTTGTGCGAGATAGCTCTTAACGTACTCCGCGGGATCATACCTCTTAATACCACCCAGTACCGAAGATTAAAAAAGAGAAAAGATGAGATCAAATATGCAGCGAGTAAAAAGATCACCGTCGTGAGAAAAAAAAACGTATGATTAATCAGAGAGGTGGTTTTCTCGTACCCTTGTTAAGTGTGGCTATACCTTTTATCACTAGTTTAATATCGAGACAGCAGTAGGGATGGAATATGCTGAAAAACATTATGTAATTCCGCAGAACCAGCTGAATAAAATAAGGGCGGGTGGTGTTCGCGAAACGATTCAACAAACTGTGGAGAACGATTTGGATATCGCCATAAGAAATATATTACAAAGGAATGATTTAGATCCTCACGGGAAAGTTAAACTTTATTCCAACGTCTTACAGAGGTTTTTAACTATAGTAAAACAGGGGGATTTGGAGAGCGGTACTTTAACTCTAACAATACCAAAACACGATGGTGATGCACCTGCTCTTAGCGCACCTGTTAACCCTTCGTCTAATAACGAGTATGGAGAGGACCAGATCGTTAACAAAATCTTAAGCAATGTACCGCGGAGGAGTTTAAAAAACGTCAAATACATTTTGGATAAAATGTCTAATGCCAAACATCTGTTTTCATGGACATCTTCTGGAGAATTTGTGTTTAAAGACCGTGTAATCAGCGGCTCGCACGTATTGGATCTGGTTAAAAGTATAACGGCTCCGCATACTATCCGTGATGAATACAGACCTCGTGGATGGAGCGAATTTCTGGATGCTTTTGCCGTTTTAAACATACCATTTTCGACAATAAGTAATACACACGTTAAACGCATGGTCGAAGCTCTTAAAAGGAAAACACCTACACATGTCCAGCAGATGCCACCAAAGATTACACCTCCGTTGAAAAAACGGATGCGTAACCCCATTGAAAATGTGTTTAATTCCCCACATCTTGATGCTAGCGCCTGGTTAACTTTTTAACATTATTATTTGTAAATATATATATATGTGTATTAATGTATATGGTGTATTAACGATACATTGTTAATCAAATAAAGAAATGATTCATTACCTGGTTATTGTCTTTTATTTATACCGCACACACACACACACCTTTGGTGATTACAAAACTTTTATTTATTAAACATGACATTATAGAACTGTTCTAGGAGTATTACAGATCTGCACACACTGAATACAATTAAATGTATCACAGAGTCGTGGTTTCAGCCTCTTTACAAAACGCACAACCATGTCATCATTTTTAATAGGGTCGTCATAATACATTTTAACAATATTTTCATAAACGTGTCCTTTTGACATGTGATACAGAAAAAATTCACAATGCTGACCACAAACATCCGATGTGAAATCTTGAATCCGTTTGTTAGAATATTGTACCCGGATAGAATTCTTTTAAAAAAATCCAGGACGATCTTTGGAAAAGAGGGATTTTTAGGACCTCTGCCAAAGCTGTCGAAAAAACAACTAACGCCGTCCTTGTTTACATATACGGCCAGCCAGTGTTGACCCGCTTCTATGGATGGATCCGTGTTAAAAATAACCATGGCGGGTAATTCCTTTAACGGTGTTTTAGGTAGGTAATCACACGGTAGCACACCTAAAAAATACGTGTCGTATGTAATTTTATCCATAGCGGCTGTTAGTTGTACGGTATTCATTTCCTCGTCTCAGTAATAGTCCATCAACACCTGTCGTCGGTTGGATATTTCAATAATCGAATCGAAAATAGCGTATACGATAATGGTTATGGATTGTGAGAGTGGTTGTCTGAAACGGGCTTCGAGTCTAATATTTCCCGATCTAGTTAGCGAAACGTGATTGGAACAATCTTCATCGGGTGATAAATTAAAACCATAGAGGGTGTAACCGTTGAGAAAATCCTGACGATCTATTGCCAGAGGGTTGTTTTTAAGGTGCCTTCCAGTGGATAATACGAGCTGATAAAAGTCCCTCACGGCCGATCCATTCTCATATTCAGGCTGTAGGGGTTTGGATGGTATTTGGATTCCGTCTCGGTATAAAGCCATAAATTCCAAGTTAAAATGTTTAAAAGCAAAGGGGTTTTTATTGTAAGCCCCAGAAAAAGCTGAATTCTCCGTCATTGCTAAAATGATGGACTTTGGCAGCGTTCCTAGAAAAAGATTTTCTTGATTAGACACGCGAGAACCAACCGGTATGGAGAAATTCTTGAGACACACGCGTTCTATAGGGTACTTAGCGGTGGTTGATAGCAGAGCCTGTGCGTGTCCTAATCGAACGCCTGGTGAGACCGTAACTTTTTTCACGAAAAGAGATGTGGATACAATATTGAGTTTATAAGCGATAGCGTCATCACGCATCAGACAAAATTCGTCTTTACCTCTGGTTATACGTATTTTTATATCCACACCGTTCAACATTAATTTTTCTTGAAAGAAAATGTCGCTATGTATGGGGGCCAGTAATTCTACCACGTTGCTACCGTTGGTAAACGCTGCACGTTTCATCAGCCCTGTATTTTCTCCCGCAGGGTTAGTAGCATCCATGTGTCCGGCTTTATCTCTGTAAAACAATCCTGCTGAAAAGACACTTTCAAGGATATCTTTTCCAAAATTGATCAGCGATTCGATCAAACATCTGTAAGGGTAAGTGCTAGAACTCTGCGTTATCAGACGGTCACCTAGAGAAACATCCACCTGCGAGAATATGCATGCTCCGGGGTAATTTATTAAGCCAGGTGCACCGTCGGCTAGATCGGACCCGTCTGGCGTTGTTATTTTGATCCGTGTGTATAACAGCATGTTATTTAAATCAATGTAATCTTCACCCGTCCCCGCAATAAAAAATTCTATCGCCGATGAATCCGTTATTGCAGATAGAGGTGGTATTTCGACGTAAGTGTTTTTTTCAATAGACGTCTGGGTCATAGGCACTGTAAATAAATTTAGTTCGGATTTAAACACTCCTCCGACATGTTGTGGAATAGAGACATGGTTTAGAATATACTGCTGAGAGGCCTTTTCCTCCGGACTGCTTTCTTCACGCGTTTCGCGTGGGTACGTTGTGAGCGTTTTGCGACCGTGCGTTTCTTACTAGTTCGTTTAACTTTCTTCACGCGGCCACTCCCCCTACGTATTCGCATTCCGGGCGGTTTAAAAGATCCGTGTGACATAACCATTAACCCTTTTCCGTTTTGACCCTCGCTGTTATTAGCGTTATACGATCTCGATAGGGCTGTGGTTACAACGTCACTAGCTATATTTCTCGCTGCAGCTTTTAGATGTGGTTTTGCAATACTAAAACCCCTTTTCAACAGAGGTAGAGCGGTTCTGAAAAGGGCTTTGAAAATCCCTCCTATACCGGATCCGTACATAATGGGTCCACCGGCATATCCTGGTAGACCATTACCCGCCTGGTTTCGGTAGTACGCTACATAACGTTCGGGGTCCATAGTTTCGTTAAAATCTATCTCACAGGTCTAAAGTGGAGTTTAACCACGACTTTACCGTAAGTGAAGCGGATGTGTTTGTTCTGATCGTCTTTGACTTCGATACATATGTCTGTAATATCAGATTTATTCACGGACGCGTAATGCGGCTTATCGAATCTAACACTAACGATGTCGTTAGAAGATCCCTCTATATGTACGGTTCTCAGTAGCGGCACGTGAGCCCCGCCGACTGATTGGTATTCAATTATGTCCGTGTATATGTACATGCTATAAAAACCGCCTCTTATGTCAGACTGATACGGGGCATAAGTCACTACAGGCGCGTCATCAGTATGATTTTTGTCCATATGCTTTACAGATCCTAGAGCTCCCCCCGATTTTAACCCTAAGATAATAGCCAACTTTCCATAAAATATTAAAGAGGTGTTCGACGGTGCTTTTAGAAATATAATGTTTTTGACATGATCGTAACCTATAGTCACTCTAGGAGGTAGATTTGCATTTATTTCTCTAACCAGAAACAAGACATCCTCGTAATAGCCTGGTTTTAAGCTATCATACACTTTAGAGATGTTTTGAAGATTTTTTTCTTTAATATACATAATCAACCCCTCACCCGCTTCGTGCTGTTTCTCATCATATCCTAGTATGGTGGGATTCGTGTTAATAACGAATGCCGCGTCCTCTGCGTTAAACGTGAACCAGCTGATAGGATAATAAATTTCGATCAAACCGACCTCCCATCTCCCTTTGAGATTCATACTTTTGGCTAGTCTTGTTTTGTAATTAGAAATACGATTGTCAGGATATACGTCCATTGACGCGTTGCAAGGAAGGGTAACGTAGAATCCATCTTCACTCATGATGTGCCTTTTTCAGGAATGGCTCTTATGACATTCTTGACGTTACTTTAAGGCTTCTGTATATCCACGATGGACCGTTCCGGTAACCATGACGAAAACTTAAACGGCCATCCGAGCCATTTCACAAGACAGAATATCTGATTACCTCTCTTTTTTCGGTCTAAAATCTTTTCTATTTTAAACGACTTATCTTGATTCACGATGATTTTTTGTAATTCTTTCTCATAAAAACATCCGTCGATAATATCATCATCATAGTCTTGTAATCTGTACACAGGTGGATTCCGGGGAACGCACGCCGCTATAGTGAAAAACTCTTCTGTGTAATTCTGCTCATACCCCTTAGAAAACACATTTCTGACTTTAGATACCCTAACCAGATCGCCGATTTTATACTTAAAGACAGGTGCGTCTTTACGCATCTTTCCATACAGATTATTAAACACATCCATTTCGTTTTCTTTATGAACGTCCAGGGGCCTCATTTTAATACTTTTATGATAGCTCGCATTATATCCGTCTATAAGATCTTGTAACACGCTGTAATAACTCTTTGAATTGATGGCTGTTAAAAACCTAGTCATTCTACCCCGAAGCGTCCGATTAAAACGTTCAACCACCGAAGCCTTGACGTCGCTCGCCGTGGCAAAATGGTGTATGTCATACTTCTTCATCAGTTGCTGGTAATGCTTGTTAAAAAATTCGGTGCCTTTATCTGTTTGTAATTTTTGCGGCACACGATTTTCTCCGAGTATAGATTCGAAAGCTTTCGTGACCTCCTTCCCTGTCTTATTTTTTAATGGGCGAGCCCATGCATACTTGCTGAAAACATCTATACATGTCAGTAAAAATTTTATATCATCGTTTTCTTTCGAATAAGCAGACATATCAACCAGATCCGCTTGAAACTGGGCATCTTTCCCGTACACCATCACCCTATTACGCTTGTATTTGACAGGTGCGGTTCTGTGTAATGTATACGCGTCCTGAGCAGCTAGCCATTCCGCCACTTCTTTATCCTTCAGAGTTACACCGAATTCCTGTAACACTCTACCTTTTAACCTATCTTTACCTCCCAAAGACCCTGGATCTGAGGGATTATAGTATACTTTTTTCATTAATACAGACATGTTACATCGATGCTTTTTTCAGAAAAAATAATGACCTCTCTGTTAGTGTCAAGGGTTTTTTATTTACAACGTATGTAGAAGCGATAGTCAAACATGATTGGTTACACAACATCTAGATATTGAAGGAATTTCACACACATTACAATATTTTTCTCAATCATATATTCAACTAATACATCAATAATTTCACACACGTCAACCATTTCGTTTCTCGATAATAGCATCACACATACATCGGTTACATAAGTACAAAGACATAAAATATTACCTATTTTAAGACTTTCTTCAGTTCCAGGCATAATTTCAAGAATGTTTTTAACAGTCGTACGGGTGTCGCATCCGCTTGCAATACACTGATTCGTCATAAAACTCCACTCATTCGACATACGACGTACCACAGTCATTTGATTTTTTAATTTCATTAAACGGTTATTATCCACATAACAATCAGTCTCATCATCGATAATCTTATACAATAAATGTATTATTTCTCTCTTAATTTGTTGTTTAAATAAGAGTTTTGTCAGACAGCTCGTGTTGCATTGATTCCCCATGTTGTCGAGTTAGTCGGAGGCCGCAGGTACGCTTTTCTTCCAGGCATCAACGGCGTCGTAAACAGCCTGTTCACAGGTTTCGCCCACAAATTTCATCCTGAGCTCGGCCAATCCACCCACTATGTACATCTCATCTCTGAGGTCGCACAGAACACCATCGACAACACCCTGAATTCTCTGGAGATGCGGCGCTAACCCGAACAGTTTCAAGGTACGGGCCAGAATGTGTTTCAGATCGTGTTTACAGACTTTATCCCTCAGTTCTTCAAAACACCCCAGAAAGTAGTATGCAGGGGCCTCATAGAGGCATGAATGTTGCGTTTGGGACGGATGTTCCGTCTCACAGCCGTAACAATTATCTTTTAACCGTCTGTCAACCAGATGTTCCAGAATAATCCCGACAACTGCTTTAATGATTTTATGTCCGGTTACGCCGATGCACCCGTCGACCGTGTCCGAGACTGTCGCACCTGAGGCGGCTATAGAATCAGACGTTTGAGGGGGTCCGTACTTCGCCAGGAATGCAAGGTTATGATACCCCAGTTCCGTACAAAGCTTGTTCAGCCATGTAATATTGTCCGTAGGATGCACCCCATCGGTTGCGTTGTCGTCGCATACAAGACTAGGATATGTTGAAATGCTTTCTTGGGTCATGTTGATGTCTTTAGCTGCTGAAGTGTATTATCTCCGAGACTCCTGACGGCTTATATTTAATGGCTATAGTATGTGGGCAGTGCTACATGAACACCTCTCCTACTGGGTACGCACCATTCAGGATGAAACAGTTTCACCTTTATGCTATTGTATCTGTCAAACGCTTCGCACCATTTAAACAACTTGTCGATCTTTCCAAATATATCTTCTAACGTCGGCACATCTTTCCAGCGAAACAATAATTTAATACTATAGTATTTGAGATGTTCCTCTTCAGATATTGGCCATATCCGTTCAGGGAGACCATCGGTGCTATCGCTACAAAGTATATAAATGTAATCATCGGCGTGTTTGTTAATGTGGTCCCCTAATACCCTGTAACGCATTCCTGGAGTGATACCGTTCCATTCCCCTATAAATAGAGGTTCGTCGCAACCGTCTTTTAAATCGCGCCAAACATAGTTGTAAAATAAACTCCAGTCTTTTACGGTGAAAAACAACTCGGGGTCATCGCAGGTGTCGTATGTGATCCTTTCATCACTGTTCACGGTACTCAATCTCACATCCCTGTTGATCTTGTCAAAGTTGTAACAGCATATGCGTTTACCGGATAAATGAAACTCACGCTTAACATTATCCAAAGGTTCATGGAGGAAACTGGACAGACACGGCCCGTGTTTCATCTTCCTAGGTGCCAGTGTGAGATCATCCATAACGCCCTCAATGGTCTTCTCGGGAGTTTTAGGTGACGGTGCCTCGGCCATTGATGCAGAATAATTATGTTTTTTCTTTCAATTTCGTAAAACCTACGTGAGTATTTTGTGTCGTTTATTTTAAGACTCTTTTTTACTTTTAAAACGTATGGTCGCAACACGGTGAGATAAGACACCGTTTCTACTGTTTGCTGCTTTTTTGTGAACAAAACACTTCTTCTTTAACTCTGTCAAACTAACTTGTAACGACAGACTACTGCATGATAGCCTTGTTTTAACGAACGATGTTCGTTTATTTAAAGACTCTTTTTATTTCACAAACACGGTAAGATAAGACACCGATTTCTAATGTTAACGAACATGTTTGCTGCTTTTTTGTGAACAAATAACTCTTCTTTAACTCTGTCAAACTATAGAACGTATCTAATGTTTTATTTTCTAGCTTTGCCTAACATTGTTTTCCCTACAACACAGCTTGTAGGGAAAAACAAATCATTGCACGTTTTACACTATGTGAAAAAACACTTTAATAAAAACTTCCCTTTAACACAATTTCACCATTTAAAGTTTAAATCACATAACAATGATCCCCACACACACACACACACACACACACACTGTCATAAAAATTCCTTAAACACAGTGGACCAAATAATCAGTTCATCATTAGATGTGGGGGTGTACAACAGGTGTCCAGTTATGGGGGGTGGGAGGGATTGGGCCACTTACTGGGTGGGATTTTATGAGGGCAATAAATCAACGTTTTGGAGACAAGGTGCCCTGTACTCTCTCTGATGTGGCTTGGTAAATGTTTTATTGCCAGTATAAAGACAGATAATGGCTAAATAAAAACAAAAGAATAATGATAAAAGAATAATAAGGATTACGTCTCATACCTGGCGGAAGTGTGAAAGGTTATGTTTCCTTAAACTAGTTTGTCATGCATTTGTTTATTTCAACATATTTACAGGTAAATCCTAGTATTTTAAATTTGGAATTAATCATGATTAATCACAGTCCATGACTGTGATTAACACGATTAAATGTTTTAATCGATTGACAGCACTAATATATATATATATATATTTATATATATTACAACCATGAAGTTACTATAGTAAAACTGTAGTAATCCTGCTGTTCTTGGCAGATTGATTTTTTTTATTTACAATTTCATGGCTGTACTGCAAATATAATGCTCAATACAGTAACAATAATGGTAGATTTATTGTTCTGATTCTACTACTAATACACCATGTCTAAATTATGGTTACCATAATAAAACCATGTTTAGAAAACATTTTTGAACATGTAATCTCATTGCAAAAATTAAAATAATGGTTAGGCCCATTCATAATGTAGCTTGTAATCAACAGATGACGTGTTAATGATGACAAACAATACATATAAACGTAAATTACAGCTATGTTCATTCATAATTTGGCATGTAAACAAATCAACCTGCGCTAAACTATAGTAAACAAAGCCCGACAGTGTAAAGTTTGAAAAAGAACAAAGTAACGGTAGCAAAACGTAAACTGATGTCACATAAGGTATCTTAACTTTGATAGATGCGCTGAGAATGCATTGAATTAAACAACCGAGGCAGATCGCCGCTGTGTTTTCTTCTTTTATAGTTTATAGCTGCGTGTTTTCATTCTCCGAGTCAGGATAAGTATGGCAAATTCAAACTTCCCGCGGTGCCGAAACACGGAAGTGCGCCACGAGAGGACTAGCGGCCGAAAGAAGATTGCATCCATAGAGGTTTAGCACTACCATTGAGAATGAATGGGAAACGGTTTAGGGCCGTTTAGCTAAAGAATTCGCGGCCGCCGCGCGGGGAGACCAGGGTTTGATTCCCGGTCAATGCATGGCTACATGTTCTGTTACTTCAGAAGTGCGTTTCTTTAAAATGAAACTTGAAGCTGATGCGTAATTGGCTTGAAGGTGCTCCATTGGAATGTGCCATGAAAGGTTCTCTCCTAAAGGCACTGTAGAGCAGGGGTCATCAGACTTGATCCTGGAGGGCCGGTGTCCTGCAGAGTGTAGCTCCAATTTGCCTCAACACACCTGGCTGGAAGTTTCAAGAATACCTAACAAGACTTTGATTAGCTGGTTCAGGTGTGTTTGACTCCAGGAACTGAGTTTGACACCCCTGGTTTAGATGATTCCCTTTAATTACACACACCAGATTCGACGCATCAGCTCGTTAGTGGAGTACTCCAAGACCTCTGGTGAGTGCGTCAGAGGAGAGATCTCAATAAACGGCAACCACTGCTTTAAAACCCACGGCAGCCTTTGCGAGGGCAGACCACCGTGGGAGCCGAGGCAAGGCCCTCATTAATTGCTCTGCTATTCGTCAAAAAAAGCGGCAATCCCCGAAAAGGGGAAGCACACCGTTCCTGGAGACACTGCAATACCAGGCCGATGCGTGGAGTGGACGGAGCAAGCCCCAGCTCCAGCTCCGTGATCCAAAAATCTATTTAATATGCAGTCCCCGGGTAGGGGACGTATCAGATATTAAACTGATAAGAACAGATTTTTTTCTTTTTCATAGTTTTATTGTCACCATTTCATACCACATATACATAGGAAACAAAATCTTTTAGCACCCACAAAGTACATTTGGTTAAGAAACACAATAATACAGTAGCTGCAATTTGGTTAAAAGTAGAGTGATACGATTGTCGACTGTCAAACCAGTCCATATATACAATGTTTTAAAAGGGACAATATTTCTTGGAAACCAATCAATGAAAGAGTAACCAAAGTAAAAGAATTTTAACAAAATAAATAAAAATAAAGAATAGTAATGATCTAAGAAGAACAATAAAATAAGTGTCAGTAAAACCAATTTAAAAGCTCTCCCTCTCTCTCTTTATTGTACAAGAATGGGTATGTCCTTATTAACATTTTTTCCATCAACCCAGCTCTCGAAAACCAGTCCCAAGAACCCGGCCCTTCAGAGTAGAGGTCTTCACGGAGGACCCGAGGACCCGGGACCCGTACGAGTTCGGGTCTATATTTTAAATGGTCAGCCGGGTCCGGGTCGGGTCCCAATCTATTACTTTGGTCCCGGGTCTTTTTAACTTTGTGTGTAATACCCGAGTCGATCGGAGAACACCGCACCCGCCAGAGATCAGCGTCAGTCAGCATGTGTGTAACTTGCAGTTTGTAAAATTAGGATGAGAAAAGTGTGAGCGGGAAATAAGGTGGAAGAAAAAAAATCACGTGTTACCTCAGCCACCAGAAGCAGAGCGCGGGCGGAGTTAATGTTAGTACTGCAAGCTAACGGTGATCATGGATTCCTTCATGAGTGATGTGAAAAAAAAACAGCTGAAACAAAACTGAAGAGACGCACCTGTTATTGAACACGCACGCAGTAGAGTGTAACGAATTTTTAATTCTGTGTTTTTTTGCTAAAAAAATTGCTCCGAGTCTTTATTACAACCAACAAAAAGTATCGTTATTGTAGTTCAAAAGGGTAAACGTAACAGTCGAAGTTGACTCCGGATGAAAAAAAAAACTGTGAAGTTGCATTAGTCATCCGTCTCCGTGACAGCAAGTAGACTTTTAAAGCTGGAATAATGAGTGGATTAAGAAGGCTCTTTCAGATGGCAAGAGAGAGGAACAGCCTAACATGGATGGAAATTTATTGGCAAAGAGGATTGTATGCATCGCAGTCAGGGAGAGGGCTATTAACAGTAGTTAAGGCAAAACTTTTTTTTTTTTTTTCGCAACTTGTTTATTGACTTAATAGCATTTGCTGTGCAATATGTGCCGATCGGGTGCAGTCGGGTCCGTGTCTTCCCAGCCGGGTTCGGGTCCAACTTTCGAATAATGGTCGGGTCCGCGTCGGGGCCGGGTAGTACATTTAAGGCATTTCTCGGGTCTGCATGGGTTTGGGTCCCACTTTCAAATAAAATACGGGTCCGGGTCGGTTCCGTGCAGCATACTTACGGGTCTCTTCGGGTTCGGGTATGAATTTTTGGACCCGTGAAGACCTCTACTTCAGAGCCCAGAGGAGATCCTCTTAAACCGAGGCACCACTGCTCCACTTATGATGTTATAGAAGCATCTACGGGCAGTCAGGGCTCGTGGCCGTGGGCACCTTTCCTTGTGAAGCTCTGGTCCCCACATCCGAATGGCGACATGCGATGTACTCTTGCAGCCTTGATTTTGCCAGCTGTATGGTGGCGTGGAGGGACACCTGCATGCGCTTCCCCACCAGCAGGTTTCTGCAGGTCCAAATGGCGTCTTTAATGCAGTTGAGGTTGAGCCACAGTTTAGTGTGCGTGTGTGCTGGCATTTCTTCTTGGCTCACCCCACCTATGACCATCAGGTAGTCAAGGACCCCCCCCCCCCTCTGCTGGCAGGTACGGGAATTGTTGGGGACCAGCTGTTGCCCACAGGTCCCTCACAAGTTCAAGTTCAAGTTTAAGATTTATTTGTCACATACACGATTATACAGAGAGTATTAACCAGCAGTGAAATGTGAGTCAGTTCCGCTCCATGGACAGTGCAATATTATAGAAAACAACACAAAGAAGTATACATAAAATGAAATGAATAAAAAAAAAAAAAAAGATATAAAGAACAAAATATAAGATAATGTGCATGATAGTATACTGTATACTTAAATATTAAGATATGATAAGCATGACTGTACAAGAGAGGAATGTGCAAATAGGTTGTACATGTTTGACATGTAGCAGCAATCTAAAAAAATAAATAAAAAATAAGATACCAAAACACAGAAAGTGATGTGTGCAAATGACACTGTCAGTATGAGGTAGAGAATAATGAGTGTGAGTATCTTACGGATTGTGAGTGATTAATAAGTGAAGTCATGGTGATGTTAAGAGGCTGAGTTTGAGTTCAGGAGTCTGATGGCCTGGGGGAAGAAACTCCTCCTAAGTCTCTCAGTTTTTGCCATCAGGCAGCGGAAGCACTTACCAGATGGCGGCAGAGTGAAAAGACAGTTACCGGGGTGATTTGAGTCTTTGATGATTTTGACAGCTCTGCTTCTGCAGCATTTGAGGTAGATGTCCTGCAGAGAGGGGAGAGCAGACCCAGAGATGCGCTCAGCTAAGCGCACAACTCTCTGCAAGGCCTTGCAGTCTTGAATGGAGATGTTTCCATACCACACTGAGATACACTGAGTCAATACACTTTCTATGGTCCCTGAATAGAACGTTTTCAGGATTGTTGATGAGACCCTGAATTTCCTCAGCTGTCGCAGATGGTACAGCCTTTGCCTGGCTTTCTTAACCTGAGTTTGAATGTGTGTAGTCCAAGTCAGGTCCTCGGAGATGTTTACACCGAGGTACTGCTTACTCTCTCCACAGGGGTCCCACTGATCATAAGAGGAGTGTAGGGCAGCAGGTGTCTCTTTCTGAAGTCCACAATCAGCTCTTTAGTTTTGCTCACATTCAGAGAGAGACAGTTGTCCTGGCACCATGATGTGAGTCTCTCTACCTCACCCAAGTATGCGGTCTCATCATTGTTGGAAATGAGGCCCAGAACCACAGTATCATCAGCAAATTTGATAATAGATGTGGATCTGTGAGAGGACACGCAGTCATGTGTGTAGAGAGAGTAGAGCAGGGGACTCAGGACACAACCCTGCGGGGCTCCTACGTTCAGGGTGATGGAGTTTGAGGTGAACTGGCCCATTTTCACCACTTGTGGTCTGCCGGTGAGTTAGTCTTGAATCCAGTCACAGAGTGAAGTGCTTAGGCCGAGGTCTGAGAGTTTGACAGCTAGCTTGGTGGGAACTATAGTGTTGAAAGCTGAGCTATAGTCAATGAATAGCAGCCTGACATAGTTGCCATTTTTGCTGTCAATGTGTGTGAGGGAAGAGTGCAGTACCTGAGAGATGGCATCATCAGTAGACCTATTTGGGCGATAGGCAAACTGAAGAGGGTCCAAAGTAACAGGGATGGAGGAGCTAATGTGGTTCTTAACAAGTCTCTCAAAAACCTTCAAGACTATTGATGTGAGGGCCACTGGTCGATAGTCATTCAGGCAAGAGGGTTTATTGTTCTTAGGTACAGGGATGATGATGGATTTTTTAAAGGAGGTGGGAACCACAGAGGTAGCAAGGGACTCATTAAAGATAGAAGTGAACAAACCAGCAAGCTGATCAGCACAGGACCTCAGAACACGGCCAGTAATCCCATCAGGTCCGGCTGCTTTCCTTACGTTCACTCTCTTTAGGGCCCTCCGAACCTCGTGCTCCGACACGGTGATCACATGATTATCACTTCTCTGTCTGCTGCTTACTGACGCGCTGCTCGGCAGAGTCGCGCTGCCGCCATTGCATTCAAAGCGGCTGTAGAAGGTGTTTAATTCGTTGGCCAGCAATGGATCTGCTCTCACCTCTGTGGAGGATTTGTTTCCAAAGGCTTAGTCCCTTCCACATGCGTCGAGGGTCGTTGAGCTGAAAATGAGACTCAATTCTCTCACTGTATCTGAATTTGGCGGCTCTTACTGCCCGTCGGAGAGCATAACACGATGCTTTATACTCACTCATATTCCCAGACAAAAGAGCCTCGTTGTATGCGGCAGTACATTTGTTAACCGCATCACGGATTGTTCTGTCCACCCACGGTTTCTGATTTGGGAAGGTCCTTACAGTTATCGTTTCTGTAGCTTGCTCGGTTAACGTGTTTACAAAGCTCACTGCTACATCCGTGAACTCGCTGACGTCAGATGAACTCGCCCGGAACATGTCCCAGTCGATGTCATCAAGAGCCGCCTGTAGCATAGCTTCTGAGTGGGAGGACCAACGCGTCACTTCCTCTTCACCGGGGGGTTCCTGTGCGAGCCTTTGTTTATATTCTGGTGTGAGGAAAATGGCGGCATGGTCCGATTTACCAAAAGCCGGTAGTGAGCAGGCTTTGTAGGCATTCTTAAACTGAGAGTAGCAATGATCCAGTGTATTCGGTCCTCTAGTTGGACAGGATACATGTTGGTGAAAGTTCGGCATGACCTGCCTGAGGTTGGCTTTGTTAAAATCCCCCGCTATGATAAAGGCAACGTCAGGATGTTTGTTAATGTAGCCACTGAGCATGTCATGAAGTTTAGACAAAGTCAAGCCGGTGTCTGCCTGAGGTGGAATGTAAGCAGCAGTAACGATGACCGCGGAGATAGAATGGGCAGCAAATAATGGTTAGATGTTCCAGATGAGGCGAGCAGGAACGCGACAGAGAGGAGATATTCCTGGGGTCACACCATTTCTTGTTAATCATGAAACTCACTCCTCCACCTTTGGATTTACCGGCCTCAGCTGTTCTGTCCATCCGTAAAACAGAAAAGTTGTCAGACGGCGTTACAGCAGTGTCCGGAACCGAGGGCGTGAGCCATGTTTCAGTCAAACAGATGATGTTACAGTCCCTTATGTCCAGTTGGAAACTTATCCTGGCTCTAAGATCGTCCATCTTATTCTTCAAGGATTGGACATTAGCGAGCAGAATGCTCGGTAAAGGAGGACTGTGAGCCCTTTTCCTCAATCTGTTGCGGATTCCAGCGCTTTTTCCATGGTGTTTCTTGTTCCGTCTCCTGTGGCCTTTGTTCTCCACGTTCCGAAGAATCTCAAGAGGCCACGATGAATTCGGATTCGGTGATAAAGTGTCCTGAACCAGGTTAGTGAAGCGGTTTCCAATGTCCAGAAGTGTACTTTTGTCGTAGGTGATCAGTGCAGACGTTATGTGTGTAAAAGGAGAAATCAAAAGTAAGTTAAAAAGAAAATAAAAGCACAGTCTTAGCGGAGCGACCTGGACGGCATCCGTGCATAGCACCGCCATCTTGTCATCAGACTTGACGCCGCTGCACTCCCAGAGTGCGTGCCTCACGGTCTCTGGTGCGCCACACCCAGGCCGTGGGCAGATGGAGGTCTTTAACATGCCTCGGGAGTGCATCATGGCCCTGACCGGGAGGATCTCATGGGCGATCATCCACGCTAAGTCCCGGTGTTGGTTCTGGAGAGCTTGGTGGGCCACATTGCACCAAACTTTTGGGGCTTCACCTATGGTGAACCTGCACACTGAACACACTTGTTCCTGTTCCTGCACACAAGAGAGGATAGAGCGATGATTAGTTAAAACTGACTCACTTTCTTTCTCCAAATTAAAATTCTTTAAAAACGTTTTTGTAAAATTGTATGCAGGGGCTTGGTCAAATGCAAGTGTCAAGTCAAGTCAAGTCACCTTTATTTATATAGCGCTTTTAACAATACAGATTGTGTCAAAGCACTTAACAGTATCAAGTTGGAGGATAGAGTGTCAGTAATGTATAATAATAAGATTAACCCTCTGGGGTC
The DNA here is from genome assembly GCA_023376895.1 of Aspiorhynchus laticeps. Classification (NCBI taxonomy): domain Eukaryota; kingdom Metazoa; phylum Chordata; class Actinopteri; order Cypriniformes; family Cyprinidae; genus Aspiorhynchus; species Aspiorhynchus laticeps. The sequence goes on along the minus strand of JALXFT010002483.1, from coordinate 1,058,824 downwards.
TGAGGTGATTTTGGGGCCCTTGAGATGTTTTGACATGCCCTGATATTTGTGCTTATTTCAGCTACTTATAACATACTAATGACCAACATGTATTTGTTTTTGTATTCAGCACAAACTTTGCTACAATATTATGTTTAGAAAAAAAATATTATGCGTGGTTAGTAAGTTTTGGGGGAAAAAATGTAGCTGAAATAAGGCCATAAAACCCACACTAAATAGTCCTGAATAAGACTTTTGTGTAATCAGTCTTGTCGGCTAGAGTATTTACTTCACAATTAAGTGAGAATCATTCTGCTTACTCATTTACAGAAAACAATATATTGATTAAAAAATTTTAAGACATGTTTTGTGATTGAAAGCCTATATGCGAGGGAGTGACAATGTCCTTGAATATTAAGTGATTCTCACCTGAGACACAAAGGGCCCTCCCCTAAAGGCTGCTAATGGCCCATCAGTGTGACTGACTTTGAGGCAGGTAAGAGAGAATGTGAGGAGATTGAACAAATGTTTGTTTTTTCATTAATTGTATTTTATTTACAACACCGTATAATCAAAACATACATAATGAAGGTTAAAGACACATTATTGTGCACACTGATCTAACCACAGAGATGTGAACAGACTTTGAGTCATTCCTGCAACAGATTCTGTTCAACAAGTGACACAAGTAAATCATGCCTGATATTTACTTGTGTTATTTGAGTGTTTCTGCTACTTTCCATGGATTCAAGAAGAAAAAAAACATAATCAGTGGTCAAGGAGCTTGTTTTACCATAGAATATCAGTGTAGTTGAACATCTGATGTTGGTACAGCACTCTCAGAGGAAAACAGTTTGAAGAAAGTCATCAGGATTCATCTGTGGTGCAGGTATCTGATTCAATAAAATACAAACAACCAAAAAAAAAAAAACATTTGTGAGCATGTTAATATCAGGAGCATCTTTTTATATATAGGTTTTATAGACTCACGCATGCTTTGTACTATTGTAAACAAAAAAATACATTTTATATCTGAGAAACTAATTATTATTGTTTAGAAAAAACAAACTATGATTTTGTAGTCATATAGCCTAGTATGTATGGCTTTGTACTACAAAAGATGTACTTTGTACTATAAAAAAGGATATTTTATATCTGAGAAACTAATTATTATCATTTAGCACGCTATTAAATCAATTTGTGAACACTAAACATTTTTCTAAACATTGTAGCATTCATCATGTTGTCGTTTGGGAAAAAAATAAACACGTTCAAGTTTGAGTCACAATAACACGTTAACTAATACAAAAAAAGAAACATTACTTACTCATCAGGTCACTCTTCTCTTCTGGATGAACTCTTGCTCTTATTTTGAGGCAAATCCAGCTTTTATTCAGCGTGTCTTCTTCCAGAAACGAACAGTAATGTTAGCTGCGAGGAACGATCAGGCTTTGTTTATGTTGGGCTCACGTGGTTATTTACATATGAAATGCGCGTGCCGCGAAGGGGCGGGATCGCATTAGAAATAATGAGTTAGACGGGACAGACTGAACATCGTGTTGGTTTCATACGGATTACTTCATCACAGAATGTTTGTTTTCATAAGACTTACTCATTTCAAAGTAGACACTTCCAGCTTTCTATAGATATAACTCCCATGTCCGTGTGTTGAGTTTTCGCTGAGTTACAGTTCATTTTAGTGACGTATTTTGAAGAGCAGCTCGCGGAGACAGAGAAGACAGAGAGCGCATCCTGTTTGTTTTCTTTTTTTTTTTCCAAAACCACAAAGTTTTGTTGTATTCGTGAGTGTACACAAAAAAAACACTTCAAAGTTTCAATTGATGTATAACACTTATCTGTACGACCAAAATTGCCGGAGTATTTTTAATGTCTTTTGCACTGGTCTTAAAAAAAACGAGTTGGTATCGCCGGCGATACAGCCGTCCCCTTAGGGTTAAACACTCAATTTTCAGTTAAGGGCATTTCATTATTGAATTCGGAGATGTCATTGTCTAGCTCAGTATAGTTTAAATAGTATCTGTGAAATCCAATTGACGATAATTGCTAGAAATTAAGTGTCCCCAACTGAGCAAGCCAGAGGCGACAGCGGCAAGGAACCAAAACTCCCTCTGTGACAGAATGGAGAAAAAAAAACCTTCGGAGAAAATGGGCTCAGTCGGGGGGGGGCAGTTCTCCTCTGGCCAGGATATTATTGTTTATTTATTGTTTACTTATTGTTTTAATTAAAAATGTAAATGTATTATATTTCTATTTTTATATTGTTGCAAACTCCAACAATAATAGTATTATGTAGTTAGGTATTTTATTATTATATTTTTAGTTATTTGTTTTATTTTTAGTTTTATTGTATTTTAATCGAGGTCTTCACTGGGGATATGTCTCTGGGGCTCATCGCTGACGATCAGGGCCACAGACATCATCTGCCGGCGCCGATCCACCATCTGATCCGGACACGGACTGAGAAACAGAATAAGAAAGAAACAAATATTAGCGTAGATGTCAATCTTCTTACGATGTAACGAGTACATCGTGTGTTATGGGGAGTGTTCCCGGTTCCGATTGATCTAATTAAAACAGTCTAACAATCCTTTAACGGATTTGACTAATAGAAGTGTAGTAGTGTGTTATGTGTATGCCAGGTTAAAGAGATGGGTCTTTAATCTAGATTTAAACTGACAGAGTGTGTCTGCCTCCCGAACAGTGTTTGGTAGTGTGACGAGTCAGCTGCCTCCCCCCTTATTATCAGCACTCCCCGTCCCTTAATCGCCGCCCTTCACCAGGCTCCCGACTGGAGTGGGTGTGTGAGAGGAGGGGCGCTTAAACAGCCAGGGCTGGCGGCATGTGATGAGGCACACCTGAAGGGAATGGAGCCTCATCACCGCTGCTGTTATAGGCCGGCTGCGCCTCTCCTCGGGAGACCGGTCTCTTCCCCCGTGCATGCACGCTGGTGTCCTCGTGGGTCCAGGAAGGGAGCGTCGAGTGGGAGGACCGCCACCCCCGAGAGACGGCTGACGGGCCAGGATGACGGGCCATAGCCCTGGAAGCGCCGCGGGCCCATAGGAGGATGAAGCCGCTTAAGAGAAGCCGCCGCCTCGCGCCCCGGACCCAGGGAGGGAAGCGTGTGCGGCCACCGGACTCCGCCCCTTACCTGGACCACTCCTTGTTGAACACTACCCATCCTTCACGAACCTCATAGCACGACGAGGGCACCAGATCCCCTGTTTATTTTGGACACTTTAACCCCTTTGGACACTTTATTTTATTACTTCTGTTTAATAAAAGCCTCTCCGAGGCCTGACGCCACACCCACTGTGTCTGTCGTTTGCTCCTCCCATCACAGGTAGATTGTTCCAGAGTTTGGGAGCTAAATAGGAAAAGGATCTGCTGCCCGCAGTCGATTTTGCTATTCTAGGTATTATCAAACGGCCAGAGTTTTGAGAGCGCAGCGGACGTGAAGGAATATAGTTTGATAGAAGCTCGCTCAAGTACTGAGGAGCTAAGCCATTCAGGGCTTTATAAGTCATTAACAAGATTTAAAAATCTATACGATGTTTGATAGGGAGCCAGTGCAGTGTTGAAAGAACCGGGCTAATATGGTCATACTTCCTTGTTCTAGTAAGAACTCTAGCTGCTGCATTTTGGACCAACTATAGTTTGTTGATCAAGCGTGCAGAACAACCACCCAGTAAAGCATTACAATAGTCTAACCTTGAGGTCATAAACGCATGAATTAATATTTCTGCATTTGACATTGAGAGCATAGGTCTCAGTTTAGATATGTTTTTGAGATGGAAGAACGCAGTTTTACAGATGCTAGAAATATGGCTTTCAAAAGAAAGATTGCTATCAAACAGCACACCTAGGTTCCTGACTGATGAAGAAGAAGAATTTACAGAGCAGCCGCCAAGTGTTAGGTAGTGTTCTAAGTTATTACATGTGGGGTTTTTAGGTCCGATAATTAACACCTCTGTTTTTTCAGAATTTAGCAGTAAGAAATTACTCGTCATCCAGTTTTTTATATCGACTATGCATTCCGTTAGTTTCTCAATTTGGTGTGTTTCACCGGCCGTGAAGAAATATAGAGCTGAGTATCATCAGCATAACAGTGAAAGCTAACACCATGTTTCCTGATAATATCTCCCAAGGGTTACATGTAAAGCGTGAAAAGTAACGGCCCTAGTACTGAGCCTTGAGGAACTCCATACTGCACTTGTGATCGATATGAAACCTCTTCATTCACTGCTACGAACTGATGGCGGTCAGATAAGTACGATTTGAACCATGCTAAGGCACTTTCACTAATACCAACAAAGTCTTCTAGTCTATTTAAAAGAATGTTGTGGTCGATGGTGTCGAACGCAGCGCTAAGATCCAGTAGAACTAATAAAGAGATACAACCACGATCAGATGATAAGAGCAGATCATTTGTAACTCTAATGAGAGCAGTCTCAGTACTATGATACGGTCTAAATACTGACTAGAATTCCTCACAAATACCATTTTTCTCTAAGAAGGGATATAATTGTGAGGATATTACCTTTTCTAGTATCTTTGACAGAAAAGGGAGATTTGAGATTGGTCTGTAATTAACTAGATCTTTGGGGTCAAGTTGTTGTTTTTTAATGAGAAGCTTAATAACAGCCAATTTGAAGGTTTTGGGGACATATCCTAATGACAATGATGAATTAATAATAGCCAAAAGAGGATCTATGACTTCTGGAAGCAGTTCTTTTTGTAGTTTAGATGGAATAGGGTCTAACATACATGTTGTTGGTTTAGATGATTTAACAAGTTTATACAATTCTTCCTCTCTTATAGTAGAGAATGAGTGGAATTGTTCCTCAGGGGATCTATAATGCACTATCTGATGCGATACTGTAGCTGACGGCTGCATGGTTACAATTTTATATCTGATAGTATCAATCTTGGAAGTAAAGTAGTTCATAAAATCATTACTGCTGTGCTCTTGGGAAATGCCAACACCTGTTGATGCTTTATTTTTCGTTAATTTAGTGACCATATTGAATGGTCACTAAATTTAACCGGGGGTTATGTTTGTTTTCTTCTAGAAGAGATGAAAAGTAATCGGATCTAGCAGTTTTTAATGCTTTTCTGTAGGATAGGATACTTTCCCGCCAAGCTTTACGAAATACCTCTAGTTTTGTTTTCCTCCAGCTGCGCTCCATTTTCCGGGCTGCTCTCTTTAGAGTGCGAGTGTGCTCATTATACCATGGTGTTGGACTCTTTTCCTTAATCTTCCTTAAGCGTAAAGGAGCAACCGTATCTAAAGTGCTAGAAAAGAGAGAGTCCATAGTTTCTGTTACATCATCAAGTTGTTCTGAGCTGTTGGATATGCTGAGGAATTGAGATAAATCAGGAAGATTACTTACAAAGCAGTCTTTTGTGGTAGAAGTGATGGTTCTACCATATTTGTAAGAAGGAATTGAATTTACAGCTTTAACTATATGCAGTTTACACAAGACTAGATAATGATCTGATATTCAGATGATCTGTGAATGCAGTGGAGTCATTCAGGTTCCTGGGAACCACCTTCTCTCAGGACCTGAAGTGGGACACTCACATCGACTCCATCGTGAAAAAGGCCCAGCAGAGAATGTACTTTCTTCGTCAACTGAAAAAGTTCAACCTGCCACAGGCGCAGGCGCACATGACACAGTTTTACTCTGCTGTTATTGAGTCGGTTCTGTGCTCTTCTATAACTGTATGGTTTGGGTCAGCCAGTAAATCAGATATAAGAAGACTACAGCGGACTGTTAGGACAGCAGAAAGGATCATTGGTGTGCACCTGCCCAGCCTTCAGGATTTGTACTACTCCAGAGTGAAGAAACGGGCAGGTAACATTATCACAGACCCCTCTCACCCTGGACACGACCTGTTTGCGCTTCTCCCTTCAGGCAGACACTACAGATCTCTGTGCACTAGAACATCTAGTCATAAAAACATTTTTTTTCCCCTATGCCATCTCCAGCCTAAACCACTAACACAGGAATTATTACCTGTGTTCTGTAATTCATCCCCCATCTCTAATTATTTACTCTCTCTAGTACTATGTAAATATATATAGAGCAAATAAGGCACAAATCTGTACATAAATCTTCTGTTCCAGATTCAGACATTATTATTATTATTATTATTATTGTTAAGGCTTATTTAAATGTTCTGTTCTCATGTCAGTTCAGAATGTCTATGAATGCTGATCCTAATGCATCTTTTTCATTATCAACGTGGATATTAAAATCACCCACAATTAGGACTTTATCTGCAGCCAGCACTAACTCTGATAGAAAATCAGCAAATTCTTTAATAAAGTCTGTATGGTGCCCTGGTGGCCTGTATACAGTAGCCAGTACAAACGTCACGGGGATTTATCATTAATACTTTTTTCTCTACACAGTAACATCCTGAGTGTTAAATTAACACTGCTCGGATCATATATGGTCCCACTCTAAAAGAGTGTTAAAGTAACACTGAAGCAGTGTTAAAGTTAATGGGATAATTATGTGATTAATTAAGTGCTGATTGAGCACAAGTGATGAACACCTGCTGTTAACAAGCAGAATCACTGAAGAAAAGAGAAACACAAGAACTACAACTGACTTCAACCACATCCTTAGATGAAATCAACTGAAATAAACGACATTAAATCTCTCAAGATTTCAGTAGAAGATCATTAAACAACTCCACAAACATCAACAGCTTCATGCATTACTAACAAGTTAGCCTTTATTTCTGGATAGTCTAAAACAGAAGTTCTTTACTGAGAATTAATGTTTAGATGTGTTTTTTGTTGTTGTTTGTTTTTTTCTTTTTTCAACTTACCGTTTTGGTGAATAGTGTTTGCTTTAGTTGCCTCATGACCCTTGACTTTTTAAATATAAGTTGCTCTTTGGCTGTTACAATTGTGTTTATAAAGCACATATGTGATGGCAAGGAATTTATGATGAAACTATTTTGTGTGTCTGAGTCTCTGATTGCATTTTACCTAAATCTGTAGTGTGTTTATGATTTCTGTATTATTGCAGTTCTATTATATGAGATGACAATGTGAGAAAACTTTATAAACCACTTTTATAAATATGGCTCATAAAGAAGTTTCAATTCTGGCAATCACAGACATGAAGAATCAGCATGTGAATCTCAGCAATGGTGAAAGTAAGAATAAAAAATACTAAGACAATGCAGCTGCATAATTTATTCATGTCGCAATGCATGCTGGGAGCCATGGATGAGTTATGACTGGTGCACCCAGAATGCAACGCAATATGAATCTGTCTGATGATCGTCACCATTGTTGAGATTCATATGCTGATTCTTGATGTCTAAACAGTACAGATGTTCTAAACTGGTGTGCAAAGTGTTTTTAAATTTATTCATATTTCATTAAAATGCAGTTGTGACCAATAACATAAACTAAATATATACAACACCACTGATTCACACCAGTGAATCAGGCTACTGCATGACAACTACGTCATTATCAAATAATAGCCACAACCTGATTACATTTTCTCTTGGCTTTTCTTGCCATAACAAATGTTTCATAAACAAAATTACAGCAAAGAGAGAAAACCTAATGTTAAAAAGTTGAGGGTCAACTACAGCAAACGCTTATCTCCACAACGGTGAATTCAAATTTTATTATTTTCAATAAACATTAACATCTAAACCTCTGTTAATTCTTAATAAGAAATTTTTAGATGCATGACAAAAAAAGTCGAACTGGTTAGTAGTGAGTGAAGTTGGTGATGCTGTTTGTGGAGATGATTAATCATCTTCTGCTGAAATCTTGGGAGATTTAATGTCTTTTATTTCAGTTGATTTCATCTAAGGCTGTGGCTGAAGTCAGTTGTAGTTCTTGTGTTTCTCTTTTCTTCAGTGATTCTGCTTGTTAACAGCAGGTGTTCATCACTAATGCTCAATCGGCACTTAATTAATCACATAATTATCCCATTAACTTTAACACTGCTTCAGTGTTACTTTAACACTCTTTTAGAGTGGGACCATATATGCTCCGAGCAGTGTTGATTTAACACTCAGGATTTTACTGTGTAGATAACGTTATATGAAGTACCATTACTTCAAAGGAGTTATACTTAATGCCGGTCTTCTGAGAAATACTGAGAATATTGTTATAAATTGTAGCAACACCTCCCCCTTTGCCTTTTGGACACGGTTCATTTTTGTAACAGTAATCTTGGGGGGTAGATTCGTTTAAAATAATGTATTCATCTGGTTTTAGCCATGTTTCTGTCAAACAGAGCAAATCTAGGTTATGATCATTAATCAAATCATTTACAAAAAACTTGATATTCAGTAAGCCAAGTTTTATCAATTGTTTCTGTGTATTGTAAACATTTTTTATTTGTTGAACATCAATTAAATTGAACATCAATTAAAAATAACACCTCTTTAACATTATTTTTAGTGATCTCCGACTGGCGAAGTCGAACATCATTAGCGCCGGCGTGGATAACAATCTTACTGAATTTACGTTTAGCATTAGCCAGCACTTTTAAATTTGCCAAGATGTCAGGCGCTCTGGCTCCCGGTAAACAATGGACTATGGTGGCTGGTGTCTCTATTTTCACGTTCCGTACAATAGAATCGCCAATAACTAGAGCACTTTCACCAGGTTTCTCAGTGGGTGCATCACTGAGTGGGGAGAACCTGTTTGATGTTCTGATCGGAACGGAAGAGCGGTGTTTTGACCCGCGACTATGCTGCCTCACAGTCACCCAGTTGCCCTGCTGCGGGGGCGCTAATGCCGGAACCGAACAATGTACAGGAGTCCCTGAGCTAGTCACATCCAAAGCAGTATCTACAGCCCTCACATTCTTACTGTCCTCAACTAAGGTTTGGATGCGTGTCTCTAGTTCTAAAACCTTCTCTGTCAGCCTAACTATTTCCCTGCATTTATCACATGTGAATCCCTCATCGCCGACAGAGATAAATAAACTGTACATGTGGCAAACTGTGCAAATAACAATAGCAGGAGAAGAAGCCATTACTCACCGTGATTGATGAATGATACCAACTTAACTTACCACTTACCATGATACCAACTTAACTTACCACTTACCACTCCACTTACCACTGTTGTTTGATGAACTCGTGAAAAACGGAGCGAGAGAGAAATGAAAACGGAGTGAGAAAAAAGAAAACAATAATAGGCGCGAATAGCAATACGAATGGAACCGCGAGTGACAAGCTAACGGGCTAACGCACTGCACTCGTGGTTTTTGAAGCGAGCGATCAAATTAGTTTGATAGATAATACCAGAAATATGGTGGGAATTAAGTTATATATTATCACTTTAAACAACAGAGAGTGAAAGTAAGGTAAAGATTCCTGATAGTGTTCACCATATTTGAACCTATTACATCATTAACTGCATGATTTTTACATTTCATATGGAGATAGTCACCACTGATAAGCTACTACTAAATATAATGTAGAAACTTTCATTTCATTTCACGACAGAGAGTGAAAGTAAGGTAAAGATTCAATAAAAAAGCGGAGCTACAATCACAAACCTCACAGCTGCACAACAGACAGAAACAGACTGAAGCAATCGAACTGTGACTCAGACTGAAGCAATCGAAATAGATGTGCCAGAAGTGAGCTCCCACTTTCCCACAGATTCACACAGCAGAAAACACAGAATGGCTCCGTAAAGTTGCTATCGCTAGGAGAGTGATAAACGCAGACAATACTCAGCCAAGTGGTGTTGTCAGATCTACTGATAAGATTTTGAGGGATCTTAAAAAGGACCCCATCCAGAATCGGGTCATGGCTACTGTTTTGTCTTGTCTGGATGGGGTCACATTTACATTTACATTTAATCATTTAGCAGATGCTTTTATCCAAAGCGACGTACAAATGAGGAGAACAATAGAAGCAATCAGACCATCAAGAGAGCAACAGTATACAAGTGCCATGACAAGTCTCAGTTAGTCTAGCACAGTACACGTAGCTAGGAATTATTATTATTATTATTATTTTTTAATAGGTAAGTGTTAGTATTAGTTAGTCAGGTGCTGGCAAAAAAGATGCGTCTTTAAATGTTTTTTTGAAAATGGCTAAAGACTCAGCTGTTCGGTCAAAGCGTACTTTATGTGGAGTGCTGTGTATTTGGCTCCAAAAAACAAATAAGGGTCTGGTACGCCTTTTCCTCTGCTTTTGGGTATTTTCTTTACTGTTCCTCTTCTTAGCCTCTCCCACTTCGACCCCCATAGGAAGTAAAAAATGGCTCGATCCAGGGATAAGAGAAAGGATCTAGGGGGGGGAAACAGAGCATAACAATAAAAACAAAGGTAAAATCACTGATTTTATAATTAAAACTTTCCCTTCAAAACTCAATTGTCTCAATCCCCAGAACCCCAATTTTTTCCTTACTTTCCCTATTGCATCATGCCAATTTCCACTCCCTCCCCCCTCTCTGTCGAATTTAACCCCAATATTTTTTAATTTGTCCTTTGGATGCTAATATTTAATCCAGCAGTCTCACTAGGTTTCCATGAACCGTAAAACTGTGCCTGGGTTTTATCTTTATTCAGTCTGGCTCCGGATGCCTTCCCAAACAGGTCTGTCAAGTCCATGGTCCTCTGTATCGATAAAACATCTCTACACAAAATATTTACATCGTCCATATATAAAACAGTCTTTGCAGTCAGTCCCCCAGTCCCAGGTACTGTCAGTCCCTTAATCCATTGATCCCTTCTCAAGACCTGTGCTAGAGGTTCAATGCAGGCCACATATAGAAGAGGGGATAGCGGACAGCCCTCACGGACACCACTGCGTATACTTATCGCTTTTGAAAGATTCCCATTAACTAGGATTCTGCTGGTTATGTCCCTATACAGCAATCCCACCCAAGCTAAAAATTTCCCAGGAAACCCCATTTTCTCCAAAACTTGAAACAAGTAGTGGTGCGAAACTCGGTCAAATGCTTTTTCAAAATCTAAATTTAAGACTATCAACCGAATATTTCTGTCTCTCGCGTAACAGATAGCATCTCTTATCAGTACGAGGCTGTCCGTGATCTTCCTTCCTGGGACCGCACAGGCTTGATCCGGGTGGATTAGGTCTGTTAAAACTGTTGACATTCGTCCTTTTAAAAGTTTGCTAAAAAGTTTACAATCAAAATTTAAAAGAGTTATAGGCCGCCAATTTTTCAGATCTGTCTTATCGTCTTTTTTTGTGTAATAATGTCATTATACCCATCCTAAAACTGTCCGGAAGTCGGTCGGTGTTGTCAAAGTCATTAAAAACATATAAGTCTTGTCTTAGAATGTCCCAGAAAGTCAAATAAAATTCTAAAGGAAGACCATCTGCTCCAGGCGACTTACCCCTTTTAATTTTTTTTATACTTTTATCAATCTCAATGAGGTTAAAAACATTTGTTAGAATACCACTATCTTTTACTGTTTTGTCCACAAAGGATAAGATTTCATTTAAAATACTTTGATCGCTATTTTTTTCTTTGTAGATTTCCTCATAAAAGTCTTCCACTACTGTTAAAATGCCTTTTGTATCTGTCTTAATATCTCCCCTTTGTCTTTTAAATTTACCATTGCTCCACCTCTATTAATACTTTTCTTGAAAAAATATCTTGTGCATTTTTCTCCCTCCTCTATTTCCTTTTCTTTACTTCTCAAGATAAATCCTCTACTTTTGACCTCAGCCAATTCCAACATTTATTTTTTGACTTATTTTATTTCATCAATAAAATCAAAACCTTGATTAAAAAGATAAAAGTAACGTTGTAGTCTCTTTTGCAGTCCCACCATTCTTCTCTTTTTTCTTTTTTCCCTCCCAACTAAAAAAAACTTTTCCTTCATCATCTCCCACCACTGTGCTCGTGAATCAAAAAAGTCTTGTAAGGTCTGCCATTTGTTATATTGCTCACTGTATTCTTTAACTATACCCTGATCTTCCAACAGGGAGCAGTTTAATTTCCATAGACCTCTGCCTACTGTCAAACCAGGGGGAAGTGATAGAGTGCAAGAAAGCATAGTGTGGTCAGAAAAGAAAAGGGGGGTTAATCTAGCATCTGTTAATGACCAATCTCTTATAAAAATATAATCAATGCGGGAAGCTTTCTTACCATCACCACTGAACCAGGTGTGGCCCACATTGTTAGGATGCATAGATTTAAAAGCATCAGTCAATCTAAAATCTGCTATTATATTTTTCAATAAAATTGTCGTTTTATCCTCTTTAAAATCTTCTGCTGCTCCTTTCCTATCTTTTCTCTGTAAAATACAGTTAAAATCACCTGCAAAAATTAAGGGCATCTTGCCTAAAAGGTGGAACTGCATATCTTTAAAAAGGTCATACCTATCATTTTTTTCTGGATATCCATAAATATTTAAGACGTTAAAACCCCTTCCTAAAAAAGACAAATTAAGTAAAACAGCCCGTCCATCTCTTACCACCGTGCTCCCCTTCACCGAGATTTGAGGATTTTTTTTATCAAAATAGCCACTCCATCTGCTTTATTTGTATTAGCTCCACTCCAAATGGAGGGTCCATGTGGCCATTTGTCTTCCCACTTCTTATAGTTTATTAAAAAGTGGAGAGAACATTCTTGCAGTAAAAAATTATCAGAAGGGAATGTACTTAAAAAGGATAAAATGTTCTGTGCTCGTATTTGTGACCATACACTTCTCACATTTAGAGTTGAGATTGTTATTGTCATGAGCAGTGATATATAGAAGGGTAAATAAAACATAAAACCCATTATAAAATAGAAAAAATAAATAATAAAATGACAGGTAAAACCTTTAAGAGACTATAAACATTTACTCAAGGGGATCCATTTCTTGTAAGTCAGGCCCTTCCGTTATTCCTATGAGAGAGGAATCTGGAGTTTGTGCCTGTCTTTCCCCAGAGCTGCCAGATACAGCTCTGGGTGTGGATGTTTTAAGCTCTATCGACAAGAAAGAAATTTCATTTGCCGTGTTCAAAGGGAACAGTCTGTTCAGGTCACCTGAAGAAGATGACTCTGACATTTGTCCCATACGATCTTTCTTTTCAATTTCTTTCATGAGGGGGGATTGTGCAGCCCTCTTTTTAGTCGACTGAGCACATGGAAAAGAATCATCTAACTTACCTTCTTTCTCTGCTTCTTCTTCTCCTTCCGAACCCTGGTCCTTAGTTTTAACAAAACAACCTATTTCTTCTATTCCATTAATTTCACCCGTTTGGGGATTTTCCCTTGGGGTTTGGTGTTGCTCCTCCCCCTTACTTTCTCCTCCACCACTCCCCACCCTTACCTGAAAATTCAAATCTTTTGGCTCCGCCTCCTCGTTACCACTGGCAGTGTTTGTTACAGCGGCCATTTTGTAGGCCTTGACTTTATTGGCAAAAGATTTGGGGCAATCTCTGTAGAGATGGTCCATTTCACCACAAAGATTGCACCGATAAGAACAGATTTTTTTTATTATGAAAAATACTTTATTTTCACACATTCAACATTACATTCATTTGTCCACTTGAAAATCAGAATAATACCTAATTTCAGACCCAAATATCAATATTTATCCCAATTATTTCTTCGCTTACAAATCATAATTAGACCTCATTTCTAACACAAATATAAACATTTATCCCAATTTTTTTCTTCTTCTTCTTACAAATCATAGTTATACCTCATTTTGTTCACGATCATCAACATTTATTACAATATAGTTCAACCAAATCTTTCCACCTTTCTTTGGCTGCATGTTTTCCCCACCTTTTGACATCCCACTTGATCCTTCCCCTTAATTCAGCCTCCACTCCCCGTACTATCCCTTCTGCTGACCTCCTGCCCTTTCCTCTACTTAACTCTTATCTTTCCTCCCATATACCTTTCTTTACCAAACTCATTAACCAGAGCATAAATGCAACTTTCCCTTCCCCCCTCTTACATCTAATACCCCCAATTACATTCTCACCTGAGACCACCCTTAGTACCCTCCTCCCCCTCCCCCACACTCTCTGTGCAAAAGCACATTCCCAAAAGGTGTGTCTTATAGTCTCTTCTTGTGAACACCCCTCCCTCGGGCATCTACCATCTTTTGATAGCCCATGTCTATACATAACTTCCTTCACTGGCAAACGTCCCAAAAAACACAACCAGTTAAGATCTTTTAGACCATTATCCAGTCTCTCTGGCTGAATGTTCAACCACACCCTCTCCTGAACACCCACTCTCACTTCACTAGACACCCTCTCCCTTGCCTTCTCATACAACTTCCTCTGCTCCAAACATACACCAACCTATCCTTACCCTCAGGGTATTTCTCCAACCACCTAGCAGCATGCCTGTAATGCCAAGGCTGCACCTCTGCCTTTGGACCATCGTTGGTCCACTTCATTACATGCCGTGCCTGATACGAGAAAAACAACCTAAGAAAATATCCAGACGGATGCTCTACTGGCTTGGCTAACTGCGCCAAAGTAGAAGACACAAATAAACAATCAAGTTTTAGAGGAATATGAGGCACATCCCGCCCCCCTCTACTAACATGATTAAACATTTCAGACCTCTTAACATATTCATACCTACCCCCCCATACAAAGTTAAATAGTAACCGTATTACTGCCCTTCTCATACTTGCTGGTAAAGGGTAAATGTAAGCCAAATACTGAAGCACTGGCAGCACGTCCATCTTCACTACCAGGACTTTCCCCATTAATGACAACCTACGCCCTTTCCACCTTGCCAGCCTCTTCTGCACTGATGAAATACGTCCAACCCAATTCAGAGTTGCTGAACCTTCATTCTGAAAATTTATACCCAAAATCTTCAAAGGACCCTCACACACCTGCAAACCATCCAAGCTTTCACGTCTCTTCCTAAACTTCCCAAAGAACTTAATGGCCGACTTTGCAACATATAGACTAGCCCCTGATGCTAGTGAAAACTCTTCAAAAACTGACAAAGCTCTCTCAAGACACCTGTCTGACATCAATAACAGTGAAGTGTCATCAGCATACTGTGATAATTTCACCTCAGCTCCCCTTGCTCCTGGTACCACAAAACCCTTTATCCTACTGTCTAATATGATCGCCTCAGCTACTGGCTCCATGTACAAAATAAAAAGCAAAGGGGAGAGAGGGCATCCCTGCCTCACCCCTCCCTTTGCCTCAAACCCCTGCCCTACATTGCCGTTAACTTTAACCAAACAATTAGAACATGTATACAGTGCTCTAATCCATCCTATAAAGTCCTCCCCGAATCCCATTCTCTCCATAACTTTAAACATAAACCCCCTATTGACCCTATCAAAGGCCTTAGCCTGATCTAAGCTAACCACCATTAGGGGCAATTCCCTATCCTCTGCCCATGCAATAACATCCCTAATGAGTTGTAGATTCCATTTAATGCTACAGCCCTCTACCCCACAATTTTGATCTACATGCACAACTTGAGGTAGAGCTTTCTTTAACCTATCCGCCAGAAGCTTTGCTATAATTTTGTAATCCACCGAAAGCATTGTGAGCGGCCTGTAATTGGCAATGTCTGACCTATCCCCTTTTTTATAGAGAAGTGTTATTACTCCTGTTGCCATTGAACCTCGTATATTTTTAGTCTCCAACACCTTTCTAATCACCTCCACCAAATGAATACCTAAAATACTAAAAAACTTAACATAAAATTCGACAGGCAAACCATCTATCCCTGGCACTTTGCCTTTACTCATCCTCTTCAAAACACCCTCAACTTCACCTATTGTAATGGGAGAACCTAAATCAACCCTTAATTCCTCAGGGACAACTTTAGACAACAAATTAACAAACATCTCACTTTTCTCTACTGCTATCTCCCTCGCACTAAAAAAGATTTTGAAATGGTCTCTTACATAACCATTTATCTCTTAAACTTTGGTCAAACTCCCCCCTTTCTTATCCTTTAATTCAACTATCAATTGCTTCTCTTTACGATCCCTGACAGATCTGAAAAGAGCAGCAGTACTGCCCTCCCCTTTTCCCCCGTGTTTCCTGCCTTATTTTAAACAGAAACTTTTTGGCTTGATCTTCATAAATCCCCCTTAACTGTCTCTTAAGTGTGTTAATGGTCACCCAATCAAATGTACCCCCTACATTGTACTCTTCAAATTTCAACTCTAACGCCCTCTGTACATATCTTGCTTGTCTCCAAAACTTCCCAGTTCTTCTTTTACAGTATCTAATTATCCACGCCTTTGAACGTTCCTTAACCATTTCCCACCAGCCCAATACATCATTATACATACACTTTAAATCCTCCAACCCCCCAAAATATACTGCATACTCTTCACACAATTCTTTTTCCTTCAATACCTCTACATTCATCCTCCAATACACCTTACCGAATTTAACTGTATTCCCCTTAATCACAAACCAGACCATTTCATGATCAGAAAAGAAAACAGGCCTCACTCCCCCCTTCTCCAAAACAATATTCGTTGAGAAAAATACATAATCTAACCTTTTTTCCACCCCTCTAGAATTCCTCCATGTTGTCATACATGCTTTAGGATTAACCCTCTGCCCTCCATCCACCAAATCATGCCCTTGCAGAATCCCTTCCAACACCCGCTGACTACTATCCCCTTTATCCCCTAACTGTATGTTGAAATCCCCCCCCATTATAATTTGTTTATTAGTGGCACAAACTGTTAACAGCATATCAAAAATGTCTTTCCTCTCCTCAGCTGTCTGAGGAGGGTACACTGAAAGTAATCGATATTCACCCCCTCTCCACTTTACATCTGCCCCATCCACCCTCCCTTGTGAAACTGTGAAATGATTCTCAACTTCTATTTCCTGATCCCAAAACAATATCCCCACCCCTCAAGAAAAAAACCCACCCACACTCCATATGGCACCTCCCCTTCCCCACTCTTCAGTAAATTTCCTTGCGTCCTTAATACCTTTTAAATGAACTTCTTGCAAAAAATAAATATTACACTTACAATTCTGCAAAAAAGAAAACTTACATTAATAGTCCCCACAGTCAGTTCCTCAGTAGACCCTTATTCACTCTTTAATGTCCCCTCCATTTCTTGTCCTTCCAGGCTTGTGGCCTCACTCTCACTCACCACTAAATCTGCCCACCTTACAGGTGTTGCCCTGCCGCCAGACGACTCCTCTTCCCGCTCTTCATGCCCCCTAACGTCCATTTCCTCTGTCAGCTGAAATAAGGGCCTCGCATTGTCCATCTCAAGCCCATCTCGACTGTCCGTAGATGACGATTCCTCTGAAAAACTCAACTTTAGAACAGTCTCAGGCTTCCTCTTCTTACTTGGGCTCCCCTTCCTCTTATCACCTTTCCTGACCAGTTGGTTTTCCTCCCCTCTTGCATCAGCTGAGACACTTTCATAAAGTGGGGTTTCATAAAGTTTCACTGCCCCCAGTGGGGCACACCGCAGACACCTTTGCTCTTCACACCCGCCATCATTATGTCCATAATGTCTACACCTCCTACAAAAAGGAGGCTGTCTGGAGTAGAACAGATAACCTTTGTCTGCTCCGATGTTAAACTGTGCAGGAGGATGTATCAACCCCTCCAATCCATTCTCTTCAGTTCTTAACAGAACTTGGAATTGCCTCTTCCCAGTCCATAACCCCAAACTGTCTCTCACATAACGTGCAGCTGTAAGAACTTCAGCATATCTTGCAAGAAAAGCCATTAACCCTAAGGGGACGGCTGTATCGCCGGCGATACCAACTCGTTTTTTTTAAGACCAGTGCAAAAGACATTAAAAATACTCCGTCGATTTTGGTCGTACAGATAAGTGTTATACATCAATTGAAACTTTGAAGTGTCTATTATTTTTGTGTACACTCACAATAACAACAAAACTTTGTGGTTTTCGAAAAAAAAGAAAACAAACAGGATGCGCTCTCTGTCTTCTCCATCTCCGCGAGCTGCTCTTCAAAAAACGTCACTAAAATGAAGTGTAACTCAGCGAAAACTCAACACACGGACATGGGAGTTATATCTATAGAAAGCTGGAAGTGTCTACTTTGAAATGAATCTTATCGAAAACAAACATTCTGTGATGAAGTAATCCGTATGAAACCAACACGATGTCCAGTCTGTCCCGTCTAACTCATTATTTCTAATGCGATCCCGCCCCCTCGCGTTCACATGTAAATATCACGCGTGAGCCGCGTGCTCAAAGAGACGCCCATAAACAAAGGCTGATGTTCCTCGCGCTAACATTACTGTTCGTTTCTGGAAGAAGACACGCTGAATAAAAGCTGGATACATTACTGTTCGTTTCTGGAAGAAGACACGCTGAATAAAAGCTGGATTTGCCTCCAAATAAGAGCAAGAGTTCATCCAGAAGAGAAGAGCGATATGATGAGTAAGTAATGTTTCTTTTTTTTGCATTAGTTAACATGTTATTGTGACTCAAACTTGAACACGTTTATTTTTTTTCTCAAATGACAACATGATGAATGCTACAACGTTTAGAAAAATGTTTAATGTTCACAAATGGATTGAATAGCGTGCTAAACGATAATAATTAGTTTCTCCGATATAAAATATCCTTTTTTATAGTACAAAGTACATCTTTTGTAGTACAAAGCCATACATACTAGGCTATATGACTACAAAATCATAGTTCGTTTTTTCTAAACAATAATAATTAGTTTCTCAGATATAAAATGTATTTTTTTTGTTTACGATAGTACAAAGCATGCGTGAGTCTATAAAACATATATATAAAAAGATGCTCCTGATATTAACATGCTCGCAAATGTTTTTGTTGTGTATTTTTTTTAATCAGATACCTGCACCACAGATGAATCCTGATGACTTTCTTCAAACTCAGAATCAGATGTCCAACTACACTGATATTATATGGTAAAACAAGCTCCTTGACCACTGATTATGTTTTTTTTTTCTTCTTGAATCCATGGAAAGTAGCAGAAACACTCAAATAACACGCAAATATCAGGCATGATTTACTTGTCACTTGTTGAACAGAATCTGTTGCAGGAATGACTCAAAGTCTGTTCACATCTCTGTGGTTAGATCAGTGTGCACAATAATGTGTCTTTGACCTTCATTATGTATGTTTTGATTATACGGTGTTGTAAATAAAATACAAATAATTAAAAAAAAACATTTGTTCAATCTCCTCACATTCTCTCTTACCTGCCTCAAAGTCAGTCACACTGATGGGCCATTAGCAGCCTTTAGGGGAGGGCCCTTTGTGTCTCAGGTGAGAATCACTTAATATTCAAGGACATTGTCACTCCCTCGCATACAGGCTTTCAATCACAAAACATGTCTTAAAAATTTTTTAATCAATGTATTGTTTTCTGTAAATGAGTAAGCAGAATGATTCTCACTTAATTGTGAAGTAAATATTCTAGCCGACAAGACTGATTACTCTAAAGTCTTATTCAGGACTATTTAGTGTGGGTTTTATGGCCTTATTTCAGCTACATTTTTTTTCCCCAAAACTTACTAACCACGCATAATATTTTTTTTCTAAAAAAATACAAAGATGTACATCCATCTTGGTCACATAATATTGTAGCAAAGTTTGTGCTGAATACAAAAACAAATACATGTTGGTCATTAGTATGTTATAAGTAGCTGAAATAAGCACAAATATCAGGACATGTCAAAACCTCTCAAGGGCCCCAAAATCACCTCAGACCCCAGAGGGTTAATATGCAGTCCCCGGATAGGGGACGCATCAGATATTAAACTGATAAGAACAGATTTTTGATTTGAACAGTTTTTTTTTGTCACCATTTTCATTTAGACATTCTCACACACATTTTTCATTTTCAAGCACACATTTCCAAACAAGCCAGAATAAATAGAATAAATACACATGGTTTAAAAAGAAAAATACAATCTTGCTAAAAAAAATTAACAATTTAAAACCATTGTGTTTGTCTTGTTTTTAAAAGTCTGTTTTGTGGGAGTGTTAAAAGATGTGAGCATCTCAAAAGTAAAATACAAATTCAGAACAAGCATCTCATATTTGTGCAATAAAATCAATAAAAGACCAATTAAAAGTCTTTAAAAGTCATCTGTTGTGCAAGACCGGGGGTGAGTCCCTATCAAGTCAAACTTCACCCCACTCTCCAGAACAGGGACGCAAGATGTCCCTTTATGGGCTCAGCGGAGATCCCCTCTCCTCCGGCCTGCTGGCCCGCTGTTCCCGTAGCCAGAGTGGTGAGGGTGCATCTACGGGCGGCCAGGAGCGGTGGCGGCTGGGACCCTTCCCGTGTGACCCTGGCCCTCCCGTCCAAATATCGTCATCCAGTACCCCTGCAGCATTGATGTTACCTTTAGCTCGCATGCATGGAGAGTTACCGTAACGCACTTCCCCGCCAGCAGGTTTCTGGTGGCCCAGATGGCATCCTTGATGACGTTGAGGGTGAGCCAGAGCGAGGTGAATTCCTGTGATGTCAAGTCCTTCAAGCTCCGGCCCACCCCAAGGATGGCGAGCTGGTACCCTATCTGGGCCCCACCCGCTGGTAGGCACGGGAAATACAGGGGGCCGGTCTTGGCCCACAGGTCCCGCGCAGCGCTGCACTCCCAGAGCAGATGACGGACAGTCTCCGGGAATTTGCATCCGGGCCGTGGGCAGATCGGGTTTTTGGCCATCCTCTGGAGTGCATAACCGCCCTGCCCGGGAGGATCTCATGAGCCACCATCCAGGATAGGTCTTTGTGCCTGTTTTGGAGAGCGGGGTGAGTAGCGTTCCTCCAAACTTGCTTTTCCTCACTTAAAGTGAGGCCTGGAACTGGACTCACCGGTTCCCGGTCCTGCACAAGAGAGACGAGATGCTTGTGATTAGTTAAAATGGTGACATCTTTCTCTAAAAACTTTCTGATAAAACAATGTTCTTTAGGCAAATTAAAAGACACTGGGGTTTTCAAATCAACTGGTAAAATTTTTAAAGTTCTTAGGTAAGACCCCATCCAAAATCGCGTCATCACAGCCGTCTTGTTTTCTTTGGATGGGGTCGTGGCGTAGCTGATGTGCAGGGCGGTGAAGCGGCCGCCTAAAAACAGGTGGGGGTCTGGGAGGCCTTTTCCTCCATTCTCTGGTCTTTTCTTCACCACTTCCCTCTTTAGGCGCTCCCACTTGGACCCCCACAGGAAGTAAAAGACCGCCCTCTCCAGCTTCGCCAGGAATTTCCGTGGGGGACTAAAAACAGAAGAGACAAGTAAAATCAGAGGTAAAATCACAGCTTTAAAAATTAAAACCTTGCCTTCAAACGTCATCTGTCTTAGTCCCAAAACCCCAGTCTTTGCCTAACAAGTCAGTCCAGTTTTCCCATCCGCCTCCCTCTCTGTCGAATTTGACTCCTAAAATCTTAAAATTGGTCTCTTTAACATCCACGTCCAGTCCACCTGTGCCCACTTCCTCCCATGGCCCGAAGAGCTGGGCCTCGGAGTTGCTTCTGTTGAGCTTAGCGCCCGAGGCCTGACCGTACGAGTCAATCAAGTCCATTGCTCTTTGTATAGATAAAACGTCCATAGCTAAAAGGGTTACATCATCCATGTATAAAACACAGGTCGCCGTCAGTCCACCCGTCCCAGGAACGTCCAGTCCTTTGATCCATTTATCCCTTCTCAAGATCTGTGCCAGTGGCTCGATACAAGCCACATACAGAAGAGGAGATAAAGGACATCCCTGACGGACACCACTGTGTATATTCACAGCTTTGGAAAGATGCCCATTTACAAGGATTTTGCTGACTAGGCCCTTGTACAGCAATCCCACCCAGGCTATAAACCTCTTTGGAAAACCCATGTTTTGCAGTACCTGAAAAAGGTACTGGTGCGAGACTTGGTCGAATGTTTTTTCAAAATCTAAATTTAGGACTACTAGCCGAATATTTCTGTCTGATAAGAACAGATTTTTTTTTTTTGAAAATATTTTATTGTCACCATTTTCCCTTGAACATTCACACACACATTTTTTTTTTCATTTTCTAGCACACATTTAAAGAAAAACACACAAAAAAACAAGCAGAAATAAATAGAATAAATACACATGGTTTAAAAGGAAATACAATCATTGCTAAAAGCAAGCAATTAAAACCATTGTGTCTGTCTTGTTTTTAAAAGTCAATTTTGTGTGTGTGTGTTAAAAGGTGTGAGCATCTCAGATGTAAAAAACATTTTAAAACAAGCATCTAATTTTTTTGTCTAATAAAACCAATTCCATTTGGTAAAACACAATAAAAACACCAATTAAGTGTCTTTAAAAGTCATCTGTTGTGCAAAACCGGGGGTGAGTCCGTATCAATCAGTCTTCACCCCACTCTCCAGAACAGGCACGCAAGATGCCACTTTATGGGCTCAGCGGAGATCCCCTCTCCTCCGGCCCACTGTTCCCGTAGCCAGAGTGGTGAGGGTGCATCTATGGGCGGCCAGACTACTAGCCTACTAGCCGAATGTTTCTGTCTCTCGCGTAACAGATGGTGTCTCTAATCAGCACTAGGCTGTCTGTTATCTTTCTTCCGGGCACAGCACAAGCTTGATCCGGGTGGATCACGTCCTCTAAAACAGTCGACATCCGTGTCGCTAAAATCTTACTAAAAAGTTTACAGTCGAAATTTAAAAGTGTGATTGGTCTCCAATTCTTCAAGTCAGTCTTGTCTCCTTTTTTATGTAACAGTCTAACTGTCCCTACTCTAAAGCTGTCGGGAAGGCTGTCAAGAGTCTCAAATTATTTAAAAACTGTCAATAAGTCGTGTGCTAAAATGTCCCAGAAAGTCAGATAAAACTCAAGGGGAAGTCCATCCATGCCGGGGGACTTCCCCTCCTTAAAACCTTTTAAAAGCTTTTTGCATTTCTAAAAGTGTAAAATCCTGGGGTAAAAGCACATCTGGGCTTTTAACCTTTTTATCTAAAAAGGTTAAAACTTCCCCTAAAACGTTATTGTGAACTCTTTTGCACTATATAACTTATTATAAAAGTTTTCAGTTTCCCTTAAAATCTCTTCCATGCTGTTCACTTCCCTCCCACTACAAGTCTTTAAAGTAGTGAATAACCCACCCTGTGTTATAATTTTTTTTAAAAAGTATCTGGTACATTTCTCTCCTTCTATTTCTCTTTCCTTACATCTTAAAATCACACCTCTACTCTGGGCTTCTGACAACACTGACATTTGTTTCTTAACTTCTTTAAATCTCTTCTATAAAATCCAATCCACTGTTTAAAAGATTAAAATACCTTTGTAGTCTTTTTTGCAGCCCCATCATGCATTGCTTTTCCCTATTCTTCTTTTCTCTCCCTATCTTCCTAAAAAACTGTCTCGTCCGGTCCTTTACCATCTCCCACCACTGTGCTCGTGTAACATAAAAGTCTTGGAGGGTCTGCCATTGGCTGAACTGCTCCCTATATTCACTGACTACCTCCTCATCCTCTAAAAGGGAGCAGTTCAGCTTCCACAGCCCTCCTCCTACTGTCACACCTGAGGGGAGTGAAAGTGTGCAAGACAGCATTAAGTGATCTGAAAAGAAGTGGGGGGGTCAATGTAGCATCAGTCGGCGGGCAGTCCCTTGTAAACATGTAGTCGATTCGAGAGGCTTTGGTGCCATCACCACTAAACCAGGTGAAGCCCTCCTCTCTTTGATGCACAGTTTTAAAACAGTCGACTAAATTGACATCTTTAACTAAGCCCTGCAATAAAACTGACGTCTTGTCACCCTTAAAATCCTCCCCTACCCTCTTCCTATCTTTTTTTGATAAAACACAGTTAAAATCCCCTGCCACCACTAGAGGAGCCCTACCTAACGTGGGGCTGCAAGTCTTCCAAAAGCTCATACCTTTCATTTTTTTCCGTAAAACCATACACATTAACAATGTTAAAATCCTTCCCTAAAAAAAAGTCAGATTTGCTAAAAGTGCCCGCCCGTCCCTCACCACAGTGCTGCCCTTCACCAAGATATTAGGGTTGTTTATTAAAATGGCAACACCGTCATTTTTGTTAAAATTGGACCCACTCCAGATGGAAAGCCGTGCCATTCCCTGTAATTCAATAAAAAAGGCAGACCACATTCCTGTAATAAAAACATATCTGACTTGAAAGATTTTAAAAAGGCTAAAACGCTCTGTGCTCTTACTTTGCTCTTCACGCTTCTCACATTTAGAGTAGAGATGGTGAGAGCCATGAGCAGTAGTATGGTTAAAAAGGTATAAAACATTTTAAAACCGAAAACAATAAAAGACTACAAAAATATAATTAAAATCACGTTATATCTTGTTGCACTTGCCTTTCCTTTTCCCCAGAAAAACTGGGATCAGGGAGGCAAGGGTCACAGAGAGACCCTCTTGCGGCTCCTTTGGTGACAATGTTCTTAGCTTAACCCTAATGGGACGGCTGTATCGCCGGCGATACCAACTCGTTTTTTTTAAGACCAGTGCAAAAGACATTAAAAATACTCCGTCGATTTTGGTCGTACAGATAAGTGTTATACATCAATTGAAACTTTGAAGTGTCTATTTTTTTTTGTGTACACTCACAAATACAACAAAACTTTGTGGTTTTGGAAAAAAAAAAGAAAAAAAAAAACAGGATGCGCTCTTTGTCTTCTCCATCTCCACAAGCTGCTCTTCAAAATACGTCACTAAAATGAAGTGTAACTCAGCGAAAACTCAACACACGGACATGGGAGTTATATCTATAGAAAGCTGGAAGTGTCTACTTTGAAATGAAGTAAGTCTTGTCGAAAACAAACATTCTGTGATTAAGTAATCCGTATGAAACCAACACGATGTTCAGTCTGTCCCGTCTAACTCATTATTTCTAATGCGATCCCGCCCCCTCGCGTTCATATGTAAATAGCCACGTGAGCCGCGTGCTCAAAGAGACGCCCAAAAACAAAGCCAGATGTTCCTCGCGCTAACATTACTGTTCGTTTCTGGAAGAAGACACGCTGAATAAAAGCTGGATTCGCCTCAAAATAAGAGCAAGAGTTCATCCAGAAGAGAAGAGCTATCTGATGAGTAAGTAATGTTTCTTTTTTTTGCATTAGTTAACGTGTTATTGTGACTCAAACTTGAACGCGTTTATTTTTTTTCTCAAACGACAACATGATGAATGCTACAATGTTTAGAAAAATGTTTAATGTTCACAAACGGATTTAATAGCGTGCTAAACGATAATAATTAGTTTCTCAGATATAAGATATCCTTTTTTATAGTACAAAGTACATCTTTTGTAGTACAAAGCCATACATACTAGGCTATATGACTACAAAATCATAGTTCGTTTTTTTCTAAACAATAATAATTAGTTTCTCAGATATAAAATGTATTTTTTTGTTTACGATAGTACAAAGCATGCGTGAGTCTATAAAACATATATATAAAAAGATGCTCCTGATATTAACATGCTCACAAATGTTTTGGTTGTTTGCATTTTTTTTAATCAGATACCTGCACCACAGATGATGAATCCTGATGACTTTCTTCAAACTCAGAATCAGATGTCCAACTACACTGATATTATATGGTAAAACAAGCTCCTTGACCACTGATTATGTTTTTTTTCTTCTTGAATCCATGGAAAGTAGCAGAAACACTCAAATAACATGTAAATATCAGGCATGATTTACTTGTCACTTGTTGAACAGAATCTGTTGCAGGAATGACTCAAAGTCTGTTCACATCTCTGTGGTTAGATCAGTGTGCGCAATAATGTGTCTTTGACCTTCATTATGTATGTTTTGATTATACGGTGTTGTAAATAAAATACAAATAATTAAAAAAAACATTTGTTCAATCTCCTCACATTCTCTCTTACCTGCCTCAAAGTCAGTCACACTGATGGGCCATTAGCAGCCTTTAGGGGAGGGCCCTTTGTGTCTCAGGTGAGAATCACTTAATATTCAAGGACATTGTCACTCCCTCGCATACAGGCTTTCAATCACAAAACATGTCTTAAAAATTTTTAATCAATGTATTGTTTTCTGTGAATGAGTAAGCAGATTGATTCTTACTTAATTGTGAAGTAAATATTCTAGCCGACAAGACTGATTACTCTAAAGTCTTATTCAGGACTATTTAGTGTGGGTTTTATGGCCTTATTTCAGCTACATTTTTTTTCTAAAAAAATACAAATGTACATCCAGCTTGGTCACATAATATTGTAGCAAAGTTTGTGCTGAAAACAAATACAAATACATGTTGGTCATTAGTATGTTATAAGTAGCTGAAATAAGCACAAATATCAGGACATGTCAAAACCTCTCAAGAGCCTCAAAATCACCTCAGACCCCAGAGGGTTAATGTGCAAAAACGAAACCTCATTTGGGGATTCTAGGGGCCACATATGCTCTAGATCATAAAACGGAACTATCTAGGCGATGTGCTGCCCTAGCTTTCCAAGCAGAGGAGATCCCGCAGGTCTTTTTTACACCTGAGCATTTGGGAATGAACAGGCAGTTTCACTCCCACTTGATTCCTCACCCATCTCTGAAACCGTTTCAAGGGAGGAATTACTTTCTTCCTCGCTCACCTCTCCTTCTGTGACTTTTTCCTGTTCATTTGAGACCTTTTGCTCCGCCACTGTGGCCGCCCCACTTCCTCCTTCCTGCCCAATCCCTGAGGCTGGCTGGGATTTTGAAATTCCCGCCAAAACCTCAGGGACCGCCTCCTCTTCCCTTTGTTCTTTTGTTTGGTGAACTTGTGGGGCGGCCATTTTGAGCTTGTTGGCAAAACTTTTAGGGCAATCTCTATAGAGGTGGTTTGAATCCCCACAAAGATTGCACCGCCTGCCATTGGTACATTGTTCAAAACTATGTCCAATTTCTTTGCACTGCCCGCATACTAATTCTTGGCATACTTCAGCTAAGTGCCCGATTCTTCCACATTTCCGACATAGCTTAGGCATACCCTGGTAATAAATGTAGCCTCGGTTCTCTCCAAGCACAATCATAGAGGGCAGATGTTTCAGGCCCTGGTAGCCCCCAGCGTCCTCCCATTGTTTGATGGGGATTCGCCAGAAGCACATCCAGATACCATCTTCATCTAGCACCTTGACCACAGTTTTAAGTATGTTGTCAGAAAGTTTCTCCACCGTGAACATAGAGAACTGGGATTTAACAGTTTCAAATCTTTGCCATAAATCATTAAGCAGAGAAGCGGTCTTAAAACTCAAGTCAAATCCTTTGTTGAAGGGCAGAGTCAACAAACAATTCAAATCTTCCAGTTTAAAATCTAAGGTCTGCTGGATAAGCTTTCTGGAAAAGTCCATCTGGGACATACCCAGGAGCTTTCCCTCAACCTCCTTGAATAAAAAGCGCACGCTGTGGTGCCTCCGCACGCCGGCACGAGCAGCCGACAAGGTGGAGGCACCACCCGCATGCAGCGACTAAAAGACAATAAATTAACAAAATAAATAAGCTAAAACCTTTTTACCTTAAAACCAACCAATAAATTAACACAATAAATAAGTTAAAACTTTCTTACCTTGAAAAACAAGCAGATTCTCTGCAGAACAAGTTGTCTCAAATTAAAAGCTGCTTTTCGTTTACCTCCTGAAGGATAGGGGACTCGTATGACAAACAACACACAAGCCCAAAGGTCCTACAAAAGGCGATCGCTGTCTCTACCTTCAAACCAGACCACTTGATCTTAGCCAAAAGGCAGAGAAGCGATGACGTTATGACAGCAGCGGGGAGGGAGCCGGAAACAGCCACGCCCATCCTGGCTACGGTAGGTCACAGAGACCTGAAACGCTGGGGTATGGTAGGTACCCTCCCCCGTCTGCAACATCACAGAGCCTTGCCCTGATCGGCCTGAAGGTGGCTCTGCAGCGACGGAAAGTACGGCATCGCTCATAACTCCCAAACGGCTTGTCGCAGAGCCAAGTGCCTTATGTCAGGGGTGTCAAACTTATTTTTAACTTAAGGCTTATTTGAAAACTACATGGTATGCGAGTTGGAGCAGGGTTGCATCTAAACTGTGCAGGGCTTTGGCCCTCCAGGAACTGAGTCTGACACCCCTGATCTAAAACAGTGGTTCTTAATTCCAGTCCTGGGGGCCCCCTGCTCTGCACATTTTGCATGTCTCCCTTATTTAACACACCTGATTGAGATCATCAACTCGTTAGGAGAGAGAACTAATGAGCTGATGATCTCAATCAGGTGTGTTTAATAAGGGAGACATGCAAAATGTGCAGAGCAGGAGGGGGCCCCAGGACTGGAATTAAGAACCACTGATCTAAAACATCCAGTGCCGGGGATGGGGGGCTTCCGGGACCAGGGCTGGGAAGCACCGGTCTAAAAAGCTGCAGCTGGTGCCAACGCTTGGCAATTTGCAGGCTCGGTCAGGCACAGCGAGGCCACCCGCAGGCCACCCGTCCTTCCTTTGCTAGGGGTGGGGGTCACCTTTGATGAGGATGGTCGAGAGGGAAATGGTACCTCTGACTGGCAGCCTGAGCCTTCATACTTACCTGGCAGGGGAGACACGATGATCAAGAAGGCGGTTCACCCAGATGTTCTAGCTGAGATTAATAAAAGTTCTTGATTAACGATCTTACAAGAGCATTAAAGAGTATGAGAAATAATAAAAATCCAGGTTTAGACGGCCTGCTCAAAGAATTTTATGAAAAATTTTGGGAGGAGTTAAGTGAGACGATGCTCAAAATGTTTAAAGAAAGTTTTAGTCTAGGTGTACTCCCCCTAACATTGAGAGAGGGTATTGTCTCCTTGTTATTCAAGAAGGGAGATAAAGCTGATCTAAAGAATTGGTGCTCTTTGTCCTTATTGGGTACTGATGTGAAGATATTGTCAAAAGTGATTTTTTTCAGACTCCAACCCAGCATGGTAAACATATTTGGGAATGAACAGACATGTGGGATAAAAGATAGATCTTTACACCAGAATTTATCATTAATAAGAGATACCTTCCTTTACGTACAAGATCGTAAACTACCTTTATGTGTCATGGGGTTGGATTTAGAAAAGGCTTTTGATAGCTTAGACCACCTTTTTTTATGTAAAATGCTGCAGAGTTATGGATTTGGCGAGTCAATTCTTAGATGGATCAATTTATTATAAACTGGATGTCAGAGTCGCATATTGGTGAATGGTCATCTATCGCCACCTGTTATCGTCCACTCAGGAGTGAGACAGGGATGTGGTTTATCCCCTTTGCGTTTTGTATTAGCTATAGAACCGTTAGCTCAAGCCATTAGGCAGAGTTCTGAATTGAAAGGATTATTAATACCAGGGAGCTTAGGTAAGGAAGCAAAATTATCACTTTATATGGACGACATCACTTTGTTTCTGTCAAATAACCACTCGGTAGAAAGAGCATTACAGTTATACAAGCTTTTTACATTGGCGACTGGGATGAAAATTAATAAAGGTAAAAGTGAGATTATATATTTAAATTGGAAGGAACCCAAATTAAATTTCGGATTGAAAATCCAAGACAAAACCATTAAAATACTTGGGATAGCGTGGGGTAGAGAAATAGAAAAAAGGAATTGGAATCCCAGGTTACAACAAATGGATTGGAAAATAAAACAGTGGGAGGAAAGAAATCTTAGTTTTAGGGGTAAAATGTTAATTATTAATGCAGAGATTGTAGCAGCTCTTACTTTTGTAGCTGCAACCTTGCCAGCCCCAAGATGGTTTTTAACTTCGGTAAAGAAAAAAAGTTTTTTATGGAATTCTAATCAGGAGAGGTTGAAACGAGAAATTGTATGTAGAAAAGAAGGCCTAGCGGTCCCCGATATACAAGCTAAATTGGACGCTATGTTTCTCTTTCCTGTGTTGATCTCTTGCCTAGACGAAGAAGCGACTACTTATAGTAGTTTTTTTGCGAAGTTTTGGGTAGGCCGACAAGTGGGGAGAATTTGGAATAAAAGAATGCCTCAAAATACTCCTTATGCAGAAACTAGACCAGTTATGTATAATAAAATAATTCAGATATTAAAGAGAACATTTTGGTCTAACATCCAGATTGGGAGTTTAAATAGACAGTTAATAGAGGAAAAGCTATCCCCAGCTGTATTTAAAATGACTTCTGTAGGTCGTCTCATTGAATCAGAATGTATTATGGTTTGGAGGAATGTGAATGATGATTTCTTGTTTAATTCCCATAAGGACATCGCTTGGCAAGCTGTACTAAACTGTTTACCTACCCAGGCCTTTTTGAAGAGGAGAGGTTGTTCTCGTCTTTCTCAGTGTCCTAGAGT
This sequence comes from Aspiorhynchus laticeps, assembly GCA_023376895.1. NCBI lineage: Eukaryota > Metazoa > Chordata > Actinopteri > Cypriniformes > Cyprinidae > Aspiorhynchus > Aspiorhynchus laticeps. The sequence goes on along the minus strand of JALXFT010002483.1, from coordinate 1,028,628 downwards.
AAACTGTGGAGAAGAAGAGACAATAAGACATTGTTTGTGGGAATGTGCTTACGCCCAGAGGGTTTGGGTTTCTATTCAATTATGGTTACAAAATTTGTACAGAGTGCCAAGCGAAGGTGATATTTGGTATGGAGAATTGGAAAAGGTTCATTGTAAAAAATGGATACGGTGATGGGCAATTATAAATGTTTTTAAACAAGCACTATGGAAATCTAGGAATATTTGTGTTTTTCAGAAATATGAGATCCCAGTTAAATCAGTAATTTCATCAAGTTTAAAAAGTACAGGGGATTATATTTTAAGGGATGGGCAGAAATTGTCAGTCAATGTAATCGATAAGTTATGGAACATACTAAATGTCCCTCCTTTTAATATGGTGTTAAGAATTGGTTAATATTTGTAAGGATAAAGGGTAATGGATTGATTCAATTATATGATTGTAAGATATGTATTTATGAAGAAAGTGCTTGTCTGTGTATTGTGGTGTAAAGGAAATAATAAAAAATTGTACAAAAAAAAAAAGAAAAGAAAAAAAAGGGTCATCCAGGATGAGGCTCGGCCATTGCACTCCGGTCGTGCTGACTTCTGGGAATTCCCCAAATGTGGGAATCTAGACTGCATAATTTATGGTAGTGGGGGACTGCGTTCGCGCTCTCCCCTGAAAGAGCTGGTTAAACAAAGCAGATGGGTCTTTTTTTTATTTTTTCTTCTTCTTCCTTTTTGGTAAGTCAACGATCCAGAGAGTTGTTCAGAGCAAGCAGTTCTGTCATGTGGTGCGTATGTGAAAAAAAAGTCTCCCCCCCCATGGGCCGTTTAGTTAAAATTTCTCACAGACCTCACTTTTCAAGTCGATCGGACTGACTGTTGCCCAGCTGTAGCTGTTTTCATGCTTGTTTGGTTGTCCTTTCTACATCAGTATTCTTTTTTTTTGTCTTACAGCGCCACCAAGTGGCCAGTCGCAGCGCCCTTTTTCGCCTGACCACAGACTGTGGTCTGTGGACAGACTGTGGTACATAGCTGTGCCGATTTGGGTGAAATGATCTCATTCCTTTCTGGAGTTATAGCCATTTTAGCAACCTCGGCCAAACGACCTTCGAACGTTTAGAGGTCCCCTCGCCAAGGTGAATGGAAATGTTTTCATATGACCTGATATTCAGTAAGCCAAGTTTTATCAATTGTTTCTCTGTATTGTAAACATTTTTTATTTGTTGAACATCAATTAAATTGTTACTCTTAATTTGGTTTGGACGTTTTCTGTATTTTCTAGTTCGGGGAACAGACACAGTCTCTATAGTGTGATATCTAGGTGAAGGAGTCTCTATGTGCTGAGAATTAACTGACTTCTGTGACGTGAGGCGGCTAGCAGACGGTCGGTTTAGCCAGTCTGTCTGCTTCCTGACCTGGGCCCCAGTTAGTCAAGGACGAACTCTAAGACTACGTGCCATATTTCTAGAGAGAAGAGCGGCACCACCCCCGGAGGGATGAAGACCATCTCTTTTCAACAGGTCAGGTCTGCCCCAAAAACTCTTCCAATTGTCTATAAAGTCTATGTTATTCTGCTGGCACCACTTAGACATCCAGCCATTGAGTGACAGCAGTCTGCTATGAATTTCGTCACCCCGGTAAGCAGGGAGGGGGCCAGAGCATATTACAGTGTCTGACATCGTACTTGCAAGTTCACACATCTCTTTAACATTATTTTTAGTGATCTCCGACTGGCGAAGTCGAACATCATTAGCGCCGGCGTGGATAACAATCTTACTGAATTTACGTTTAGCATTAGCCAGCACTTTTAAATTTGCCAAGATGTCAGGCGCTCTGGCTCCCGGTAAACAATGGACTATGGTGGCTGGTGTCTCTATTTTCACGTTCCGTACAATAGAATCGCCAATAACTAGAGCACTTTCACCAGGTTTCTCAGTGGGTGCGTCACTGAGTGGGGAGAACTTGTTTGATGTTCTGATCGGAACGGAAGAGCGGTGTTTTGACCCGCGACTATGCTGCCTCACAGTCACCCAGTTGCCCTGCTGCGGGGGCGCTAATGCCGGAACCGAACAATGTACAGGAGTCCCTGAGCTAGTCACATCCAAAGCAGTATCTACAGCCCTCACATTCTTACTGTCCTCAACTAAAGTTTGGATGCGTGTCTCTAGTTCTAAAACCTTCTCTGTCAGCCTAACTATTTCCCTGCATTTATCACATGTGAATCCCTCATTGCCGACAGAGATAGATAAACTGTACATGTGGCAATGTACACATGTACACTGTAATAGCGTGCTAAACGATAATAATTAGTTTCTCAGATATAAAATATCCTTTTTTTATAGTACAAAGTACATCTTTTGTAGTACAAAGCCATACATATTAGGCTATATGACTACAAAATCATAGTTAATTTTTTCTAAACAATAATAATTAGTTTCTCAGATATAAAATGTATTTTTTTGTTTACGATAGTACAAAGCATGCATGAGTCTATGGATATGGAATCATAACAGCTACTATAAAATCATACATACTAGGCTATATGACTACAAAATCAGTTGTTTTTTCTAAACAATAATAATTAGTTTCTCAGATATAAAATGTATTCTTTTGTTTACGATAGTACAAAGCATGCGTGAGTCTATAAAACATATATATAAAAAGATGCTCCTGATATTAACATGCTCACAAATGTTTTTGTTTTATTGGTTGTTTGTATTTTATTGAATAAGATACCTGCACCACAGATGAATCCTGATGACTTTCTTCAAACTGTTTTTCTCAGAGAGTGCTGTATCAACATCAGATGTCCAACTACACTGATATTATATGGTAAAACAAGCTCCTTGACCACTGATTATGCTTTTTTCTTCTTGAATCCATGGAAAGTAGCAGAAACACTCAAATAACACACATAAATATCAGGCATGATTTACTTATGTCATTTGTTGAACAGAATCTGTTGCAGGAATGACTCAAAGTCTGTTCACATCTCTGTGGTTAGATCAGTGTGCGCAATAATGTGTATTTGACCTTCATTATGTATGTTTTGATTATACGGTGTTGTAAATAAAATACAAATAATTAAAAAAAAACTTTTGTTCAATCTCATCACATTCTCTCTTACCTGCCTCAAAGTCAGTCACAGTGATGGGCCATTAGCAGCCTTTAGGGGAGGGCCCTTTGTGTCTCAGGTGAGAATCACTTAATATTCAAGGACATTGTCACTCCCTCGCATACAGGCTTTCAATCACAAAACATGTCTTAAAAAATTTTAATCAATATATTGTTTTCTGTAAATGAGTAAGTAGAATGATTCTCACTTAATTGTGAAGTAAATATTCTAGCCTACAAGACTGATTACACAAAAGTCTTATTCAGGACTATTTAGTGTGGGTTTTATGGCCTTATTTCAGCTACATTTTTTCCCCCAAAACTTACTAACCACACATAATATTTTTTTTCTAAAAAATGTAAACATGTACATCCATCTTGGTCACATAATATTGTTGCAAAGTGTGTGCTGAATACAAAAACAAATACATGTTGGTCAATAGTATGTTATAAGTAGCTGAAATATGCACAAATATCAGGGCATGTCAAAACATCTCAAGGGCCCCAAAATCACCTCAGACCCCAGAGGGTTAAACTGATTTTTGGATCACGGAGCTGGAGCCGGGACTTGCTCCGTCCACTCCACGCATCGGCCTGGTATTGCAGTGTCTCCAGGAATGGTGTGCTTCCCCTTTTTGGGGATTGCCACATTTTGTGACGAATAGCAGAGCAATTAGCCTCGGCTCCCACGGTGGTCTGCCCTCGCAAAGGCTGCCGTGGGTTTTAAAGCAGTGGTTGCTGTTTATTGAGATCTCTCCTCTGACGCACTCACCTGAGGTCTTGCAGGCTTCCACTAACGAGCTGATGCATCGAATCAGTTGTGTTTGATTAAAGGGAATCACCTAAACCAGGGGTGTCAAACTCAGTTCCTGGAGGGCCGCAGCCCTGCAGAGTTTTGTTCCAACCCTGCTCCAACTCACATACCATGTAGTTTTCAAATAAGCTTTAAGGACTTGATTAGCCGGATCAGGTGTGATTAATTAGGGTTGCATCTAAACTGTGCAGGGCTGTGGCCCTCCAGGAACCGAGTCTGACACCCCTGATCTAAAACAGTGGTTCTCAATTCCAGTCCTGGGGGCCCCCTGCTCTGCACATTTTGCATGTCTCCCTTATTTAACACACCTGATTGAGATCATCAACTCGTTAGGAGAGAGAACTAATGAGCTGATGATCTCAATCAGGTGTGTTTAATAAGGGAGACATGCAAAATGTGCAGACCAGGGGGGGCAGGACTGGAATTAAGAACCACTGATCTAAAACGTCCAGTGCCGGGGGTGGGGGCTTCCGGGACCAGGGTTGGGAAGCGCCGGTCTGCGCTTGGCAATTTGCAGGCTCGTTCAGGCACAGCGCAGGCCACCCGTCCTTCCTTTGCCAAGGATGACATAAGGCACTTGGCTCTGCGACAAGCCGTTTGGGAGTTATGAGCGATGCCATACTTTCCGTCGCTGCAGAGCCACCTTCAGGCCGATCGGGGCGAGGCTCTGTGACGTTGCAGACGGGGGAGGGTACTACCATACCCCAGCGTTTCAGGTCTCTGTGACCTACCGTAGCCAGGATGGGCGTGGCCGTTTCCGGCTCCCTCCCCGCTGCGCCATAGCGTCATCGCTTCTCGGCCTTTTGGCTAAGATCAAGTTTGATCGATCCAAATAGATGCAACGAGAGAGAATGATTGTTTGCCAACCATGGTGGTGCGGCAGAAGAATACAGTTAATTTACAAGTGAAGACGGATGCAACTGCTGAAGTTAAGAGAAGATTCGGAAGAGACTTCGTGGTGACTGAAGTGTTGAGAGGACTGTTCGGTGTTTCAGCTTCCTTAATTTTCTGTTTACAAGACTTTTCTACCTCTGGATTTATGGATTTGACTTTTTTCAACTAAGTGACTGTGTTGCGTTTCATACGGCATGGGAGAAGAAAAAAGAACACCAGCGGTTAACGGGCCTGCATCTCTACCCTGCTTATGTTCAGGATTTTTTGCCACTAACGATCCACCTGTACAACCCTTTTGTGGAAGATGGAGACGTCTTAACTTTCTTGGCCAGGTATTGTGAGACTGCGAAAGGAGGTGAGCGTTTGAAGGACCGTTTTGGTATTTGGACTGGAAATAGAAGATACCTGGTCAAGTTTCGTACAGACATATCATCATCATCATCATCATCATCAGGTGGTTTAGTACATCCACCTGGGTCTTTTTTCATTGGCTCAAACAGGGGATTTTTGCACTATCCAGGTAAGCCAGTGTACTGCAGGAGGTGTGGTGTGCAGGGGCATGTGAAAGCAGACTGCACAGGACAGAGATGCCGCTTTTGTGGATCTGCAGAGCACATAGCGTCAGCCTGCCCAGAACCAAAAACTTGCAGTTTATGTGGAGAAAGATATCATCTGTTCCGGGTATGTCCTAGCAGGCAGAAAACATATGCCAGCCTGTTTAAGGAGGGACAAGGTCAGCAGGCTGATTTTGAAGGACTATTGATGAGTGTTCCGGACAGAGGGGAGAGTCAAATGGCAGGCCCTTCAGGAGTGAGTGCAGGTGGTGGAGCAGTGAGAGGGCAGATGGCGGAAACAATGAATGGAGATGTGGTGGAAAAGGGAGGTGGTGTAGAGGAGCTTCAGATGAGTCCTTCGCAAGTATGGTCGGAGTTCGATCTTGCAGAGGTACTGTGTGGCATTTATGGGGAGACGGATCTGGGGACGGCACAGTTTACAGGAGGCGAAGGGGAGTCCCCCCCGCCAATGAAAACGGAGCAGGACACAATGGGGTCTGACAAGGGTCAAGGCTTAAGGAGAGGGAAACTTTGTGAAGATGTGACTGGAGATCGGGAAAGGAAGTGCAGTAAAGTCCAAGTCCAAGAACCTGCACTCAGACAGATCCAGAGCAAGGAGGCTGTGGGTGAGCTGGACACTGGGGAGAGGGTGGTGGGGGAAATGGGAGAGGTGTGGGTGGAGGGGTTTTTTCAAGTCAGTTCTGCGGGAGGATGAGGGGGGAGTGAAGGAGGGGAAGGATGGGATGTGGGTGAATGGACTGAAGTAATGGGGAACGGGAAGGGGAGAAAATGTTTAGAGCGAAAAGGGAGCATATGAAGTTTTTGTGAGCTTCTTTGGGTTTTCCTTTTTTCTTTTATTTTTTTTTTCTGTTTAAATGGTGTGTTTAAAGGTGGCCACATTGAATGCAAGAGGACTTAAAATGATACAAAGAAGGACTGCAATATTTCTGTCTTTAAAAATGTCACCTTTGGATGTTTGTTTTTTGCAGGAATAATAAAAAAAATCTGTTCTTATCAGTTTAATATCTGATACGTCCCCTATCCGGGGACTGCATATTAAATAGATTTTTGGATCACGGAGCTGGAGCCGGGGCTTGCTCCGTCCACTCCACGCATCAGCCTGGTATTGCAGTGTCTCCAGGAATGGTGTGCTTCCCCTTTTTGGGTATTGCCGTATTTTGTGACGAATAGCAGAGCAATTAGCCTCGGCTCCCACGGTGGTCTGCCCTCGCAAAGGCTGCCGTGGGTTTTAAAGCAGTGGTTGCCGTTTATTGAGATCTCTCCTCTGACGCACTCACCTGAGGTCTTGAAGTCTTCCACTAACGAGCTGATGCATCGAATCAGGTGTGTTTGATTAAAGGGAATCACCTAAACCAGGGGTGTCAAACTCAGTTCCTGGAGGGCCGCAGCCCTGCAGAGTTTTGTTCCAACCCTGCTCCAACTCACATACCATGTAGTTTTCAAATAAGCTTTAAGGACTTGATTAGCCGGATCAGGTGTGATTAATTAGGGTTGCATCTAAACTGTGCAGGGCTGTGGCCCTCCAGGAACTGAGTCTGACACCCCTGATCTAAAACAGTGGTTCTCAATTCCAGTCCTGGGGGCCCCCTGCTCTGCACATTTTGCATGTCTCCCTTATTTAACACACCTGATTGAGATCATCAACTCGTTAGGAGAGAGAACTAATGAGCTGATGATCTCAATCAGGTGTGTTTAATAAGGGAGACATGCAAAATGTGCAGAGCAGGGGGGGGGCAGGACTGGAATTAAGAACCACTGATCTAAAACGTCCAGTGCCGGGGGTGGGGGCTTCCGGGACCAGGGTTGGGAAGCGCCGCTCTAAAAAGCAGCAGCTGGTGCCAACGCTTGGCAATTTGCAGGCTCGTTCAGGCACAGCGCAGGCCACCCTACCTTCCTTTGCCAAGGATGACATAAGGCACTTGGCTCTGTAAGAGGTATATTGTACTGTTTATAGCTGTACTTTTATTGCTTATGGTCTTTTGTTAACGTGTTGTTTTCTACGTTCCTTTTTAGGTGGAACTTTTAATTGAAAACTGGTCTAAGGTAAGTCTTTTAGTGTTGTTTAAGTCTGGTATAGCCTTCTTACTTTTTGTGTGTTTTAAGATGACGGTGCCTTCAATATGTCGGCTGCCCATGCCTGCATGCGGAGGCACCACAGCGTGCGGTTTAATTTTTTAGAGAAAGATGGGAAGCTCATTCAAATTCGCTTGGATTTTTCCCGCAAATTCGTCCAGCAAACTCTGAGATTCACGCCAAATGACTTAAATTGCATTTTGTCCCTCCCTTTCAGTTAAGGCTTTGATGTTAGCTTTAAGTCAGCTAGTTTGCTGAATGACTTATGGTCCAGATTTGAGAATGTAAAAACCCATGTTTAAGGTGGAGAAACTGACTGACAATACCCACAAAATGGTTATTGTCCGAATGTTCAATGAAACCGTTGGCCAAGCCATGAAAATGTTAGATGAGGATGGCATATGGAACTGTTCCTGGAGGATCCCCATTAAACAGTGGGAAGATCCCCAGGGCTTCCAGGGCCTGAAACATCTTCCATCAGTGATTGTGCTTGGAGAAAACAGAGGATACATTTATTACCAGGGAATGCCCAAACTCTGCCGTAGATGTGGAGAGGTTGGGCATTTAGTGGAAGCTTGCCAGAAGTCATTTTGTGGGAAATGTAGAGAAATTGGGCATACATTTGATGAATATCCCAATGGCAGGAGGTGCGATCTATGTGGAGAGTCCAATCATCTCTACAGAGACTGCCCAAAGTCTTTTGCCAACAAGGTTAAAACAAACAAAATGGCCACCAAAGAACAAGAAAGAATGGAGAGAGAGGGGGCGGAGCAAAATTCAAATTTCCCACCAAATTATATGATTGGAGCAGATGAAAATGGGGAGATGGTACTCCACCAATCACTAATTGATTGTGAAAGTGAGACAAATGAGCAGAGCAAAGATGGTGACTTGGAAAAAAACCAAGAACAGGGAAAAGTAGTTGATAAAAATCAAGAAGATGAAGGAAAAATGAAAGACAAAGAGGAAAGAAATGAATTTCCAGGTGTTCAATTGATAAGCAAGAAAAGGAATGCCCAATCTCCCATTGAGGAGAAGGATGGGAAAAGGGACCGAGTGGGACTGCTGTCTTTCTCTTCTTCTTCGGAAGACCTGAATTGGCTTTTTCCACTCGACTCCCCAAACGAAGTATCCTTTTTGTCAAAAGAACTCCAAACATCCACCCCCAGAGCTAGCTCAAGGGGGAAACAGCATCAACCCTCTGATTCCTTGACAATGGAAGTAAGGGAAGAGCTGGTTTCACAAGACACAGATATTCATTCGTGATTTTTAGTTATTTTTAATGTCTTCTAAAATGTCCTACTTGTCGTTTTTAATCATTCTGCCTACACTCTCTACCTTAAATGTAAGAAGTGTGAGGTCACAACTGAGCAAAAACTATTCTATCCTTCGTACAAACTCTAAACAGTGACATTTTTCTTTTACAAGAATGTGCTTTACCTTTCGAAAAAAAATTATAGAAGATGGGAAGAGCAATGGGGCCAACTACCATCTGTGTGGAGTGGATCCAACTATAACAGAGCAGACGGAGTTGCAATTTTAATAAAAAAATCCCCATCTTCTGGTGAAAGGGAGCACGGTGGTAAAAAATGGATGAGCTCTTTTAGTAAATTTGTCTTTTTTAGGACACGATTTTAACATATTAAATATTTATGGTTTTACAGATAGGAATGACCTTTTGGAAGATGCGCGTTTCCACCTTTTAGGGAGGGCTCCGATTATCCTAGCAGGGGATTTTAATTGCATTTTAAGCAAAAATGATAGGAAAGGGAGAGGAGAGGATTTTAAAATAGATAAAACGTCGGTTTTATTGCAGACCATTATAAGAGATTTTAACCTGACGGACTGTTTTAGAACTATGCATCCTGGAGAGAAAGGATTCACCTGGTCTAGTGGTGCTAAACCAGTAGATGCTAAATTAACCCCCACTTTCTTTTCTGATCATGCTATGCTTTCATGCACCCTCTCACTTCCCATAGGTGTGACGATGGGTAGAGGACTGTGGAGGTTGAACTGCTCCCTGTTGGAGGATACAAATATTGTGAAAGAATACAGGGAGCAGTACAGCCAATGGCAGACTTTAAAAGACTTTTATGATTCACATGCACAGTGGTGGGAAATGGTGAAGGGAAGGACTAAGAAATTTTATAAATTGTCTGGGAAAAAGAAAAAAGATAAAGGAAAAAGACTGAGGGTAGGACTGCAAAGAAGATTGCAATGTTATTTTTACCTTAGGAGTCAAGGTTTTGATTTTAATGGTGAGATAAAGGAAGTACAAAAAGAAATGTCAAAGTTAGCTGAAAGAGAAAGTAGGGGAATTATTCTTAGGAGTAAGGAAAGGAATGTGGAAGAGGGGGAAAAATGCACTAGGTACTTTTTCAAGAACATTATAAACAAAAATGGTGCCATAATAAAACTAAAAAACAAAGAAGGAGAAGAAAAGACAAAAACAGAAGATATTTTAAAAACAGTTGAAAATTTTTTCGAAGAACTTTATAAAGAAAAAGTGATCGAAAATGAGGTTTTAAAAGAAGCTTTGACTTTTATAGAGAATACTATAAAAGATGGTGCTAGTCTAAAGAAGGATTTTAATTTTCTTGAAGTAGATAAAGTTTTAAAGAAGTTTAAGAAAGGTAAGACCCCTGGAGCTGACGGATTACCTTTGGAATTTTATGAGACTTTTATGAGACTTTTTGGGATATTTTAAGACATGACTTGTTGATCGTTTTTAATGACTTAGATAACCTAGAGACACTCCCAGATAGTTTTAGGTTGGGAATCATGACCCTTCTGTACAAAAAAGATGATAAGACAGATTAAAAATATTGGCGCCCTATAACATTGCTAAACTTTGATTGTAAAATTTTTAGCAAACTTTTAACAACCCGAATGTCTACCTTTTTAACAGATCTGATTCACCCGGATCAAGCCTGTGCAGTCCCAGGGAGGAAGATCACAGACAGCCTCGTACTGATTAGAGATGCTATCTGTTACGCATTCGACCGAGTCTCGCACCATTACTTGTTTCAAGTATTGGAAAAAATGGGCTTTCCCGGGAGATTCTTAACTTGGGTGGGATTGCTGTATAGGGATATAACCAGCAGAATTATAGTTAACGGGAATCTTTCAAAAGCTATTAATGTATGCAGTGGTGTCCGTCAGGGCTGTCCGTTATCTCCACTCCTGTATGTGGCTTGCACTGAACCTCTAGCACAGGTCTTGAGAAGGGATCAGTGGATTAAGGGACTGACCATACCTGGGACTGGAGGACTGACCACAAAGACTGTTTTATATATGGACGATGTGAACCTTTTATGCACCAACGTTTTATCAATACAGAGGACCATGGACCTGACAGACTGGTTTGGGAAAGCGTCCGGAGCCATATTAAAAGGGGACAAGACCCAAGCTTAGTTGTATGGCTCGTGGGAACCTAAAGAGACTATTGGACTGGACATCACTATTAAAAAGACAGATTTAATAATTTTGGGCATAAAATTTGACAGAGACGGGGGAGGGAGTGGAAACTGGCAAGATGCGATTGGCAAAGTGAGGAAAAAATTGGGGTTTTGGGGTTTGAGACAGCTCGCGTTCGAAGGGAAGGTTTTAATTATAAAAGCTGTGATTTTACCATTGTTTTTATTGTTGTGTGCTGTGTTTTTTCCTCCCAGATCTTTTCTGGTATCCCTGGACCGATCCATGTTCTACTTCTTGTGGGGGTCGAAATGGGAGAGGCTAAAAAGAGGAATTATGAAGAAAGCACCCAAAAACGGAGGGAAGGGCGTACCAGACCCTTACTTGTTTTTTGGAGCCAAATATACTGCACTACATATTAAGTATGCCTTGGGCCCATCCAGACAAGACAAAACATCGGCCATGGCCCGGTTCTGGATGGGGTCCTTTTTAAGATCCCTTAAAATTTTACCAACAGATCTAACAACACCACTGCATTTGATCAATCTCCTGCATACACTCACATAAAAAAGTTTTTAAAGAATTTTAATTTGGAAAAAGAAAGTGTGGCTGTTTTAACAAACCACCGTTCTATTCTCACCTTTGTGCAGGAACGGGAACAAGTGTGTCTAATGCTCTAATGCCCTAGGTGAAGCCCAAAAGGTTTGGTGCAATGTGTCCCACTCAGCTCTTCGGAATCGACACCGGGACCTGACATGGATGGTTTCCCACGAGATCCTCCCGGTCAGGGCCGTGATGCACTCCTGAGGCATGTCGAAGACCTCCATTTGCCCGAGGCCTGGGTGTGGCACGCCTGAGACCGTGAGGCACGCGCTCTGGGAGTGCAGCGCCGTGAGGGACCTGTGGGCAACAGCTGGCCCCCAGCAATTCCCGTGCCTACAAGCAGGCGGGGTCCCAGACTATCCTCTGGTTAGAGGTGGGGTGAGCCAAGAGGAAATGCCAGCACACAAACACACACACACAATAAGCTCTGGCTCACCATCAACTGCTTGAAAGATGCCATTTGGACCTCCAGAAACCTACTGGTGGGGGAAGTGCATGCAGGTGTCCCTCCACGCCACCATACAGCTGGCAAAATCAAGGCTGCAGGAGTACACCGCATGTCGACATTTGGATGTGGGGGCCAGAGCTTCACACAAAAAGGTCCCCATGGCCACGAGCTCTGACTGCCCGTAGATGCCCCCCAAAACACTTAAGGTGGAGCAGCGGTGCCTCAGTTTAAGAGGATCTCCTCTGGGCCCAGTGCAAGGTCCTTGGGACTGGTTGTGTCGAGCTGAGTTGAGTTAACATGTGTTAAGGACTCACCCGTTCTTGCAAAATGAAGAGAAGATTTTTAGCCTACATCTTATTGGTTGATTTAGTAATTCTAACAACCGGTGGCTTTATATATCCCACACACAATGATTTTATTCCTGCCTTTTAAAGGAATTGCTCTGTGCGATTTTATTGTGTTTTGTATGTTATTGTGAGAAGTCTTTTTACAAGATTTGTATTGTGTTTTAATGAAACAAATGTGTGTATGTAACTAAAGTTTATTGTTACAATAAAACCCTTTAAAAAAAAAGAAATCTTTTCTTATCAGTTTAATGTCTGATACGTCCCCTACCCGGGACTGCATATTAAATTGATTTTTGGATCACGGAGCTGGAGCCGGGGCTTGCTCCGTCCACTCCACACATCAGCCTGGTATTGCAGTGTCTCCAGGAACGGTGTGCTTCCCCTTTTTGGGGATTGCTGCATTTTGTGACGAATAGCAGAACAATTAGTCTCGGCTCCCACGGTGGTCTGCCCTCTCACAGGCTGCCGTGGGATTTAAAGCAGTGGTTGCTATTTATTGAGATCTCTCCTCTGATGCACTCACCTGAGGTCTTGAAGTCTTCCACTAACGAGCTGATGCATCGAATCAGGTGTGTTTGATTAAAGGGAATCACCTAAACCAGGGGTGTCAAACTCAGTTCCTGGAGGGCCGCAGCCCTGCAGAGTTTTGTTCCAACCCTGCTCCAACTCGCATACCATGTAGATTTCAAATAAGCTTTAATGACTTGATTAGCCGGATCAGGTGTGATTAATTAGGGTTGCATCTAAACTGTGCAGGGCTGTGGCCCTCCAGGAACTGAGTCTGACACCCCTGATCTGACTCCCCCTGCTCTGCACATTTTGCATGTCTCCCTTATTTAGGACAGCAGAAAGGATCATTGGTGTGCACCTGCCCAGCGTTCAGGATTTGTACTACTCCAGAGTGAAGAAACGGGCAGGTAACATCATCACAGACCCCTCTCACCCTGGACATGACCTGTTTGCGCTTCTCCCTTCAGGCAGACGCTACAGATCTCTGTGCACTAGAACATCTAGGCATAAAAACAGTTTTTTCCCCTATGCCATCTCCAGCCTAAACAACTAACACAGGAATTATTACCTGTGTTCTGTAATTCTCTAACCCTAATTCTTGCCTGTAATTCCATCCCCCATCTCTAATTATTTACTCTCTCTAGAACTATGTAAATATGTATGCATAATTTTCTATACAGCTGTATATATAGAGTAAATAAGGCACAAATCTGTACATAAATCTTTCTGTTCCAGATTCAGACACATTATTATTATTATTATTATTAAGGCTTATTTAAATGTTCTGTTCTCATGTCAGATATGTATGTTTATATGTATGTATGTACCAAGAGCTTCTTAAAAACCACAACAAATTCCTCGTGTGTTTGCACACACTTGGCGAATAAAGCTGATTCTGATTCTAATTCTGATTTAACACACCTGATTGAGATCATCAACTCGTTAGGAGAGAGAACTAATGAGCTGATGATCTCAATCAGGTGTGTTTAAGGGGACGGCTGTATCGCCGGCGATACCAACTCGTTTTTTTTTTAAGACCAGTGCAAAAGACATTAAAAATACTCCGTCGATTTTGGTCGTACAGATAAGTGTTATACATCAATTGAAACTTTGAAGTGTCTATTATTTTTGTGTACACTCACAATAACAACAAAACTTTGTGGTTTTCGAAAAAAAAAAGAAAACAAACAGGATGCGCTCTCTGTCTTCTCCATCTCCGCGAGCTGCTCTTCAAAAAACGTCACTAAAATGAACTGTAACTCAGCGAAATCTCAACACACGGACATGGGAGTTATATCTATAGAAAGCTGGAAGTGTCTACTTTGAAATGAAGTAAGTCACAAACATTCTGTGATGAAGTAATCCGTATGAAACCAACACGATGTTCAGTCTGTCCTGTCTAACTCATTATTTCTAATGCGATCCCGCCCCCTCGCGTTCATATGTAAATATCACGCGTGAGCCACGTGCTCAAAGAGACGCCCATAAACAAAGCCATATCGTTCCTCACGGCTAACATTACTGTTCGTTTCTGGAAGAAGACACGCTGAATAAAAGCTGGATTTGCCTCAAAATAAGAGCAAGAGTTCATCCAGAAGAGAAGAGCGATCTGATGAGTAAGTAATGTTTCTTTTTTTTGCATTAGTTAACGTGTTATTGTGACTCAAACTTGAACACGTTTATTTTTTTCTCAAATGACAACATGATGAATGCTACAATGTTTAGAAAAATGTTTAATGTTCACAAATGGATTGAATAGCGTGCTAAACGATAATAATTTGTTTCTCCGATATAAAATATCCTTTTTTATAGTACAAAGTACATCTTTTGTAGTACAAAGCCATACATACTAGGCTATATGACTACAAAATCATAGTTCGTTTTTTCTAAACAATAATAATTAGTTTCTCAGATATAAAATGTATTTTTTTGTTTACGATAGTACAAAGCATGCGTGAGTCTATAAAACATATATATAAAAAGATGCTCCTGATGTTAACATGCTCACAAATGTTTTGGTTGTGTATTTTTTTTAATCAGATACCTGCACCACAGATGATGAATCCTGATGACTTTCTTCAAACTCAGAATCAGATGTCCAACTACACTGATATTATATGGTAAAACAAGCTCCTTGACCACTGATTGTTTTTTTTTTCCTTCTTGAATCCATGGAAAGTAGCAGAAACACTCAAATAACACACGTAAATATCAGGCATGATTTACTTGTCACTTGTTGAACAGAATCTGTTGCAGGAATGACTCAAAGTCTGTTCACATCTCTGTGGTTAGATCAGTGTGCACAATAATGTGTCTTTGACCTTCATTATGTATGTTTTGATTATACGGTGTTGTAAATAAAATACAAATAATTAAAAAAAAACATTTGTTCAATCTCCTCACATTCTCTCTTACCTGCCTCAAAGTCAGTCACACTGATGGGCCATTAGCAGCCTTTAGGGGAGGGCCCTTTGTGTCTCAGGTGAGAATCACTTAATATTCAAGGACATTGTCACTCCCTCGCATACAGGCTTTCAATCACAAAACATGTCTTAAAAAATTTTAATCAATGTATTGTTTTCTGTAAATGAGTAAGCAGAATGATTCTCACTTAATTGTGAAGTAAATATTCTAGCCGACAAGACTGATTACACAAAAGTCTTATTCAGGACTATTTAGTGTGGGTTTTATGGCCTTATTTCAGCTACATTTTTTTTCCCAAAACTTACTAACCACGCATAATATTTTTTTTCTAAAAAAATACAAAGATGTACATCCATCTTGGTCACATAATATTGTAGCAAAGTTTGTGCTGAATACAAAAACAAATACATGTTGGTCATTAGTATGTTATAAGTAGCTGAAATAAGCACAAATATCAGGGCATGTCAAAACATCTCAAGGGCCCCAAAATCACCTCAGACCCCAGAGGGTTAATAAGGGAGACATGCAAAATGTGCAGAGCAGGGGGGGGCCAGGACTGGAATTAAGAACCACTGATCTAAAACGTCCAGTGCCGGGGATGGGGGGCTTCCGGGACCAGGGTTGGGAAGCGCCGGTCTGAAAAGCTGCAGCTGGTGCCAACGCTTGGCAATTTGCAGGCTCGTTCAGGCACAGCGCCACCCGTCCTTCCTTTGCCAAGGCTGACATAAGGCATAATGACATAAGGCATAACCCTACATTTCACTACTGATTATACCCTGTATGTTTGTGTATGTGACAAATAAACAAGAACCTTGAGGCACTTGGCTCTGCGACAAGCCGTTTGGGAGTTATGAGCGATGCCATACTTTCCGTCGCTGCAGAGCCACCTTCAGGCCGATCGGAGCGAGGCTCTGTGACGTTGCAGACGGGGGAGGGTACTACCACACCCCAGCGTTTCAGGTCTCTGTAACCTACCGTAGCCAGGATAGGCGTGACCGTTTCCGGCTCCCTCCCCGCTGCGTCATAGCGTCATCGCTTCTCGGCTTTTTGGCTAAGATCAATTGTCTGGTCACGAGGGAGAGTTGCGATCATCTCTTGGAGGTTTCCTGGTTCGAGATCGTTCAGTATCCCGAGCCCCACAAATTTTGAGAGATATATTGAAATCTGCGGTTTCAAGCTTCAACAGTTTTTAAGGTAAGGTGTTTTAATTATTTATTTCTTAAGTATTTATTGTTGTTTTAAGGTTTCTTAGGCTGTTGGTGCCTCCATCATGTCGGCTGCTCGTACCGGTGTGTGGAGGCACCACAACGTTCGCTTTGTATTTAGGGAGGTTGAGGGGAAGCTCCTGGGATTGTCCAGCATGGACTTTTCCAGGAAGCTGATCCAAAAGACCTTAGCTTTTAAACCGAATGACCTGAACTGTTTGTTGACTTTGCCCCAGAAGAAAGGATTTGATGTAAGTTTTAAAACTGCTTCCCTTCTTAATGACTTTTGGCAAAGGTATGATTCGGTTAAGGCCTAGTTGTCCATGTTCACTGTGGAGAAACTTTCTGACAACACACTTAAAACTGTGATTGTCAGAATGTTCAATGAAACAGTGACTGGAGATGATATTTGTGTCTGGTTGGGTAGATTTTGCACTGTTCGAAGCCAGCCTGTCAAAGTGTTAGATGAAGATGGCATTTGGACATGCTCCTGGCGAATTCCCATTAAACAATGGGAAGATGCTGGGGGTTACCAGGGCCTGAAACATCTGCCTTCCATGATTGTGTTGGGAGAGAACAGAGGCTACATACATTATCAAGGAATGCCTAAACTATGCAGGAAATGTGGTAGGGTTGGGCATCTCGCTGAAGCTTGCCAAGAGTTAGTATGTAGGAAGTGCAGAGAAATTGGTCACAGTTTTGATGATTGTACCAATGGCAGACGGACCTGCGGGATCTCCATTGTTTGAAATGGAGAAAAAGCTGAGGGTAACGCATCATCCAGATAGTTCCTCTACGGAAGATCTGAATCGTATGTGGCCCTCAGAATCCCCTAATGAAGTGTCATTTCTGCACATAAAGCTAAGAACATCATCGCCAAAGGAGCTGCAAGAGGTTTCCTCTGTGGCTCCTGAGGCGTCGAGCACTTGTCCCCCTGACCTCAGTTGTACTGAGGGAAAGGAAAAGCAGGTGCAACAAGAAGTAACATGATTTTATCTGTACCTTTGGTAGTCATCTAATATTTGCTTCTTTTAAATGTCTCATATCTTTTTAACCACACTGCACATGGCCCTCACCATCTCTACCATCAATGTAAGAAGTGTGAGGTCCACCATTAGAGCACAGAGCATTTTATCCTTTTTAAAATCTTTTAAGTCAGATTTGTTTTTACTGCAAGAGTGTTCTCTGCCCTTTTTAACCAGGTACAATAAGATGGAGGAGCTATGGCCCCATGGACCCTCCAGATGGAGCGGTTCAAATTTTAACAAGAATGACGGAGTTGCGGTTTTAATTAATAATCCAAACATCTTGGTGAAGGCAGCACAGTGGTGAGGGAAGGGTGGGCACTTTTAGTAAATTTGACTTTTTTAGACAGGGATTTTAATGTTCTTAATGTGTATATGGTTTTACAGAAAAGAATGAAAGATATGAGCTTTTAGAGGATCTGCAGCCCCACATGTTAGGTAGGGCGCCCCTAGTGGTAGCAGGGGATTTTAATTGTGTTTTATCACAATAGAGGGCACATTGCCCCACAGAGGGCAATAGATTATTGTAAGGTTGACAAAACATCGGTTTTATTGCAAAATTTAGTCAAGGATTTTAAGTTGGTTGACTGTTTTAAACAACTGCATCAGAGAGAGGAGGGCTTCACCTGGTTCAGTGGTGATAGCGCCAGAGCCTCTCAAATTGACTATGTTTTTACAAGGGACTGCCCGCCAACCGATGCAACATTGACCCCCATCTTTTTTTCAGATCACATGATGCTGTATTGCACTCTTTCACGTCCCACGGGTGTGACTGTAGGGGGAGGGCTGTGGAAGCTGAACTGCTCCCTATTAGAAGATGAATAAGTGGTTGGAGAGTATAGGGAGCAGTTCAGCCAATGGCAGACCCTCCAAGACTTTTATGACTCACGTGCACAGTGGTGGGAGATGGTGAAGGAAAGGACGAGACAGTTTTTTAAGAAGATAGGTAGGGATAAAAAGAATAGGTTAACACGACGCATGATGGGGCTGCAAAAACGACTACAGAGGTATTTTAACCTTTTAAACAATGGTTTTGATTTTAATGAAGATATTAAAAAAGTTAAAGAAGAGATGTCAGTTTTATCCGAAATACAAAGTAAAGGTGTTATTTTAAGGAGCAGGGAGAAGGAGATAGAGGAAGGTGAAAAGGGTACCAGGTACTTTTTAAAAAAGGTAATTTCACGGGGTGGGGCAATCACGGTTTTAAAAAGTAGAGGGAGGGAAGTTTGCACCACAGAAGATATTTTAAAGGGGTGGTTGACTGTTTTTTTTCTAGGCTTGATTGTGTTTATGGGGTGCAGCCTAGCATGTGTTCATGCTTGGTTTTTTTAAAAACGCATTCTTTTTAACATAATTTACCTTTATTCCACACCTCTCTGTCCCTTCTCTGACAAACGCCTCGATTTATTTCCTGTTTTTATGAAGCCCCTCCCTCTATGGGCTCAGATTGGTTAGCTGGCTCAGTGTGTTGTGATTGGCTAAACCGCCGAGTGCACGTCTAAAGATCCCGCCCCTCTCCTCAGCAGCATGTTTTCCGGTTGAATTGTAAACAGTGGTGTTGTCTATATTTATCAGTTTGAGCCCGATTGAGACAGAGGATATTAGTGAAGAGGATCGCGCAGAACCTGTGCAAGCACGGCTCTTAATGGTATGTTTGTTTGTTGTTGTCTCATACTTTTAGATACGCTGTTATTTGTAAATGCTACTGCTTCTGTTAGCTTTTAATAATACGGTTTTATCCTGATTAAAGCTTTAATACAGTACAGCAACCGCACGCGCGTCCATGTATAACGCTTTTCATAGCTGTGTGAAAATAAGTGTATAATTGAAACAGTTGGAGCTGATCTGAAGGAGAGAGAGAGAGAGACAGTGTGTGAGAAAGAGTGTGTGTGTGAGAGATGCAGAGCAGGCAACGCCAGGAACAGTATTATGAACCGTTGTTTTAGGACATTGATTTTGAAACTTGTGAATCCATTAGATTCGTTAGAAGACAGAATCGCGATTCATATATGAATAGATTTTTACATGCACCCCTAGTTTTCTCTGAAGCAGGCAGCATGGCCTCGCCCCCTTTGTTGTGTGCTCCCTGGGGCGGGGTTTATCTGGGTTCTCCCAGGAAGTAACTCGTTGTAGTCCATACAAGCCGTATTTGTAGGCATTAAACTGCCAGAATTTTAAAAGACGATATCTCCGTTTGCATTGAACTTTCAGCGCTGCAACTTTGCAAATATTGTTTATGCTCAAACGGTAACATTGCACACTAACTAACGTTAAAAAAGTGAAATCGCAATCAACCACCCCTTTAAAGGAAACTGAATCTTTTTATGAAAACTTATACAATGAAACAGAGGTACACACCGACACGTTGGGAGAAGTTTTAGATATTTTGGAAAGAAAAGTTGACAGCAAATGTGCTATTTTATCCCAAGATTTTACTGTTTTAGAAATGTACAAAGCTCTTAAAAGTTTTAAACGAGGAAAGTCCCCTGGAGTAGATGGACTTCCTCTAGAGTTTTTTTGACATTGTGGGATATTTTAGCACACGACTTACTGACTGTTTTTAAAGAATTTGAGACTCTCGACAGACTTCCTGACAGCTTTAGGATAGGGATAGTTTCACTTTTACACAAAAAAGGGGACAGGACTGACTTAAAAAATTGGAGACCAATTACACTTTTAAATCTGGACTGCAAGCTTTTTAGTAAAATTTTAGCAACATGCATGTCGACTGTTTTAGAGGACGTGATCCACCCAGATCAAGCTTGTGGAGAAAGATAACAGACAGCCTAGTGCTGATTAGAGACGCCATCTGTTACGTGAGAGACAGAAATATTCGGCTAGTAGTCCTAAATTTAGATATTGAAAAAGCATTTGACCGAGTCTCACACCAGTACCTTTTTCAAGTACTGCAAAAAATGGGATTTCCAGGTTTTTAGCTTAGGTGGGACTGCTGTACAAGGGCATAGTCAGCAAAATTTTAGTAAATGGGCATTTGTCCAAGGTGGTAAATATCCGCAGTGGTGTTCATCAGGGATGTCCTTTATCTCCTCTTCTGTACGTGGCTTGCATCGAGCCACTTGCACAGATCTTGAGAAGGGACAAATGGATCAGAGGACTAGACATTCCTGGGACGGGCGGACTGACAGCTATTTGTGTTTTATACATGGACGATGTAACCCTTTTAGCTATGGACGTTTTATCTATATGAAAAGCAATGGACGTGACTGACTGGTATGGTCGGGCCTCGGGCGCTAAGCTCAACAGAAGCAAGTCCGAGGCCCAGCTCTTCGGGCCATGGGAGGGAGTGGACATAGGTGGACTGGATGTGAATTTTAAAGAGACAGATTTTAAGATTTTAGGGGTCAAATTTGATAAAGAGGGAGGTGGACAGGAAAACTGGACTGACTTGCTAGGGAAAGTTAGGAAAAGACTGGGGTTTTGGGGACTAAGACAGCTGACAATAGAAGGTAGAATTTTAATTTTTAAATCTGTTATTTTATCACTAATGTCACTTGTTTGTTCTGTTTTTACCCCACCTAGGAAATTCCTGATGGACCTAGAGAGGGCAGTGTTTTATTTCCTGTGGGGGTCCAAGTGGGAAAGACTGAAGAGGGAGGTGGTCAAAAAGAGACCGGAAAACGGCGGAAAAGGCCTCCCAGACCCCCACCTGTTTTTAGGCAGCCGCTTCACCGCCCTGCACATCAGTTATGCCACGACCCCATCGAAAGAAAACAAGACGGCTGCGATGACGCGATTTTGGATGGGGTCTTACCTAAGAACTTTAAAAATTTTACCAGTTTATTTGAAAACCCCAGTGTCTTTTAATTTGTCTAAAGAACTTTGTTTTATCAGAAAGTTTTTAAAGAAATACCTTTTAGAGAAAGAAGATGTCACCATTTTAACTAATCACAAGCATCTCGTCTCTCTTGTGCAGGACCAGGAACCGGTGAGTCCAGTTCCAGGCCTCACTTTAAGTGAGGCAAAGCAAGTTTGGAGGAACGCTGCTCACCCCGCTCTCCAAAACAGGCACAAGGACCTATCCTGGATGGTGGCTCATGAGATCCTCCCGGTCAGGGCGGTTATGCACTCCAGAGGCATGGCCAAAAACCCGATCTGCCCACGGCCCGGATGCAAATTCCCTGAGACCGTCCGTCATCTGCTCTGGGAGTGCGGCGCTGCGTGGGACCTGTGGGCCAAGACCGGCCCCCTGTATTTCCCGTGCCTACCAGCGGCTGGGGCCCAGATAGGGTACCAGCTCGCCATCCTTGGGGTGGGCCGGGGCTTGGAGGACCTGACATCACAGGAATTCACCTCGCTCTGGCTCACCCTCAACGTCATCAAGGATGCTATCTGGGCCACCAGAAACCTGCTGGTGGGGAAGCATGTTACTGTAACCCTCCATGCATGCGAGCTAAAAGTAACATCAATGCTGCAGGTGTACCGGACGACGATATTCGGACGGGGGGGCCGGGGTCGCACGGGAAGGGTCCCGGCCGCCACCGCTCCTGGCTGCCCGTAGATGCACCCTCACCACTCTGGCTACGGGAACAGCAGGCCAGCGGGCCGGAGGAGAGGGGATTTCCGCTGAGCCCAAAAAACTAGCATCTTACGTGCCTGTTCTGGAGAGTGGGGTGAAGACGGATTGATAAGGACTCACCCTCGGTCTTGCACAACAGATGACTTTTAATTGGTATTTTTATGGTGTTTTATTGCACAAAATATGATGCTTGTTTTAAAATGTGTATTTTACACTCACCTTTTAAACGCACATCAAAGAGACTGACTTTTAAAACAAGTAACACACAATGGTTTTAATTGTTTGTTTTTAGCAAATATTGTATTTTTCTTTTAAACCATGTGTATTTATTCTATTTATTCTTGCTTGTTTTAAAATGTGTACTTGAAAATTAAAAATTTGTGTGAGAAAGTACAAATGCAAATGGAAAAAATGAAAATGGTGACAATTTTTTCAAAAGAAAAAAATCTGTTCTTATCAGTTTAATATCTGATACCTCCCCTATCCGGGGACTGCATATTAAATTGATTTTTGGATCACAGAGCTGGAGCCGGGGCTTGCTCCGTCCACTCCACACATCGGCCTGGTATTGCAGTGTCTCCAGGAACGGTGTGCGTCCCCTTTTCGGGGATTGCCGCATTTTGTGACGAATAGCAGAGCAATTAGCCTCGGCTCCCATGGTGGTCTGCCCTCGCAAAGGCTGCAGTTGGTTTTAAAGCAGTGGTTGCCGTTTATTGAGATCTCTCCTCTGACACACTCACCTGAGATCTTGAAGTCTTCCACTAACGAGCTGACGCGTCGAATCAGGTGTGTTTGATTAAAGAGAATCACCTAAACCAGGGGTGTCAAACTCAGTTCCTGGAGGGCCGCAGCCCTGCAGAGTTTTGTTCCAACCCTGCTCCAACTCACATACCATGTAGTTTTCAAATAAGCCTTAATGACTTAATTAGCCGGATCAGGTGTGATTAATTAGGGTTGCATCTAAACTGTGCAGGGCTGTGGCCCTCCAGGAACTGAGTCTGACACCCCTGATCGCTTCTCGGCCTTTTGGCTAAGACTGCGATCACCCCCAAACAGACCTGTGGCTTGCCCTTGTCCATAGTGCAGGCCTCTATCTGTGTGGAGGTACATTTTTCTGTACGAGTGGGTTTCCGAGGAATCTATTGGTTTTATGGTAAGTTAATAAATAAATAAATAAATAAGTTTTATATTTGCTTTTAAGTGCTGGTGGTGCCTCTACCATGTCGGCTGCTCGTGCTGGCGTGCGGAGTCACCACAGCGTGCGCTTGCTTTTAAAAGAGGTGGATGGTAAGCTCCTGGGGATGTCACATCTTGATTTCTCCAGGAAGCTGATCCAGAAAACCCTCAATTTTAAACCAGAAGAGTTGAACTGTATAGTGACACTACCTCAGAACAAAGGATTTGATAACAGTTTTAAAACCGCTTCTCTGTTAAATGATTTTTGGTGTAAGTTTGATGCATGTAAGGCCCAGTTCTCTGTTCACTGTGAAAAAACTTTCGGACAATTCACTTAAAACTGTTATTGTTAGAATGTTTAATGAAACAGTGAGTGGGGATGACATTTGTGTCTGGTTGGGCAGATATTGCACTGTTCGGGGTCAGCCAGTCAAAGTGGTAGATGAAGATGGCATCTGGAATTGCTCTTGGCGAATTCCCATCAAACAATGGGAAGATGCCGGGAGCTACCAGGGCCTGAAGCATCTGCCCTCATTGATTGTGTTGGATGAGAACAGAGGCTACATTCACTACCAAGGGATGCCAAAACTATGTAGGAAGTGTGGGAAAATGGGACATTTAGCCGATGCATGCCAGGAGCTAATATGTGGGAAGTGTAGAGGAATAAATTAGTTGACTGTTTTAAAGCAATGCATCAGAGAGAGGAGGGCTACACCTGGTTCAGTGGTGATGGCACCAGAGCCTCTCGTATCGACTGTTTTTACACGTGACTGCCCACCAACCGATGCTACATTGACCCCCGTCTTTTTTTCTGACCACATAATGCTGTCGTGCACCCTTTCATTCCCCATTGGTGTGACAGTAGGTGGAGGGCTGTGGAAGCTCAACTGCTCCCTTTTGGAAGATAAGGAAGTAGTTGGGGAGTATAGGGAGCAGTTCAGCCAATGGCAGACCCTCCAAGACTTCTATGATTCACGTGCACAGTGGTGGGAGATGGTAAAGGACCGGACCGGACCGGACTAGACAGTTTTTTAGAAAGACAGGGAAAGAAAAGAAGAGTAGGGAAAAGAGATGCATGTTGGGGTTTCAAAAAAGACTACAAAATGTATTTTAACAATTAAATTCAAGAGGTAAAAAAAGAAATGTCAGTTTTAGCCAATATAGAAAGTAAAGGGGTCATTTTAAGAAGTAAAGAGAGAGAAATAGAAGGTGAAAAGTGTACCAGATATTTTTTTAAGATGATAATAACAAAGCGTGGGGGATTAACCAGTGTAAAAACAGGGGGTAGGGAGGTTAACACAACAAAAGAGATCTTAGAAGGTGTGGAATTTTTTTATGAGGGGTTATACACAGTTTTAAAGATGTACATATTGACACTTTAAAGGAAGTTTTAAATTTTATAGAGAAAAGGGTTAACTGTCAAAAGGAGATTTTATCCCAAGATTTGAACATTAGAAATCCAAAAAGCTCTTAAGAAGGGGAAGTCCCCAGGAGTGGATGGACTTCCCCTAGAGTTTTAATCGAACATTTTGGGACATTTTAGGACATGAGCTTTTGACGATTTTTAAAGAGTTTGAGACCTTCGACAGACTTCCAGACAGTTTTAGAACTGGGACAGTTTCTTTACTTCACAAAAAAGGTGACCAGACTGACTTGAAAAATTGGAGACCCATAACACTTTTAAATTTTGATTGTAAGCTTTTTAGCAAAGTTTTAGCAGCACGCATGTCAACTGTTTTAGAGGACGTGATTCACCTGGATCAAGCCTGTGCTGTGCCCGGAAGAAAGATAACAGACAGCCTAGTGCTGATTAGAGACGCCATCTGTTATGCGAGAGACAGAAATATTCGGCTAGTAGTCCTAAATTTAGATTTTGAAAAAGCATTTGACCGAGTCTCGCACCAGTACCTTTTTCAGGTACTGCAAAAAATGGGTTTTCCAAAGAGGTTTACAGCCTGGGTGGGATTGCTGTACAAGGGCCTAGTCAACAAAATCCTTGTAAATGGGCATCTTTCCAAAGCTGTGAATATACACAGTGGTGTCCGTCAGGGATGTCCTTTATCCACTGGCCACTGTGCACTGGCCACTGGCACAGATCTTGAGAAGGGATAAATGGATCAAAGGACTGGACGTTCCTGGGACGAGTGGACTGACGGCGACCTGTGTTTTATACATGGATGACATTACTCTTTTAGCCACGGACGTTTTATCCATACGAAGAGCACTAGACTTGACTGACTGGTACGGTCGGGCCTCGGGCGCTAAACTCAATAGGAACAAGTCCGAGGCCCAGCTCTTCGGGACGTGGGGAGACAAACACAGGAGGACTTGATTTGTTTTTTAAAGACAATGATTTTAAAAAGTTTTAAAGAGGACAGAGAAACTGGACTGACATGTTAGGGAAAGTTAGGCAAAGGCTGGGGTTTTGGGGACTAAGATGGCATCGCTCATAACTCCCAAATGGCTTGTCGCAGAACCAAGTGCCTTATGTCATCGGAATCCTTGGCTCAAGCCGAACGAGAGGCATGTCTCAGATTGGCACGTCGCTCTGACGTAATTTTCGGCTATTTTGGATTTTGTTGAAAACCTACTTTTGCAAACTAGCACCAGGCATTTGGCCCAGTCCTATCCAAAGCAAGTGCAGAAAGATTCTCTGGAGTCTGACTGTAAATAATCATCCATTTACCTTGGCGAAGGGACCTCAAAACGTTCGAAGGTCATGTGGCCGAGGTTGCTAAAGTGGCTATAACTCTAGAAAGGAACGAGATCATTTCACCCAAATCGGCACACCTATGTACGGGCAATGTACTGACCAGTCTGTGATCAGGTGAAAAATGGCGCTGCGACTGGCCACTTGGTGGCACTGTAAGACGAAAAAAAGAATACTGATGTAAAAAGGACAACCAAACAAGCATGAAAACAGCTACAGCTGGTCAACAGTCAGTCCGATCGACTTGAAAAGTGAGGTCTGTGAGAAATTTTAACTAAATGGCCCAAATGCAAAATATACATATACACCACATGACAGAACTGCTCGCTTTGAACAACTCTCTGGATCGTTGACTAGAAAAAAAAAAATGAAAGAAGACCCACCTGCTTTGTTTAACCAGCTCTTTCAGGGAAGAGCGCGAGCGTAGTCCCCCACTACCATAAATTATGCAGTCGAGATTCCCACATTTGGGGAATTCGCAGTTGTTAGCACGACCGGAGTGCAATGTCCGAGCCTCGTCCAGGGTGAACTTTTTTTTTTTTTTTTTTTTTTTTCTTTTTTTTAACAATTTATTATTTCCTTTACATCACAATACACAGACAAGCACTTTCTTCATAAATACATATCTTACAATCATATAATTGAATCAATCCATTACCCTTTATCCTTACAAATATTAACCAATTCTTAACACCATATTAAAAGGAGGGACATTTGGTATGTTCCATAACTTATCGATTACATTGGCTGACAATTTCTGCCCATCCCTTAAAATATAATCCCCTGTACTTTTTAAACTTGATGAAATTACTGATTTAACTGGGATCTCATATTTCTGAAAAACACAAATATTCCTAGATTTCCATAGTGCTTCTTTAAAAACATTTATAATTGCCCACCACCGTATCCATTTTTTACAATGAACCTTTTCCAGTTCTCCATACCAAATATCACCTTCACTTGGCACTCTGTACAAATTTTGTAACCATAATCGAATAGAAACCCAAACCTTCAGGGCGTAAGCACATTCCCACAAACAATGTCTTATTGTCTCTTCTTCTCCACAGTTTACTCTAGGACACAGAGAAAGACGAGAACAACCTCTCCTCTTCAAAAAGGCCCGGGTAGGTAGACAGTTTAATACAGCTTGCCAAGTGATGTCCTTATGGGAATTAAACAAGAAATCATCATTCACATTCCTCCAAACCATAATACATTCTGATTCAATGAGACGACCTACAGGAGTCATTTTAAATACAGCTGGGGATAGCTTTTCCTCTATTAACTGTCTATTTAAACTCCCAATCTGGATGTTAGACCAAGATGTTCTCTTTAATATCTGAATTATTTTATTATACATAACTGGTCTAGTTTCTGCATAAGGAGTATTTTGAGGCATTCTCTTATTCCAAATTCTCCCCACTTGTCGGCCTACCCAAAACTTCGCAAAAAACCTACTATAATTAGTCGCTTCTTCATCTAGGCAAGAGATCAACACAAGAAAGATACAAAAGTCTCCCATTAACAACGTCCTGAACCTGTTGAATCTCAAAATGCCAACCTCTAAAGAGAATGACTACCCCAGACGACTTATTCTTATTGTCACCTGACCATATAGAATGGCCACATTTCCATCTATCTTGAAAGGGTCTATAATTAGACTTATAAGGTATATTGCATTTTTGAAGGAGGGCGATGTCTTGACCCTCACTAAGTCAACTAAACCTCTAGTATTAATAGATGTAACAGACGAGACATCTATAAAAGAAAGGGTTTATGTAGGAGAAACAATATTACTTTTCAGTCTTTTCCTTTTCTTTTCTTTTCTTTCTTAGCTCGAGGAGATTCTTTCTGTGAAACAGATTCTTTCATTTGAGTGGTAGCTGAAAACATATTAATTTCATCAGAGTCCAAAAAAGGTTCGGAATTAGATGCCCAGTCAGTCACTTCTTCCTTTTCCTGCATAGAGGGTACTATGGAGCTCTGGGAGACCAGGACCCGTATTTATCAAGCTTCTCAAAGTGCCATTTTAGTCTTAAGTGCTGAGAATTCATGAAATTTACTCCTACTTTCAAACTTAAGTATAACATTTACATTTACATTTAATCATTTAGCAGACGCTTTTATCCAAAGCGACGTACAAATGAGGAGAACAATAGAAGCAATCAGACCATCGAGAGAGCAACAGTATACAAGTGTCATGACAAGTCTCAGTTAGTCTAGCACAGTACACGTAGCTAGGATTTTTTTTTTTTTTTTTTTTTTTTTTTTAAATAGAATAGGTAAGTTAGTATTAGTTAGTCAGGTGCTGGCGAAAAAGATGTGTCTTTAGATGTTTTTTGAAAATGGCTAAAGACTCAGCTGTTCGAATTGAGATCGGGAGATCATTCCACCAGCTGGGCACAGTCCAGGAAAAGGTCCGTGAGAGTGATTTGGTACCTCTTTGGGATGGCACCACAAGACGTCGTTCACTTTCAGAACGCAAGCTTCTGGAGGGCACATAAGTTTGAACCAGCGAGTTTAGGTATATTGGTGCAGTGGCAGTTGTGGTCTTGTAGGCAAACATCAGTACCTTGAATTTGATGCGAGCGGCTATTGGTAGCCAGTGTAACCTGATGAAGAGAGGGGTAACGTGAGCTTTTTTTGGCTCATTAAAGACCACTCTGGCTGCTGCATTCTGGATCAGTTGCAGAGGCTTGATAGTACATGCGGGAAGGCCCGCCAAGAGAGCATTACAATAGTCCAGTCTGGAGAGAACAAGAGCTTGGACAAGGAGTTGTGCAGCTTGCTCTTGCAGGAAGGGCCTAATCTTCCTAATGTTGTATAAAAGCAAGTTATCAAATTTCTTAAAGCTAGGAATCACTCTTACTCTCCCAGTTATTTAAGACAGCTGGAGAGGTCTCTCAAGTGGTTAGGAGTTGCCAGTAGGGGCTTGTGATGGCGCTGAGGAGACAGAGACGTGCGCAAATCTTTCAGGAGAGGAGGAATGTCTTTGAAATGTTTTGCGACGAGCAGTTAATCAAACAAGTTACATTTCCTCAGTTATTCAAAACGAGCAAAGAACATTTACATTACCAAAGAACATCATAACTGACTTCAGTCTAGTGTGATTATTATGCGATCTACACTGTATGATGAATAAATCTCTTACCCCTTATTTACACTGCACGCGTCTGCTGAGCGTTACAGCTCCACAGCCACCAGAGCTGATCAGCCGCGACGTGGCAAGTTTCTGAAGCGGCTCTCCGCGCTGCATCACTAAAGATTAAAGTCCATTTTTGACGGATAATAATAATAATAATCGTCATCTCGCTGTCGTCAAAGGCATCAGCAACAGTCGATACACTATACTATCATCTATCGGCACCCTAAATTAAGTTGTGATGATGCTTCGTTTCCTTGCCATAATGTGTTCTCTTAAAGTCTTTATCGTCAAATGTGTGTTGAATGTAAACTCTTATTAGGAATTTAACCAGTCAATGTGAATTTATCTGAGAATATTCTTAATTAAGGAAATCTATTCAGTGATTGGTCCATGCATTTGTCGTCATCCAAAATCCCATTTGTGGCACAGCAAAGTGTCGTGAATCATCTCTAAGACTGACACTTAAGATTTAGTCCTACACTTTGCTTAAATTATGACTGAGATGATTGCTTAAATTATGACTGAGATGATTGATAACTAACTTTTAATCGCAGCTTTGAGCCAAGAATTTCTTTCCACTTAAGTCAATTCTTAGCAGTGTTCTTGAGAGTAATTCTTAGAGGCTTGATAAATACGGGCCCTGGGGTCCGTTCTTCGTACCTCGCTTAATACATCTGAGATGATTTGAAACATGCCAGATCTTCTAATCCTGATAACTAATCTCTGGCTAATTTGGTTCTTCCAACGAATTTGCGTATTAGATTAAAATATCTGGATTAAGTTGTCTAAGATTACTGCGTGTTCTCGTGTTCTCTGAAAAGGGCAGATGTATCGATACTCGAAACCACGATCAGCAATTGGCTGCCGGCAAGACAGCAACGTAGTGACATCATATCATTAAAAAAAGACACCTGACGGAAAACTTGACACATTTCTGGACCTTTATAAGGAAACAGCCAAGCGAACAAACTTCATAAATGTATGTATAGATATAAATAGATAAATGAGAGGCAAATAGATAAATGAAATGTGCACTGTTTTTAAGTTATTTATTTTTTTACATGATTCCCAATTATTTATATTTATGATTTCTAGTATTTGTACAGGCTTTACATTTTTATTTCAATGTTGTAATTAGCAATTCATTTAATTTTATCTTTGAAGCAGATTTGTTGCGTGACAGCATTAATTAAAGTTTCTTAGTTATCTGCATCTCCTGCGCTCAATCAAGCCCCTCCCATAATATCTGTCGCCACTCAAATTAATGCTCGGCTCAGATTAACTGTATAGCCTGTGTGTAAGACTCCAATACAGTTATAAAGTAATATTTCATCACTAATAAATATTTCAATGAGTAAAACTGGCCGTGTCTATACTATTATAGACTACACAACATAGTCATATTATTTTCAAATTCATTTTTAAATGATTATTATTTTAAATTATTGTCCCTGGACCAGTAGGGTACTCTTGTAAAGTAGCGTTTGCTGGGGCAGATATTAAGTATAATTTCTGCTTAAAAAGAAGCAATCTAATCCTGTTTACATGAAATAAGCCTGCTCCTGAGCAGGTTTAATCTTATGGACCTGTTGCTATGACAGCAAGTCCAGGATGAGCTTCGAGGAACCAAATGATCCAAGATCAAGCTAAATCGGCAACAATCAAATCCAGCTAACTGAGTTAGCGACGTACGAAGAACGGACCCCAGATTATCATCTAGAAGAGAGTCTGATGTTGATGATCTTCCAGACAGCAGAGACAAAGACAAAGGGAAAGCTTTGGCTACCTCCAAGAGGATATTCCCTTTCTGTTTCTGAATTTCCTTTTCCTGGAGTTGATATTACGACACCTATCCCTCCTTCAGCTCCTTCAAGTGAATGAACTTCTCATCTCTGTATCTTTTCCCCTGCTTTCTCATCATTAAGTGTTAACAAGGGATCAACAATTCTTGAAAGAGGCAACAACTCTTTCGACAAAGTCGATATAGAGACTTCAGCTACTCTTCGCGACTGCGGTGAGGGATTTATACTAGACATTTCCGAAGGAACCATACCATCTTGGACAAAAAAAACTGCTGATTCCCAGTAGAACCAAGATCTCCAGTAGTACTCCCCAAAGTCCACTATATTTTCCATTTCTCCCTGATTCTGTTGTTTCATTTTATTAGAGTAGGCCTGGGGACAATCATGAAACCTGTGGCTTTCTGCTCCACAAAGGTTGCATTTCTTTGGTAACTGACAATCTTTGGAGCCATGTTCTTTGCTTTTACAATGTCTACAAATTTCCAGTTCACAGTTGGCAGCTATATGATCCAAGGAGCCACATTTCCTGCATTCTTTTGGTTGTCCATTATAAAAAACATAGCCCCTAATTGGACTAATGAGGGAAGGTGGTGGTAATTACCCTCAGCGTCTTTCTTCAAACGCACTTGAAACTTAGATGCTCCAGTTTTTATCCCATCCTCATCTCTCATCAATGAGGTGTTCAAAACAGTGCAATGCATAGACAACCAAGTAGCAATATCTTCTACTTTGATCCTTTCAGAATATATCAGAACAGTTACAGTTCTAATGTCTCTTTCAGACAAAGGAGTCAACTG
This sequence comes from Aspiorhynchus laticeps, assembly GCA_023376895.1. Lineage (NCBI taxonomy): Eukaryota > Metazoa > Chordata > Actinopteri > Cypriniformes > Cyprinidae > Aspiorhynchus > Aspiorhynchus laticeps. The sequence goes on along the minus strand of JALXFT010002483.1, from coordinate 997,030 downwards.
GATTTTCTGAAGTCAGGGAGTCACAGTTTTCTTGGAATTGAATCTTTCCACACAAAGCTCATAAGCAGAAAGGGTGGTGAAAACCACTTCAAAAACTTTCCTAACAGGCAAAGGGAAGATATAGTCCAGTTGCAAGGGTTGAAATCCAAGTACTGTCTGTAAGATTTTCCTGCTGAAATTCAGAAGGTCCATCTCCAATCCTTCCAGAAACTCGAACCGGACTGTATTCCTTCACACCAAAGAGGCCGACAAAATTTAAGGAATTACCCTTCAAAAGTATACCCACACCAGAGGATATATTATTATTATTATCCCCAGACCACTCTGATTGACCATATATCCACCAAGATGATTTGGGTGAACTTTTTTTTTTTTTTTTTTTTTTTTTTTTTTTTTACAATTTTTTTGTTTCCTTTACATCACAATACACAGACAAGCACTTTCGTCATAAATACATATCTTACAATCATATAATTGAATCAATCCATTACCCTTTATGCTTACAAATATTAACCAATTCTTAACATCATATTAAAAGGAGGGACATTTGGTATGTTCCATAACTTATCGGTTACATTGGCTGACAATTTCTGCCCATCCCTTAAAATATAATCCCCTGTACTTTTTAAACTTGATGAAATTACTGATTTAACTGGGATCTCATATTTCTGAAAAACACAAATATTCCTAGATTTCCATAGTGCATCTTTAAAAACATTTATAATTGCCCACCACCGTATCCATTTTTTACAATGAACCTTTTCCAATTCTCCATACCAAATATCACCTTCGCTTGGCACTCTGTACAAATTTTGTAACCATAATCGAATAGAAACCCAAACCTTCTGAGCGTAAGCACATTCCCACAAACAATGTCTTATTGTCTCTTCTTCTCCACAGTTTACTCTAGGACACAGAGAAAGACGAGAACAACCTCTCCTCTTCAAAAAGGCCCGGGTAGTTAAACAGTTTAGTACAGCTTGCCAAGCGATGTCCTTATGGGAATTAAACAAGAAATCATCATTCACATTCCTCCAAACCATAATACATTCTGATTCAATGAGACGACCTACAGGAGTCATTTTAAATACCGCTGGGGATAGCTTTTCCTCTATTAACTGTCTATTTAAACTCCCAATCTGGATGTTAGACCAAGATGTTCACTTTAATATCTGAATTACTTTATTATACATAGCTGGTCTAGTTTCTGCATAAGGAGTATTTTGAGGCATTCTCTTATTCCAAATTCTCCCCACTTGTCGGCCTACCCAAAACTTCGCAAAAAAACTACTATAAGTAGTCACTTCTTCGTCTAGGCAAGAGATCAACACAGGAAAGAGAAACATAGCGTCCAATTTAGCTTGTATATCGGGGACCGCTAGGCCTCCTTTCTCGATTTTTCTACATACAATTTCTCGTTTCAACCTCTCCTGATTAGAATTCCATAAAAAATGAAAAATCTTTTTCTTTACCGAAGTTAAAAACCATCTTGGGGCTGGCAAGGTTGCAGCTACAAAAGTAAGAGCTGCTACAATCTCTGCATTAATAATTAACACTTTACCCCTAAAACTAATTTCTTTCCTCCCACTGTTTTATTTTCCAATCCATTTGTTGTAGTAGTAGTAGATTAATTGTCACATACACAATCATACAGAGTACAATCAGCAGTGAAATTCTTTGATTTTTAAGAAAAATATAGCAAACATGAGGAAAGAGACGAGGAGAAAAAAAAAAAAAAAACCAGACTATACTCCTTGGGGAGTACAGTTTGAGAACAGGAAAAAAACACCTCAGCATAAAGCACATAATACAACATAGACACACAACTTTGCAACAGGGGAGGTAATCCAGCTCTGGCAATCAGCCATCCAGACAGGCAGCCATTTCCCGGCGCTAGTCACAGACCCGCTTGTCAGGCTGGCGGTTTAAAGCGACGGAGGCGTTGGATCGGGGGTTTGGGGAAGTGAATGCAAATGTTTGTGTGTATGTGTAATAGTTTGTAATCAGTATGTGTGTATGTGTAATCAGCAGGTGTCTGAAGAATGGGGGAGGAACGCAGAGAGCGTCTCCCTGCGGTGCTTCTCAGAGTTGATTTTCCAACAGTGGCCATGGCCAAGGCCAGTGCTGGTAGAGGGGAACCGGAAAAGATAAGATTGTGCTTGTTTAGTCTTAGGGCGAGTAACCGCATTCCAATTCCACGGCTACTCTTATTGTCCGTTCTGGTCTCCGTCAATTTTTCTTTGCAAAGCCGTGAGCTTTTCCGTGATAGAATCCATATTGCGGTTAATAGTCTCAGTCTCAATGCTGACCTCTCTTCCCACTGCTTCAATCATGACGGGCAGCCTTGTGAGGCTTTGAACAGCTGTTCCCGTTTTCTTAATTCTTCGATAACCCAGGGCAAAGCCTAATCCAATCAGCAGAAGACCTGTTATCATGGTTCCGAATAGATAGATATCTTCGATGTCCTCCACGGAAAGAGCCGTTAAACACACGACACGCCATCTGTCCATCGTGTAGCCAGCGGGGTACGTTCCGTCAGGGCAGTCAGGTTCCCCAGAACCCGAGCTTCTCGTCGAGAAGATGGTGTCAATTGCGTTGAGAGACCAGTTGATCAAATCCATGATTTTTTCAGTTTTGAGGAGCAATGCAGAGAGAGTCTCTCAAGTATTACACGATACGAGACAAGAGCTCAACCATTAGCTCTGGGATTCCAGTTCCTTTCTTCCATTTCTCTACCCCACGCTATCCCAAGAATTTTAATGGTTTTGTCTTGAGTTTTCAATCTGAAATTTAATTTGGGTTCCTTCCAATTTAAATATAGAATCTCACTTTTACCTTTATTAATTTTCATCCCAGTCGCCAATGTAAAAAGCTCACATAACTGCAATGCTCGTTCTACCGAGTGGTTATTTGACAGAAACAAAGTGATATCGTCCATATAAAGTGATAATTTTGCTTCCTTACCTAAGCTCCCTGGTATTAATAATCCTTTCAATTCAGAACTCTGCCTAATGGCTTGAGCTAATGGTTCTATAGCTAATACAAAAAGCAAAGGGGATAAACCACATCCCTGTCTCACTCCTGAGTGGACGTTAACAGGTGGCGATAGATGACCATTCACCAATATGCGACTCTGTCATCCAGTGTATTATAAATTGATCCATCTAAGAATTGACTTGCCAAATCCATAACTCTGTAGCATTTTACGTAAAAAAAAGGTGGTCTAAGCTATCAAAAACCTTTTCTAAATCCAACCCCGACAAGACAAAAAGGAGGAAAACATTTTAAGTGTCATGATAAAATGTCATCTGTTGTGCAGAACAAGGGTGAGCCCCTAAAAAGTTGGCCATCACGCCACTCTCCAGAACAGGCAGTCAGCCCCCGGTAACCGGCGCCCAGCGGAGATCCCCTCTCCTCTGGCACGCTGGCCCGCTGTTCCCGTAGCCAGATTGGTGAGGCTGCATCTACGGGTGGCCAGGGTTGGTGGCGGCCGTATATGTGCCGTACCGTGGTATAATGAGCACACTCGCACTCTAAAAGAGAGCAACACGGAAAATGGAGTGCAGCTGGAAGAAAACAAAACGAGGTATTTCGTATAGCTTGGCGGGAGAGTATCCTATCCTACATTGAAAAAAAAATGGAGTAGGATTTACTTTAGAAAAAAGTTAGTAAAGTTTTTTTCACTTAGAAAATGTGAGTAATTTCAATAGAATTCCCAAGTAAAAACTAAACACAAGGAACTGCAGCTTTAATTAGAAAATCTCAAGTAAAGTTTACTTGGAATTTCCCAGTAAATTGTATTGACTGTTTGTTTATATATTTTACTACACAATCCTAGTCATCTTATTTAAAATTACCAAAGAAAATAAGTAAATATAACATTGCCAGTTAGAGTTTGATGAGTAATTTCTACGTAATTATTTTAAGTTAAATCGGCAATTTTCAAGTACATTTCACTTAGTCACGGTTTATAAACTTTACTCAAACATAGCACTAAATATAACCATGCTATTAAAGCATGTGGTTCACTTACACGCATATAAATAAACAGTAGACAGCTTGTTATCCTTTCTAAGATATGTCCACTCAATAGAATTATTACCAAAATGAACTCAGGTACTTGGTACACCATACACAATGATGGTAACAATCAGTGGTTATTGTTTGAGTATGAATGGGTCATTTTGAGTAGAAAATGAACTCCATATGTCACAAAATAGTAAGTTACTAAACCTAACCTCAAAAGCTACCATAAAACAGTGTAAATACAACTCAAAAACAGTGCAAAGTGTAACCTTTTTAATTATTCATGCCCCAGTGCATGATGGGAATAACGGTATCATAACTTTGATATTTATTTAAAGAATCCTTGTAAACAAACAATTTCATGTAAAATATACTTATGTTCAAATTTTAATTTCTACAAGCATAAATTGAGTACTAATATAGATTTTTACTCCTTTTTTAAATTCTTGCCTGTACTAAATAATTTCATGTAGAAATTACATTTGCTTTTATGTAGTATTTACTTCAGCACAAAATCATTTTTATCAGTGTACAGAAAAGCATTAAAAACTGCTAGATCCGATTACTTTTCATCTCTTCTAGAAGAAAACAAACATAACCCCCGGTATTTATTCAATATGATCACTAAATTAACGAAAAATAAAGCATCAACAGGTGTTGGCATTTCCCAAGAGCACAGCAGTAATGATTTTATGAACTACTTTACTTCCAAAATTAATACTATCAGAGATAAAATTGTAACCATGCGGCTGTCAGCTACAGTATCGCATCAGATAGTGCATTATAGATCCCCTGAGGAACAATTCCACTCATTATCTACTATAGGAGAGGAACAATTGTATAAACTTGTTAAATCATCTAAACCAACAACATGTATGTTAGACCCTATTCCATCTAAACTACTAAAAGAGCTGCTTCCAGAAGTCATAGATCCTCTTTTGGCTATTATTAATTCATCATTGTGATTAGGATATGTCCCCAAAACCTTCAAATTGGCTGTTATTAAGCCTCTCATTAAAAAAGCACAACTTGACCCCAAAGATCTAGTTAATTACAGACCGATCTCAAATCTCCCTTTTCTGTCAAAGATACTAGAAAAGGTAATATCCTCACAATTATATTCCTTCTTAGAGAAAAATGGTATCTGTGAGGAATTCCAGTCAGGATTTAGACCGTATCATAGCACTGAGACTGCTCTCATTAGTTACAAATGATCTGCTTCTATCATCTGATCGTGGTTGTATCTCTTTATTATTTCTACTGGATCTTAGTGCTGCGTTCGACACAATCGACCACAACATTCTTTTAAATAGACTAGAAAACTTTGTTGGCATTAGTGGAAGTGCCTCAGCATGGTTCAAATCGTACTTATCTGACCGCCATCAGTTCGTAGCAGTGAATGAAGAGGTATCATATCGATCACAAGTGCAGTATGGAGTACCTCAAGGCTCAGTACTAGGGCTGTTACTTTTCTCGCTTTACATGTTACCCATGGGAGATATTATCAGGAAACGCGGTGTTAGCTTTCACTGTTATGCTGATGATACTCAGCTCTATATTTCTTCACGGCCCGATGAAACACACCAAATTAAGAAGCTAACAGAATGCATAGTCGATATAAAAAAACTGGATGACGAGTAATTTCTTACTGCTAAATTCTGAAAAAACAGAGGTGTTAATTATCGGACCTAAAACCCCCACAAGTAATAACCTAGAACACTGTCTAACACTTGATGGCTGCTCTGTAAATTCTTCTTCATCAGTCAGGAACCTAGGTGTGCTGTTTGATAGCAATCTTTCTTTTGAAATCTATGTTTCTAGCATCTGTAAAACTGCGTTCTTCCATCTCAAAAACATATCTAAATTGCAACCTATGCTCTCAACGTCAAATGCAGAAATGCTAATTCATGCGTTTATGACCTCAAGGTTAGACTATTGTAATGCTTTACTGGGTGGTTGTTCTGCAAGCTTGATCAACAAACTACAGTTGGTCCAAAATGCAGCAGCTAGAGTTCTTACTAGAACAAGGAAGTATGACCATATTAGCCCGGTTCTGTCAACACTGCACTGGCTCCCTATCAAATATCGTATAGATTTTAAAATCTTGTTAATGACTTATAAAGCCTTGAATGGCTTAGCTCCTCAGTACTTGACCGAGCTCCTATCACACTATATTCCTTCACGTCCACTGCGTTCTCAAAACTCTGGCCATTTGATAATACCTAGAATATCAAAATGGACTGTGGGCGGCAGATCCTTTTCCTATTTAGCTCCCAAACTCTGGAACAATCTACCCAACACTGTTCGGGAGGCAGACACACTGTCAGTTTAAATCTAGATTAAAGACCCACCTCTTTAACCTGACATACACCTAACACACTACTACACTTCTATTCAAATCCGTTAAAGGATTGTTAGGCTGCATTAATTAGATCAACCGGAACCGGGAACACTTCCCATAACACACGATGTACTCGTTACATCATAAGAAGATTGGCATCTACGCTAATATTTGTTTCTTTCTTATTCGGTTTCTCAGTCCGTGTCCAGATCAGATGGTGGATCGGCGCTGGGAGATGATATCTGCGGCCCTGATCGTCAGCAATGAGCCCCAGAGACATATCCCCAGTGAAGACCTCGATTAAAATACAATAAAACTAAAAATAAAACAAATAACTAAAAATATAATAATAAAATACCTAACTACATAATACTATTATTGTTGGAAATTGCAACAATATAAAAATAGAAATAGAATACATTTAAAATTTTAATTAAAACAATAAGTAAACAATAAATAAACAATAATATCCTGGCCAGAGGAGAACTGGCCCCCCGACTGAGCCTGGTTTCTCCTAAGTTTTTTTTTTTTCTCCATTCTGTCACAGAGGGAGTTTTGGTTCCTTGCCGCTGTCGCCTCTGGCTTGCTCAGTTGGGGACACTTAATTTCTAGCGATTATCGTCAATTGGATTTCACAGATACTATTTAAACTATACTGAGCTAGACAATGACATCTCCGAATTCAATAATGAAATGCCCTTAACTGAAAATTGAGTGTTTAATCTTATTATACATTACTGACACTCTATCCTCCAACTTGATACTGTTAAGTGCTTTGACACAATCTGTATTGTTAAAAGCACTATATAAATAAATAAAGGTACTTTCCGTCGCTGCAGAGCCACCTTCAGGCCGATCGGGGCAAGGCTCTGTGACGTTGCAGATGGGGGAGGGTATTACCATCCCCCAGCGTTTCAGGTCTCTGTGACTTACCGAGGCCAGGATGGGAGTGGCCGTTTCTGGCTCCCTCCCCGCTGTGTTATAGCATCATCGCTTCTCGGCCTTTTGGCTAAGATCACGTATTTGGTCACAAGGTAGGGTTGCGATCGCCTCTTGTAGGTTTAGTGGCTTGAGTCCCAAACTTTCAGGAGGTACATTGGCAGCGTCTTTTTACTTCCGACTTCGTTTTCGTTTTACTTTCGACTTCGTTTTCGTTTTACTTTCGACTTCGTTTTCGACGATTCCAGTGGTTTTAAGGTAAGTTATTTATTTATCTATTTATTGTTTGTGTTATAGTTGGTTTAAGTACTGTTGGTGCCTCCACCATGTCGGCTGCCCGTGCCGGTGTGTGAAGGCACCACAGCATGCGCTTCCTTTTTAAAGAGGTTAATGGTAAGCTCTTGGGGATGTCACGTCTTGACTTCTCCAGGAAGCTAATCCAGAAAACCCTAAATTTTAAAGCCTCAGAATTGAATTGTTTAATGACTCTGCACTTTAACAAAGGCTTTGATGTTAGTCTTGTCCCCCCCAACATGGCGGCGCGCACAGACGCAGCGGCTTATCTCTCTCCTGACAGAACGGTGTTTTCGTGTTTTTTGTCTTGTAAGTCGCAATGTTTTTTTGTACATCTTCGTCTCGCCTACCTGTCTTTAAGCGCGCATACAGTCGTGAGTTTCTGCTCGATGTCGGCAGAATCACATTTTTAGAGTTAAACTCCGCACACGCCGAAGAGCTGCGTGTCTGCTCTGGAGGCCTACACCATCACCACTACTGCATCTCGCCCACAGCGGAGGCGCTACAAGCGGCGTGAGAGGAAACAGAAGAGGGGTAAGCGCGGAGGTATCCGAGCTAGGCTAGCGGCTAACCCACACAAGCCAGCTATCCCCACCATCATACTGGCGAACGTACGCTCTTTGGACAATAAACTGGACAACATCCGACTACTTCGCTCTGCTCAGAGGACTGTAAGAGACTGTTGTGTTTTTGTTTTCACGGAAACGAGGCTCAGCAACAGCGTGCCGGACTGCGCCATTCAGCTCGACCAGCTAACATGCTATCAAGCAGACAGAGCTCTCGTCGAGGGAGGTAAGAGCGGCGGGCTCTGTGTTTACATCAATGGTGCCGCGATGCTATTGTGGTCTGCAAACACTGCTCACCCCTGGTGGAGTTTGATTATTAAGTGCCGGCCGTTCTATCTACCGAGGGAATACACAGCCATACTGCTCGTTGTTGTATACATCCCTCCCAGCTCCAACAACAACAACAGGAGTGAGGCACTAAATGATCTGTAGCAGCAGACAGCCCACCCAGATGCCTTTCTCATCTTGGCTGGGGATTTCAACCACGCAGACTTAAAGAGTGTGTTCCCAAAAATTCACCAACACGTAGACTTTCCAACAAGGGGAAAAAATACTCTGGAATTTGTTTACACCACCCAGAGAGGAGCTTACAAGGCCCTACCCCTCGGAGCCTCAGACCACATCACTGACATGCTAATGCCTGCATACAGACCACTCGTTAAAGCCATCAAACCAGTACACAAACCGATACAAGTGTGGCTGGAAGGGTCGTCAGAGGCACTTCAAGACTGTTTTGACACCACTGACTGGGATATGTTTAAGCAGGCTGCCACATACAACAACACTACAGACCTCCAAGAGTACACAGAGACTGTCACTGCCTACATCACCAAGTGTATTGATGATGTAACGGTCACAAAGACTATCACTGTCCGGGCCAACTAGAAGCCGTGGCTGACAGGAGAGGTCTACAGACTGCTGAAGGCTCGGAACGCTGCCTTTAGAGCTGGAGATGAGGGGGGCCTGAAGACAGCTAGGGCCAACCTATCCCGTGGCATCAGAGAGGCCAAGAGACAGTACTCCAGGAGGATAGCCCATCGTTTCAGCGACAGCAGAGACACTCGGAGCCTGTGGCAGGGGATACAGACCATAACGGACTACAAGCCCCCACCACAGACCTGCGACAGCACCATCCCCCTGCTGAACGAGCTGAATGCCTTCTTTGCTCGCTTTGAGGCACAAAACAGCACCACTGCACAGAAGACTCCACCTCCTCCTGGCGACCAGGTGATGATGCTGTCCCCGAACAGCGTGAGGAGATCCCTCAGCAGGATCAATGCACGAAAAGCTCCGGGTCCTGACAACATTCCTGGGCGTGTACTGGGAGACTGTGCAGTGGAACTCCCTGATGTCTTCACAGACATTTTCAACATATCGCTAAGTCAGGCTGTTGTCCTCACATACTTCAAAGCTACCACCATCACTCCAGTCCAGAAGAAGTCATCTCCATCCTTCTTTAATGACTACCGTCCAGTAGCACTCACTCCTATTCTCATGAAGTGCTTTGGACGGCTAGTCATGCAACACATCAAGTCTGTCCCCCCCCTCCCTGGACCCCTTCCGGTTTGCATATAGGTCCAACTGCTCGACCGATGATGCCATCGCCACTGCCCTCCACCCAGCCCTCACACATCTGGACAAAAAAGACATGTATGTCAGATTGCTGTTCATAGACTTCAGTTCAGCATTCAACACAATCAGCCCTTAACAGCTCATTCATAAATTGGTCCAGCTGGGGCTCAACACGTCGCTGTGCAACTGGCTGTTGGACTTTCTGACCAGGAGACCTCAGGCAGTACGGGTCAGCAGTAACACATCCAGCACCATCACACTGAACACAGGGGCCCCCCAAGGATGTGTGCTGAACACCCTCCTCTTCACTCCGCTGACCCATGACTGCACACCGTCAAACAACTCCAACCTCTTCATTAAATTTGCAGATGACACGACTGTGGTGGGTCTCATTAGCAACAGAGATGAGACAAACTACAGGAGCGAGGTGAGCCGCCTGGCTGGATGGTGCAGTGACAACAATCTCTCTCTGAATGTGGAGAAGACGAAGAAGATTGTTGTTGACTTCAGGAGAGTGCACTCTCTGCATGCTCCTCTGACCATCAATGGTGTGACCGTGGAGAGAGTGAGCAGCACCAAGTTCCTGGGTGTACACATCACAGAGGACCTCTCCTGGACCAACAACACTGCAGCACTGGCCAAGAAAGCACAACAGCATCTCTACTTTCTCCGCAAACTCAGAAGAGCCAGAGCCCCGGCCCCCATCATGTGCACCTTCTACAGAGGCACCATCGAGAGCATTCTGACTAGCTGCATCACTGTGTGGTATGGCGCCTGCAACGCGTCCTGCCGCAAGTCCCTTTAACGGATAGTGAGAGCAGTTGAGAAGATCGTTGGTGTCTCTCTCCCCTCCCTCCAGGACATCTACAGCACCCGTCTCACCCGCAAAGCCCTCTGCATTGCAGGTGATCCCACCCACCCGACACACCACTTCTTCAGTCTTAAGGCTCCAGGCGAGGACCAACAGACTGAAGGACAGCTTCATCCATCAGGCTGTCAGGAAGCTGAACTCCCTCCCCTCCCCTCTCTTACCCCACGCACCACTGAACTCTGATCCGCCTCAGCCCAGCCCAGCCCAGCCCACACACACACCCCGACCCGACCCGACCTGACCTGACCTATACAGCACCAAAGAAATAAACAGTGAGATTTTAAAAGAAGTGTTGTCTTTAATTGGAAAAAAGCTGGAGGGACAACACATGCTTTTATCCCAAGATTTTACTATTTTAGAAATACAAGAAGCTCTTAGAGGTTTTAAGCGGGGAAAATCCCCAGGACTAGATGGACTACCCTTAGAGTTTTACGTGACGTTTTGGGATATTTTAGCACATGACTTACTCACAGTTTTTAAAGAGTTTGAGACCCTCGACAGACTTCCAGACAGTTTTAGAACAGGGATAGTTTCTTTACTTCACAAAAAAGGTGACAGGACTGACTTGAAAAACTGGATACCTATAACACTTTTAAATTTTGACTGTAAGCTTTTTACCAAAGATTTAGCAACACGCATGTCGACTGTTTTAGAGGACGTGATCCACCCAGATCAAGCTTGTGCTGTGCCTGGAAGAAAGATAACAGACAGCCTAGTGCTGATTAGAGACACCATCTGTTACGCGAGAGATAGAAATATTCGGCTAGTAGTCCTAAATTTAGATTTTGAAAAAGCATTTGACCGAGTCTCGCACCAGTACCTTTTTCAGGTACTGCAAAAAAATGGGCTTTCCAAAGAGGTTTATAGCCTGGGTGGGGCTGCTGTACAAGGGCCTTGTCAGCAAAATTTTAGTAAATGGGCATTTATCCAAGGCGGTAAAAAGTGGTGTCTGTCAGGGATGTCCTTTATCTCCTCTTCTGTACGTGGCTTGCATCGAGCCACTGGCACAGATCTTAAGAGGGACAAATGAATCAAAGGACTGGACGTTCCTGGGACTGGTGGACTGACAGCTACTTGTGTTTTATACATGGACGATGTAACCCTTTTAGCTACGGAAATTTTATCTATACGAAGAGCAATGGACTTGACTGACTGGTACGGTCGGGCCTCGGGCGCTAAGCTCAACAGAAGCAAGTCCGAGGCCCAGCTCTTCGGGCCGTGGGATGGAGTGGATAAAAGTGGACTGGACGTGGATTTTAAAGAGACCGATTTTAAGATTTTAGGAGTCAAATTTGATAGAGAGGGAGGCGGATGGGAAAACTGGACTGACTGGATAGGGAAAGTTAGGCAGAGATTGGGTTTTGGGGACTAAGACAGATGACTTTTGAAGGCAAGGTTTTAATTTTTAAATCTGTGATTTTACCTCTGATTTTACTTGGGCCATCTGGGCCACCAGAAACCTGCTGGTGGGGAAGCACGTTACGGTGCCCCTCCATGCATACGAGCTAAAGGTAACATCAATGCTGCAGGGGTACCGGACGACTGTATTCGGACGGGGGGGGGCGGCGTCGCACGGGAAGGATCCCAGCCACCACTGCTCCTGGCCGCCCGTAGATGCACCCTCACCACTCTGGCAACGGGAACAGCGGGCAGGAGGAGAGGGGATCTCCGCTGAGCCCATAAAATAGCATCTCACGTGCCGGTTCTGGAGAGTGGGGTGAAGATGGATTGATAAGGATTCACCCCCGGTCTTGCACAACAGATGACTTTTAAAGACTTTTAATTGGTATTTTTATTTTTATTGAATTTTATTGCACAAAATATGATGCTTGTTTTAAATTTTGTGTTTTACTTTCGAAACACACACACCTTTTAAAAACACATCAAAGAGACTGACGTTTAAAACAAGTAACACACAATGGTTTTAATTGTTTGTTTTTAGCAAAGATTATATTTTTCTTTTAAACCATGTGTATTTATTCTAAGTATTCTTGCTTGTTTTAAAATGTGTGCTTGAAAAGGAAAAAATGTGTGAGAGAAAATGCAAATGAAAATATGAAAATGGTGACAAAAACTGTTCAAAACAAAAATCTGTTCTTATCCGATGGGCACGCAAAGAGAAAGAGACACCTTTGCCGACCATGATGGTGCGGCTGAAAAATACTGTCAGGCTTCAAGTAAAGGAAGATGCGAGCATGGACTTTAAGAGAAGATTTGAAAGAGATTTCCTTGTGGCTGACGTTTTAAGAGGAGACTTCGGAATTTCTGCATCCCTCGTGTTTTGTCTTCAAGATTTTTCTTCATCTGGCTTCATGGATTTGACCTTTTTCCATTTAAAAGGACTGTGTTGCTTTTTTTGAGGAATGGGGAAGGAAAAGAGACCATCAATTGCTGAGGGGACTACAGCTGCACCCTGGTTTTGCACAGGATTACTTGCCCTTGGTGATCCACCTCCACAATCCCTTTGTGGAGTATGGAGATGTGTTGGTGATTTTGGCTAGATATTGTGAAGCAGTAAAAGGAGGTGAGCAGCTTAAGGATCGGTATGGGATCTGGACAAGCAAAAGGAGATACCTGGTTAAGTTGAGGACTGATTCAGCCTCACCAGGGAGAATCATTCACCCACCAGGTTCCTTTTTCATCATCCAGGACAGCCATTGTATTGCAGAAGGTGTGGGGCCCAAGGTCATATCAAGGCAGATTGTGCTGGTCAACGATGTCGATTTTGCGAGTCAAAGGATCATGTGACTTCTGCCTGTCCAGAAACTAAGAGATGCAGCTTGTGTGGGGAGGCTGATCATTTGTTCCGTGCTTGCCCGATTCGGAAAAAGTCTTATTCCAGTCTCTTCAAAGAAGGGCATGATCTGCAGGCTGATTTCAAGGCTTTGCTTACAAGCTTACCAGTGGTGATGGAGAGCAAGGAAGCAGGACTGTCGAATATAAATCGGGAGGCGGAGGATCCAAAAGGTCGGGTGAATGAAGTGTTGGAGAGTCCCAGGGAAGAAGTGGGAGGAGAGGAGAGCGGGCAACAACCGACACCATCTCAGAAATGGTTGGCGATAGATGTGTTTTCGGGAATCTTTGAGGAGCAAAAGTTGTCGGCTGCCAGGCCATTAGACAACAGTGAGGGACAGAATCTTTCAGAGGGTGGAGAGAATCAGCTGCAGCAGGATGTCTCGATGAGTGCAGTAATGGAGGTGGGACAAGGACAAACGTCGACGTCGGTTCACTGAGGACGCTGAAGATCAGGAGAGGGAGAGCAAGTGCAGTAGGGTTGGACTTTCCAGTTTGCCGATTTTGAACCTGTGCAGGACTGGGGTAAGGAGGGAGAGGAAGAAGGGGACATTGAGGGGGGAAGTTTGGGATAGAAGGGGGTAAAGAAAGGGGGTTTGGGGACAACGAAAATGTTGTTTTGGAAGATAATCAGGGGAGGGAAGGGGTAGAAGAGCGGGAGGAGGGAGGGGATAGGATAAGTGAAAGGAGAATGGGTGGAGGTGTTCACAAGAAAGGGGAAGGGGAGAGGAAAGGGGATTTCGGGGAGGAAGGAGAGTCTTTAAGTTTAGGGGAGATGGAAAGACCTTTTAGCGGGTTTTTGTTGTTTTCTTGTGTTAAATGAGCGAGGCTACCCACAGTCTCCCCAATGTAAGAGGCTTGAAGATGGTAAAACGAAGAATAGCTTTTTTTTGAGTCCTTGAGTTTTGTTCGGTTTGACGTTATGTTTTTACAAGAATGCCATCTAGGGAGTAGCAGAGATGAGATTATTTTTGCAAAAGAGTAGGAAAGAGGTCCATCTGTCTGGGGGACGGGGAATGTGAAGGCAGATGGGGTGGGTATACTTTTTAACTCTCAGGAGTTTATTATTGAAGGGAGTTTAATGGTAGTTCCAGGGAGGGTGTTGTATGCTGATGTAAGATGGAGAGGCGTAAGCATCAGACTAATTAATGTATATGCCCCTAGTAAGAGGGAGGAGAGGATGGGTTTCTTTAATTATTTGAAACCTTTGTTCTATACGAATCGGAAGGTGGTACTGGGAGGGGATTTTAATGTTTCAGTGGATAAGGAACCGAAGGGGGATTTGGCACATCTCCTTAGGAGTTTTTTCGTGATTCTTTTAAAGTGGCAGGGAGGGCTTTGGAGGGCTTTACTTGGAGAAATAGTAGAGGAGAGGCATCTTGTTTGGATTATGTGTTTGTGTCGATGGGAGTTAAAGTTGAACATTTTTCTATTTTGCCAGTTTGGTTGTCGGATCATTGTATGATAGGGGTTGAAGTGGAGGTTGGGGGCATTGAGATGGGGAGAGGGTCTTGGAGGTTTAATAAATCTTACTTGCAGGATGGGTTTTTTTGTTAAGTTAAGTTTTAAGGCTCCTGTATAGGGCCTGGCAGAATTTGCAGGGTTTGTTTGAAATGCGGGCTCAGTGGTGGGAGGGGGTTAAAGAGAGAATAGCAATCTTCTGTAGGTGGTGGGGGAGGCGAAGGCAGCGAAAAAGCGAGAGCACATTAGTGGTTGGATTAGGGAGATGCAGCTTTTATGGGCTTGGGGGGGCTGGGAGGCAGCGGATGGACGGGACAGGTTTTATGCTATCCAGGACAGGGTTGAAATCTTTTATATGAAGGAAGCTGAGAAATTTATGGTGGAAATGGGCGCAAGAAGACGGTTGTTAGAGGAGAGGCCATCAAAATATTTTTTTGCTACTGTAAAGAAGCAGCAGCAGAGGAAAGTTATAGAGGGGTTAAGGGCAGAGAATGGATATGTTACAGCTACGGCTGAGATATTGAGAACAGTAGAAGGCTTTTATAAACAGCTTTTCAGCCCTCGGGGTTCGGTGGACTCACAATCGAGGGAGTTTTTAAAGCATGTTTAGAGAATGTAAAACTCTTTTTGACGTCAGAGCAGGATTTTAGAGAGTCAAATAAAATTCTGGATGCTTTTGGGGAAGCTACAGGAGCGAAAGTGAACATGTCAAAGTCAGCTGTAATGCATGTTGGACGATGGGCCAACCGAAAGACTGCCTTTGGGGGGATATAGCTTATGTGAGAATGGCTTGAAGGTTTAGGAATTAGTTTTTTTTTGACAGAACAGCGACAAGGAGAACTGGAAGGTTTTGATTGGAAAGGTGCGTTCCAAAATAGGGCTGTGGAACACTAGAGAGCTTTCATTATCTGGCCAAACTCTAGAGATAAAAGCAGATTCGTTGCCAACAGTCAATTATTTGGCATATGTGTTTCCTCTTCCCTATAATTGTGGCCGTGAACTAGAGGGGCTGGTGTTCTCCTTTCTGTGGAAAGGGGGGAGTGAGCTGGTATCTAGGGCTCAGGTGAGTCAGGAAATCAAGAAGGGTGAGAGGAATGTGCCTTTTCTTACATTGTGGGTGGCAGCTATTTTAACATCTTTTTTGGCTCGTTTAATTGCTCAAGCGACGAATCACAAAGCCTATTTTTTGGCAAAGTTCTGGGCAGCCTTTCCGCTGAGATCTCTGATTATGTGGGATAAGTTGGTTCCGTGGGCTATGGATAGGACGGCAGAATATCAGTGTTTTGCTAATTTTGTGCATCAACATCCTTGGTGCCTGGAACAGGGAGCTGTGTTAAATCATAAGGAGCTGTACAAGGGTCTAAGAGAGAGAAGGCTGGGTGGGGAGGGATTAGAAAGACTTCTTCCAGTCACTGTAATTGGGCATTGCTACAGCCGTTATACCTGGATGGGGCTTGCAGAGATCTTCACTGGTGGGGGGCCCTGGGGCGCTTGGGAGAGGTTGTATCGGCATGGACAAGGGAAGTCACCTTTATGTCCAATTGGGTGTGGGAGGGAGGAAACAATAGAACATGTTTTGGTTATGCCCGGTTTCTTCTGACTTCTGGTGTTTATTGTATCAGTGGTGGAAGGGTCTTCCGCTGACCCGGAATCTGATAATTTATGGGGAGGGTCTGGGGGGACAAAAGGTTGAATTGAGGAAGGTTGTGTGGATAATTCTATCAGAAGGGAAAAGAGTTTTGTGGAATCATAGGACTTCAATGCTAAGGTCAAAGCAAAAAGGTTGGGGTTCTAAATCAATCCTTTATAGTGTTTTGAATAGGGAGGGGGAGGCAGTGCAAGATGTCAAGATTAAGGGAGGAATAAAAAATTGAGAAGGGAAGGAATGAAGGGATTAAAGGGGCCCTAAGTTGTAGATTTTCATTGTTTTGTGTTAGGATTTTGCTATGGAAAGGACGTCAATAATAATAATAATAATAATAATAATAATTCAGTTAGATTTTTGTTTTTGATGTGTAACTGATATTTGGATGTATGGTTTTGGTGTTAATAAAAAAAAAGAAAAAAATCTGTTCTTTTTATCTTCAGTTTAATATCTGATACGTCCCCTACCTGGGGACTGCATGTTAAATTGATTTTTGGATCATGGAGCTGGAGCCGGGGCTTGCTCCGTCCACTCCACGCATTGGCCTGGTATTGCAGTGTCTCCAGGAACGGTATGCTTCCCCTTTCCGGGGATTGCCGCTTTTTGTGACTAATAGCAGAGCAAATAATGAGGGGCCTTGCCTCGGCTCCCATGGAGGTCTGCCCTCACAAAGGCTGCCATCGCTTTTAAAGCAGTGGTTGACGTTTATTGAGATCTCTCCTCTGACGCGCTCACCTGAGGTCTTGGAGTCTTTCACCAATGAGCTGATGCATCGAATCAGGTGTGTTTGATTAAAGGGAGTCATCTAAAACAGTGGCTCTCAATTCCAGTCCCCTTTTGCGTGTCTCCCTTATTTAACACCTGATTGAGATCATCAACTCATTAGGAGAGAGAACTACTGAGCTGATGATCTCAATCAGCTGTGTGTTTAATAAGGGAGACATGCAAAATGTGCAGAGCAGGGAGGCCCCCAGGACTGGAATTAAGAACCACTGATCTAAAACGTCCAGTGCCGGGGAGGGGGGCTTCCGGGACAAGGGTTGGGAAGCGCCGGTCTACAAAGCTGCAGCTGGTGCCAACTCTTGGCACTTTGCAGGCCACCCGTCCTTCCTTTGCTAGGGGTTGGGTCACTGTTGATGAGGATGGTTGAGAGGGAAATGGTACCTCTGTCTGGCAGCCTGGGCCTTCATACTTACCTGGCAGAGGAGACACCATGATCAAGAAGGCGAGGCTCGGCCATTACACTCCGGACGTGCTGACCCCTGCGAATGACCCCTAACTCTTTACATTCGATTATCACGAAAACGCATCCCAAAGAACGATCGACTCGGTAACCATGTGTTAATTACCCCTAGGTTCATTTTTCACCGGAATTGTCCTTTAAATATGTTGTCTAAAGAGTGCTGGTGAATGCAGGAACTGCAGTGCAGTTGTCAAAACTCAGTAATTCTACTGTGTGAGACAAGATCCATGTGTGTTATCTGCAGTAAAGACCCGATTTGTTTGAAAACATCTGTACAAAACAAGAGAGAAACCTGTGCTTTTTATTTGTAAAAAGCAGAACACCTTCTAATGTACAGTGCCGTATGTTAGAACAGATTTCCAAACACTGCCAATATTAAGATTTAACATGAGCTGACATTACCTCAGGGTCCAAGTTAATTATAATTTCTCAATGAAAATGCAACTTTACAAGAACATTTATTTTAAATTGTCCCAAAAAGTATGCTCCTAAACTGCTAACAGAAATGATGGCTTACATAAAAGTACATTTAAAATATTGGTACATGTATCTAAATCACTTAAAAATGAAAATGTATCCACATGCATTTATAACATACATTGTGTAAAAGGCTTATAATTGTTTTTTGGTTAAGTGGACCTTAAGTAAAAAAACAAAAATTGTAAACAATACTAAATATTGACTTTGCGTTTACATGACACATTATTTGACACATTATTAAAGCATATACAACCAAAAAAGTATACACAATATTCAATAAAAACTGTAGTTACATAAAATGTAACAAAACGAAAAGTTTTTCACTGGAGTTCATCGACGACTGTGGTGAAATGTTTGTAACTGCTGTACACTACTGCGTCCAATCTTGCAGATGTAGACATTTTCACGTAACAAAGTCTTCTTTTTGTATTTTTTGTGTCCCTGAGTTGTTTGCTTGCACAGTTTGCACAATTGGTAAATTGCACAATTGGTAAATTGTGTACACGTGATACCTTGGCTCCAACTGGAGTAAGATTTTCTGTGTATTTTCTTTATCGTAGCTCGGGACCAGACTGGGGTGTCAGCTCTTTGTGATGTGTCGCCATGGCTGGAAGATGCTTCCGCAGGTGTTGCGTTGGCGGATGTGTCCGGAATCATCGTAGTAGTAGTAGTGGTGGCGGTGGAAAAGAGTGGTGGTGGTGGTAGAAATGACTGTGCAGTAGTGGTGGTTAATAATGCAGGTAGAGGACTGAAGATGGTAGGCAAGACTGAAGGTTTCTGCTGTGTTATGTGAGATGTTAGGGGAGATTTAGGGACGGAGACCTGGGACGGAGTATTTGGAGATGGTTTTAACACTTTGGTCCCTGCAGGTAGAGGACTTAAGATGGTAGGAAAGACTGAAGGTTTCTGCTGGGGTATGTGAGAATAAATGTGGGAATCTCGACTGCATAATTTATGGTAGTGGGGGACTGCGTTCGCACTCTCCCCTGAAAGAGTTGGTTAACTGAAAGAGCTGGTTAAACAAAACAGATGTTTTTTTTTTTTTTTTTCTTACTCTTTCTTCTCTTCCTTTTTGGCTAGTCAACGATCCAGAGAGTTGTTCAGAATGAGCAGTTCTGTCATATTTATTGTGCGCGTATGGAAAAAAAAAAAAAGTCACTTACGCTCTTGAAAAGTCGGCCCCACCCCTGATGGGCGATTTAGTTTAAATTTCTCACAGGCCTAACTTTAAGTCGATCGGACTGACTCTTGTCCAGCTGTAGCTGTTTTCATGCTTGTTTGGTTATATATATATATATATATATATATATATATATATATATATATATATATATATATATATATATACACACATACATATACATACACTTTTTTTTTTTTTTTTTTTTCTCTTACAGCGCCACCAAGAGGCCAGTCACATCGCCCTTTTTCACATGACCTTCGAACGTTTTGAGGTCCCCTCGCCAAGGTGAATGGAAATTTCCATTTCTTTTTTTGGTTGATTATTGACAGTCAGACTCCAGAGAATCTTTCTGCGCTGCTTCGGGTCGGACTGGGCCAAATGCCTGGTGATAGTTTGCAAAAGTAGGTTTTCAACAAAATCCAAAATAGCCGAAAATTTAGTCAGACCGACGAGCCAATCTGAGACCTGCCTCTCGTTCGGCTCGAGCCAAGGATTCCGATGACATAAGGCACTTTTACCAAATTCTTTAGTAAAGTCCGTATGGTGCCCTGGTGGCCTGTATACAGTAGCCAGTACAAACATCACAGGGGATTTATCATTAACATTTGTTTCTTTGGATAACATTATATGAAGCACCATTACTTCGAACAAATTATACTTGAAACCCGACCTCTGAGAAATACTGAAAATATTGCTATAAATTGTAGCAACACCTCCCCCTTTACGTTTTGGACGCGGTTCATGTTTGTAACAGTAATCTTGGGGTGTAGACTCGTTTAAAGTAATGTAATCATCTGATTTTAGCCAGGTTGCTGTCAAACAAAACACATCTAGTTTATGGTCAGTGAACATAACATTTACATAAAGTGCTTTTGTAGAAAGGGATCTAATATTCAATAAGCCAAGCTTTATCATGCATTTATCTGTATTATATCTGTTTTTTATTTGTTGAACATCAATTAAATTGTTACTATTACTTTGGTTTGGATGTTTTCTGTATTTTATAGTATGGGGAACAGACACAGTCTCTATAGTGTGATATCTAGGTGAAAGAGTCTCTATGTGCTGAGAATTAACTGACTTCTGTGACGTGAGGCGGCTAGCAGACGGTCGGTTTAGCCAGTCTGTCTGCTTCCTGACCTGGGCCCCAGTTAGTCAAGTACGAACTCTAAGATTATGTGCCATATTTCAAAAGTTACAATGAAATGTCAAATAAATGCTTATAGCTTTCTGTGAATTTTGCCTATTGTAATGAGACTGGTATTAATAGATTCCTTGGGTCATGCTGAGAACAGTGATACCAATGTTGCCACAGTCAGCCAAACTTCCTCTCTGCCCTTTTGATTTTCTTTAAAAACCTACCTTTTCGAACTCCTCCTAGACTGTTGGTCCGATTTTCACCAAAATCGAACCATATCACCTTCAGACCATGCTGACAAAAAGTTATGGTTTTTGTGTTGATAGACAAAACGGTTTTCACATACCACAACAACGAATTTGAGACATGATGCCAAAATGACACTTGAGGCTGTATCTCTGCAATGCTTTGGCATATTGACACCAAACTTTGTGTGTGCCATTGTCACCTTACACAGAACACACCACATCGATTTGATAACGGTGCCACTTGTTGGTCAAAAGTGAAAAGTCATTAATCATATTACTATGAAGTGTTTAGTTTCATATCCAGCAATTAGCAGTCCTTTAAGGTTATTGGCTGGGCTGAGCAGAAGCCGGCCTCAGTGACTGTTAAAGTATTTAAACTGCTTGGTGGCTGTTATAAGTTGGGAAAGCCGATTAGTCACCAGAAGAGAAGGACGGCAGCTCGCGTAAGTGTTGTAATACTTTTTCACAGTTCTGTTGTTTAAATTATTTACTTGCTGCTAGGAAGGAATACTTTGTTTCCTACATATTTCTATTGTGCATTTTCGTTGAAGTTTATATGTTTGATTGCACTTACTGGTAATTAGAACAATTTGCGCCTCAGCTAAGAACGAGCCTGTGTGATTGTGCGAAGTGTTTAGTTTTGTATCCAGCAATTAGCAGTCCTTTAAGGTTATTGGCTGGGCTGAGCAGAAGCCGGCCTCAGCTGTTTTCACTCTAGTCTCCTAGACTGTATTTATTTGATGTCACAGCGCTGACGCGGAAGCGTTCAGCCGTCGTGCTCAGCCTCCTCGTGTGAAGACCAACGAGTGTAAAGACGGACGACTTTTCCTGCGTGACTTCAACCAAGCAACGACACCGAGCACACACTTAAGTATCATTTCTATCTTCCCTCACACACTCTCCTTCCCTATCCTCTATCATGTGTTTCCAAACCATTCCGGTTCTCTCTCAACCACGCTCTAAATACACATGCAGACGGCAACATAATCCTGCTAACCTGCGCCCGATCGCTACATCTTCTACTACACCTCTTTCTTTCTCTGTGGGTCTTTGGAATTGCCAGTCAGCTGTCAACAAAGCTGACTCCATTTCCGCTTTTTCTTTACAATCCACACTCAGCATCTTGGGCTTGACTGGACCTGGATTCGTCCAGAAGACTCAGCTACCCCGGCTGCTCTCTCTCACAATTTCTCTTTCTCTCACACCCCAAGGCAAGTTGGCCGGGGTGGGGGCACTGGTCTGCTCATTTCAAACAATTGGAAATACTCAACCCACTCTCCCCTAGGCAATCACAAATCACAACGCACAATCTCATGCGATTACTGTAACAGCTCCTATAAAACTCCAGATAGTAGTAATCTACCGTTCCCCTGGCCAAATTCTAGCCACCTTCCTAGAGGAGCTGGACAGCCTGCTGTCCTCTTTCATGGAGGATGGCACTCCACTCTTAGTCTTTGGCGATTTCAACATTCACCTAGCGAGGCCTTATGCTACAGACTTCCATTCACTCCTAGCTTCATTTGATCTCAAACGCCTTACCACTACTAGCATGCACAAATCAGGCAACCAACTTGATTTAATTTACACACGCAACTGTACTACAGATAACATTCTGGTACAACCACTACATATCTCTGACCATTTCTTCATTACATTTACCTTACATTTTGCTACCCGGGTGCCACCAGCTCCCTTACCGGTTACTTTCATACGTAACCTACGCTCCCTTTCCCCCACCCTTCTTTCCTCTGTAGTATCCTCCTCTCTTCCCTTATCTACCCATTTCACATCTCTGGATGTGAATGCAGCTACTGACACTTTATGCTCTACCTTAACCTCTTGTCTAGACGACATTTGTCCTCTCTCCTCCAGGCCAGCACGGGCTGCCCCTTTTAACCCCTGGTTATCCGATGTTCTTCGTGAGCATCGGACCAAACTCAGAGCGGCAGAGAGAAAATGGCCCATATCAAACGATCCGTCGGACCTGACTAGGTATCAGTCTTTGCTTTCATCTTTCTCTACTGAAGTCCACACTGCCAAATCCTCACATTTCCACAACAAGATCAACAGCGCTCCAGACATGCGTAATCTCTTCAGAACATTTAATTCTCTCCTCTGTCCCCCTCCACCGCCGCCCACCACTTCTATAACAGCTGACGACTTTGCCACTTTTTTCACAGACAAAACTAGAACAATCAGTAACCAGTTCTCACCTCCACACACACACACAGGACCTCCAACCAACCACATCCACTGCTCAAACTCCCATCTTCTCCTTCTGTCCCCTCACCGAGGAGGAAGTATCCAAACTTCTCCTCTCCAGCCATCCTACAACATGTCCTCTTGACCCAATCCCCTCTCACCTTCTCCAAGCAATCTCTCCTACACTCTTACCGGCACTCACACACATTATCAACACATCTCTCCACACTGGCATCTTCCCCACAGCGTTCAAGCAGGCCCGGGTAACCCCACTGCTCAAAAAACCTACATTAAACACTTCTCTTTTAGAAAACTACAGACCTGTCTCTCTCCTTCCATTCGTAGCGAAAACACTTGAACGAGTTGTCTTCAACCAGCTCTCACTGTTTCTTTCACAGTACAACAAACTGGATGCTAAACAGTCAGGTTTCAGGAGTGGCCATTTAACAGAGACTGCGCTACTCTGTCACTGAAGCCCTGCGAGTCGCAAAGGCCGATTCCAAATCATCAGTCCTCATTCTGCTGGATCTTTCTGCTGCTTTTGACACTGTCAATCATCAGATCCTCCTGTCCACCCTCTCATCGCTGGGCATCACTGGGATTCTACTTCGCTGGTTTGAATCCTATCTCACCGGTAGATCCTTCAGGGTGGCCTGGGGAGGGGAGGTATCCAAAGCACATCAACTGGTCACTGAGGTTCCTCAGGGATCGGTTCTTGGACCCCTCCTCTTCTCCACATACACTACATCACTGGGACACATCATACAGGCACATGGCCTCTCCTACCATTGCTACGGCGATGACACACAGCTCTCTCTCTCTTTTCAACCAGATGATCCAACGGTAGCTGCACGGATCTCAGGCTGCCTGGCGGACATCTCGGCATAGATGAAAGAACATCACCTATAGCTCAACCTGGCAAAGACTGAGCTTCTTGTCCCTGCCACTCCGACTCTACAGCATGACTTCTCGATTCAGTTAGGCACATCAATAATTACCCCATCAACTTCGGTCAGAAATCTTGGTGTAATCTTTGATGAGCAGCTGACCTTCAAAGAGCACATTGCAAAGACTGCTCGATCTTGCAGGTTTGCGCTACACATCATCAGGAAAATCAGGCCCTTCCTGACAGAGCATGCTGCACAACTTCTTGTCCAGGCCCTTGTCGTTTCTAGGCTGGACTACTGCAATGCTCTTCTGGCTGGTCTTCCATTAAACACAATCAAACCTCTACAAATGATTCAGAATGCAGCGGCACGACTGGTCTTCAATGAGCCCAAAAGAACCCATGTTACACCTCTCTTCATCTCATTGCACTGGCTACCAGTGGCAGCTCGCATCAAGTTCAAGACACTGATGCTTGCATACAGAACGACCACAGGCTCAGCACCCTCCTACTTCCACTCACTATTACGAATCTACATCCCCTCCAGAAGTCTGAGATCTGCTAGTGAGCGACGCCTTGTGGTACCATCACAGAGAGGCTCAAAATCACTCTCCAGAACATTCTCATTCACCATTCCTGAATGGTGGAATAATCTTCCCACCCCTATCCGGAATGCTGGATCCCTGTCAATCTTCAAGCAACAACTGAAGACTCATCTCTTTCGGCACTACTTGACTTCATCCTAAACTTGTTCTTTAAAAAAAAAAAAAAAAAAAAATCCCTTTCTCTCTCTCTCTCTCTCTCTCTCTCCTTTCCTTGCTAGCTCGTACTTATTTGAACAATGACTGAGACTTGGTGTTACGAGCACTTCCGCTGTCTGATTGCCTCTTCAGGATGAATCGCTTTATGTATTCCCCGATTGTAAGTCGCTTTGGATAAAAGCGTCTGCCAAATGACTAAATGTACTAGTAGTTTCAAATGATTTCAGCCGTTTTGACTAAAATAATCCTAAATGGCTTCAATTACACATTTTGAATTACCATGGTGTATGAAATGTGCTATATAAATAACCTTGCCTAAATAACACTAATTTCACCAATATAAAAACAGATGAAAATAGAAGTTTTTGATACGATGGCCAGACAATTAACACCTGCTGTCTGTCTCCTCTCTGTTTTCAGGTGCAGTGGCTGAAAATAAGTTAAGAATTGGCGCCTTAGTCAAGTCACCTTTATTTATATAGCGCTTTTAACAATACAGATTGTGTCAAAGCACTTAATAGTATCAAATTGGAGGATAGTGTCAGTAATGTATAATAAGATTAAACACTCAATTTTCAGTTAAAGGCATTTCATTATTGAATTCAGAGATGTCATTGTCTAGCTCAGTTTAGTTTAAATACACTCAAAAAAATAGCACTTTGGTTGAACATGATTTAATCGTGGACAGTGGTTCCACGTGATTACACCACATTATCTTAACAACAATGGATGATGTTAAACCAGCTTGAAATATTTGTGTTCATTTAACATGAACAGATGACATTCACTAAACATGATTTAAATACTTATTTTTAACTTGAATTAATGGTTTTTATTGAACTTCAATTAATCATGCTATCTTAAATTTAATCCTTGATGTTAAGTCGATATGTTTACATCACTTCTAATGAATCCCATTTAGTCAAGTTACTACTATGTTATAAAATAATGAATATCACCCGTTTTTTCACCATAATTCAATGACTACGGAGGCAGCAAATATGTAATAAATTATTTTTACTAGGGAACAGCTTAAGCAGGTGTCACTTTCAAAAACATTTCAAACACTTATAACACATTAAGCCTGAATTTGACAATTTATATAAAACACAAATGTGTACAGAAATGTTTTCCTTTACAATGCAAAATGAAACAAACAGGTTTACATTCCTACATGTACAACCCATTAATAAAAAAAAAATAGCAAAGCGTGTTTGCTTTTAATGCATTTCACAAAAAGAAAGTAACCTGCAATTCCAAAGAAAAAAATAATATTATGTTTGGGTTATGTTTGTTCATCAGGCCTCCACTGAAGTGCAAAACTTTATCAAACTGCCTGTGTCCATCAAGCTGTCTGTAAATGTATTATAATTCCAAAATGTGCCTGGATAATTTTTGTAAAGGAAAAGCAAACAATGTGTGCCATGTGGAACATCTTTGAAAACTATTTAAAATACATTGTCATTCAAACCTCTTTCCTTGAAGAACAGTCAGAAGCCATTAAAACCGTCATTGAAAAAAGTGTTTAAAAGAACAAGTTTGACAAAAAAAAAAAAAAAAAAATTAAAATAGTCACCATTAACTAACCCATGAGTCATTGAAACCCTTGATGGTTTTCCTTGACCTTCTTTGGGTGAGTTAAGGACAAATGTAATTTTTAAGGAAACTATTCCTCTTCACATATGCCTTGATGTACAAAAAAAATAAAATCAATAAAAGGCATTAAAAATGTGTGAACATGAAACATGAACATGTTTTGACTATTTGACACAAAAAACATAGTTTCAAGGAAAAGATCAGTCTGTTTATCAGTCCTTTTAATGAGGTGTCAAAAGCTTGGTCTTGAGGGCTTGAACTTTGATGGAGAGTTTGTGTCCATCAAGCTCCAGGAACACTTTTTGCAGGAGTTCAAAGGTGTATCGAAACTCCTTCGGATAACTAAGATTTAGGGCATAAATAAGCCCAACCAGCAATGCAACACCATTAGCTACATTACCAAGCCCTTCTAGTGCTGTAACTCCTTCAAGAACTACTCCAACATCCGCAGGTTCATCACCAACTTCACATCCGATGACAAAAACGCCCATCACCATTTCTTTGAGTGCAGCTTCAGCGTTAGAAAAATCTACATCCTATAAACAGAAACAAAGTACATTAATACTAATGTACTATAAAATGTATTGTTATACACAAAATATTGTCAGAATATTCAGGCAATAATACCATGTACTCCTTGATGAGATTGTCAGGATCCTCATTTAGGTAGACAAACAGGGCTTTGAGGACACACTCCCTCTTAACATTAATGCAGGCACACTAGGGAAAATAAAGAAAATTAGCAACATGTACCAATCAACTAATACATTTTCAAGTCACACAAATCATAAGTGAGAAATAAATGATTAATTTATCTAGAAAAACAATTTTCGCAGTTATCATACCTGTGTAAGTGGCACAAGAAGTTTCCTTATCCTTTGTCCCTGAGCTCCACCTCTCTTGGCAAAGATCCTCAGAAGACTTGGGAGTGTGTTCATCCAGCTTTAAGAATTTTGAAATTAAGGCAACAGTTGTTACCCGTGCAAATTCAGCACAAACCTAAAACACAAAGGGAAAAACACCAAAACTTTAATGTATGCCCAAAAAAGCTAGCTAGCCTATGTGTTCTAACTTGCTTATATGGTGTAATTATTCTATTTGACTTATTGGCATTTTAATACATTTAATTTTATGTAAAATCCCACTTAAAGACATTAGGGTGAATTACCTCATTTTCTTGGAACAAAGCCGGCCATCTGCTCAAAGTCAGCAAAAAGTGGAGATTCTTTGACAACCTCTTCTCAATGCAAATGAAAGGTCCATTAATCTTCTCACAGTTTGCTCGTTGTTCTTCTTAACCTCAGAAAGAAGGGAGACTCTGATTTGCTCCATGCTGTCAGGAGTTTCACCAGGAAGAAATGAGGGACAAAAGTTAACTTCAGCCTTGCGTGGCTTCTTGACACCAAAAGCTGGATTGCTTACACCCATAGGTTTGTGCTTCATGGAATTAACGGTCACTAAACTACAACCAAGATTTAAAAAAAACAAAACAAAAAAAAACACTGTACTGTACTGGTTACAGTCAGTATTTCTATTAGTTTATACAACTTTAAAATGTGTGTGGTTCTGAAAGACACAAATAACAAATATGAAAAACTGTAAAAATTATTAGCCATACATCCATACCATTGTAGCAACCAAAGGCGCAAATACCCATTATTGATATTATTATTAACAATATTCAGTAACCAATAATAATTGTCATTAATGCTTTCAAATCGCACTGAACCATCAACCACACAACACAACATTGTTATAATATCTTTGATCAATGCCATGAAAATGAACAGAGTGCAAAGATAGATGATTAATCTAACAAACATGTGCAAACTTAGACACATACCTTTGCGTTTGATGTTTAATCTCTTTCAGGTATAAAATCGTGGATTCTGTCATAAATTCATCCGTATCAGTCGACATAATAAAACAGTTGGCAAAATTGTTTCTAATTAGACTGATGCAAATGGACGAAAAAGTTACCTGTTTGTTTGCCGTTTAATTCAGTTGATGGCGCGGTCATCTAGGCTTAAAATAGTGCAATCAGGCCATAAATACATAACGTTCAACCAATATAATAAAACTGTTGGCTAATATTTTTTCTAATAACACTGATGCAAATGGATAGATGAGTTAAGTTAACAGTTACCTGTTCGTGCGCTGTTTAATACAGTTTATGGCGCGGCCATCTCATTTAGGCTTACAATCGTGCATTCTGTCATAATAACACATTAGTATCAACCGGCATCATAAAACAGTTTGATAATATTGTTTCTAATAACAGTGATGAAAATGGATGAACACGTATCTGTTTGTTTTAAGCTTAATGGCGTGGCGATCTATTTCAGACATGCGCAGCATTAACGCATTTTATGGATGTTGCCGCCAGGATATGCAAATAGCGTCACAACAAATTTCCGCTTCTTTAGGTTGAGAATGTCGTTTGTTTTCAGGCTGTTTTGACATTCAGTCCGGCTGACTTTATAAAAACACACATTTTATATGTGCGATTGACTTTTACTAAACATTATTTGTATCAGTCTGATTTATTATCTAGATTTCTTCTTTTTCTTCTTCTATGGATTTACTGGCGGTCGCATACCAACTTTTTCGGTGCATACCGCCACCTCCTGCGCTGAGTGTGCTAAGTGTGAAGTGATAGGTGTATATTGTAATGTCAATATTCTATTTTTAAGTCCACTATTCTTAATGAATTGTATGTAATACAAATGTATAGTTATGTAATTATCTTCTAGTTTCTTCTCAAAATAAAAGTTTTAAAATTAGTAAGTATGAATAATTTTATGTGCTTTATTTTTCAAAACTTAGAAAGTAGACATTAAACCAAATAAATATGAACAACAGTAAAGACCTTATTTTTTTTAAATACATTTTTCATTTATGTTGCTTTGCACTAAATGTGCACAGTAAATGTTGATTATTAAACTCCACATTAGCTTTATTTTGTCACTAGACATACTAATAGGCTAGTGTGTGCTTCATTCGACACAAACCAAATACCCTTTAAATGGATATAATGCATTGTCTTTCAGGTAACAGCAATTTAAGACAAATAACAAACCTAAAAACACCAATAACCATTTAATTGCACTTCTATAATTATAATCAAGCTATAAATTAATAAACAAAAATATTTAAAATAAAGAATAAATATTATGCAAGTTATTATATATATTTTTAATTCAGTCATAACAGTTTGACTGAGCTAAGTGATTGAAACATGTACTTTTAAAATGAAAACTTTGTTAAACCAACGAGTGACAGTTTTAAGTCAGTTTAACATGACACAATCATGTTGAAATGGAAAATAGCCAAAATGGCATTAATTCAACATGAATTGTTCAGATAAAGTGAACAAAACTGAAAAATCATTTTTTTGAGTGTAGTATCTGTGAAATCAAATTGAAGATAATCGCTAGAAATTGAGTGTCCCCAACTGAGCATGCGCCATGTTTTTACTTTTCTGTGACTAAAGCAAAGCAAATTTAAAAAGGAACCCCTGAAGGCGTGCACGTTTGGGAAAATGGTTAATGCCACCTTCAGGGGTATTATTACCAGACGTCTTGGCAGAAGGTAAAAATCACACTATCCAGACCAGATGTGATCTTCAAGACCAGAAGATTCAAGGCAGACTTGTAGAAGGGCGGAACGTAAGTGGAAAAAAGATAGGCTACAAGTCTCATGAAATCTTACGGGACTCTTTCTCTGCCTTTCAGCGATCTGCCAAGGCTGCAAAGTGTAGATACTTTTCAGAGTTAATCACACAAAAAACAGCCATAAGCCAAATATTTTATTTTCCACTATTGAGTCTGCACTCCATCCAGCGGTCAACATTTTTCCTGAGGTATCCGTCTCTGTGTGAGAATTTTGCAATTATTTTAATGACAAGATCTCGCAAATCATGTCTGCTGTATCAATGACGTCATATGAATTGGTTGATGTTCTATACTCTGGTTCTACTTGGTCTCTTTTCGAGTTTGTTAACCTGAACACCTTAAAATCAAAACTCTGTCTAGGCTGAAACCCACAATGTGTCCTCAAGACGTTATTCCAATACGTTTTCTTGGACAGATCATTGACCCCGTCAGTCCTGATTTGTTGTCCATCAATAAATATCTCCAAACTGGGACTGTCCCCCATGACTTCAAACTTGCCACAGTGCGATCTTAAAAAAAAAAACAAATTTGGACTCGACATTGCCGGCTAATTTGTCCGATTTCAAATCTGCCTTTATCAAAAAGAGAGAAAACCCATCTCAAATCAACTTCAGTCTTATTTGTCTCACAATACTATTTATGAAAAATTTCAGTCTGGTTTTAAATCCTGCCACAGTACCGAGTCTGCCCACTTAGGAGTTCTAAATGACGTCATGTTGACTACGGATTCTGGCCAGTTTACAGCTCTGGTTTTGGTAGACCTTCACTCTGCCTTTGATTTGGTCAACCATGATATTCTTATATCTCGTCTTGAGGCATGTGTTGGTTTACGGGACACAGTATTACAGTGGTTTAGGTCATATCTTACCAATAGGAGATATGTCGTCAAAATTTGGCATCATTTCTCCTCTGAGATGCATTTAAGATCTGGGGCCCGTTTCAATAAGGAGGTTCAACCAACTCTGAGTTTAAACTTGAACTCAGTTGACTTACTCTGAGATGGGAAACTGAGTTTTCGGTTACAGAACAGCTGAACTGAGTTAGTTTACTCAACTCTAAGTAGGTTGACTGAGTTAAGCGCGTGCACCACGACTATGAAAAGTCATGATCAGCGGAGCGCCGAAATTACGATTCACCATGGCAAAAGCTCCCGCCAAAAAGATGTCAGCGCGCGTATTTCCATCAATGCATAACTTTAATTATTAATAACTTGACTTATAATATCAGAGGTGAAAACTGTAAATTATTGAACTAATATTAATTTTAAATGGCATCCCATAGCCACAAAAATAAAAAAGGAAAAAGAAAAAGACAAAAAACAAAACAAGAGCATGGCAGCAGCTAAAAATGAAGTATATAAAAAAAATCAATCAAGGTAAAGCTTTAAACATGAAAGGTTCATGGGTGTGGGCTAAATTACTTTACAAACATTTGACATTAAATATCATTTCAATGTCTATTTCAATGCGCTGCAGCTTTATCCACAGTCTAATACTTTTGTCTTCTCACATAATTAAATATTCTCTAATCCAACCGGTTACATTTCTTAGAGTAATAAAATTAACTACCGACTTGTCGACAGCAAGAAGGAAGAGGGAGAACCTGCACCACTGACAGATGAGGAAGGAGATGGTCAAGTATTGGAAGATTTCTAAAATCCAAAAGTAAAAAGAATAACTTTTGCTTTTGTATTAGGAATTAAGAAAAAAAATTGTTTATTTGACAGCTGTGTTGTTGGTTACGGCTCGTATTACCCCTCCATCTGGCTTCCAATTCCATGAAGTAATCCGTTTAATTTTCAGAAGGTGCGATGGTGGAGATATGCTTGTCATTCCAACCACACTGGAAATCCTAAAGGAAATTCTGATTATTGGGTTACTTCCAGAGGTCACAGAAAGATGTTATCAAGTGAACGTCGTTTATCATATTAGCCTCATTTAAACCGATTTTTACACAACTGATTTACAGTCCTGTGAAACCCCTCTTTGATGGATTTGTGCCCAGGAAAAAAATTCTCAGAATGAGTGTGAGGGATGCACACTTTCCTTAAAATCTGCATACAGTGGACTTATAATGTGCTCTGTATCGCCGAGGTTTTATTTTGCAAATTATATTCCAATGGGGTAAGAAGTTAAAAATATTCTTGTTTACGTTTGCATTAAGATTATTTTTCTTACCCTATGGCGGACAATTTTACTTGTTTTATGTAATATGCACTTAAAGGGAAAATCCCCCAGGAAACAAGACTAAATATAGACCATTTTTCATATAAAATGCATTAAGATTTTTTAGATATTTGTACTTTAAATAAGACAAAAATACTAATGTAATGAATGAAGTATTTAAACTTTGCTAACACTATAAAAAGGGGGAGGAGATGGAAAGAAACTCCGGGTTTACCGAAGAAAACCTGCTCCCGACCAGGTTAGGGTCACAGAGTAAGTTACCACGGTAACTGTATAAAAGTTACCTCTCTTTCAGAAACGGGCTTGACTTACCCTGCTTTCTCGGGTTTGACAAACCTCCCATTTTGAAACGGAAAACCCAGAGCTTCCCTCATTTCAGGGTTTACATACTCAGTTTTCACTTAACCTCCTTTCTGAAATGGGCCCCTGGTGTACCTCAAGGATCGATTCTTGGTCCAGTATTGTTCTCACTTTATATGCTTCCTTTAGGGCTTATTCTTTACAAGCATGGGGTCTCCTTCCATCTATATGCAGATGACTCCCAAATTTACATCCCCTTAAAGCGTGGCAATAAGCATGCCATTAAGCCCATTTTGGATTGCCTGGAAGAACTGAAACTTTGGCTTGCAACTATTTTTTTATGCCTCAATGAGAGTAAAACTGAATTCATTGTTTAGTCCCAATGATCAAAGTGTACATAACTACATCTCGGTCACCATACAGTACCACTTGTGTCAGAAACTTGGGTGTTTGGTTCGACAATAACCTCAAATTTGATAAGCAGATAAGTTCCGTTGTTAAGTCCTGGTTTTATTATATCCGGTTTCTCTCCAAAGTGAAATCGTTTCTATCATTAAAGCAGCTTG
Organism: Aspiorhynchus laticeps; assembly: GCA_023376895.1. Lineage (NCBI taxonomy): Eukaryota > Metazoa > Chordata > Actinopteri > Cypriniformes > Cyprinidae > Aspiorhynchus > Aspiorhynchus laticeps. Next base: position 964,059 of record JALXFT010002483.1, on the reverse strand, counting down.
AAAAATCGCAATACAAGCATTTGTTACATCTAGGCTTGACTACTGTAATTCTCTATACATTGGTGTTCCTCAGTCCTGTGTCTCTCGTCTGCAGTTAGTCCAGAACGCAGCAGCTCGGCTTCTTACTGGAAAGCGCAAATACGACAGTATTACACAGCTTTAATCTCACTTCATTGGCTTCCAGTAAAGTCCAGAATTGATTTTAAAATTCTACTGTTTGTTTTTAAATCTCTTCACAATCTGGCCCCACTGTACTTAACAGTTGTTGCAGCCTCATACTTTGTCAAGATCGCTCAGATCTACTAATTCTGACCTGCTGCATGTTCCTAGGACAAGGCTAAAAACGAGAGGTGACCCACATTCTCTCTTACCTGCCTCAAAGTCAGTCACACATACAGGTGCTGGTCATATAATTAGAATATAATCAAAAAGTTGATTTCACTAATTCCATTCAAAAAGTGAAACTTGTATAATGTATACATTCATTCCACACAGACTGATATATTTCAAGTGTTTATTTCTTTTAATTTTGATGGTTATAACTTGACAACTAATGAAAACCCCAAATTCAGTATCTCAGAAAATTAGAATATTACTTAAGACCAATACAAAGAAAGGAGTTTTAGAAATCTTGGCCAACTGAAAAGTATGAACAAAGTATGAGCATGTACAGCACTCAATACTTAGTTGGGGCTCCTTTTGCCTGAATTACTGCAGCAATGCGGCGTGGCATGGAGTCGATCAGTCTGTGGCACTGCTCAGGTGTTATGAGAGCCCAGGTTGCTCTGATAGTGGCCTTCAGCTCTTCTGCATTGTTGGGTCTGGCATATCGCACCTTCCTCTTCACAATACCCCATAGATTTTCTATGGGGTTAAGGTCAGGCGAGTTTGCTGGCCAATTAAGAACAGGGATACCATGGTCCTTAAACCAGGTACTGGTAGCTTTGGCACTGTGTGCAGGTGCCAAGTCCTGTTGGAAAATGAAATCTGCATCTCCATAAAGTTGGTCAGCAGCAGAAAGCATGAAGTGCTCTAAAACTTCCTGGTATATGGCTGTGTTGACCTTGGACCTCAGAAAACACAGTGGACCAACACCAGCAAATGACATGGCACCCCAAACCATCACTGACTGTGGAAACTTTTCACTGGACCTCAAGCAACGTGGATTCTGTGCCTCTCCTCTCTTCCTCCAGACTCTGTGACCCTGATTCCCAAAGGAAATGCAAAATTTACTTTCATCAGAGAACATTACTTTGGACCACTCAGCAGCAGTCCAGTCCTTTTTGTCTTTAGCCCAGGCGAGACGCTTCTGACGCCGTCTGTTGTTCAAGAGTGGCTTGACATGGACCCTGAAACCCATGTCTTGCATACGTCTGTGCGTAGTGGTTCTTGAAGCACTGACTCCAGCTGCAGTCCACTCTTTGTGAATCTCCCCCACATTTTTGAATGGGTTTTGTTTCACAATCCTCTCCAGGGTGCGGTTATCTCTATTGCTTGTACACTTTTTTCTACCACATCTTTTCCTTCCCTTCGCCTCTCTATTAATGTGCTTGGACACAGAGCTCTGTGAACAGCCAGCCTCTTTTGCAATGACCTTTTGTGTCTTGCCCTCCTTGTGCAAGGTGTCAATGGTCATCTTTTGGACAACTGTCAAGTCAGCAGTCTTCCCCATGATTGTGTAGCCTACAGAACTAGACTGAGAGACCATTTAAAGGCCTTTGCAGGTGTTTTGAGTTAATTAGCTGATTAGAGTGTGGCACCAGGTGTCTTCAATATTGAACCTTTTCACAATATTCTAATTTTCTGAGATACTGAATTTGGGGTTTTCATTAGTTGTCACTTATAATCATCAAAATTAAAAGAAATAAACACTTGAAATATATCAGTCTGTGTGGAATGAATGTATACATTATACAAGTTTCACTTTTTGAATGGAATTAGTGAAATAAATAAACTTTTTGATGATATTCTAATTATATGACCAGCACCTGTATATGCCATTATGGGAGGGCCCTTTGTCTCTCAGGTGAGAATCACTAAATATCCATGGCCATTGTCACTCCCTCGCATAAGAGCATTCTAATCACAAAACATGTTTTACAAATTTTAAAATCAATGTTGTTTTCTGTGAAGGCGTAAACAATGATTTTCACATCATTTAGAAGCAACAACTCTAGTCTACCTCATGCAGTTCTCAAAAGTCTTGTGAACAAATATTCTGTATGTGTTTTATGGCCTTATTTCAGTGACTTAATTTCTCACTACCCACGCGTTTTTTCTCAAAAACACAAACCTGTACATTCATGCTGCTCACATTATTGTAGCCCAGTTTGCACTGAATACAATGTTATCAGACTTTAGCCATTTATGTGTTTATAAGCAACTGAAAAAAGCACAAATGTCAGGGCATGTCAAAACTTCTCCAGGCCCCCAAAACACCCTCAGACCCCAGAGGGTTAATAGGAATCCTAACACGTCTTTATTTAGTCTGTTTGGTTTCTTTCTCTGGTCTCAGTTCCTTATCCACTCTGGGCAGATAAACAAACAGAGCAGCAGGTAATGCATTATCTTATGGTTGAGGAGTAGTTGAGCTGCCGTGTGCCTTTCAGGACTCTCAGGGTTTTCATTTTGTTTAACTTTGCAGCTCCAGTCTTTTTGAATCCCTTGGACAAGGAGATCATCTAAAATGAATGTCTAATTTACCTAGTTCATTGTTACGGTTCCCAATTGGGAATTGATCAGGGAATTGCACATTTATCGGGGCATCTGATCCTACAATTCATACAGGGAGCACATCAAAACTGAGATAATGGAACCAACTGGGCCCCAGCCAAAACCCAGTCTGCAAACGCTGTGTTGTGGGTTAGAGGATGGGCCTTCATTAATAAAGGACCATTTGGACCAGCGCACAATCCGAGGAAACACATCTAGTGATGAGCTGCTGTTTCTGTAAACTGTTGATCATCAGTAAGTGAATCTTGAACCCCTAACTGTTGATGCTCTTGATGGCATTGATCAGTCTGGATTGCTAGCATTAGCATGCTCTCTGCAGTGATTTTGAAGTGTGTTTCTAGGTCCCAATGATAAATGCAGTGAAAATTGTTCCATCGCTTTCTGTGAGCATTTTACCAGGGTCTCTTTCATTTAGCCATCATAAGTCTGCTATCATTACAGTGCAGTCGTTTCTACAGCAATCAAACATGAGTTAACTATTCTGAATATTCAATAGTCTGGAGTTGTAATGTTTTTTAGACAACACGTATGAGACAAACTGAGACTAATATATATGATGGGACATCAGTGTAATATCATCCTTCAGTAAAGTCTGTCAGCAGGTTCTCTGGTTTGTGGAGACTGAAACAGTTGATGTTCTCTCTCAGTTGAACTGCTGACATTAACTCACTGTCTCAATGTTCAGGAACATTTCAGCACATGCAGAAAGTCAGTTTAGTGTCTCGGTGTCTTTTTCATCATGGAACACAAACCCATTTTATTATCAGTCAGATCTGCTCTCATGCAATCACAATGCATGCTGATCCCTGGATTGAACATTATATTTTTCTTTATTTCTGTCATTTGGTGCTTCAAAACTACAATGCAGACCTGCTTTCCTTGATATGGTTTCAAGAGCACAGTGAATCTTTCATTGTAAAATCTCCAGTGTTTTAAATTAAGGCCCAATTTATCATTAATGATTGTGAAGTGATGTTGAAATGTGAGGAGAGATGTGAGGAGAGTCTCTTCTACTGGAAAATGAGTGTGATGAAACTCTGATTTTTTCATTCATCTTCTTTTTCTTCAAACACACATTGACTCAATATTCACACTCATTCCTCATCACACTCTCAGACTCTTTCTCTTCCAGTCAGAAACAAATGGAGCTTTTATAACATCTCTCATTGATGTCAAACACCTGCCCACACTAATTAAGCCTCGTTAAGATCAACTCATTAACTAGCACTTCACTTACACTGCAAGTCTTGATGACCCATACGGAAATGTAATATATGACATATACAGGTGCTGGTCATATAATTAGAATATCATCAAAAAGTTGATTTATTTCACTAATTCCATTCAAAAAGTGAAACTTGTATAATGTATACATTCATTCCACACAGACTGATATATTTCAAGTGTTTACTTCTTTTAATTTTGATGATTATAAGTGACAACTAATGAAAACCCCAAATTCAGTATCTCAGAAAATTAGAATATTACTTAAGACCAATACAAAGAAAGGATTTTTAGAAATCTTGGCCAACTGAAAAGTATGAACATGAAAAGTATGAGCATGTACAGCACTCAATACTTAGTTGGGGCTCCTTTTGCCTGAATTACTGCAGCAATGCGGCGTGGCATGGAGTCGATCAGTCTGTGGCACTGCTATAAGGCAATATATTATTATGACATATATCCATCTTCTGGATATATGTAGATATATGTTTATAACATATATGAAATTCCCATAGTAAAATTTGTATATAAACATATATTTAAAATATGTATATGGCTCATTTTTATATGGTATTGCATGTTATGACCATATATGTTAACTGTATATATCAAAATTGTATACGGTACTATATGTTTTGACCATTTGTTAACAATATATATTGAATTTATATATGCAAGTTTATTATATATGCATAAGATACTGCTTATTGTAAATCATATAACAAAATTACTTTTTGCTTAACTTTATTAAATTGTTTCAATTCAATTTTCTGGGGATAAAGTAGAGATGAATATGTAACATTCAAAAAATGCCAATATACTAAGCCTAAATGTCAATTATTGGATGTTACTTGTTGTAGAAAAAGGAATGTATTATAGAGTTATGGGGGAAAAACACTGCATTTAACTGTTTGTCCATATGCGCTCTCATCATTGCAATTATCGTGATTGTACTAAAACGCAATTCATTATACTACATGCGCGAATCACCGCGATTGTGCGTGAACCTCAAAATACCGCTTCTGCGCATGCGCCGAAATTCAAACACAACCGCGCTAACGGCAACGGAAGAGTCTGAGCAATGGCTGCGGCTAAACAAACAGTCATCTGTGTTAAGATGTTTTTCTTATGCCGAGTTCACACTGCACGATTTTCAAACTCGTCGGATCGCCGTTGTTTTCACACTGCAGGATTATCTGGGATAGGATTCAGTCGCTGCTGTTTTCACATTGCACGATGGATCCGCGACAGGGGGTTTCACATTGCACGATTTCACAATAGGAAGAATCGCCGACAACTCTGTCTGGTCCGCAAATACAGCCAAACGCACACGAGAATTGATAAGGAAATAACGCAAGATCACGCTAATATTATGGTCTATAACCTCCACGAACACACAATAATTAATAAAGATGACTTAACAAACATACTTCTGCTGTGAAATTTTTATATACACAAATCTAGCCTACTTGAAAGTGAAACCAACGTGTTGTGCATTTTATAATGAGTTTATAGCCTATAAAAGCCCTCAAAGTGATGAAAAAGAAAAATGCACTAAATATTTTGTCCTTTATAGAAGAATATTATTTACAGGAAAAACCCTAGCCCCTTCTTCATCTTCATGTAGCCTACCTGTTCTGTATATTCTAATGCTGGCTTTGTTAAAAAAAAGAAAAAAAAAAAAAGTCCTCCTCGAACTTCCCTCTGCCCTGTATCTTGCTCTCTCGTTGGCTGTAGGTCATCGCCGATGTATTTTTCAGTCAGAACCGGTCAGAACTCATTCACACAGCAGGCTTGTGAATCGCCGACAGCTCCAGATATTTAGCATGCCAAATATTTCGCGGGCGTCGGCGATGTGTCGGGGATTCCCTCAGATCGCGTCTTTGATAATTCACACTGCGCGAGTGTCACGCGCGGGAACGAGCAGCGATTCGCCTCCGATCTCGGGCATTTGTCGGCGATTCATCAAAACCTGTCGGCGAGTGAAAAATCGGGCTAAAATCGTGCAGTGTGAACTTGGCATTAGTAAGCGGAAGGATAACAAATGTACGGAAGCGTATTGCATTCACTTGAGGAAAAAATATCTGCTCTGTTTTTCTGAATTAACGACTTAATTATCTCAGAATTACGAGATAAATTTTCATGAAAAAAAAGTTTTCTCTGTTTTTCTGAATTAATGACTTAATTATCTCAGAATTACGAGATAAATTTTTCTTGAAAAAAAAATTTTTGCTCTGTTTTTCTGAATTAACGAGATCCCTCAAAATCCTGCGAGAAGCTCTCACCTGCACGAAGTAACGTCAGGCCACAGTTGCTGATGCTCCAACAACAACAACAGTGCCAGGCCTACATGGGTTCAGTGCAGGTAAAATAGCTAAGTTATTATAGTTACATGTTAATGCCAAATGATGTCTGCTAACTGTTCGCTTGACGACATGTAAAACGAGGTTAGAATAGCTGTTTATAAACATGTAATGTTAATGTTACGGGCATATTTTTTACTAACTACCTCAACTTAAGTTACACCATCAACTGCAGTTGGTAGGCTAACTCAGCGGTTTTCAACTCCAGTCCTCGCGCCCCCCCGCTCTGCACATTTTGCATGTCTCTGTTGTTTAACACACCTGATTCAGAGCATCAGCTCATAAGAAGAGAGTTCCATGAATGAACTGTGTTCCGATTGACATGCTCCCTACACAGTGTTCATTGCTCCCTACTCCCTAAGCATGAGAAATCCGTTGACGTTTACTTCACTTCGGAACTTATTTATTCACTGATTTATTCACGGATTTGCGCTAAGCCACCGCCAGCGCCATAACACACACAGACGAAACTTACTAGTGAAGTGTGACAAAATATACTGCTGTAAATAAATACAATTTAAATTCACGTCTCGCAGACTTCAATGCCCATTGAATGGAACATATACGCTCGCTTCGAACTGGAATCATGGTGGAATATCCTGTGAAGTCCACTTCAGACCTAATAAACGGGGGGGAGGGGGGGGGGCTAACTTATGTAATGTTAAGCTAATATTTGTACCGTTAGTCAGCAAAAGGAACTTTAACTTTTAAGGTCGAGGGGATAATTACGTGTGATTTTTAGGAGGAATATTACGTTAACCACCGTCCTTTCAGTTTGTTGGTTAGGATAAGTAAACCACGCTATTTGCTGTAACTTTAGTGCAGTGGTCTCCAACCCTGCTCCTGGAGAGCTACCATCCTGCAGATTTCAGCTCCAACCCCAATCAAACACACCTGAACCAGCTAATCAAGGTGTTCAGGGCTACTTGATAATTACAGACAGGTGTTGCAGCAGGGCTGGAACTGAAGTCTGCAGGACGATAGCTCTCCAGGAGCAGGGTTGGAGATCCCTGCTTTAGTGCTTAATTTGTAAATCAAGAGGTCCTCGAACACAGAGAGGCTGCTGTCAGGTGAGGGAAAAAGTCACGTCAGAAATCCCCAGTGCATGCAGCACGTTGGACATCGCGACATTACATAACAGTAAACAAACATTCAGAACTTTGCCAGTTTCAGAGCCAGCAGGGATACTATTTCGATTAAGTTTTGCACGGACGTTTAGTGTGTTCAGCGTGCTACACCAATAATAATGTTGAATATATTCTGACATTGCTTCGGTTTCTTTAGTTGTGCCCTCTCTTTTGGTTTGATATTTTTCTAAACTGTGTACTTGATGCATTTAATAATTTGGAAACAAAGCTAGCTTTTTGAAGTTTTCCAAAGCAAGTTATATATTTTTCAGAAACTAGATTCCGGTTGTGCAGTGAATCACAGATAAATGAGTACATATAGCCTGTGTCTCAACACTATTGACCTTGTTCTTGAGTCTAGCCTTCTCTACGATTTGAGTAATGTTACTGTTAAAGGTGAGCACATTCAAATGCTTAAGACAGTTTGACTTCCAAGTGATAAGAAAGGCCTATAGTTGATACATGAAACATCCATTTTTAGCAACGTTATCACACTCTTGGCCTTTATTAATGTTCTCGTAAAAAATGCCGAAATACATTTTTGAGATATTTAAAGCAATTACACTTTTGAGGGTACAGTCCTAAATCTGTTTATATTTGTGGTGCAACACATATTTACATAAATGCTGCCTTTTTCCGACATTTGTTCAGGGCCAGCTATGGCTACGTCTTCAAATACCCTCCTCCCACAAGATGATGATCTGTGGATGTTTCTTCAGAGCCGAGGGATTCCTGAGGAAAATATTCAGAAAATGCAGCAAGATCATGTAAGTGACAGCACATTCATTCCTGCAATATATTAATTTTAATTGTTTTACATTTTACTGAATCTCAGCAGATTATACAAGTAATCATCATAAATTGTAACCCTATCACATTTAGTGCCAGTGCTTCCGATTTCTTTTTTATGCCAAGCACACCTGCATCTCCCAACAATGCATTCATGTCTTCCCTATTCTAGCCCTGTAAAATAGGTATCTTTAGGGGTCAATTCACTCTATATTTTGGTCTCTACCCTACATAAACAAGTAACAGTAGTTAGACTGTAATGTGCAGTAGCATCACCATTATACATTCAGGCAAAGTGCTGACTTATATGTTTGAAATAATAAATAAATACACAAAATAAAATATTGTGCCCTTACAAGTATTGCTTTCCATTTTGTTGTGATTTGATATTGTTTTAAAAGGATGGAGTAATGTTTAGATGCCAGCACAGGCCTTCGTTGGGAGCTGAAGTATGGAATCAATATGGAATAGCAATATTATGGAGTACATAATAGCAGTAATAAATGGGAGAAGTGCTTTTCTTGTAATTGAGGTAAATGGTTATATAATTAAAGAGGAATACATGAAAGTAATCAGTCCCCTGCCTAACTTTGATGTCAAGGATTTTCACTGATAATACACTGTATTTTCAGCATCATTATGTCACTCAAACTTCATTGTTATGGTTACAACCATTTTTTTAGACAGCAGTTTTTGTTTTAAATTACTTAATATTTTAGCTCCTTTTTATTCCCATGCGAAAAAAGAAACAAGCAAGTGAAGAAAAATAGAAATAAATTGCTGATTTGTAGCTACTGCTAAGAAATTAATTTTCACTCATATGGAAATATAGCCATATCTTAGATTTAAGATAACCAATATGTCTTACTGTATTGTTTTGTTTTCATTACAGATTGACAGCTCAGTAGTTGGTGAAATAGATGATGCCACTATGACTGCTTACATTCCAGCTTATGGTGATAGGATTGCTACAAGGCGTTTCTGTATGGAAAAACAGAGAAAAGGTGGTGATGATCTAAAAAGACTGTCCTTATTTGAAAAACTTAGTAGAAAGATGGGCACATTGACAAGCAATAAAGACACAGATCAAGATTTTGAGGAGGAGCATTCTATGCAGCCAACAAAGATACATCTGAGAAATAACAAAAGGGCCATGAAGATGACAAGGAAAATAGAACTAGGATGGATACACAACAAGAAACAAGTGAGAAAACGCAATGGTGGAGGAACCAGAGTTCTTGATATTTCCAAGAAAGCCACAAAAACAGAGATTCTGTCACAAGCTAAAAAGCTATTTTTCCCCAATGAGAAATCAAGAAAGGGAAAGTGGGAAGAGTTCAGTCACAACATTGTTGACTTTCAGGAAGCATACCTTGATGAGGGTGTTAGTGTGGGAGAGCTCTATGAGACACATAAATTGGGGATTTTAAGATTTTACTTGTTCACAGAGCACCTGACAAATGGAGATGTCACAAATCCTGACCATGGACTTCTGTTTGTTCACCACTAGAGGTCACTCACCCATCACATGGACTTTCACACCACACAGTTACAGATCACTCATAGACTGCATTTCCCATCATCCACTGCACCAACACAGCTGTTCACACTGATTACGCTTGCACCTGTTTACCATCTCACAATCACCATCACCCAATCACACACACACACACTACATAAGCTCTGGACTTCTCCTACTCTTTGCAAAGTCTTGTTCTTGCCCCGGCTGACATTTCTGAGCGTTTCCCCATTCTTCTGATTCTGATTTCTGTGTTTTACCCCGGACTGCCCTGATACTCTGAACCTGTGCTTGTGACCCCGACTCCTGCCTGGAACTGTTTACTTCTCTGCCCTGCCTCTGATATTCATGTTTTTGCCTGCTGACTATTGCCTGTTTTATTCTGCCTCTGTCTAATAAATATATGCTGCACTTGGATCCACACGCCTCAGACCAGTCATTACAGGAGATGAAGTGTTCACAGAGATGACAGAAGGAACTGATGAACAGACAGATGCAGCGAGGCTAAATGAGCGACAGAAAAACACAACAGAAGATAATGAGCAGCTGACACAAAAAAACACATGACAGTGAACAGCAGACACACACTGTGGAAGCTTTTGTCTCTACTGCTGTAGAGAATGTTGATCTTACATCTTTGTGTGATACATCGGAGGTCATTTTTGGCCCTTTGCAAGGTGGACCATTTTTAGAAGATCTTGATGACACAATCTTACATGAGCCTATAGAAGAGGCACAGATAAATATCAACGCCTACAGCTCAACTCCTGTCCATTCTGACACAGTGCCTGCTGGCCCATTAAGTGCTACTTATGAACTTTTGCATGTGACAGTGAAACTCCACAGAGTCAATCTCTTGGAGGAACTGATTTCCCAATGGATGAAGCGATGATGTCCTACCCTGTGAAATACTGCTTCATTCATGAAATGGGGGCAGATGCTGATGGCGTGTCCAGGGATGTATATGCTGCCTTCTGGACAGAGTTTTTAGACTGTGCAGCAGAGGGTGCAGATGTGAGGGTGCCATCACTATCCCCAAAATGGCAAGAGGAAGAATGGAAATCTGTTGGTAGGATAATGGTCAAGGGATTAAAGGACCATGGATATTTTCCTTCTCGGCTAGCTCAAGCCTTTACAGCAGCAATCACATTTGGTGAACACACTGTCTCACCTGATTTATTGTTTGACTCACTAATGTTGTATCTTAGTCAGTCTGAGCGCGATCTCTTGTCCACTGCTTTGCAAGACGCCCTTGATGGTGATGATGAAGATGAGCTTCTTGATCTTATGGATAGCATGGGAGTAAGAACAGTACCAACACAAGAGAACTTGAAAGCTGTGCTTCTCCAAGTGGCCCACAAGCAAATAATCCAGCAACCAAAATATGCACTGGATAATATTGCAGCAGTCGCAGGACCAACTCTCAGGGAGTTCTTCTCCAGTGTGCTGGATATGCAGAAGATGTATGAGGATCTTAAACCATCAACCCGAAAAGTATTAAAGTTGATCACGGCCTCTCCAGCTACTCCAGCAGAGAACCAAAGTTTGCGATTTTTACATCAGTACATCAGGGGATTGGATGAGATAGGCCTCCGGAAGATGTTGAGATTCGTGACAGGGTCTGATGTCATCTGCGTTAAAGACATTCAAGTCATATTCACCCCTTTGGAAGGGTTATCAAGGCGGCCTATTGCACATACTTGTGGCCCAACTTTAGAGCTTCCATCAACTTACAACAGCTATCCTGACCTCCGAGCTGAAATGGAGGCTATACTGTCCAGCAACGTCTATGCAATGGACATTGCATAGAAGTGTCTCACTCACTCACATGTACACACTCTTCCCTCTTGCCCAGTTATAGCATTATCAGTGCCATCTGTTTACCTTTAGATAGTGTGTGAATGTGAGACAGAGCACATAGGGGAAGTAATTAACTCGGAATTAACTTTCTTATTCCGTGGTGCATTATGAGCGCAGGGTGATTTATTTTTTATTTTATGTTTTTCAGTTTCAGTTTTATCCAGAATGTCATTACCAAACTTACTGTGGAAACATGTTTACTGGCTGATGAACATTTTGTTGATGGACTCCGAATATATCCAGCCCATAGAAACATTTACACATGATAACAAGATACAATAATCAGTTTGATTTATTGATAATGATACAGGACCATTCAAATGCCATTTAGGTTGCCCTGTTTGCAGTGGGCCCAAAGTGTGTCAAATCACATTTGGTCATGCTGAATAGTTCCACCATGAGGACAAATTTGCCATTTTGACAATGGCAACATGTTTTGCAACATTTCATATGCAGTTTCTGTTATTACCAGACTTAAATTGTCTGTAGAAACATATTGAGTGGCTGAACATTTTGTTAATATACTTTAAGGTCCACTTAACCAAAAAACAATTATAAGCCTTTTACACAATGTATGTTATAAATGCATGTGGATACATTTTCATTTTTAAGTGATTTAGATACATGTACCAATATTTTAAATGTACTTTTATGTAAGCCATCATTTCTGTTAGCAGTTTAGGAGCATACTTTTTGGGACAATTTAAAAGAAATGTTCTTGTAAAGTTGCATTTTCATTGAGAAATTATAATTAACTTGGACCCTGAGGTCAGCTCATGTTAAATCTTAATATTGGCAGTGTTTGGATATCTGTTCTAACATACGGCACTGTACATTAGAAGGTGTTCTGCTTTTTACAAATAAAAAGCACAGGTTTCTCTCTTGTTTTGTACAGATGTTTTCAAACAAATCGGGTCTTTACTGCAGATAACACACATGGATCTTGTCTCACACAGTAGAATTACTGAGTTTTGACAACTGCACTGCAGTTCCTGCATTCACCAGCACTCTTTAGACAACATATTTAAAGGACAATTCCGGTGAAAAATGAACCTAGGGGTAAGTAACACATGGTTACCGAGTCGATCGTTCTTTGGGATGCGTTTTCATGATAATCGAATGTAAAGAGTTTTATCTCTAAAAACAGATTAGCTTATAACGCTAGTATATGGGGCATATTTTAAGTAAAAGTAAATCGCTAGTTAATACCACTAACAAGGCTCAAAATAGCCTCACACTAACACGGTAGCATAATGAGGGTCCCTACATGCAAACCGAAGCATTGAGAACTTTGTAAGTGTACAGACAGTTTAATAAGAAGATACTTTATAAAGACAGTACACTTCGCGTATACAGACAGGATCCTTCTTGGAAAACAGTCTTGACTAATCGAGTCACGAAAGCCGTGCTAAGTGAGCTGGTCGATAGGAATTACGTTTGTGAAATCTAATTACATGGAAATGCATGAATTATATCTGTTTATTAAAATATATGGGTGACTAACTACAAGGGAAACAACGGACCATATGAGATTCCAAGTCACAGTTTATCTCACTTAGCACGGCGTTCGTGACTCGATTAGTCGAGACTGTTTTCCAAGATGGATCCTGTCTGTATATGCGTAATGTATTGTCTTTATAAAGTATCTTCTTATTAAACTGTCTTTACACTTACAAAGTTCTCAATGCTTCGGTTTGCATGTAGGGACCCTCATTATGCTACCGTGTTAGTGTGAGGCTATTTTGAGCCTTGTTAGTGGTATTACCTAGCGATTTACTTTTACGTAAAATATGCCCCATATACTAGCGTTATAAGCTAATCTGTTTTTAGAGATAAAACTCTTTATATTTGATTATCATGAAAACGCATCCCAGAGAACGATCGGCTCGGTAACCATGTGTTAATTACCCCTAGGTTCATTTTTCACCGGAATTGTCCTTTAAACAGTCATCTCTACATTACCAAATTTACCAAATAGGCCTATTTCCAACATACACAGTGAATCACACTGGGGAGAAAAAAAGTTGCACTGTACTGGTTTAGCATGTATTTATATGATGCCAAATAATTGTGTAAAAAAAGTGCTTTATGTGCAGCCCAGAGACACATGATAACAAGATACAATAATATGTTTGATTTAAAGGCCATCCAAACATCATGTAGGTTGCCCTGTTTACAATGAGCCCAAAGTGTGTCAGACCACATCTGGTGATACAAAATAGTTCCACCATAAGGACAAATGTGCCATTTTTGACAATGGCAACATGTGATATCTTTCATTTGCAGGTACAGTATTGTTCCCAGTTCTGTGGTTGAGATGTACTTTTTACATAATGATGAATAAAAAGAGATGATATGGAGCTCAGTTGGGAGATGTCAATTATGAAAGAGTTGTCTATTATTGATTGCTTAAACACAGTACTTCTGTCAAACATTTACAATGAATGTCATGGTATATAACCTTTTCCGTCCAAACTGAAATTCTGTTGTTTTTTTGGCTATGAGTGGGTGCTCACATTCAGTCATTTAATCCAGTAGAACAACTTGTGATTATTAAATTTGGGTACGTATGTAAGCACATAAGAACATGTAAAGATCAATGGCTTCCTCTGGAGAGGTTGGTGGATGAAGACTGTTTTCTGCCATGGCAAGGCAACAAATGTCAAACACTGTATTATCACAGGGATATGGTCCTCTCTCACGACATTCCTCCCTACAAGCCTGTATCTTCTGTTGGGATGCCTCTTTAAGGTACTCTCTAGCTCCAAAAAGTTGGGGTAGGGTGTACATCATTACTGGACGTCCACCTGGAGACACAGCATTTCTGGATGGGCGAATTCTGTGAGTGTTCCAGGTGAACAACATCCTGAAGTTCTCTCTAAATATAAAGAAAAAGAGTGGGAAAGTAAGAAAATTAGTCCACACTGTTGCTATACCACCTGCAGGCAAAATAAATGCTTATGGTCCAGTATGATACAGCAGAGCCGTTTCTCAAACAGTTTCATGCATGTTAAATTCTATATTTGAAAACAATAAATCTCTGTATGTTAAGATTTGTGTTATATGATCAGGGTCAGATAAGTCATCCCTCTCTCACATACTGTGTCCCACTAATGCCGAGAAACAATTTTCTTTCACCAAAATGTACATAAAAGTACCAGAATGAAATGAATAAAAGTAGGCTACTCATAGTGCGGTAAATTTTCCTTGTCAGTGTTTTACTATTATGATGTTTTTGGGTTAATATTAGATAGCAGTTTGTGCAACATCCATATAACAGGATTAATATTACAGCTGCATTAATGTTTGTGTTGCATTTTATTGTAGATGTAGGCTGCTGCTAATTCTAACTACTTATACTGAGGTCCACTTATCTCTTAAAAAGTCAACTATATGTAGGAAAAATTGTGATCTACAAATTAATTTAATAATCTAATTAAATAACTAATGGTTATCGCCCATTTGCTTCTGTTATGGAACAGTTGTTAGACCTATGAAATGAGATAATTATACTGCATGTCACAACATTTTGGCGTATTGACAAAATCTATAGCTGAATAACATATCACAATTTACATGTCTAAAGCACATTTTTTACTTCTATTATTTCAAGACATGTGAACTGTATTAGACTTTTGTCTAGGAAGTCACCGGAGAAGTCGTCAGAATCTTTTAGATCTTGAAATAGGTTGATCCAGAACTGTGCATGCTGCTTCCTCAAAAATCCCCACCAATGCTCTATCCGTTGGTTATGATTGCTTGAGCCATACAAATAGCAATTTCTCGAAAAGTCGTCCGTATGATCATGTCCCAAGAACATCTGCATCTGTTCCATGTAACAGTTCTCTGTCCCTAAGTCTGAGCGAATTCGGGTGGCTGTCCCATTCCTTGATAACACCGCATCAATAAAGTATCCAGCGATGACCTTGGGATCACTACTTGTAGAGTATGCATGTAGCCATATCATCATTCGTGAAAACCCGTCGATTGCACCATTGATGCAGATCCCATATGGTTTGAGTTTATCATATGAATCAACATGCCATAAAAAGTTCGGGCCTGGATTATGATACAAATGTCGCCGAAGACGATTCCAGCACCTCAGTTGCACTCCATGGGGATCCAGTATCTTCAACAATTGCCTGATTGTCTCTTGTGTCACCACGTAGCCAGCCTGAATGCATTTCAGATGCATCATCTTATATCCGTGAAGCATACCATATCGGTTCAACTGATCCTGGAGAGACACAGCAATGTCAAGCAGATCAGAATGTTCTTTTCGTCTGAACAGGCGCAAAGTCTTGAGGTGTCTGCGCAAAGTTGACGCACTAATAACAATACCATTTATATTACTTAAAGACAGCAGTATCTCCCAATGTCTCAGACCCAAAGTAAAATAAAACCGGATTAAACTTGAAAGGCTGGACATGTTTACTTCCATGCAATCCAGCTAAAATAGAGCTCCTGGCAGGATTTTGAGGTATCTCATTAATTCAGAAAAACAGAACAAAATATTTTTTTTTCATGAAAAATTATCTCGTAATTCTGAGATAATTAAGTCGTTAATTCAGAAAAACAGAGCAAAAATTTTTAGTTCAAGAAAAATTTATCTCGTAATTCTGAGATAATTAAGTCGTTAATTCAGAAAAACAGAGCAAAAACTTTTTTTCATGAAAAATTATCTCGTAATTCTGAGATAATTAAGTCGTTAATTCAGAAAAACAGAGCAGATATTTTTTCCTCAAGTGAATGCAATACGCTTCCGTACAAATGTGCCAGCACCTTCACATAAAGTTTAAACGTCAATGACGGGCTCGAAGACAGACCAACATCACTGAGTGGAGCGCTGGATGTATGAGCTGCAGCGGGGCAGGTAAAGTTAATTTACACTAATTTACTCAACGCTTTATTAAAATGCATATGCTAATATTAACTTACTTAGAAACTAAGTGTTATATGATTGTTTTGGACTAGACTCTGTCCCTATAAATCATTTTCAAATATTCCCTGTCAGTGTTTTATATGTGATGTTATTACAGCTGCATTCATGTGTTTTGCAATTTGCTCGCTTTAAAGTTAATTTTAACTATATATTGTTGGGTAGATTAATCTGTGTAGATATATTGTAAGCTCATTTTTTTCATTGGATAAGCAATGCAACATTTGAATATAAGTTAAAGCTCTCTGACAAAAGTAATGGAGCAAAATTATAAAGTTTATCTCTAGTCTAGACTAGAACTATAAAGCTTCACAAAATGGAATTACTCGAATACAAGCACCTTGAATTCATACAGTACAGTACTTGGTTATATTGCACCAAGTACGTTGACATGTCAGTGACATGCCTATGATGGTGGGTGCATTGCACATAGATGTGTATATTGCATAAAGGTACAGTACACTAAAAGATGTGACTTTGGGGTTTTGAAAATATGGTTAACCTATGGTAGTTAACTTTGTTCATATCTTTGCTGATAATTATGATTTTCCTGTTTGTGTCTCTTGAAAAGGTAATGAGTCCAGAAATTCTCAGAAAATAGAAATGGAGGCTGAACCTGCAGATTGTGGATGGCAGTGATGTGAATGATGGAGCATCTACCCAGAAAAGGTTACATATTTTATTGAAACCAAAACTAGCATCTGCAATATACATGTAAACAAATCAACTGCCATTTTTTATTTATTTTCTCCAAGCCAAAACGATGCCCTCATTAGTTATTATGAATGTCAACTATTCATTGAAGCTAAATAGCAAATGAAATTGTAACCTTAGTTGTGAACTTTGTCATTGAACACTTGGCTTACTGTAGTATAATTTTTCATGTCTGTAGAGACATATTATTTGCATGGGCATGTAGGCTGTGCTTTGTTGATGTTCTGCCTTGTCCTTAAGAATTTGGAGCTCAGATCAAGTGGTATCTGGGAATATTTTACAACCACAACTTACATAAATAATTAGATAAACATAAATATTCTATAGACATAAATATTCTGCAGTCTTTTAAATAATGTTTAACTTTACCTACTGTTTTAATACTCAATATACACTACTCACAAAAAGTTATTTATGAAAAATGTAAAACGTTCATGTTACAGTGATATTATATCATGAAACAAGGGCATTTAAGTAGAAGCATGCAATGGTAATTTCTTCATCTCAAACTATTTATTGAAACAAAAGCTAACAACAGTGGTGGCTATACCACAACAAAAATGTCAATGTCTCAATAACTTCTCATGTGTCCTTGCGCATCAATTACAGCTTGACAACAACGCCTCATGCTGTTCACAAGTCGACTTATTATCTGCTGAGGCATGGCATCCCACTCTTCTTGAAGGGATGCCCTTAGGTCACTGAGGTTCTGGGGTGCAGGGTTACGACCCTCTACACGACAGCTTAGCTGATCCCATAGGTTTTCTATGGGATTCAGGTCTGGAGAAAGTGCAGGCCACTCCATTTGAGGTACCCCAGCCTCCAGCAGCCGTTCCCTGATGATGCGACCTCAAGGAGCTGGGGCATTGGGCCATGAAGATGAAACCAGGCCTGTGTTGCTCATGCAGAGGCACAATAACTGGATTAATGATGTTATTCAGGTAGTATTGGCTTGTCACAGTACCATTCACAAGGTGTAGGCCAGTTCTGTATTAACTAAACACACCTGCCCAGAGTGTAACACCACCCCACCAAAGGCTCATCTGGTGACAACAGTGGCTGTTGCATGGCTTTCTCCTTGATGTCTCCAACAGCATTGGTGGCCATCATTTCTGCTCAATGTGAATCGACTTTAATCAGAGAACAGCACTGGTTCCTCATCCAGCGCAAATGCTCCCTGGCCCATGCAAGTCTCCCTGGCCATTACAGTTTGGGCAGGTGTGTTTAGTCAATACAGAACTGGCCTACACCTTGTGAATGGTACTGTGACAATTCAATCAATTCAATTCAAGGAATATTGTGTTGTCATGAAACCGCTTACCCTTGCATTGGACATCTTACAAGGGGAGGAGCACTGTTTTTATGGAACTCTCCTTCCGACACCTGAAATCCTGATGTCTAAGATGCTTTCCATGAAAGCTAGTCTTTCTAAGATGACAGCTGGACTACCTGACGTTATTGTACAGGTGGGTCAAACAATATGCAATGTAGGCTAATTATAATGTTATTTTATGTTTTGCAATTAAATTATTGTTGAAATTATTTTGAAATGACCATAAAAAATGTAAAAAAAAACGAACACAAAGAAAACACAATGAAAACGTTCATTTAGTTTATTAACAAACATTACATTATGCAGGCACAATTCTATCCAAAGCGTTTACACTACATAAAGGCAGATTCGTCATCTCACGTCAAATGGATTTTGAAAGCAACTTCCACAAGACCAAAAAAATAAATAAAAATCCGCAATTATTGTATGTACAAAATAAATAGTGCCTCCAGCTGTTGTCTTTTGGTTAATGTCAGTTTTTAAGCTAAAATATATAGGCTAATTGAGCTATGTGATTTATGCAGAAAATGTATTTAGTGTGTGCGTAGTGAATTTTCTTCCCCAAGGCCATCAGGCTCCTGAACTCAACTCAGCCTCTTAACATCATCTGACTTACTTCAAATCACTAATCACACACTCATTATTCTCTACCTCATACTGTCAGTGTCATTTGCACATTTGCACACATCACTTTCTGTGTCTTGTAACATATCTTATCTTATTTTTATATTTATATATTTTTTTTTTGTGATTGGCTGCTTCATGTCAACCATGTTCTACCTGGTTGCACATTCCTCTCTGTACAGTCATGCTTAACTTAATATTTAATGCTACAGCATACTGTCATGCACATTCTTTTATATTTTATATTTTATTCTTTATATCTTATTTTTTGTTCATTTTATTTTATGTATACTTCCCTTGTGTTGTATTTTTCAATATTTGCACTGTCCATGGAGCGGACCAGACTCTCATTTCACTGCTGGTTATACAATCTCTGTATAGTCGTGTATGTGACAAATAAAACTTGAAACTTGAATATACACAAAACAGGAACAGAGTCGTTCCCCAAAATATAGAGTATTCATCCTCACACATGCATATATACTAGACACGTGAATATTGAAACGGCTCCTATTCAAGGATTGCTTTGTTAAATTGGAAGGATTTAAACTTAACACCTGTCTCCCCCCCCCCCCTCGAAATCACCATATGGAGCTTACAACGCCTAGTTTTACAATGCATAACCTCATCTGCATATCATTTCCATGCATATTCCCATCCACGTGACACCATGTTAAACACCGTCAAAGCTACAAGACATTAAGGAAATATGAGATACGGCCTATAAATGACATTTGGTTAACACTTTATAATAACGTTCAATTGTAAGTTGTGTACAAGTGATTAGTTTATGATGAACTAAGCATTTACAAAACATGACTATATGTTGACAAATGATTATTAAGTAATATGCTAACGATTTACAAATCTGTCATAAGTTAACTTTAAAACATTTACATTTACATTTACATTTAATCATTTAGCAGACGCTTTTATCCAAAGCGACGTACAAATGAGGAGAACAATAGAAGCAATCAGACCATCGAGAGAGCAACAGTATACAAGTGTCATGACAAGTCTCAGTTAGTCTAGCACAGTACACGTAGCTAGGATATTTTTTTTTTTTTTTTTTTTTTTTTAAATAGAATAGGTAAGTTAGTATTAGTTAGTCAGGTGCTGGCGAAAAAGATGTGTCTTTAGATGTTTTTTGAAAATGGCTAAAGACTCAGCTGTTCGAATTGAGATCGGGAGATCATTCCACCAGCTAGGCACAGTCCAGGAAAAGGTCCGTGAGAGTGATTTGGTACCTCTTTGGGATGGCACCACAAGACGTCGTTCACTTGCAGAACGCAAGCTTCTGGAGGGCACATAAGTTTGAACCAGCGAGTTTAGGTATATTGGTGCAGTGCCAGTTGTGGTCTTGTAGGCAAACATCAGTACCTTGAATTTGATGCGAGCGGCTATTGGTAGCCAGTGTAACCTGATGAAGAGAGGGGTAACGTGAGCTTTTTTTGGCTCATTAAAGACCACTCTGGCTGCTGCATTCTGGATCAGTTGCAGAGGCTTGATAGTACATGCGGGAAGGCCCGCCAAGAGAGCATTAAAAAATAGCATGTCATGTAGTAATCAAACAGATTCTTAGTAAATGGTCAATACGTTACTAGTTAATATACTATTAATCACTTACAAATCATTGAAATGTCAACATTGTACTATTATCTCAATAAACATTTGTTAAACATGAACAAATGATGATCAAACCATTAGTAAATGATCTGTGTATAATTTATGTATGTTTTGTTAAAGCTGTAAGCTGGTCTGTTAAAAAGCACAAAAATGCAATGATGCTAAACTATACATATTTTTAAAGAATAATAAGTTAATTGGTGTCAATTGAATAAACGTGTAAATGACTTGCAGTCAGGGGATTCCAGTGGGTTGTGTTAAACCCTTCCTCTCATCAGCACAGACTTGTGTGGAGTGTGTGGGATCTAGTAATAATGTGAACCGGTTTTACCCTCCACTCAAGTGCACAGCGTTAAAATACTCCATGTGTGTCAGAGAAGACATGTCTACACCCTCACCGGTGTTGGATTTCAAATTTATAAAATGATAAATTTAGGTTCCAATGTGTGTTTTACATTTTGAGGTAAAGATGATGACATTCTAAGAACATCAATTCAGGCAGCCCAGGTGTCTGGGACATTAACCTTCTGTCTTTATGCACTTCCTGACCGAAGTTAAAGGTGAATGCTAAGATCAAGGCACAGCTGTGCCTTTGTCTCTATTATAATCTGAAGGTATGGGCGATACTGTCAGGCTGATTGGATTAACACCTATGCATTTGAATGACACTGTTATGCTGATGAGGTCAGGGCTGGGGAAATTCTGGTAATGGGCTGATTCCAGTACTGCATTTGCATGCTTTGTTTAGATTGTCTCCACCTCTATGTATCCCTCCCCCTTGAAAGGTATAAACTCTACTGTGCTGAGCAATAGTCAGACTTGGATGACTGCAGCGAGTTCTCAATAAAGAGTAACTTCTGCTTGAAAGATATCCCAACGTCTCCTGGTCTCTGCTTCGACGAGGAAAAAGTTTCCTACACCGGTCAGCCCTTACATTGCAGTACACACTACAAAGTATTCAAAACCTGTTGTGTAACATTTACAACTGATGAGTATTTTACACTTTAGATTAGGGGATGCAGAAAGCTTTGTAAATGATTTATTCAATGCGTTTACACAACAGGAGCCTCATTTATAAAGTGTGCGTATGCTCAGATTTGATTTTAGAGTGTGCGTGCACTTAAATCCACACCAGCACTCATATTAGTAAAAACTGTCTTTGATGTGGAAAAGTGAGGGTCTGAGCAGACGTACGCACTTTTTCTTGTCGGAGTACTGCAGGTTTTTGGAAATGTAAGCTGTTCTTGCAGCTCGCGGTTGTAAATTATGATGATTGGTGATCTTTTATATGTTAATGACATTAATTCGGAGTCATTTACAAGCAGAGAGCTGAAACCATTCATTTGTGCACAAGCAAATAACTTATTATTCTTTAAAAAATAGTTTTAGTACAATTGCATTTTTGGGCTTTTTACATTTACATTTAATTTACATTTAATCATTTAGCAGACGCTTTTATCCAAAGCGACGTACAAATGAGGAGAACAATAGAAGCAATCAGACCATCGAGAGAGCAACAGTATACAAGTGCCATGACAAGTCTCAGTTAGTCTAGCACAGTACAAGTAGCTAGGATTTTTTAAAAAAATTTTTTTTATTTTTTATTAAATAGAATAGGTAAGTGTTAGTATTAGTTAGTCAGGTGCTGGCGAAAAAGATGTCTTTTAGATGTTTTTTGAAAATGGCTAAAGACTCAGCTGTTCGAATTGAGATCGGGAGGTCATTCCACCAGCTAGGCACAGTCCAGGAAAAGGTCCGTGAGAGTGATTTGGTACCTCTTTGGGATGGCACCACAAGGCGTCGTTCACTTGCAGAACGCAAGCTTCTGGAGGGCGCATAAGTTTGAACTAGCAAGTTTAGGTATATTGGTGCAGTGCCAGTTGTGGTCTTGTAGGCAAACATCAGTACCTTGAATTTGATGCGAGCGGCTATTGGTAGCCAGTGTAACCTGATGAAGAGGGGGGTAACGTGACCTTTTTTCGGCTCATTAAAGAGCACTCTGGCTGCTGCATTCTGGATCAGTTGCAGAGGCTTGATAGTACATGTGGGAAGGCCCGCCAAGAGAGCATTACAATAGTCCAGTCTGGAGAGAACAAGGAGTTGTGCGGCTTGCTCTGACAGGAAGGGCCTAATCTTCCTAATGTTGTATAAGGCAAATCTGCAGGACCGGGCCGTTGTAGCAATATGGTCTGTGAAGCTTAACTGATCATCGATCACAATTCCAAGGTTCCTGGCTGTCCTGGAAGGAGTTATGGTTGACGAACCCAACTGTATAGAGAAGTTGTGGTGAAGTGATGGGTTGGCGGAGAACACGAGCAGTTCTGTCTTAGCAAGATTGAGCTGAAGGTGATGGTCCATCATCCAGCTAGAAATGTCACTCAGACAGCCTGCAATGCGAGCAGCTACCGTCGGATCATCTGGTTGGAATGAGAAGTAGAGTTGAGTGTCATCAGCATAGCAGTGGTAGGAAAAGCCATGCTTCTGAATAACCGATACTAATGACGACATGTAGATGGAGAAGAGAAGTGGTCCAAGCACTGAGCCTTGAGGAACTCCAGTAGCAAGAAGTTGTGACTTTGAAACCTCACCCCTCCAAGACACCCTGAAGGACCTATCTGAGAGGTAAGACTCGAACCACAGGAGGGCAGTTCCTGAGATGCCCATCTTTCTGAGGATGGACATGAGGATCTGGTGGTTAACTGTGTCAAAGGCAGCAGACAGATCCAGCAAGATGAGTACAGAGGATTTGGAAGCTGCTCTTGCCAGTCTCAGGGCCTCTGTAACCGAGAGTAGGGCAGTCTCAGTTGAGTGGCCACTTCTGAAGCCAGATTGGTTGTTGTCCAGATTGTTGTTCTGTGCAAGAAACAGGGAGAGTTGGTTGAACACAACTCGCTCAAGTGACTTTGCAATGAATGGAAGAAGGGATACCGTCTGTAGTTTTCTAAAAGTGCTGGGTTTAGAGCAGGTTTTTTAAGCAGTGGGCTTACCCGAGCCTGCTTAAATGCTGTGGGAAATGTACCAGTGTGAAGCGAGGTGTTGATAATGTGAGTAAGCGCAGGTATGACCGAAGAAGAAATGGCTTGAAGGAGGTGAGTGGGGATAGGATCTAGCGGACAAGTAGTGGGATGATTGGAAAGGATGAGTTTGGAAACCTCCGTCTCCGAGAGAGGAGAAAAGGAGGTGAGAGATTGTGTATTTGTCGTTATGAAGTTATTATTAGTTTGTGGTGTGAGGAATTGGTCACTGATGGTTTTTGTTTTATTTGTGAAGAAAGTTGCAAAGTCATCAGCTGTAAGAGTTGATGGAGGAGGGGGAGGAGGACAGAGAAGAGAAGAGAACATTTTGAAGAGTGCGCGAGAGTCGGAACAGTTGTTAATTTTGTTGTGGTAGTATGTCATTTTAGCAGTGGAGACATTTGCAGAGAAGGAAGAGAGGTGTGACACACACTAAGGTCGGTAGAGTTTTTGGATTTGTGCCATTTCCTCTCTGCAGCCCTTAGCTTAGCACGATGTAATGTGTTGTCAGTGGAGCAGTAGCGTGTGTAGATGTACTTTACAACTTTAACAAAACAAACAAACTATATACTGATCATTTACTAATGGTTTGATCATCATTTGTTCATGATTAACAAATGTTTATTGAGATAATAGTACAATGTTAACATTTCAATGGTTTATAAGTGATTTATAATATATTAACTAGTAACTTAACTAACTATTCACTAAGGATCTGTTTGATTATTTCATGATGCTATTTTTTTTAAAGATAACTTATGACAGATTTGTAAATTGTTAGCATAATAATAATTTGTGAATGTATAGTCATGTTTTGTAAATGATTAGTTCATCTAATCACTTGTAAATGATTTATAACTTAATCTACAAAACAGAAAAATATTAACATCACTTATTAATCATTTATGAACACAGTCATGTTTTGTAAATGATTAGTTCATCATTAACTTATTACTTGTAAATGACTTGTTAATGAATTAACAAAACATACACATTGTTTTTGTTTTCAGTGGAATCATATAGGCCTATATTTATTGCACCGTAAATACAATTGTATGACTTGGCGCGTCACTGACAAAGTATTTTAAAAAGGAAACGTGTAAATTCTCCATTTTCTTCCAGTTTTATCCTTCAAATGCAGTGGTATTTTTCAAAGTGTTGTGGAGATGCCTTCACATGACATCAACACCTCCGTGCAGCTGTGGTTGTACAGTAAGCTATTATCATTGGACCTATTCAAACCGGACAATGGACTGTTCAACCATCGAGTATCCAGCAGTGTCCGCTATAATATCGAAGTAAGTGGGCATCATTGATCATTGTTCTTGCTAAATATTTATATTTTCTCATAACATGAGATCTGCAGTTTAGTTTGAAGATGTATTATTGTGCACCTGTTGCACTCCTCGCTGTCATTTGAACATAGCTACGAGAAAACTGATCAAACACATCCACTATAAATGTCTAAATTCATATAATTTTGGTTTAACTTCTGCGTAATGACTTCATGTAATTTCAGGGCTTATCTCCATTAATGAGAGTAAATGTGTATATTGAAAAGAAAACCATTTAAAATCCTTGTTTACTTCATTACTTTTCTCACTCCAGGAAAAAGTCATGCACAATCATGAGCATCCATACGGTGCACACATTTACACCAAGTTTATTTTTTATAAATTTTATTTATATATATATATATATATATATATATATATATATATATATATATATATATATATATAAAAAATACAGAAAAAAAGCTGAAATTGCTCTATTTAAACTGTAATTAAACTGCATTAGTCAACTGAAGTGCACAACGCAAACTATTTGCATGACCATTGCTGATCATAAGCCTCTAATGATCAAATGATCATAAACCTAAGAGATTAATCAAACTATTCAGTGCAACATTCATTAATTCAGTTTGAATTTTTTTTTTTACGTTTCAGCAACATTGTGGCATTTCACAGCAAGACAGAAGTTAAAAAAATATTTTTGATTAAGTTAAAAAAATATTTTTGATTCTGATGTATCAATATACTGTATGAAAAGAAACAAGGCCTCCATTCAGTTTACCTTACAGGCCCCTGATTTCACAGACAAGGCTTAAACCTAGTCCCAGACTAAAATGTAAGTCTGAGCTGTTTCAACTGAAATAAACTTACACTGATCGATCTTAAAATATATCAATGCCTTTTTGTCGTCTCAAGATGAACACGTTTATAAAAATTACGTAAATGTCCTAATTGAACTATGGCCTAATCCTGGCTTATTCTAAGCCCTGTCTGTGAAACCAGGCCAACCACAACCACTCAAAATTTGAAACTATAATGAGAGTTCAGGTGTG
Source organism: Aspiorhynchus laticeps (assembly GCA_023376895.1). Taxonomy (NCBI): domain Eukaryota; kingdom Metazoa; phylum Chordata; class Actinopteri; order Cypriniformes; family Cyprinidae; genus Aspiorhynchus; species Aspiorhynchus laticeps. The sequence continues at coordinate 937,847 of JALXFT010002483.1, read as the reverse complement.
GATTCAGGAGTTCTTGCATAGTGGTCATAAAGGTGGACAATCAGATTTGGCCCATATTCAGCTGCAGTGTGAAATTTTTGATGTCTTCTTTCTTGTGTGAATTCTCATGTGAGTCTTAAGGTGTCCTTTTTGTGTGAAGCTCCTTCCACACTGTTGGCAGGTGTAAGGCTTCTTTCCAGTGTGAATTCTCATGTGGACTTCAAGGCAATGTTTCGTGTGAAACTTTTTCCACACTGTTGGCAGGTAAAAGATCTCTCTCCGGTGTGAATGTTCAAGTGGATGTCAAGGATGGATTTCTGTGTAAAACTTTTCCCACACTGCATGCAAGTGTAAGGTTTCTCTCCAGTGTGAATTATCAAGTGGAGTTTTAGGTTTTGTTTTTGAGGGAAACCTTTTCCACACTGTTGGCAGGTGAAAGGGCCCTCTCCAGTGTGCATTCTCACATGATTCTGAAAGTAATGTTCTGCTGTAAATGTCTTTCCACACTGTTGGCAGATAAAATGCTTCTCTCTAGTGTGAACTCCCATGTGTTTTTGAAGTCTTCCTTTGTGAATGAAGCTCTTCCCACACTGCTGGGAAGTGAAAGGTTTTTCTCCAGTGTGAATTTCCATGTGTTGTTTAAGGCTTCCGATTTGAGAGAAGCTATTCCCACACTGTAGGCAAGTGTAAGGCTTCTCTCCAGTGTGAACTCTCACGTGGACTGCAAGGTTGTTTTCCACTGAAACACTTTCCACACTGTTGGCATGTGAAAGGCTTTTCTCTAGTCCTTTCCTTGGTCTTGAAATCATGATGTTCCTCATACTTGTTTTCCTTTTTTAATTTCATTCAGTTGTTGAATCTCATCTTTCAGCACCAATAGGTCTAAAAAAAAAAAAAGACAAATATAAATTAACCCCAGTTTATGACACAAGGCAGCAAACATCAAAACCAACAACATCTTATACACACTAAACAACTGAGAGATTTCTCATCTCATAGTCTGTAACCTCAGTCTTTTCTCCATATTTTCCCAGAAGTTCCCTTTTTTGAACACATTAAGAAACTGTAGTCCATGAAAGCTAGGAGTTGTCAAATGCCTTATCGCTTGACCCAAGAGAACGGGTTTAGTATAAAAAGCTCCTCAAAACCGGTCCTGAAGGTCCTCAGAGTTAGAAAATTGCAGGTAAGTGTGTTTGATCAGAGTCTGAGTTGAATTCTTCAGGACAGTGGCCCACCAGGGCTAGATTTGAGGAACCCTGTTATAGACCCATCCAAAATTTACCATACCTGTCTAAACTGTTAAAAATATAGCGTCTTCTCACCATGCTCAGGTTTGCAGAAAAACAGTCAGGATTTAAGCCCCTTTGAAACATTACTTAAGTTACATCTTTCTTCTTGTGGTATTAGACCTTTCGACAACATAGACCACAACATTCTCTTGGATAGCTTGAGAATTATGTTGGCGTTTGTGAATGAACTTGGTTTAGGTTCTATTTGTTACCACTTGTATTTGATGAGATGTCTCTTCAAACACAAGTATGGTGTGCCACAGGGCTCAGTATTAGGGCCTCTGCTTTTCTCATTGTTTATGCTTCCACTGAGGGACATTGGGGCGGTTTCCCGGACAGAGATTAAGCCTTGTCCTAGACTAAAATTGCCCTTTATAGTCTAGTCCAGAATGTAATAGGCTGAATTCCTGGAGGGTGATTAGAGCTACTTCAGGACTTAATGGAGGCTTAAATTAAACCTACCAGGAGGCAGTTTTAATTTCAGATTAATGTTGTGTTTCCAGTCTTTTTACATCAACATTACCCTTGGTAGATATGAACAAAGAAGCCTGTGAAAATAAATCTGCACTGTTAATGAGTTTGGAGAACACCTGAACTCCATGCTGATACTCTCTCCTCTTCAGTTTTCTATAGGGTTCAGGTCAGGGAACTGGGACGGCCATGGCAGAACTTTCATTTTGTGCTCAGTGACCCATTTTTGTGTTGATTTTGATGGTCCTTTTGGATCATTGTTCTGTTGGAAGATCCAACCAAGGCCCATTATAAGGCTTTCTGACCCCAAGACTCAACTATTTTCTGCAGTTATCCAGCTATGATTAGTCTTTGGCCACTCAAACTATCCTCCTCATGTTCCATTTAAGACAATATAAACACAGACAATATACTGTAGGCAGATGTTTAACATTTCCTGTTGATTGGAACTCCTTAATTATTGTCCTAATGGTGGAAATTGAAATGTTCAATGTTTTCCTTTCTATATTGTGCTATTTTCTTGACTTCATGTTTTTCAAAAGATCAAAAATCTGTTGCAGATTGCAGATAACAGTACATATGTTGAAATGAAATGATTGACCTTACTTAATTACTAGCCATAATATCTTCTATATAATTAATACACTCTGCTAACTTAGCAAGTTGTGAGGAATTATAAAACTGAGTGTCATTGTCATAACATTGAAATCTGATGATTTATGGGCAGTTTCCCAGACAGAGTTTAAATTAAGCCAGGAGTAGGCTTAATCTAGAATAGGTAATCACGGTTTAAAAAATGGCTTTCTGCAAAACAGATAAAGTGCAGATTACTGTTTTTATGTCATGTATCCACACACTGTGGAAAATAAATTCCTCTTTGAGGACAAATAAATATCTATCTATCATGGCTCAAGTCGTTAGTGACATAAACTTTAAGGAAAAAAAAAATAGAAAACAGACATTCTTTTAAAATTTCATATATTTTTTTCCCTTACCATATTGTTAATGATGCATAGATTAAGGAATACCAAGGAGGAGTAAATCTCAAATGAATGAGGGAGAGGGTAAGTGAGTGACATTATAGGTCACTAAAGACCCAAATTATGGGTATGTGTTCAAGAGTTAACTACACAAGTAGAGATGAACAATACTTCATCTGTAATGAATGTTGCACTGAATAACACTTTACAGCATTTTGTTAATCTTAGTTAATGTTTATTTCAACATTTACTAATGCAGTTTTAAAATCAAACACCGGCATCTGTTAACATGAGCTAATGTATTGTTTTACGAGGTTTTTGCTTTGTGAAGTGCATCAGGGTGAAAGTGACGTGTAGCTAAGCATGATGTCCCATACAAGTGCACTTCCATAATGTACTTAAAGTGCTCTATTTTCACACTAATTTTGTACTTTGTAATTTTGTGTCATACGTGATTGTCTTCAGAAACATTTTTTGTTATTCTGGTTGAAAGTCTCTTCACATCCTGATAGCAATCATTAAGTTAAGTGGTCAAAATGTATTTATCTGTATTTATATATTCTGTGGAAGGTGTAGGATCAAGAAATGTTTGTCCAATCAAAACGCTCGGTCCGAGCGTTTTAATTGTCTTTTCTACCTGTCTGTCAATGTATGTATTTGCATACCTCTGCGCACCCTGTTCACGCAGACACGATACGGCATCAGCGTGTTCACGCTAGGGATGTGCGCTACGACTAATTTGACTGTCGTTTAAACGGAAGTTTTGTATCCGACTAGTCGACTAGTCTAAAAGCTAGAAACCCCCCAAAAATGGCAAAAAACAAACAAAACTGTGCGTGTGTCTATATAACAGCATACAGTTGAAATACTTAATCTTTGAATCACACTGTCAAATCCCTCAATGATTTCTGCAAAAAAATTATGCCGTATGCTTGCCTCGCGTTATCAATTAATTTGAGGCGGTCGTTAAACAGAAAAAAAGGAAGAGCATACACTCTTCATAAACCAGTGCATAGCTTATTTAATCAGATCGCCTGGAGCAATGCAGAAATGGAAAAATCAATAGACTGACAGAATTCTTCATTTTCATATAACGTTAGCCAACATATTAAAACACATATTAAAACAAAAGTAAAAAAACTATAGGAAAGTTTATCAAGGAATAGCATTAAAACGGCTTTGGCTATATTGTCTAAAAACAAAACAAAGCTCGTTTCACTTACTCAGACCGTGCGCATTTGTTCAGTGAATTTAACATGTTAACAAGGTCTGGCGAAAGACGGGACAAGAGGCGATTCTGCAAACCCCGCGCTCGGCAGGAACTGAAGTCACAGGCACGCAGACTACAAGCAAGCAGACAGTTTGAAAAGAGCCTGGAAATCCTGCAGCACCACCGAAGTGGGTCTTCGTTTAGAGGAATAGACAGCGCGGATAGGATCGCGGACCGCAGCGGCAGGTTGTAGTGTGACATGATTGACATTTGGCTTTGGCTAGACTCCAAGCTAACGCATACATGCCTGTATTGAATATGATTACGCATAGCTCCAGTAAAGTTATTTTAAGCCAATTTGACATTACACAGTTTACAAAAAACGTTTCCATTTCCTTCTAATTCAAAATAATCCCTCACCTTGCTGGTCTTTCACGTGGAGCTCGCCGCAACTGACATGAAGAAAACGCATGTGAGGTAAAAATATAGCTCCCGCCCAGATACGCTTTTAAAAATATTTAAATATTTTGATATGTATTCTTTTTCAAAAGTTTTATTTTAACTGTTCTTTAAAATGTTTTAAATGGTACGTTAAAATGATGGTAATTTGAATGATAAAATCATCTTTTTTTTTTCTCTCGTGTAGTCGACTATTGTTTTCAGTGTCGACTAGTAGGAGCTGCACCGTTTAGTCGACTAGTCGACTAGACCCGCACATCCCTAGTTCACGCACACTGTGCAGACAGAGCAAGAACGGCAGACAAACATCAACAACCCGATCCTCTTTCCTGGTATTGTAGTACTTGTACTAACTGTGCTATAAAGTTTTCTCACCGGTGAATGACACATGATGTAGCCCAGCGGTGCCCAATTCCAGTCCTCACGCCCCCCCCCCCCATATTTTGCATGTCTCTCTTAGTTAACACACCTGATTCAGATAACCAGCTCATTAGAAGAGAGCTACGTGCATGAACTGTGTTCCGATTGACATGCTCCCTACACAGTGTTCATTGCTCCCTACTCCCTGAGCAGGGAAAATCCATTGAAGTTTATTTCCCTTCGGAACATTCATTCACGGATTTGCGCTGCGCAGTGTCTTCACACACAGACGAAACTTACTAGAGAAGTGTGACATAATATACCTCTGTAAATAAATACAATTTAAATTCACGTCTCGCACACTTTAATGCCCTTTGTATGCAACATATATGCTTGCTTTGAACTGGAATCATGGCGGAATATCTGGTGATGTCCACTTCGCAGGGCACTTATGACTTACGGTCGAATAGAACAAAAGTCAGACGTGATAAGATATACATATGAAATGTGCAGAGCGGGGAGGGCGCGAGGACTGTAATTGGAAACCGTTGATGTAGTAATTTAATGTTGTCTCTGGTATTCTGCTCTCTGAGCGTATGTGCGTTCAGGGGGTGTGGCTTTGGACAGCGATTGCAGGGAGGGTGGGACGTTCGCTTTCAGTGCTATCAGGCTAAAGTTAGCATTTTCCGAGATGTCCTACTACACCTTTAATATACTAAAAACTATTCTTTAGTACTTAAGATAATCTTATGAGCATCTAAGTGTACTCAACTGTGCTATTTTGGGACACCATAAATATGAACTAAAAAGGGCTTTTAACATACTTTCTCTGTATAATTTCTTTTAAATTTAGTTAATACTTGTAGTACAATTGAACCCATCTTTTATCATGTTGTTAGTCGGCTGCTGTTTTTAACATATGACTTAGTGCTTGATTCATTGAATATTTACTAATATTTATGTTATTCTGTACTAGCTTTTACAACTTGTTTGCAAATTAGGAGGGGAAAACGATAAGAGAAGAGTTAAAAGTTAGGGAGGGGGTGAGAGGAAGGAAACACACTGAAAGCAGTGACCAAGCTTGCTGGACTGTTTGTTTGTGCTGACCGGGTGCGATCAAAAAAATTATAGAGGAAATTGGTTCTGCATTGTTTGCCGGTTGCATTATAGCATTATTTTTATTTATTATTTTTGCTAATTTCATTTGCGACATGTCATGATGTCCAATGTGGATGTTGGATCTTCTCAGGTTGAAGGCAGCATTAGTGTGATGTTAATCGTCCCACTTCTGGTAGTTTTACTCAGATTTCTTATCCATTGTAAACTGCTGGTTAGTATTACAGATGTCCTGTGGAAGAATTACACTACTCCATCTACTCTTGTAAAACTAATCCTGGCTTTAGTTTAGGACACTCATATGATACTCTTCAAAAATTTAATTTATTTCTGTAGAGCTGGAAATATGAGGATCAAATGATTGCTTTGAGAATGAAACCAACATGTTTGTTCCTCAGTATCTTCTTGTTTGACTCTGAAAGCTTCTTCAATCTTCATGTCTTCAGTCTCCTCTTTAATAAACGCCATCTTTATAACCGTGTGTCACGTGGATCTCTGCAGGAGTTTTTCGGTTTAAAAAAAAAAAAACATTTAGTCCAACACTAATTACTAATGACCAAACAGTGTGTTTGATGAACTGCTTCACTACATAAGGAGCAAAAGGAGATGCACCTTTTCTGTTACTCATGTTTACTCACAAAAACTGTTAATTACTGTTATTAGAAATATTATAACATTATATTCATTAATCATTAACTCATTGCACAGTTCTCCATAAAATTATCTGAACAGGTTGCATTTATTTAAACACTTTAAACAATTAAAAAAACACAAACCTTTCTTCAGCAGAATCTCAGATGCAGGAGTGTGGCGCATACTTATGACGTCATGTTGCCCCACCAAAATAAATGTCCTGTTCATGCTTCAAAATAACAGTCATTTACAAACAGACAAAACATTCAAATGATCAGGATTAATTTAAAGGATAAATCACAGATTCCCAAAGCTGTTAATACCACTGAGATTAAAAGCATCTGGTTTATATCTAAATGCAAGCAAGTGTGAAGTGATCACTATTTTCAAAAAACCAACCACAGAGCATTTGTGATATTCTCAATCATGAATAAAGTCTATTATCGTGAACCTCATATTACAAAGGACTGGATTCAAACTCATTAAAATTTGCAAAAAAATAAATAAATACATTTGTGGTCGCAGAGAGAACTACCTTTTTAATTTATTAACTAAAACTGAATATCATGATATCCATCTTATTCCATATCAGTTTCTGCACATAATGAAAGGGCAAATAAATATGTTGACTATATGAAGAAAAGTGTCAAGTGTATTGACAGGGCTGTCACTGTAAAGGATTATATTGATGATGGGTTTAAAGCAATTCATTTTGGCTGTCTGAGTGATAAACTTAAAATAGTTTTAAAATAATGAATAATTTAAAATAATTTCTAGGGCCAGTCATAGGCAGAATAGGCAATTAAATGCTAGGGTTGCCACTGATGGAATGAACAGTAGTAAGATACTATCATTCACATGTGCACTGTACATGTGTGGGGTCTTCAGAGACTCCAGACAGTCTGATCTTGTAACAATCATGTCAGTTTTTTAAAAGCATGCAATATCACATTTTGATTAATATATTTAAAAAATATATTTTAAAAGCATTTAAATATATATTATGCCCTCCATTTATTTCAATCCAAGAAAATCTTCGTTTGATGTCTAACAAAGGCTCCTCTGGACACATTCACTTGGCACTGTAACAGACAAAACTCACATCTTATTTTAAAGGGGTGATTCACCACATAACCATATATCAACATTTAACCACCCACACATCAGTAATGGCAAATAGTAGCTCAAGCAGAGATGGGCATAAATACATCAAAATGCATTTAAAATAAAAATACAAAATACTGTGTGGAAAAATGTATTTTGAAAATACACAAAATACATACTTTATCACTCTGACGTGTCAATAACTCCTGCACACTAAAAGCTCTACAAATATATTTGCATACCATGACAGTGTTGGGTAAGTTACTCAAAAGTTACTAGTTACTAATTACATCTTCAACAGTGTAATTAGATTACTGTACAAATTACTCTCTCCAAAAAATATGTAATTACGTATTACTAATTACTTTTTAAATCCTATTTCAAAGTTAATGAATGATACAAGGATAGACATGAAACAGTTATTTAATTTTTTTCAAATAAATAAGTTAACTACATAAATTATTCTGGTCACACTTTAGATTAGGCTCAATTCTCACTATTAACTATTAACAATTTACTATGAACTAACTATAATTTTGCCTCAATATACTCCTAATTACTGCTTATTAATACTTAGTAAAGTAGTTGTTGACAATTACGTTTAAGAATTGGGTATGATTTAAGGATTTAGAATAAAGTCTTGCAGAATAAGACATTAATATGTGCTTTTTAAGTAATAATAAACAGCCAATATCCCAGTAATATTCATGATAATAACCAGCTAGTTAATAGTGAGAATTGGACCCTAAAGTGTTACCAATATTCTATTTTGATGTTAAATCCACTAATGTATGTATTGTATATAAATGTTCTACAGTCTATACACATTATTAAGGTCAATTACATAAAAAGTAACTGTAATTAAATTACAGAAAAAATAAGAGTAATCCCTTACTTTAATTTAATTACTTTTCCCTTGAAAAAGTACAGTAACAAATTACTTAGTAACTAGTTACACCCAACACTGACCACGACAATATATAAATGATATAGAAAAAGTTCAATCGATTTACACTTTATATCATCGCTAACATATGGTCATATCGCTATAGCAAGCAGTAATGCTTAAAGTTTAATAAACACATTTGACTAGCTAGTTGATAAAACCAAAATCTGACCCCCCAAAAAACTACTACTATAATTTTTATACCCATGTTTCTGAGTTGTGCAGACCATAAACTTTAAACATGGTGGAGGGGAAAACAGTTGCTGCTGGGACAGGTATGCTATTTTTCCCCACAAAAGCAAGATCACCTTGTTTTAATGTTAAAGTCATGCACATAGTAGTGCAATAACCACTTCAAGTATTTTGTATGTTTTATGCACAGCAAAACAGCATGTATTTGACTGAAAATCCAGAATCATCAACAAGCTAACTATAAAGATAGCACTGTGAATGTTTATATAGTTGTCAATGAATGGGATGCTACATTTTATTCAAAATTAAATATCTTAAATATCTACAATTTTGGCTTCAATAAGATTTTCCCAGAAAACCTGGCATCCTCCACGATTCCTATTCAGTCCAACAGCAAAGCGCTTGAATGCGACATGCTTATAATCAGGACTTCTGAAATTGGAAATAGGAAATTGTGATAGCACACGAAGGCAGTGTTATTCCTTATTTCCTTACAGGAATCCAGAAAATTTCATTACCCATTTCTAGATGGAGTCACACAGCTGCAGTCCACATGCATGGAAGTGGCATGTCTGAACTAGTTGATTCAGGAAATCAGCAGTCTAATAGAGGTTGATTGGCAAAAAGTATTTTATGTATTTTGAAAATACAAAAATACTAAGATTAAATGTATTTAAATACAAAATACATTTGATTTTTTTCAAAGGTATTTAAATACAAAATAGTATTTTGTATTTCAAATACGTATTTTAAATACATGTATTTTGAAATACTGCCCATCCCTGAGCTCAAGCATGTTTGTTTGACGTATAAGAACCAGTGGGATTCATTCTTAGGTGTTATGCATCACGTTTGAGCTTCTGCAAAAACCAGTGAAGTTTGATCTTGCACATCAAGCAAGTATGGTTGAGCTTCTGTTTATGTTTGCTGATCAAAGCTTTTGTAGATAAAAGCCTAAATTAAATCTGCTCATATAAAGAAATTGAGTCTCTTCTGAAAATTGTGACTTAACAGCTTGATTAATATGAATTAGTTTACAATCTCTTTATGAACTTTTTGAAGCGTCAATCTGGTAGTTGCGTAGACTTTCAATGGAGGGACAGAAATCTCTCAGATTTCATTAAAATATCTTAATTTGTGTTCTTTCTAAGATGAATGAAAGTCTTGCGGGTTTGGAATGACATGATGCTGAGTGTGCGATGACATATCTGACCGAACCACACGCTTCCCAGTGATGTCTGGCGTGCGCGCAGATGCAGCGGCTTCTCTCTCTCCCAACAGTGTTTTTTGTCTTGTAAGTCGCAATGTTTTTGTACATCTTCGTCACGTCTACCTGTCTTTAAGCGCGCATACAGTCGTGAGTTTCTGCTCGATGTCAGCAGAATCACATTTTTAGACATAAACTCCGAGCACGCCGAAGAGCTGCGGGACCTCGGTCTTCTCCGACGGCCTACACCATCACCGCCCCCCACTACTGCATCTCGCCCACAGCGGAGGCACTACAAGCGGCGTGAGAGGAAGCAGAAGAGGGGTAAGCGCGGAGGTATCCGAGCTAGGCTAGCAGCTAACCCACACAAGCCAGCTATCCCCACCATAGTACTGGCGAACGTATGCTCTTTGGACAATAAACTGGACTACATCCGACTACTTTGCTCTACTCAGAGGACTGTAAGAGACTGTTATGTTTTTGTGTTTACGGAAACATGGCTTAACAACAGCGTACCGGACTGCGCCACTCAGCTCGACCAGCTAACATGCTATCGAGCTGACAGAGCTCTCGTCGAGGGAGGTAAGATCCGCGGTGATGGGCTCTGTGTTTACATCAATGATGCATGGTGCCGCGACGCTGTTGTGGTCTGCAAACACTGCTCACCCCTGGTGGAGTTTATGATTATTATGTGCCGGCCGTTCTATCTACCGAGGAAATATACAGCCATACTGCTCATTGCTGTATACATCCCTCCCAGCTCCAACAACAGGAGTGAGGCACTAAATGATCTGTACCAGCACACCAGTGAGCAGCAGACAGCCCACCCAGATGCTTTTCTCATCTTGGCTGGGGATTTCAACCATGCAGACTTAAAGTGTGTTCCCAAAAATACACCAACACATAGATTTTCCAACAAGGGGAAAAAATACTCTGGACTTTGTTTACACCACCCAGAGAGAAGCTTACAAGGCCCTCCCCCTCCTCGGAGCCTCAGACCACATCACTGTCATGCTAATGCCTGCATACAGACCACTCGTTAAAGTCATCAAACCAATACACAAACAGATACAAGTGTGGCCGGAAGGGTCGTCAGAGGCACTTCAAGACTGTTTTGACACCACTGACTGGGATATGTTTAAGCAGGCTGCCACAAACAACAACAGTACAGACCTCCAAGAGTACTCAGAGACTGTCACTGCCTACATCACCAAGTGCATTGATGATGTAATGGTCACAAAGTCTATCACTGTCCGGGCCAACCAGAAGCCGTGGCTGACAGGGGAAGTCTACAGACTTCTGAAGGCTCTGAATGCTGCCTTTAGAGCTGGAGATGAGGAGGGCCTGAAGACAGCTAGGGCCAACCTATCCCGTGGCATCAGAGAGGCCAAGAGACAGTACTCCAGGAGGATAGCCCATCGTTTCAGCGACAGCAGAGACACTCGGAGCCTGTGGCAGGGGATACAGACCATTACGGACTACAAGCCCCCACCACAGACCTGTGACAGCACCATCCCCCTGCTGAATGAGCTGAATGCCGCCTTTGCTCGCTTTGAGGCACAAAACAGCACCGCTGCACAGAAGACTCCACCTCCTCCCGGCGACCAGGTGATGACGCTGTCCCCGGACAGCGTGAGGAGATCCCTCTGCAGGATCAATGCACGCAAAGCTCTGGGTCCTGACAACATTCCTGGACGTGTACTGAGAGACTGTGCAGTGGAACTCACTGATGTCTTCACAGACATTTTCAACATCTCACTAAGTCAGGCTGTTGTCCCCACATGCTTCAAAGCTACCACCATCATTCCAGTCCCGAAGAAGTCATCTCCATCCTGCTTCAATGACTATCGTCCAGTAGCACTCACTCCTATTCTCATGAAGTGCTTTGAATGGCTAGTCATGCAACACATCAAGTCTGTCCTCCCCCCCCTCCATGGACCCCTTCCAGTTTGCATATAGGTCCAACCGCTCGACCGATGATGCCATCACCACTGCCCTCCACCCAGCCCTCACACATCTGGACAAAAAAGACTCGTATGTCAGGATGCTGTTCATAGACTTCAGTTCAGCATTCAACACAATCATCCCTCAACAGCTCACTCACAAATTGGTCCAGCTGGGGCTCAACACCTCTCTGTGCAACTGGCTGTTGGAATTCCTGACCGGGAGACCTCAGGCAGTACGGGTCGGCATTAACATATCCAGCAACATCACACTGAACACAGGGGCCCCCCAAGGATGTTTGCTGAGCCCCCTCCTCTTCACTCTGCTAACCCACGACTGCACACCGTCACACAACTCTAACCTTTTCATTAAGTTTGCGGATGACACGACTGTGGTGGGTCTCATTAGCAACAGAGATGAGACAAACTACAGGAGCGAGGTGAGCCGCCTGGCTGGATGGTGCAGTGACAACAATCTCTCTCTGAATGTGGAGAAGACGAAGAAGATTGTTGTTGACTTCAGGAGAGTGCACTCTCTGCATGCTCCTCTGACCATCAATGATGTGACCGTGGAGAGAGTGAGCAGCACCAAGTTCCTGGGTGTACACATCACAGAGGACCTCTCCTGGACCAACAACACTGCAGCACTGGCCAAGAAAGCACAACAGCATCTCTACTTTCTCCGCAAACTCAGAAGAGCCAGAGCCCCGGCCCCCATCATGTGCACCTTCTACAGAGGCACCATCGAGAGCATTCTAACTAGCTGCATCACTGTGTGGTATGGCGCTTGCAACGCATCCTGCCGCAAGTCACTTCAACGCATAGTGAGAGCAGCTGAGAAGATTGTTGGTGTCTCTCTCCCCTCCCTCCATGACATTTACAGCACCCGTCTCACCCGCAAAGCCCTCTGCATTGCAGGTGATCCCACCCACCCGACACACAGCTTTTTCAGCCTGCTGCCATCAGGGAGGAGACTGCGGAGTCTCCAGGTGAGGACCAGCAGACTGAAGGACAGCTTCATACATCAGGCTGTCAGGAAGCTGAACTCCCTCCCGTCCTTGCCCCCCTCCCCTCTTTTACCCCACGCAACACTCTGAACTCTGACACTACGACCCCCAGCTCCCCACATCCCCAGGACCTTCCCCCCCACTTACAAACTGCGACCCGCACCAGTCACTTTGTGCAGCATTGGACTGATCACTACCTCATCCAGCATTGACTGCAAACTACCTCTTCTGACAGTCTGATAAAAGACTGTTCTCTCGTCACTTTAACAAACTGATAAGCTCTTTTTTGCACTACACATATATCTGCACAGTTTTGTTTTATTTAACTGGTTTGCACTCTATCTGCCATGTGCCTCATGCCACCTTATCTATCTCTTATCTATCTCTTTTTTTCTACAATGTCCTCATTTGTATATCTGTATAGTTGTATGTACATATGTTTAAACTGTATTCATCTGTATTTGAACATTACTGTCAGTGTTTAATGTTAACTGTATGCACCAAGAGTCTGAGAGTAACGCAATTTCAATTATCTGTATGTATGTGCTGTACATGTGGAAGAATTGATAATAAAGCAGACTTGACTTGACTTGAATATTCACTTGACAAGCTTGTGCATCTGTCCCACCGCTAGTTGCTTTGTGCTCTGCTCTCCCCTATATATATACACTGATACTGATACTTTTTGGTTTTGACCAAATAATGAACAGTAATGGAGTAATGGAGTTAGACAAACCATATTTTTATACAAACCACATACAAGCCTCTCCTACAAATGGGCACTGATTGTATGTTCGTCGGACCAACCGTTCCTGTGCAGTATCGCCAAAAGTGCCAGGAGTAAAATGTTACTATTTACCCCGTGGACGGGGCTAGTTGTAACAGACAGAGGATTAGTTAAACCCTAATGGGACGGCTGTATCGCCGGCGATACCAACTCGTTTTTTTTAAGACCAGTGCAAAAAACATTAAAAATACTCCGTCGATTTTGGTCGTACAGATAAGTGTTATACATCAATTGAAACTTTGAAGTGTCTATTTTTTTTGTGTACACTCACAAATACAACAAAACTTTGTGGTTTTGGAAAAAAAAAAGAAGAAAAGAAACAGGATGCGCTCTCTGTCTTCTCCATCTCCGCGAGCTGCTCTTCAAAAAACGTCACTAAAATGAAGTGTAACTCAGCGAAAACTCAACACACAGACATGGGAGTTATATCTATAGAAAGCTGGAAGTGTCTACTTTCAAATGAAGTAAGTCTTATGAAACCAACACGATGTTCAGTCTGTCCCGTCTAACTCATTATTTCTAATGCGATCCCGCCCCCTCGCGTTCATATGTAAATAGCCGCGTGAGCCACGTGCTCGTGGAGACGCCCAAAAACAAAGCCAGATGTTCCTCGCGCTAACATTACTGTTCGTTTCTGGAAGAAGACACGCTGAATAGAAGCTGGATTCGCCTCAAAATAAGAGAAGAGCGATCTGATGAGTAAGTAATGTTTCTTTTTTTGCATTAGTTAACGTGTTATTGTGACTCAAGCTTGAACGCGTTTATTTTTTTTTCTCAAACGACAACATGCTGAATGCTACACTGTTTAGAAAAATGTTTAATGTTCACAAACGGATTTAATAGCGTGCTAAACGATAATAATTAGTTTCTCAGATATAAAATATCCTTTTTTATAGTACAAAGTACATCTTTTGTAGTACAAAGCCATACATACTAGGCTATATGACTACAAAATCATAGTTCGTTTTTTCTAAACAATAATAATTAGTTTCTCAGATATAAAATGTATTTTTTTGTTTACGATAGTACAAAGAATGCGTGAGTCTATAAAACATATATATAAAAAGATGCTCCTGATATTATCATGCTCGCAAATGTTTTGGTTGTTTGTATTTTTTTGAATCAGATACCTGCACCACAGATGAATCCTGATGACCTTCTTCAAACTCAGAATCAGATGTCCAACTACACTGATATTATATGGTAAAACAAGCTCCTTGACCACTGATTATGATTTTTTTCTTCTTGAATCCATGGAAAGTAGCAGAAACACTTAAATAACACACGTAAATATCAGGCATGATTTACTTGTGTCACTTGTTGAACAGAATCTGTTGCAGGAATGACTCAAAGTCTGTTCACATCTCTGTGGTTAGATCAGTGTGCGCAATAATGTGTCTTTGACCTTCATTATGTATGTTTTGATTATACGGTGTTGTAAATAAAATACAAATAATTAAAAAAAAACATTTGTTCAATCTCCTCACATTCTCTCTTACCTGCCTCAAAGTCAGTCACACTGATGGGCCATTAGCAGCTTTAGGGGAGGGCCCTTTGTGTCTCAGGTGAGAATCACTTAATATTCAAGGACATTGTCACTCCCTCGCATACAGGCTTTCAATCACAAAACATGTCTTAAAAATTTTCAATCAATGTATTGTTTTCTGTGAATGAGTAAGCAGAATGATTCTCACTTAATTGTGAAGTAAATATTCTAGCTGACAAGACTGATTACTCAAAAGTCTTATTCAGGACTATTTAGTGTGGGTTTTATGGCCTTATTTCAGCTACATTTTTTTTCCCAAAACTTACTAACCACGCATAATATTTTTTTTCTAAAAAAATACAAACATGTACATCCATCTTGGTCACATAATATTGTAGCAAAGTTTGTGCTGAAAACAAATACAAATACATGTTGGTCAATAGTATGTTATAAGTAGCTGAAATAAGCACAAATATCAGGACATGTCAAAACCTCTCAAGGGCCCCAAAATCACCTCAGACCCCTGAGGGTTAAAACAACAGCGGTTGGGTAAGTGCATTTATTCAGCGATCACAATCACAAACAATACAGTTGAGATCTCATGACAGAACACAGACCGGCTCAGTGACTTCCACAATGAAGAGCGAGTGCGTGCTCATGGTTGCCAGATTGAACAAACCACATAAATGAAAGCTGGCGTAGAGGCATGTACAGCAGCACTTATCTTTAAAATAGAAAGAGATTTTGGTAAAGTTAAAAGCTGGGTGATGTCTTCTGTAATGTCTTCAGTGGTGATGCAGGCAGTTGCACTGTGTTTAAATTGATTTAAGTGATAGTAAAGATATTTAAACTTATTACAAAGTACTTTTATTTCAAATAAATGCTGTTCTTTAACTGAGAACCATTATACCAATAATAAAACCATTATTAATAATTGATCACAAATAATAACTGATAATTAAGCAGCAAATTAGGCAGCATTAGAATGATTTCTGAAGGGACACTGAAGACTGGAGTAATGATGCTGAAAATTCAGCTTTGATCACAGAAATAATAATTAAAACATCCTAAATAGAAAACCACTATTTTAAGTGTAATATTTCATAATATCAGGCTATTGTTTTACTGTATTTTTGATCAAATAAACTCAAGTTTCTTTCAAATAAATAAATAAATAAAAAGCCTTAATTATTTCAAACTTTTAACCACCAGTGTGTATATAAAATAGGCTAATGCATGTGAATTAATAAGCAAATTGTATTTTTTTTTTATTTCAATCAGAAATTTGACTGTGCCCAATAAACACAAAATTTCACATTTTTATTACAACTTGCACTTACCTTTGGAATGGCACCAATATTTTGAATTATGGCGTGAAACATAAAAGTGGGCTCTTATTTCTCTTCTTGATTTTTGTTCAACGCACAGAGCATGTCATCAAGGAACATCTGTCACAGACTCCTGGAAAACATTTTCAACCACAAGTTCCTATATATGGGATATGTACAGCTCTGTTTGAAATGAGAGCTACATTCATGGAGCAAATCCTAACCCGTAATGTAATTTAGTAAACATTTTGGCACAAAAAATGTCTGTGTTGCTAATGAGTTTAGAAAAGGGACATATTACTACAGCAGAAAATGCAACTAATAACTACTATTAAAACTACTTATTGGACTAATAAGTATAACATTACTTTAGTTAACATCGGTGCATTTTTGTGTTCACTTATGAGAAGGATGAGGTGAATGGATGAGCTGTAATTTGTTTAGAGGTTAGACAAATTGTCTTAATTTGACCATCGTACTAAAGCATTGCTACAGAATACAACAGTTAATGCAACTGAAGCTTAACATACTTGTATATGATAACCTTTGATGAAATTATGAGGGTTGTGAATCAAAAATGATGTTCAGTTGAGTGTAGAGCAACATTCAAGCACGCAGACATGCAATTCCAAGTTCTTGTGTGGTCTTGAGCTATCAGCCTGTAATTTAAAGGCTATTTTTTTTATAATATACAGACAACATTGGGAGATACAGAATAAGAACAAGAATATGTAAATATTTATTTAAACATGAAATCATACACATTTAAAAAGCATAATCTCAGTCATTCATGAGAAACGTACAGTTCTACTGTCATAGAATGTCAACAAACAATCTGGGAGAAATTCTGAGAAATATGCCTTTATTGTCGTTGTCTTCCAACACTACCTAATTAGTGATCAGTTCTGTAATCATTAGGTAAACAGAGTAGGCTATTGAGAAACACATGTAACAGAAACCATTAATTATTTACAAAATGTGAACAGTCATAGTAGTTTAAGCTTAACGTCGTTCAACTTTGTTACCTGCTTTAAATAATCCAAAAGACAAAACGCGATCTGAGGCACTCACGCTAATAATTTCTGTTACACTCGCCTGTAATTAATGGCCCCGCCCATGATATGGTATCCTGATGAATATTCACGTGAGCGCCACCCAGTGGAACCTGTAACGGGGAGACAGAGGCGTGAGGCATGCAGATCCATCTGCAAGCTTTTATTAATAAACATGGTCAAAACACAGGCAGGGTCGAACAACAGCAAACAGGTATGGCATGGGCAAGACACAAGAGCAGTCCAGTGAGCAGACGGGGTCGATCGGTGGCGAACGTAATCCAGGGGGCAAAACAAAGTGAGATAATCCAAATACGACGGAGCAGAAGACCACCACGGCGGAGCAGAAACCCCTGATAGAGACTGGGTCCTAGGGAAAACTGAGACACAAGAAACAGACAGAGCATATACGGTCTCAAGGACCGAGGCAGGAAACACAAAAAGCTCATAAATGTTCTCCCTGCTGACAACTGAACGAGCAGAAAGTTCATCATTGGACTCATTGGCAAAGACTGGTTGAGTTAACAGTTCACAACTAGATTCACTGACTGAAACCGAACAGGGAAATAGTTCAAAATCTGGCTCATTGACTGAAACTGGAGAGACAGACAGTTCATAAACAGTTTATTTAGCACTGACAGGGGTAACGGGACAGACATGGAGTGCATCTGTACTTTCTGAGCTCATGACAGGCAGGGTTAAGAGTTCAAAGGCGGGTCTTTGGGCTGTGACAAGGCTACTAGTGCCTACAGGGAGCTCAGGTAAGGTTTCTGGGGTCGTAACTGGACTAGTGGGGCAAATAACAGGTTCATAGATTGAAACTGGATAGACAGATGGTTCAAAAACAGACTCGTTAACTGAAATCAGATAAGCAGACAGCTCAACACGGGATGTATTGACTGGGATAGGGTGAACAGACTATTCAAAATCAGATTAATTTGTAGAGACGAGACGGACAGACAGTTCACAAACAGCCACCATGGCTGATTCAGAACAGGGTGAGAGTTCAGAGATGGCCTCCTCAGCTGGTTCAGAGCCAGACAAAAGTTCATAAGTGGCTTTTGTAGCCGTGACAGGACAAACAGGGAGTTCGCAGACGGCCTGCATAGAAGTGACAGGACGAGGATTCGCAGACGGCATCCTTAGCCATGACAGGACAAGACGACAAGACCTTAACTCTTCCCCTGCACTTTTTTTCGGGCAAGTATGTTCACAGAGGTTTTTAAGGGCCAGTGTGAATAAATCTAGATTTGAATTAAAAGAGACAAGATAGTCACATCTTTTTGGATACGTTTTATTCGTATCCAAAATTATGTGAACATTACGGAGCGCTTAACACTCATATGAGGAGTAATAATAACTTTTGACATGCCAGGAAACCCCTAATAGGGATAAAGGCATCCCGCTATCTCTGTAGCTAAGCTGAATAACCTGAAACGTAAAGACAATAAACGATTGCAACAATATGTGGTTTGTTTTTCAAGCCTTCTCCAGGTAATAAATAAAGTATATGAATGATAAAGTGCTAACTGACATGGCATTAATTACAGTACAGAAGCTATAAAATATATTTTCTGCCTTATTCTGTGATACAAATAGAAAAAGTGTTTTAAGTATTATAAACCAATTTAGCATTATAAACTAATAATCATAAATATATCAAAATATTAGAATACAAATTATTGGTTATTGTCCATTTGTAACATGGAGGCAAGCGTAGTGAAGAACCCATGTGCAGTTTATTTACAGACGTGATCCAAAAAACAAACATCCGAGACTTGACTTGAACAGACTTGACTCACCGACAGCGGGTTACAACATCAATACACGACGAGAGACAATGGCAACATGATGGCTACTTATAGCAAACAAGACCGGTCACATGACAAGAACCAACCCATGAGAGACAAGACACAACTGAGAGTAGCATGACAGGACAATAACCAATCAGAACTGACACAATGAACAAGAGAACCAATGGCATGAATACATGAGGGCAAGGGAAGCATGACACAAACAGGGACCGTGACTAAACTCCAAAATAAAAGACATGAAACAGAACCCAAAACATTTTTTTTTTTACATAAATATTATTATTATTACATTTGACATTTCTGTCCCCTTCTGAAATGATTGCCCCTGCCCTGTAACATAACTGAATATAAAACTTTAGCTATATTCAGTGGTATCTCCCTTTTAGGGCTCAAATAGGTTTTGTGGCTCCACGTGAAATGTATTCGGTGGGAAAGGGGCCAAAATGGCTCTTTAGATGTTGAAGGTTGCAGACGCCTGATTTAGAAGAAATGATTTTAACCATTTTTATGTAAGTTTATTATTCAGACAAAATTGTTTTAAACCCATCAGTGTAATTATTTACAGTCACTGCCCCTTTAAACAAAACAAAGAGAAATTTGATTTTATTTATTGCCTTTATATTCTATGGAGAAAGTGAGATGAAAAAAATATGGATATTTATTCATCATAATAAGATTGAGTTTTAGTTAACAAATTAAAGTGTAGATCTCTCTACAACCACAAATGAAATAATAAACTACAAATTCTTAATGAATTTGAAATATTATAATATGAAGATCAATATCTCAAATGCTCAGTAGTTGGTGTTATAATTGTGATCACTTCACACTTGCTTACATTTAGATATGAGCCAGAAGCTTTTTAACAATATCAGTGGTATTTATAGCTTTGATTGATAACACTTTATTTTAGGGTCTCTTAAATAGTTGCTTATTAGCATGCATATTACTAGAATATTAGCCATTTATTAGTAGCAATTACGCACATATTAATTCTACATGACCTTATTCTACATCCCTAATTGTACTCAATACCTAAACTTAACAATACCTTACTAACTTTTAATAAGCAGCAAATTAGGAATTTATTGAGGAAAAAGTCATAGTTAATAGTGAATAATAAGTGTTCCCTATTCTAAAGTGTTACCCTTTGATTTATGCTTTAAATGAATCCATTATCTGATTGTTTGAATTTGTTTTCTGTGAATTTCTATTATTATTTTTTAGCGCGTGAACGTGACTTTTATTTTGGTGAGGTGACGTCATAAGGCCGCGTCGCGCTCCTGCTTCCGTGTTTCTGCTGAAGAAAGGTTTGTGTTTATTCATTTAAGGAGTTTAAACCAAAAATAACTCTCTCTGACAATTAAATTGAGAGCTGTGAAACGAGTTAATGGTTATGTAACACTGTAATACTTCTAACAACAATAACGAACGGTTTTTGTGAGTAAACATGAGGAACAGAAGCAGTCTCTGTTCATCACAAACACACTGTTCACGATAAACAAATAGAGATGAAAACAAAAACAGCTGGATTTCAAGTTGTTAAGATTCTGCATAATTTGCATTCTGAACTAGTGTGCTGACTACTGAACTAGTGTGCTGACTACTGAACTAGTGTGCTGACTACTGAACTAGTGTGTGCTGACTACTGAACTAGTGTGTGCTGACTACTGAACTAGTGTGTGCTGACTACTGAACTAGTGTGTGCTGACTACTGAACTAGTGTGCTGACTACTGAACTAGTGTGCTGACTACTGAACTAGTGTGTGCTGACTCCCTTACTAGTGTGCTGACTACTGAACTAGTGTGCTGACTACTGAACTAGTGTGCTGACTACTGAACTAGTGTGCTGACTACTGAACTAGTGTGTGCTGACTACTGAACTAGTGTGCTGACTACTGAACTAGTGTGTGCTGACTACTACTGAACTAGTGTGTGCTGACTACTGAACTAGTGTGCTGACTACTGAACTAGTGTGCTGACTACTGAACTAGTGTGCTGACTACTGAACTAGGGAGCTGACTACTGAACTAGTGTGCTGACTACTGAACTAGTGTGCTGACTACTGAACGTGTGTGCTGACTACTGAACTAGTGTGTGCTGACTACTGAACTAGTGTGCTGACTACTGAACTAGTGTGCTGACTACTGAACTAGGGAGCTGATTACTGAACTAGTGTGCTGACTACTGAACTAGTGTGCTGACTACTGAACTAGTGTGCTGACTACTGAACTAGGGAGCTGACTACTGAACTAGTGTGCTGACTACTGAACTAGTGTGCTGACTACTGAACTAGGGAGCTGATTACTGAACTAGTGTGCTGACTACTGAACTAGGGAGCTGATCAAGACTGACTGACTCTTACTAGTGTGCTGACTACTGAACTAGTGCGCTGTCTACTGAACTAGTGTGCTGACTACTGAACTAGTGTGCTGACTACTGAACTAGTGTGCTGACTACTGAACTAGGGAGCTGATTACTGAACTAGTGTGCTGACTACTGAACTAGGGAGCTGATCAAGACTGACTGACTCTTTTTCTAGTGTGCTGACTACTGAACTAGTGCGCTGTCTACTGAACTAGTGCGCTGTCTACTGAACTAGTGTGCTGACTACTGAACTAGGGAGCTGATCAAGACTGACTGACTCTTTTTCTAGTGTGCTGACTACTGAACTAGTGCGCTGACTACTGAACTAGTGCGCTGTCTACTGAACTAGTGCGCTGTCTACTGAACTAGTGCGCTGTCTACTGAACTAGTGTGCTGACTACTGAACTAGTGCGCTGTCTACTGAACTAGTGTGCTGACTACTGAACTAGTGTGCTGACTACTGAACTAGGGAGCTGACTACTGAACTAGTGCGCTGACTACTGAACTAGTGTGCTGACTACTGAACTAGTGTGCTGACTACTGAACTAGTGTGCTGACTACTGAACTAGGGAGCTGATTACTGAACTAATGTGCTGACTACTGAACTAGGGAGCTGATTACTGAACTAGTGAGCTGACTATTGAACTAGGGAGCTAATTACTGAACTAATGTGCTGACTACTGAACTAGGGAGCTGATTACTGAACTAATGTGCTGACTACTGAACTAGGGAGCTGATTACTGAACTAGGGAGCTGACTACTGAACTAGTGTGCTGACTACTGAACTAGTGTGCTGATTACTAAACTAGTGTGCTGACTACTGAACTAGTGTGCTGACTACTGAACTAGTGTGCTGATTATTACTGAACTAGTGTGCTGCTGACTACTGAACTAGGGAGCTGATCAAGACTGACTGACTCTTACTAGTGTGCTGACTACTGAACTAGTGCGCTGTCTACTGAACTAGTGTGCTGACTACTGAACTAGTGTGCTGACTACTGAACTAGTGTGCTGACTACTGAACTAGGGAGCTGACTACTGAACTAGGGAGCTGATCAAGACTGACTGACTCTTTTTCTAGTGTGCTGACTACTGAACTAGTGCGCTGTCTACTGAACTAGTGTGCTGACTACTGAACTAGTGTGCTGACTACTGAACTAGGGAGCTGACTACTGAACTAGGGAGCTGACTACTGAACTAGTGCGCTGACTACTGAACTAGTGCGCTGACTACTGAACTAGTGTGCTGACTATTGAACTAGGGAGCTGATTACTGAACTAATGTGCTGACTACTGAACTAGGGAGCTGATTACTGAACTAATGTGCTGACTACTGAACTAGGGAGCTGATTACTGAACTAATGTGCTGACTACTGAACTAGTGTGCTGACTACTGAACTAGTGTGCTGACTACTGAACTAGTGTGCTGACTACTGAACTAGTGTGTGCTGACTACTGAACTAGTGTGTGCTGACTACTGAACTAGTGTGCTGACTACTGAACTAGTGTGTGCTGACTACTGAACTAGTGTGTGCTGACTCCCTTACTAGTGTGCTGACTACTGAACTAGTGTGCTGACTACTGAACTAGTGTGCTGACTACTGAACTAGTGTGTGCTGACTACTGAACTAGTGTGCTGACTACTGAACTAGTGTGTGCTGACTACTGAACTAGTGCGCTGACTACTGAACTAGTGTGCTGACTACTGAACTAGTGTGTGCTGACTACTGAACTAGTGTGTGCTGACTACTGAACTAGTGTGCTGACTACTGAACTAGTGTGCTGACTACTGAACTAGTGTGTGCTGACTCCCTTACTAGTGTGCTGACTACTGAACTAGTGTGCTGACTACTGAACTAGTGTGCTGACTACTGAACTAGTGTGCTGACTACTGAACTAGTGTGCTGACTACTGAACTAGTGTGTGCTGACTACTACTGAACTAGTGTGTGCTGACTACTGAACTAGTGTGCTGACTACTGAACTAGTGTGCTGACTACTGAACTAGTGTGCTGACTACTGAACTAGTGTGCTGACTACTGAACTAGTGTGCTGACTACTGAACGTGTGTGCTGACTACTGAACTAGTGTGTGCTGACTACTGAACTAGTGTGCTGACTACTGAACTAGTGTGCTGACTACTGAACTAGTGTGCTGACTACTGAACTAGGGAGCTGATTACTGAACTAGTGTGCTGACTACTGAACTAGTGTGCTGACTACTGAACTAGTGTGCTGACTACTGAACTAGGGAGCTGATTACTGAACTAGTGAGCTGACTACTGAACTAGTGTGCTGACTACTGAACTAGTGTGCTGACTACTGAACTAGGGAGCTGATTACTGAACTAGGGAGCTGATCAAGACTGACTGACTCTTACTAGTGTGCTGACTACTGAACTAGTGCGCTGTCTACTGAACTAGTGTGCTGACTACTGAACTAGTGTGCTGACTACTGAACTAGGGAGCTGATTACTGAACTAGTGTGCTGACTACTGAACTAGGGAGCTGATCAAGACTGACTGACTCTTTTTCTAGTGTGCTGACTACTGAACTAGTGCGCTGTCTACTGAACTAGTGCGCTGTCTACTGAACTAGTGCGCTGTCTACTGAACTAGTGTGCTGACTACTGAACTAGGGAGCTGATCAAGACTGACTGACTCTTTTTCTAGTGTGCTGACTACTGAACTAGTGCGCTGACTACTGAACTAGTGCGCTGACTACTGAACTAGTGCGCTGTCTACTGAACTAGTGCGCTGTCTACTGAACTAGTGTGCTGACTACTGAACTAGTGCGCTGTCTACTGAACTAGTGTGCTGACTACTGAACTAGTGTGCTGACTACTGAACTAGGGAGCTGACTACTGAACTAGTGCGCTGACTACTGAACTAGTGTGCTGACTACTGAACTAGTGTGCTGACTACTGAACTAGTGTGCTGACTATTGAACTAGGGAGCTGATTACTGAACTAATGTGCTGACTACTGAACTAGGGAGCTGATTACTGAACTAATGTGCTGACTACTGAACTAGGGAGCTGATTACTGAACTAGTGAGCTGACTATTGAACTAGGGAGCTAATTACTGAACTAATGTGCTGACTACTGAACTAGGGAGCTGATTACTGAACTAATGTGCTGACTACTGAACTAGGGAGCTGATTACTGAACTAGGGAGCTGACTACTGAACTAGTGTGCTGACTACTGAACTAGTGCGCTGTCTACTGAACTAGTGTGCTGACTACTGAACTAGTGTGCTGACTACTGAACTAGTGTGCTGACTACTGAACTAGGGAGCTGACTACTGAACTAGGGAGCTGATCAAGACTGACTGACTCTTTTTCTAGTGTGCTGACTACTGAACTAGTGCGCTGTCTACTGAACTAGTGTGCTGACTACTGAACTAGTGTGCTGACTACTGAACTAGTGTGCTGACTACTGAACTAGGGAGCTGACTACTGAACTAGGGAGCTGACTACTGAACTAGTGCGCTGACTACTGAACTAGTGCGCTGACTACTGAACTAGTGTGCTGACTATTGAACTAGGGAGCTGATTACTGAACTAATGTGCTGACTACTGAACTAGGGAGCTGATTACTGAACTAATGTGCTGACTACTGAACTAGGGAGCTGATTACTGAACTAGTGAGCTGACTATTGAACTAGGGAGCTAATTACTGAACTAATGTGCTGACTACTGAACTAGGGAGCTGATTACTGAACTAATGTGCTGACTACTGAACTAGGGAGCTGATTACTGAACTAGGGAGCTGACTACTGAACTAGTGTGCTGACTACTGAACTAGTGTGCTGACTACTGAACTAGTGTGCTGATTACTAAACTAGTGTGCTGACTACTGAACTAGTGTGCTGACTACTGAACTAGTGTGCTGATTATTACTGAACTAGTGTGCTGATTATTACTGAACTAGTGTGCTGATTGTTACTGAACTAGTGTGCTGCTGACTACTGAACTAGTGTGCTGATTATTACTGAACTAGTGTGCTGATTATTACTGAACTAGTGTGCTGATTATTACTGAACTGGTGTGCTGACTACTGAACTAGTGTGCTGACTACTGAACTAGTGTGCTGATTATTACTGAACTAGTGTGCTGATTATTACTGAACTAGTGTGCTGATTATTACTGAACTAGTGTGCTGATTATTACTGAACTAGTGTGCTGACTACTGAACTAGTGTGCTGATTATTACTGAACTAGTGTGCTGATTATTATTGAACTAGTGTGCTGATTATTACTGAACTGGTGTGCTGACTACTGAACTAGTGAACTAGTGTGCTGACTACTAAACTAGGGAGCTGATTACTGAACTAGTGTGCTGACTACTGAACTAGTGAGCTGATTATTAGGGATGCAACGATACCATTTTTTCAGATCCGATCCGATCCGATCCAGAAAGTTCTGAGTATCGGCCGATTCCGATCCGATCCCGATCCTAGCACAGTTTTTTTGTTTTTTTTATAAATCAATGTTGAGTTTCTATACTTCTGTGTCACCCTTTTGTGTGTTAAACACAAGCTAATAGACAATTTAATTTTAATGAAAAATAACATGAAAATATATAGGGGCTGTTTACACCTGGTCACTTCATGCGTTTTGTAATATAAATCTGATCTCTCAAAACACTTCAGGAGGAGGTCTGGGACGAAACTGGACATGTGTAAATGCATCTGGTTGTTGAAACCACATATGTGAATTTTACTCCTCCCAAAATATTAAAATAATAACTGTGTGAGACCGTGTTATAGGCTATATGACATTTTAGTCAGATATGACACTAATGCAACAAGCGTCACTGCGGAGGAGCAGCTGAGTATTTCTTCAACAAGCAGACGTGCAAACTGCCGCGAATGAAACTGAAAGAAAGACGCAGACGCTCAACACAATCATCTTCATTAACAGTATAAGACAAGCTTATCTTTCCAGTGCTGATGCTGCGCGCTCTCATATTGCGGTCTTTGATCTTGAAATGAGCTGATAATTAATAAAATGCAGCACTTTTGATTTCGTTGACGTGAACTTCATTACATTTAAATATAGCGTGGGAATTGAAGATCGGATTTATATCCATTTATGTGGCCAAGTGTAAATGGAAAAGCTTAAACAAATCAGATAGATATCAGATCAGAGAAAACGCATGACATGACCAGGTGTAAACAGGCCCATTCATAATCTATGACAAAAATACTATAAGGGAGATTTTAAACTAGGTTAGTGGATAATTTAGCAGCAAAAGTTATTCTAGAAAAATCATGAGTGCTCAATTTTATAAAATCTAAACATTTAGTGAAATAATATTATTTAGTGGGGAACAAATAAAAGTGAATATGTGAAGAACTAAATCTGGTAAAATGTTACACATTGCTCTTTGTATTGTTCTAAAATACATTAATGAAAACAAGTAAATGTATTTATTTATAAATATAAACTACAAAATTAAAATACATTTCTTTTAAATATATAGCACAGTAATGAAGGCAGCAACATATGATAGAGGAGTCCTGCCTCCATTACTGTGCTATACATTAGATTATTAATAGCCTTGATAGGACAGTACAAGAAACGCTATAAATAATATTTCATTGCGCAAAAGTATTATAATATGAACAGCTCCGCTTATGCGCATCCCGTGTGCAGAATAATGCGCTTGAAGCAGCACGGAGTCACAGCACGCAGATGTTCAAAACAGAGGGAAGAGAGATTGATGCGTAGCTTATTAAATCTGCGCGATAGTTTATTGAGCCTTTTCTTTTAACGGTTTTAAATCTCAGTTATTGAGCGCTCTTGAAGAGAGTTTCATTGTTTTGACTGTAGTAAACGAACGCAACACGCAGTTTGAGCGCTGAACGGAGGATAACAGACAGACGCAACAGAGAGAAGAGTTTACCTGAACTTCAATTTAACGACTTAAATATTCATCTGTATCTCACATTAAACTATGAAACGGCTTCAGAACACTTGGACTTGGACTCTATGGTGCTTTATAATGCTTTTGTGCTTTCGTGGGGCTTAACAATAACACAGAATAGTATACACACAATATCGGATTTGGATCGGTCTCGTCTCACCGATACCCGATCCGCGGAAAATGACTGGATCGGAGCCGATACCGATACTGAGTATCGGATCGGTGCATCCCTACTGATTATTGAACTAGTGTGCTGATTACTGAACTAGTGTGCTGACTACTGGACTAGGGAGCTGATTACTGAACTAGTGTGCTGACTACTGAACTAGTGTGCTGACTACTGAACTAGTGTGCTGACTACTGAACTAGGGAGCTGATTACTGAACTAGTGTGCTGATTACTGAACTAGGGAGCTGACTACTGAACTAGGGAGCTGACTACTGAACTAGTGTGCTGACTACTGAACTAGTGTGCTGACTACTAAATTAGTGTGCTGACTACTGAACTAGTGTGCTGACTACTGAACTAGTGTGCTGATTTACTGAACTGGTGTGCTGATTATTACTGAACTAGTGTGCTGATTATTACTGAACTGGTGTGCTGACTACTGAACTAGTGAACTAGTGTGCTGACTACTGAACTAGTGTGCTGACTACTGAACTAGTGTGCTGACTACTGAACTAGTGTGCTGACTACTGAACTAGGGAGCTGATTACTGAACTAGTGTGCTGACTACTGAACTAGGGAGCTGACTACTGAACTAGGGAGCTGACTACTGAACTAGTGTGCTGACTACTGAACTAGGGAGCTGATTACTGAACTAGGGAGCTGACTATTAATGAACTAGTGTGCTGACTACTGAACTAGTGTGCTGACTACTGAACTAGTGTGCTGACTACTGAACTAGTGTGCTGACTACTGAACTAGGGAGCTGATTACTGAACTAATGTGCTGACTACTGAACTAGGGAGCTGAATACTGAACTAGTGTGCTGACTACTGAACTAGTGTGCTGACTACTGAACTAGTGTGCTGATTACTGAACTAGTGTGCTGACTACTGAACTAGGGAGCTGATTGAGACACACACAGAGATCTGTCTGTTAATTATTCTCATCTTAAACACACAGAAAAACTCCTGCTGAAGCACACGGTTATAAAGATGGTGTTTATTAAAGAGGAGAGTGAAGACGTGAAGATTGAAGATTTCAAACATGAAGATACTGAAGCACAACAAACAGAGATGATGTATATTATAGAAGAGAGTGGAGACGTGATGATTGAAGGAATTACTGAGCAACAATCAGAGATGATGTTTATTATAGAAGAGAGTGGAGAGGTGATGATTGTAGAAAATACAGAGCAACAAACAGAGATGATGTATATTATAGAGGAGACGATTGAAGTCAAAAAAGAAGATACTGAGGAACAAACAGAGATGATTATTAAAGAGGAGAGTGAAGACGTGAAGAATGAAGTCAAACAAGAAGATACTGAAGAACAAACAGGTCGGTTTCATCAGTCATTCTGTGTCATGAATCTCTTTATCTCACACATTAAATGACGATAAACAGTAAATAGCCAAAACAAAACAAGTATTTTGTGTAACATTAAGCCCAGTATCTACTTCTGAATTAAAAACAATGAAACCCATTAATTTCTATCACTTAGTTTTGCAACAGTATCTGGGTCAATGACGTGACGCTAATTGTTTTTGTGTCCGTATGGTTTAATTAAATTTTAAAGGGTTAAAATTTCAAAATAAATGTGCAAAGTAATTGCATACATTCGCTTTTTTTGTGGACCAAGTCTAAAATGGTTTTAATTCATTTTGAGTGAATATTTGGGGGATAATTTCAAAATTGTCAATGCGGTGTAACCGTAAAAACTTTGTACCAAATAATTGATCTTGTTTAAAAAAGGTGAAATTCTCAAAACACCAGATCAGCTAGTTTGGCATAATCTTACATTAGTACTATTTAATAGTAAATAAAAGTAAATGGAGCACCATTGTTCTGATTATTATAATTAATTTGGGGAATTATGCGAGTCAAGTCAAATTCCTTGAGTGTCAAGGCGGTTTAACCACCATTCAAGAAGCCGTTTTGTTAATATTTTGCAACAAGATCAAGTGACAGGAAATTATATCACAGAGAAGGACCTCTTGTGATACTAACTGCTGCATGCATTCTCTTTAAAATGTGAGATAATTTGACATTTTTAGGGTATGGTCAGGTATTCTTAGGCATACATGTCAAATGGTATGACCTCAGGAATACATTGATAATTCATCATTATTATAAAAATTAGTTAGAACTTTAAAAGTTACATTTGAAATATTCCTACCAAGGCCATGTACTTACATAGGTGTCCATGACAATGCCTGTCAAATTTGATTTTTTTTTTTTTTAAATTGAAATGTCAAGTGGTGTAACCGGTTACACCATTTGACTGCTATTACAAGCCTGTCTGTTAGGGGCCAATTTAGTCAAATATCACTAGTTTATGATGCTGATTAAAGATGTAATATAAACTAACCTACTATTTTAAATTATTTTTAAGTGTTTTAATGTCCTGGCTCTTCCAAGCATTATAATGAATGTGTGATATTCAATAGTCAAATAGAAGTCCAATAAACTGTATCCATCCATCATAAAAAAAGTGATCCAGATGGCTCCGGGGGTTAATAAAGGCCTCCTGAAGCGAATCAATGTGCTTTTGTAAGCAAAATATCCATATTTAAAACTTTAGCTTCTGCTAACCGTCGGATGCGCGTTGACGAGAGAGTGGTGTTCCAGCAGATGATGTAGGATGTAGCGTAAGCTCTGGTGAGAAGTGACGAATGCGGAGAGAGTGGAACAAAACACGGGTCACAAATTAGAAGTACAAAACGAGGATTTGTAAAGAAAAATGTCGAACAGTTTTTTTTTTTTTAATTTTTGGGTGAATTATCCCTTTAAGCTATATATAGTATCATGTAATATGTACATACATAAATGATTAAAAAATGTGGCAGAAGGAAGTGGGAGTCTATATCTGAACATAAATTCACTGATAAAAAAATTTACGCAAAGTAACAGTCTGTAAAATACAATTCATTAAATTTCTGATATTTTATAATTAATATGATATAACAGAGCCCCTTTTTCCCCAAATAGATGCCACAATACAGTACAAAATTACAATAAGAAAATTAAATATACGAGTCGAGTTCACCGTTCATCACTGATTTCTTGTCAGATATTGTTTCTTAAAAGTAATTACAATAGCAGACATGTTCACTGTTCATTACTATGATAATTTCGTGTTGCCAGATTTTTTTTTTTTGACATTGAAAAAAAAAAAGCACTTCAGCTGAACTTGTTGACAGTCATGCTTGATTTTCAGTGTCAGTTTCTTCAACAAACAATGGCCTTTGGCTGTAGAAGCAACATGGACAAGTGATGTAACTGGTTTGTCAATTGGCGTAACCAGTATTTTTCATAAAAAATATAATTATATACAGGGTAATTAACCTGGAATAAAATGTAATCATCTAGTTTAGTATTTTGCAAAACGCCTTAAAATGTACATTTAGAGATAACTAATAAAACAATTTAAAAAATTGTGTGATATTTTAAAATGAAGTATTTATATCCGAGTAAGCTTACATGCAATCTTGGTGGATAAAATATTTAATATTTCTCATTCTTTGGCGGTTACACCATTTGACATTTTCATGTACATTCAGTCTTAACTTTTGTAAAAAAATGGTGCATATGTTATTTTTAATTACATAAAATCAACATAAACATGCCGTGTACATTTTAAAATGCCTGAAGCATGCTTTTAAAACATGTTTTAAATGTATTTTTTTTTTTATTTCTCATCTTGCCAACCCCTTTTTGTCACTGACCCATCTACCAGTACACTTGCAAAAAGCAAAAGTGTGAATGTGAGTGAGATTTGTTGTCTATAATTTATTTATTTCTTTTTTATTGTCATCCTCACAATCACTTTATTAATGCAGGGTCTTGTAAACATTCCTTTCTCTCCAGACATGAATAACTGATTAAAACCCCTTTACTCTTCAAAATCCTAACATTTAAAAGGAAATGAGACTGAAAAAGATTTTCTCCTTTTGAGAAAAATGTATTAAACACCGTTTTTATTTGTCACATTTTCCAGTGATGCACATGGAAGCTGACAATATTCAAAACTTCACAGAACAGCTGAGAGGACAGTATTTGTCTAGTATGTTACATATGAGGGTCTGTCTGTAGTTAATCAGTTCTCTTGGTTCAGTCTTTGGGTTATAGTCCTGCACAAGACAGTTTTCTGGATCCCGCTCGCGCTGAATTTCTCACCGTTGCCCATCGCGCTCAAGAGTAGAGCCGTAATGTAATTATTTGCAGTTACAAGTTTAACGGGTGTTTTTGGAGTAAAATCAATTTCTCCTTAAGATTACTTCCTCTTTTTGGCCGTGTTACATTTCTCTGTGTCATAAACTCTAGTGGAAGGCTTCTAAACATGTTCATTTGTTTGTTGCGTATCCAAATAAAAGGATTACATGCCGAGAGACTTGCGATCTTCTTTTATTCTTATAAAGTGCAAAAAAGTGCATGTTAAAATCAACAAACGTTTCGGTCACACAGGACCTTCCTCAGTGTTCACACACTATTGAAACGGTTCATTTTCCTATTAATTTTCCACATCTCAACACACGTGTATCTAATCAATTCAATTAATGAATCCGTAACAGACCATTTAGCCTACTTCATTGGCAATTTACAAATATATCCAGAGGAGATCTAGAAAGATACAAAATCTAAAAAAATATCAATCAAAATCTCCATACAATCCAACATAATATAATTGACCAACATGTGAACAAAAAAAAAAAACAAATACATTATTTAAAAAAAACTAGACGAATTGAAATCTTCATTCAAACCATTTGGTTGTACGGTGTTAAGACAAAAAAATCCAATTAGTTTCAGTTTGTGATAATTTACATTCCAAATTCATATGACGACACTTCAGAAGTATTATATATATTCCACAAAATGACAGTTCATTAACTTAATGATTTAACTCGGTGAAATATCAGGCAACAGGCGATTTACTGTCGGCTCTATTTATGGTACTTCTGTGTTCATTAATACGAAATCTTAATTGTCGATTGGTCTTCCCCACATATTGAAGACCACAAGGACAGGAAAGTAAATTTATTACATTGAAATTAAAATGTATTTCTTGTCGTCCAACCAGTCTAATTTCAAATTCTTGATTCCTAGAATAATTCACAAATGTATTCACTTTTTTAGATTAAGACAAGCCAAACAATGTCTACATTGAAAAAATCCCAATGGCCCTTTGATTATTTTTGGATGCATTTCAGAGGTAGCTGTATCAAAATAAAATTTCATTTTGAAGAATAGCTAGGGTATTTATGTTTATATATTCCTTATGATGAAAATTCATTAGCTTAGCCTATTTGTTATGAAGTTAATTTACAACCTCAAATCAGAAAAAGTTGGGACAGTATGGAAAACGCAAATAAAAAAAGAAAGTAGTGATTTCTAAATTTACTTTGTCTTGTGTTTCATTGCAGACAATATGAACAAAATATTTCATGTTTTGTCTGGTCAACTTCATGTCATTTGTAAATATACATCCTTTCCTGTCATTCAGACCTGCAACATTCCAAAAAAAGTTGGGACAGGAGCAATTTAGGGCTAGTAATGAGGTAAATTGGTTAAATAATGATATGATTTGAAACAGTTGATGTCAACAGGTGATTGTAATTATGATTTGGTACAAAAGCAGCATCCAAGAAAGGTCTAGTCCTTTAGGAGCAAAGATGGGCCGAGGATCGCCAGTTTGCCAACAAATACGTGAGAAAATTATTGAAATGTTTAAAAACAATGTTCCTCAAAGAAAGATAGGAAGAGATTTGGACATTTCACCTTCAACAGTGCATAACATAATTTCACCTTCAACAGTGCATAACATTCTTTGGCGGTTACACCATTTGACATTTTCATGTACATTCAGTCTTAACTTTTGTAAAAAAATGGTGCATATGTTATTTTTAATTACATAAAATCAACATAAACATGCCGTGTACATTTTAAAATGCCTGAAGCATGCTTTTAAACATGTTTTAAATGTATTTTTTTTTTTATTTCTCATCTTGCCAACCCCTTTTTGTCACTGACCCATCTACCAGTACACTTGCAAAAAGCAAAAGTGTGAATGAGATTTGTTGTCTATAATTTATTTATTTCTTTTTTATTGTCATCCTCACAATCACTTTATTAATGCAGGGTCTTGTAAACATTCCTTTCTCTCCAGACATGAATAACTGATTAAAACCCCTTTACTCTTCAAAATCCTAACATTTAAAAGGAAATGAGACTGAAAAAGATTTAAGACCTTAAGAGATTAAAGATTTAAGACCTTTAAGACCTGAAAAAGACCTTAAATTAAAAGATTTAAGGAATCTGGAGGAATTTCAGTGCGTAAAGGACAAGGGCGCAAGCCTAAGCTGAACAACCGTGATCTCCGATCCCTCAGGCGGCACTGCATCAAGAATCCTCATTCATCTATAAGCGATATCACCACATGGGCTCAGGACTACTTTGGCAAACCTTTGTCAAGTACCACAATATGTAGTTACATCCACAAATGCCAGTTAAAACTGTACTGTGCCAAAAGGAAGCCCTATGTTAACAGTGTCCAGAAGCGCCGTCGACTTCTCTGGGCTCGGAGGCATCTGGGATGGACTATCACACAGTGGAAACGTGTACTGTGGTCAGATGAATCAGTATTTCAGGTATTTTTTTGGGAGGAATGGACGCCGTGTGCTCTGGACCAAAGAAGAAAAGGATCATCCAGACTGTTACCAGCAACAAGTCCAAAAGCCAGGGTCTGTCATGGTATGGGGTTGTGTCAGTGCCCTTGGCAAAGGTAACTTGCACTTCTGTGATGGCACCATTAATGCTGAAAAGTACATAGAGATTTTGGAGCACAATATGCTGCCTTCAAGAAGACATCTTTTCCAGGGACGTCCATGCATATTTCAACAAGACAATGCAAAACCACATTCTGCACACATTACAAAGTCCTGGCTGTGGAGGAAGAGGGTATGGGTACTTGACTGGCCTGCCTGCAGTCCCGACCTGTCTCCAATAGAGAATGTGTGGCGCATTTTGAAGCGCAAAATGCGACAACGAAGACCCCGTACTGTTGCCCACCTTAAGACTTGTTTGCAGGAAGAATGGGACAAAATTACACCTGAAACACTTCATCACTTGGTGTCTTCAGTCCCTAAACGTCTTTTTAGTGTTGTGAAAAGGAATGGCAACATTACAAAGTGGTAAATGCTTTACTGTCCCAACTTTTTTTGGAATGTGTTGCAGGTCTGAATGACAGGAAAGGATGTATATTTACAAATGACATGAAGTTGACCAGACAAAACATGAAATATTTTGTGTTCATATTGTCTGCAATGAAATACAAGTCAAAGTAAATTTAGAAATCATTACTTTCTTTTTTTATTTGCGTTTTCCATACTGTCCCAACTTTTCTGATTTGGGTTGTAAAATTCTTCATAACAAATTTTAAGAAGTTCAAAGTTAAGAATGGAATTAGCCTGTAGTTTAGATATATAGGCTAATTCTATTTTCAATCCAAAACAGTTAACAAAAGTTCACTTCTGGAATTATGTATGTATATTAATAGCTCTATATATAGCTATCTATATAAAACATACGGATAGAAAGACAAACGCTGTGCTGAAAGATGCAAAATATACAATCTTCCAGCCTAGGATGAAGTCATTATGTACAATAATTTGGGAGTCCCAAATTGGGACAAATATAATGTGATTTATGGAAGGCAGCGGCTATTTGCACTGTAAAAGAGCATAATAGGACCCCTTTAAGAAAATATGCTATTTTCACAAAGTCTTGATTTTGTTTTGGGGGTGTACTAGAACATGCTCTCATGCTTGATGGTTCGAAAATCACATTATTTTTCATATAATTCATATTATTACTAGGGATGCAACGATACCATTTTTCCAGAACCGATCCGATACCGATCCAATCTGATACCAGCGCAGTTTTTTTAAATCGATGTAGAATTTCTATACTTCTCTGTGTTGACCTGATCGTTAGTCTTGTGTGTTAAACACAATCTACTACATATAGATAACTTCATTTTAATGAAAAATAACAAATGAAAAAATATATAATCCTAATCTATGACAAAAATACTATTATAAACTAGGTTAGTAGATGATTCAGCAGCAAAAGATACTCTAGAAAAAATCATGGGTGCACAATTTTATAAACCCTAGTGAAACATTGTTATGGAGTAAATTATGCTCAAAAACAGCGTCTTGGTGGTAAAAAAAAACAACACTGTTATAGCATACAGTTTTACAAACAGAATGAGACCATACACGGGAAAACAAGTCTCAGATAAGCGGAATTTAGTTTATTTGAATTTGGCGCTCTCTTGTGACAGCGCGTGACGCACCCTGTGACGCAGCTGTCATCTGACGGGGGCGTAACTTAGCGATCTGCTTTCTTCCAAAAATAACTTATTTTTTTTTCTTCAACATTTTTTGATATATGTGTGTGTTGTGTGAGGAATGTGGCTGTATCTGCATGATTATCATCTGTATGGACACATATCAGCGTGTGATTACTGACTGTATGACCATGTCTGCCAATATCAGTTTATGTCTGGCAATCAGAATATATACTTCAGTATGTACTACATGCAAAGCAATTTTTTTTCTGTTTTCTTTCCCTTTTTTTATTGCTCAAATAATTATTTTTGTATTTTTTAGTGCTCAAATAAATCACTTATATGATGTCTAAAATTCTGTCTATTATTTTATAATTGAAAAACTATGCAGGAATATGTATAATTCTGCGGTGGTTGTTTTTCCTCAAACGGGGAATAAATATTCTCAGAAAAATGATTGCGGTTATCTCATTTTTCATGGTATCTTCTTCAAATTTGAAATATAAACTCATGAGACACGTGGCTTTCAACCCAGTACTTTTCTGGATTGCTCCAGGACTTATTTCATGTATTTGCATATGAAATAAATAAACATTCAGTGTGGAAAAACATTTTTCAAGGCACGTCAGTGTCTATAACTTTTTATCTTTTTGAGCATCATCAACTCTGGATGATGGATATTAAAGATTAGAATGTCTTCTTTCCAAAGATACCTAAATTGTGTGTGTAGCACACTTTGTCAGGAACTGTTACCATTTTAATTTAGGCAAGTCATTTTCACCTGTGAGGCCCAAAATGGGGAGCGCAGGATAACAGGTTAATAAGTCCGTCCAAGTAGTTGTCGCTGTATCTCAGTCCGTCTGATTTCCACAGCAAGCATATTTTGTTTATCATCAAAAAATAATCTGCTCTAGAGGGACTTAGCTGTTGTTACTGATTCTATTTGGATGTCTACCGGAAGTTAAATTAGGGCCACAAACGCGCGCATCCGCAGTGATGTTTATGTTGTTCCCATTGAAACCGTCTATATGCAAATTTAACGTAGTTCACGTCAATGAAAGCAATACAGGCACTGCATTTTATTCATTATCAGCTAACTTCAAGATCATAGACCGCAACAGGAGAGAGCGCGTTTGAGAATTTGCGTGTCGGCGTCCTGAAGAAATACTCGGCTACTCATCCGTGTTGATGCTTGTTGCATTCGCTCTGTCATATCTGACTATAACATGCCATATAGCCTATAAAACGCTCACACATTTATTTTAATATTTTGGGAAAAGTCAAATGTTCATATGTGGTTTCAACAACCAGATGCATTTATGAATGAAAGATGTAGAGCATTTTATGAGGGCGATTTAGTAAAAAGATTGGAATTGCAGAAAGAGATTAAAAGGGAAGTGAGGAAAGCAAAGTTAAATTATAAATTAAACCTAGAGAAAGAGCTGAGTAGAAATAATTTGGGGTCAGTTTGGAAAGGGATGACAGTTATAACTGGATCTAAAGGGTGTGAGACTAAGAGAATTCAGTTACCTGGGTATGACTCTAGTAGTCAATTGGCTGAGGAACTAAATAGGTTTTATCTACGCTTTGATGCACCTGAATTTGGTTCCAAAATAGAGTCTATGAATTATAAAATGAGTGGTGGTGGTGATTATAATTTTATTGATGAATCGGATATAATTAAAGTTTTTAAGGGTTGTAAGAAGACAAAAACTCCTGGACCAGACAATATTGGGGGGCATTTAATTAAGGTTTGTGCTGAGCAATTGGCACCAGTGTTCTGTAATATTTTTCAATGGTCTTTTGCTATTCAGAGAGTCCCTAAAGTGTGGAAACAGGCTATTGTGGTACCTGTGCCTAAAATTGTAAATGCAGTAACACTAAATGATTTTAGGCCTATAGCACTAACATCTCTTATAATGAAATGTTTTGAGAAATTGGTAAAAGAAGTGCTGTTGGCTAAAACTAAAAATCTTTTAGACCCCCTTCAGTTCGCTTATAGAACACAGCGGGGTGTCGAAGATGCAACAGCAACTTTATTAAATTTGGTATTAAAGCACTTGGAAGGGAGCAAAACACATGTTAAGCTTTTGTTTGCAGATTTTTCATCTGCTTTTAATTCTTTACAACCTTATATTTTAGTAGAGAAGTTAATTACTGATTTTGGTCTTGATTTTAATTTAGTGGGTTGGATTTTAGATTTTCTAACCGACAGAACTCAAAGAGTGAGAGTCAATGGTAGTCTCTCAGCTCCCTTGATAACATCTACAGGAACTCCTCAAGGCTGTGTTTTGTCTCCTTTGTTGTATATTTTATATACAAATGATTGTATGAGTAAACGCAGTAATAGATTTTTTTTAAAGTTTGCTGATGATACAGTCATAGTGAGTCTTTTGGAAAATAATGAAATGTGTCATGGTCCAGTGGTTGATGACTTTGTGAAATGGTGTGATGACGCCTGTTTGCAATTGAATGTGTCCAAGACAAAAGATATGATTATCGATTTTAGAACAAAACCACATTTTTCCCAGGCTACCCTTATTAGAGGTGAGAAGGTAGAATGTGTGGACAGTTATAAATATCTGGGCACCACTATTGATAACAGATTGTGTTTTGATGTGAACTCAGGGGTATTATGTAAAAAGGGACAGCAGCGTCTATACTGTTTAAGAAAATTAAGATCATTCAATGTAGATAGGACAATGATGGAATTGTTCTATAAGTCTTATATTGAGCCGGTTCTGTCCTTTTCTATTAGCTGTTGGTTTGGAAATCTCAGTGTGAAACATAAAAATGCATTAAATAGAATAGTTACTCTTAGTGGGAAGATTATAGGCAAAGAACAAAGAAGTTTATCATTTTTGTTTAATAGAAATGTTTTGAGTCGGGCCCAATCGGTACTCCTGGACAGTGACCATTTTCTGTATCCAGAGTTTTTAATGCTCCCTTCAGGATCCCGTTATAGACTACCAAAGATGAAAAGTAACCGATACAAATATTCGTTTGTTCCCTGTGCAATTCGGTTGTTAAATGGTCTTTAAGAGAATCCGTTGGGGAAATTTATTGTACTTTCTGTATTTTATTTATATATTTTTATGTATTTATGTCTTGGAATGTATTGTATGAGTTCGCTGTATTTCTGATTCTTGCTGCATCTAAATTGCCCGTAAGGGATCTTAATAAAGTTTGACTTGACTTGACTTGACTTTACACTTGTCCAGTTTCGTCTGGAATGCAGCCCAGACCACCTCCTGAAGTGGTTTGAGCAATCGGATTTAAATGCGTCTCGAAAGCGTTTCGGCGGGCATTTACACCTGGTCTTTTCAGGATCGGATAGCTATCCCATCAGAAAAAACGCATGGAGTGACCAGGAGTAAATGGCCCCATTGGGACAATAAGCCCTCCCTACACCTACCTTAACCCTAACTGATACTTTATTTTCAACTTTTCAATTATTTCCGTCATTTTTATTGAAAATAAATGCCTTTCTGATATGATATGACATTTGAAAGGGGAGAAAAAAAGTTTGCCAGAAGGCGGATTCGAACTCGGGTCGATCGCTTCTGCTCCATTGGAGCTGACGATCGACAGCCATCTTTTGCAGTGTTGACTAGCCCAATCCCACATTGGTGGACGGAGTTAGTGTAAATAGATACTCCGTTTATGGAAAACTATGTGAGTGGTGCTCTGCGGCATGGCAGGATTCGGAACAGTACCCTGAGTCGCAGTTAACCCCCCAACCCCACCTCACCTCACCTCACCTCACCTCACCCCACCTCACCTCACCTCACCTACTTAGTTTGTTCTAAGTGCCCTACGAAGTGGACGTCACAAAATATTCTGCCATGATTCCAGTTCAAAACGAGTGTACATGTTCCTTTCAAAGTGTGCGTGTAAAATGTTTAGTGTTCCTGTGGCTCAGTGGTAGAGCATTGCGTTAGCAGCGCAAAAGGTTGTGGGTTCGATTCCCAGGGAACACACATAGTGATAAAACATGTATAGCCTGAATGCACTGTAAGTCGCTTTGGATAAAAGCGTCTGCTAAATGTAAATGTAAAATACTCTTAGTGGTAGCTAATTTGTAGGGGGAGCATCACAATGGGTTGTCAGTAAAAACACCTTGAGGCAACATCCATTTGCAAGATTTATTTTACCATTGCCAGTACATCATTCTCTCCATAGATGTATCAGACTGGTTTCTGAACTTAAATGTACAAGAAAAAATATATAAATAAACAAATAAGTTAAAGGAAAGGGAAGTGGTGTGGTGTGTGGCCAAGTATGGTGACCCATACTTGGAATTTGTCCTCTGCATTTAACCCATCCAAGTGCACACTCACAGCAGTGAACACACACCCGGAGCAGTGGGCAGCCATGTTACAGCGCCCGGGGAGCAGTTGGGGGATTGATGCCTTGCTCAAGGGTCTCACCTCAGTCGTGGTATTGAAGGTGGAGAGAGCACTTGTGATTCACTCCCCCCACCGACAATCCCTGCCGGACCTGGGAATCGAACCTGCAACCTTTGGGTTACAAGTCCAACTCTCTAACCATTAGGCCACGACTGCCCATTAAACAATCAATAAATTATATAAAATC
The DNA here is from genome assembly GCA_023376895.1 of Aspiorhynchus laticeps. Classification (NCBI taxonomy): domain Eukaryota; kingdom Metazoa; phylum Chordata; class Actinopteri; order Cypriniformes; family Cyprinidae; genus Aspiorhynchus; species Aspiorhynchus laticeps. The sequence goes on along the minus strand of JALXFT010002483.1, from coordinate 897,077 downwards.
CAAACAAACAGTGAACTTACATTGGTACACAGCCACAACACCACATGAAAGAAATCCAGAGCAGCAAACAAGGAGTGAACTGACTGCTGCTCTGAAGTAACCCTTCTTAAAGGCCCCTAATTGGAGTCAGAATAGGCTGCAGATGTCAACAGTGGGTGGAGCTACAGTCCCCATGTCATAGGGTTTTCCAACATAGCCGCCCCAAAATATGACATCATATTTTCATATGACATCAAAAAAAAAAAAAAAAAAAAAAAATTTCCCCTCTATCTTTCCCTCCTTCCCTTGCTAGCTTGTACTTATTTGAACAATGACTGAGACTTGGTGTTACGAGCACTTCCTCTGTCTGATTGCCTCTTCAAGATGAATCGCTTTATGTACTCCCCAATTGTAAGTCGCTTTGGATAAAAGCGTCTGCCAAATGACTAAATGTAAATGTAAATGTATTTTCAAATCTTGAAAACCACAATGACATTACCCTTTATTAAGAATCAGGTTTGAGTGTTAACTAATAAGGCAGCTGACAGGACGTACATAAGATTTTCCTTTGATTTCTATTTCAGCAACACTAATACGGCCGTCCTTGCCCAAGAAAGTGTTTAGTACTTTGCCAATGGGCCATAGAGCACAGGGAAGTCGAGGGTCCAAAACCATAACTACATCAGAATCTCCCAAGTTACCTTGCTCTTGCTGCCATTTTTGGTGAACTTGTAGACTTGGCAGATAATTCCTTATAAAACTGGTCCAAAATTGATCTGCCAAAACCTGGCTATGTCTCCATCTTCTCTGAGATCAAGTATTAGAATCTGCATAAATTACTTGAGGTAATGAATAAGGAGCAAATTAGGAGTAACAGGATCCAAATCATTAGCATTAGAAGAGACATAACCTAAAGGTTTGGAATTCAATATTTCCTCAACCTCCACCAATACAGTTGTTAGAACCTCCTCAGTAACAAATTGACTTCCCAAGACAGATCGAAGTGCAGACTTGATAGATCTAATTTCCCTCTCCCACGTTCCTCCAAAATGTGGAGCATAAGGAGGATTGTAGGTGAATTTGATTTGATGATTCCAAAACTTTTCTAGCAAGACTGGACTTAATTGGTCAAAGGCGCTCTTCAGTTCACTTTCACCCCCATAGAAATTAGTTCCTTGATCACAGATCACTTCATAAGGTTGTCCTCTACAAGCTATAAAACGACAGAGTGCCATTAAAAAGCTATCAGCATCAAGACTAGTCAGCAGTTCTAAATGAACACATCTAGTGGTCTGACATTTGAAAATCAATCCCCATCGTTTCTCAGTCTTGCAACCAAACTTGACCACAAATGGCCCAAAACAGTCTATTCCGGTGGACCAGAAGGGAGGCTTAAACAAATTGAGCTAAGATGGAGGAAGATCAGCCATCCTAGGAACGGTCGGTTTACCTTTCCATTTGGCACATTCCAGACACTTTCTTTGATATTTCTTGACAGCTTGTCTACCTTTTAAAATCCAGTAGTAGCGCCTAAGCTGAGCATAAACTCTATCTGCTCCAGGATGACCCAACTTGGCATCTACATCAGCAATCAAAAGTTGAATGATATGGTTTCTTGAATCAAGAATAATTGGATGAATTGTGTCAAAGGCCAACCCTCCCCACTCTCCAAGAACTGTACTTATCCAGAGAGAGCAAAAGGGCTGGTAAAATCACTCTGGACCCCTCACATCCAGCACACTCCCTCTTTGAACTGTTACCGTCTGGTCGACGTTACAGAGCTCTGAGCACCAGAACGACCATACACAGGAACAGTTTCTTCCCTCAGGCAATCCATCTCATGAACACTTGACAATAAAACGCAGAACACACAAGTCTATCATTTATTCACCACACATATTTACGCATACTTGCACATATCAGATCTGCACACACATAATTGTCTATATTATATATTGTGTTTTGCACATTGCCTATTTGTATATTTGTTTACTATTATTTTATTGCCCGTGTCCTGTCCTGTTGCTGTCTTTCTGTTGCACTGTAGAGCTTCTGTCACTATAACAAATTACTCGTATGTGCAAACATACTTGGCCAATAAAGCTCATTCTGATTCTGATCTTGACTATGTCGAAGTCACCCTCCTACTCTAATCACTTCAGCCATGGAATCAAACTCAGGTGCATGTACAATCGACTACTGGATGGAACACTTTTCCCCATTTGCAGTGCACCATACTCCTCTGCAAAATCCTTCCTTTGAGCCTGTCGCAACAGGAGAAGTTCAATCTGAGCCTTATCCAACGAAGAGTTATCAGGGTTGGCCGCCATAGCTTCAACAAGGTCATTCCATGACTTGTATTGCTGAACATTCAGCTTCACAAAGTTATCTTCAGCATTAGTAAGGCCACAAAACAGAGTCTTTCTTAACTCTGTGGCATCAAAGTCCTCGTTCATACTAGGGAATTTTGGCCACTGTTTGGAGTCAGAATAAAGCAAAGCGGGTCCTCGAGTCCAACGATTAGGTTTGGCTAAATCAGCCAGACTCTTACCTCTGGTGAGATCATCAGATTGCTGGTGCTGTCAATGTAACGCCATTGCTCAGGAGTAGAGTACTCCAGGATTTCAGTAATGCAGTTTGCAACAAATACTTTATAGCAGCAAATATCAGAACGAATCCAGTTGAGTACGGTCATCGAATCAGACCACAGTGTTGTTTGTTGAATGAGCAGATCAAGTTCCCTCTGCAACAAATATGCCAGTTGAACCCCGGTGAGGGCAGTACACAATTCTAGACGAGGTATGGAAATTGACTTACAAGGGGCTACTCTGGATTGAGTCATCACAAATGAGACTAGAACTTCACTCTCATGGTTAACAATCCTTAAGTAGGCTACTGACCCATAAGCTAATTCCGAGGTGTCACAAAATGCATGCAACTCCCTCCTAATGGAATTACCATCCAACTCAACAGGACCATACAATCTTGGCAGCTCAATGGAAGTGATAGCAGGAAGTTCACTCTCCCATGGAGGTGACCATGTTCACTCTCTTCAGGTAGTGCTGGATCATCCCATTGTCTTCTTTTAATCCACAATTGTTTTAGCAGGACTTTGGCTCTGGTGGTAAAAGATATATGAAACCCTATAGGGTCATATTGACTTGCCAAGACCCTATAAACATTGTGCAAAGTAAGAGAATCATACTCAACAGGACGGTGTTTGTAACAGAGGATATCTCTAGCCCAGTGCCAAATTAATCCCAGCATGCCTTCACTGGGATCTGCACAGTCTTGACTTAACCAGAGCTCAGTGTGGGCAGACTTTGCATCACTGGGCAGATCCTCCACCACCACTGGAACATGACTTGCCTACTGTCGAATTTCAAAGCCTCCATCTCTCAAATGGGACCGTAACTTCTCAACCAACTCCTTTGCTGTCGGGATGTCCATAACACTTCGTAGACTGTTATCCACATAAAAGGCCTTGGTGACAGACTCCTTAATGTCTTCACAATCCTCTGGTAGATCTCTTGCTGTGCAATTTATGCTTTGCAAAAGCATGCAAGGACTACAGGTAGTTCCGAACGGCAAAACTTGTCATTCATACACATCAACTGGCTTATCCGGTCTCATGCTTCGCCACAGAAAACGCAGGAGGGGTTTATCAGAAGGCAACAGACAAATTTGGTGAAACGTGGACTTAATATCACCAGAAATGGCCACAGGACGTTCCCTAAAACGAAGGAGTACACCTAATAAAGATGGCCCTAAGGTCGGACCAGGTATCAGGTGAGCATTCAATGATTCTCCTTTGAACATATAGGAACAGTTGAACACTAATCGATTCTTTCCATTATGCTTAACGAGATGGTGAGGTACAAACCAGGACTCACTGATTTGAGAGGCTTCTTCCCAACTCAACTTTCTCACATAACCAGACTCAACTAGTTTCTGGATCTCTCCTTCATATATGAGGGCCTGCTCAGGATTGCATGTCAGTTGACATTCTGTCTGTCGGAGGGATGACATAGCTGCCTCTTTAGGAGCATTAAACAGGAGTGCATGCTTCAAACGAAGTAGAGGAGTAGCATATCTAGAGACACCATTCACAGTCTCTCTTGTTGTCAACCGGTCAAGACAATCTAGGGCATACTGATCTTGTTTGGACCGGATAATGGCCTTTTCACTCTTGTATGGAAGCACATCCACTTGCCATAACCGCTCTACATCCTGCTGGAGCTGAGATGAAATAGAAACTCCAGAAAGAAACAGACATTGGATTTCAGTCTCATTTGACTGAGCTGATGGCACTGGACCTTGAAGAGCCCATCCCAATCTGGTATGAACTGCGGCTGGTCCCCCATGAGGGCTAAGACGAACCTTCTCTACTGGAGCTAGAAGATAGGGATGATCAGCGCCAATCAAAAGCATAGGCTGGACTTTACTAAATGTTTCCAATGAAATTCCCTTTAGATGGCTGAATTGTTTCAGAAGGCTAGGAATGGGATAGGATTGCTCAGGAAGGCTCAATCTCTGGGCAGTGAAAGCCCCTTTGGTCTGATATTTCTGCTGAGAATTTGCTGCGGAAACTGTAAAGTTCACACTGGCTCCTCTCAGGACCTCTGTGTCTTGTCGCACAGTTCTAAGCACCAGTGATTCAGCTGTGCCCTTCAATCCAAGTTGCTTTGCTGCCAGAGGTAAAAGCATCGTCCTTTCAGAACCATCATCTAAGATGGCATAAGTCTCCACACATCTACCATTATGGCTCAGTATAACTTTTAACAACCTTCAGTAGAACTCTAGGTGAACAGCTTGGACGACCAAGAAAGAAAACACCAGAGGCTGACTTCTGGTTCACCTCATGTAGAATTCCTAGGTGTTTACCTTTACATTTAGGACAGCCTTTCTTTAGATCACACCGAGAGGCCTGATGAGCCCTGCCACATCTCCAACAGCAATGATTCTCTTTAATCCATCTCCTCATATCCTCCAGATCAAGCAGGCTAAAGGCTTGGCATCTACTAAGGTGATGACCACCACTTTTACAGAATGGACATTGGAACTTCAGCAGCTCCTTTCTTTGAGAACTGAAATTTTGGATGGGACTAGAAGAATCACTAGTATTACCCACCGGAACACTACTTACTCCATGAAGAATAGTTGTAGTTGGTTGATACTGCCTTATTAGTTTCCTCTCCTTCTGATAGCGGTCATTAGGTCTCCGCCGAACAACACCAACTTGTCCTACTATTGCTTGACAGTCTGCTTCCTCTTGAAGCCACAAAAAGAAATTCACCAAGTTATAAGGTTCTCCTGGGCGAGTGGTTCTGCTATGCCGGATGCAATTAGCAACTTTTTCAGGAGGGAGTTTACTCGATAGTGGTTGTACATGAGATGCACAGGCCAACTCTGCTGCTCCTTCACCTTGGCCCCAATACTTAGGGCCCTATGATTTCACCGATGCAGAGAATGCGGACGGAATAGCGGAATCCAGTCATAAAAACGGAATTCACAGTTTAACAGTTGTTTTGAATTTACGGTTGTATGAATGGAGCAGATGCGCGGTTTTGTTTATTATATACATAGTGCACGTGGCGCTCATGGTGATTTCAGCATTTGCCGTCTCAATGAGGACATGAATACATGAACAATATCTCCAGAACTAATCTGAGAGTCACTTCACAAGCATTTTACCATTTCATTTGAGTAAAACTAGCGTCATATCATATATATACACACATAACTTCAAAGGTATTCACGGCAACCCGTCAAAATAAAAGTTTGGTTTAACTTCTTAAAGACATTGGGCCAGAAATAGGCTATTACTATTATTTAGTAGAATGTACGTAATACTACTACTGTTTAAAAAAAAAAAAAAATTATATATATATATATATATATATATATATATATATATATATATATATATATATATATATATATAATTTTTTTTTAAAGAAATAATCACAAAATACTTTAATTTTAATAGTAACCCCTTTATTTGCCAAATATTTAAATGTTTAAGTTTTATTAATTAAAATATGATTTAAATCAATGTTTTATGCCTTCATCTGATAACCAATCAAATTTAAATACACACAGAATTTCTGAGGGGGGGGGGGGGCTTTTCATAAGGCTACTGTAAGAATAAATAAAAATCGTTTGTTTGCATTCAAATAATAGACATGCTAAAACACACAAAAATAAAACATTTCATACCGCCCTAAACATGTCATTTTTGTTACACTTTTAATAAATTAATGTTAATTGTATAAGATTCATGATTAATTAATTAGACATGGTTTTTGATTAATAACATTTAATTTGACCATTTTAAAAAAAAAAAAAAAAAAGTCCAGAAAAATTAAAAAGGAAAAAAACGTAATCCAGAAAAATTAAGACAGAAAAAACTGAATTTAGAAAAAAATAAAACTGATTTCATAGGGCCCTAAAGACTGTAACATCCCCACCAGGGCACGAATACGAACTGCCAAGCTACTAAAAGCTTGTGAATCACCAGTTTTAATGGGTGGGAAGCTCATAATCTCAGCAATTTCTCTCAAGACAAGTTGATGCGGTTGACCATATTTATGCTGGAGGGCTGCCCACGCTGTACTGAATGGCAGAGGATGGTTAGAATAAGCCAAAGCTAAATTGCGTGCTGAATCCAGTTTTAAATGGTCTAAGAGAATATGGAACTTGTACTGCTCCGTCTCATCTGGTGGTAATAAATTCCCCAGAGCCATCTTTAACATTACGAATTGTTTAGGATCCTCTTGACAGAAATAGGGAAAGGAAGGGCCTTCAATTCGGGAAGATCTTGAGGGATAACTTGCTTGGGCTCTTGGCTGGTATCCTGCTTGAGAACTTGAAACAGGCTGTCGAACTGAAGACTGAGAAACACAAGGCATAGGATAATTCTGTAGCATTTGGTTACTCTGTTGCACAATAGGTCTCACAGGCAGAGAAGAAGGTAGACTGGGCATAGCTGACGGAAAAAGCTGAACATCCTGACTTCCCTGCTGGACACGATTAATCATATTTACAGTTTGTGCTGTAATAGGTACAGATGATTGATGATTGTTTGCTGGATTATGCAAATCCTGCTGTAAAAGTGGTGGAGACTGAAATGCTGCCATAACCCCCTGAGAATCTTGGGCTTGTTGATGAACATGAGCATTCATTTGAACTGGCAAATGGCTTGGATATAGAGGACCTAGTACTGGTGGCCAAAATCCAGGAAATACTGGGCCAAATAACTGTGGATTCATAGCCCAGGGAGGGATTGGTGGTTGCACTGCAGATCTAGATGCATAGGACTGTCCTGATGACATATGCTGCACATCAATCCAAGGGTTTAGAGTGGGTAAATTAGGGGGCATGAACTGACTGAATGCTGTAAACTTCCCGTCAAAGTAGACAAATGAGCAGCATGAGGGATCTGAGCTGCGTACTGTTGCCTTGACTCTGGATAATTAACAAGGTTCACATTTACAGGGACTTGATTCACTTGTGGAGCACTAAAATCCGTGGGATTGAGGAGTTGGTACCATAGAAGGAGGAGGTGGAGGAAGAGAGGACGGTCTACTCCCACATGGCGGTGACTTTAACTCGAGACTAGTTTTCTCATATTGTTGTTCCTTTAGATGAACTCACAGCTCTTGAACTAATGCTGCAGCTGAATCAGTCACAGTAGAACGAGAGAATCCTTACCAGGTGAGGGCGGTGCAGATAAATGTTGGCTGCTTGCTCCAGATGACCAAGAACTTCCAGAAGAACACATTCAGTCAACTTTGATATTTATCCACTTCACACTTTGGCCCAATTCCATAAACTCCTTCAACTGCTTCATCTCCAGTAAGACAGGGTCACAAGTTTCAGAATGACTCTCTCCAGTGGAATCAATACTGCTCTGGACTGGGGCTGAAGAAACTGAATAACTGGTTCGAGGAGGCTTCGATCCAGGTAATATAGTCTCATAGTCCTTAAGATAAACGGGAGGCTTGGTCTGTCTTGAAGACTGTCGACGAGTTGGTACATGGCATTGGCTAGCTTGTTGCTCTGGGTCCATTGGAATACTCATTTCCTGCTCGAAGGACCATGTAAAATACTCTTATTGGTAGCTAATTTGTAGGGGGAGCATAACAATGGGATGTCAGTAAAAACACCTTCAGGCAACATCCATTTGCAAGATTTATTTTACCAATGCCAGTACATCATTCTCTCCATAGGTGTATCAGACTGGTTTCTGAACTTATTTGTTTATTTGTATATTTTTTCTTGTACATTTAAGTTAAACAATCAATAAAATGCATAAAATCCAAACAAACAGTGAACTTACATTGGTACACAGCCACAACACCACATGAAAGAGATCCAGAGCAGCAAACAAGGAGTGACCTGACTGCTGCTCTGAAGTAACCCTTCTTAAAGGCCCCTAATTGGAGTCAGAATAGGCTGCAGATGTCAACAGTGGGTGGAGCTACAGTCCCCATGTCATAGGGTTTTCCAACAGTGCGAGATGTGAATTTTAATTGTATTTATTTACAGAGGTATATGATGTCCACTCATCTGTGTGTAAAGACGCTGCAGGCAGCGGCACAGCGCAAATCCATGAATTAATTTTCCGAAGTGGAGTAAACTTCAACGGATTTCCCCTGCTCACGGAGTAGGGAGCAATGAACACAGTGTAGGGATCACATCAATCGGAACACAGTTCATGCACGTAGCTCTTGATAACCAGCTAACGAGCTGGTTATCTGAATCAGGTGTGTTAGTTATGCAGATATGCAGAGCAGGGAGACGTGAGGACTGGGATTGGGAACCGCTGTGATAGCCTATGTTGTTTAACTGAATGTACAAAGCACTGGGGCCTGTACCATGATGGTAGATGAACAAATTCAGAGTTACAGGATTAGTTTTGAGTTGACAAAACCAAACCACTCCAATCTGGCTTTGTTGGTATCATGATGCTGATCATCAACATTCTTTGTCAACTCAGGCTTTGATCCCGAGTTTGTGGAGCACGTGCACATGAATGTGAGACATCACTGTCAAACAGCCAATGACGAGCCTTGGTTAAAGGTTAAAGGATTGAAGAATATGATGAATTTAAATGCATTTATAATGAAAAAATTACTTGTTCATGAAAGAGGACAAATAAAATAAATGATCTTGCTTTATCAGTGCAGTCACAAGTGAAACTTGTTAAATCAGTTTATATAGTTGGAAATATACAGCGATAGAGACTCAAATGTAAGGTCACGTAGTCATTTTTTAAAGCATTATCTATTGATTCTACAGCTTCTATATATTACATACAATCTGTATATTAACATTCATTTAAAATAAATTATTTATAATAACTGTTAAACAAATTGCTTGTGTGTAATGGATTAATAGTAATATAAATCACATAATTATATAAATCATATAAAATAACTCTAAGTAATTATCATTAAAGACAGACATTTTTTTTAGTACTAGTGACCTTTAATTTGGAGCAAGACAAACGGGGGGAGTGACTTTTTTTTGTATCAGACACAATCTGATTGGTCCAATTTCAGTTTGAGCTCTCTAACCCAGAACATAACCTGCCCTAGAGCAGGTTAGCCGTGGAATGTAAGTTACTATGGCAATGAATGCAGCTAAAAGCCATGCCACTTTCATGGTACCTAAAACTGAAGATTGGTGCAAACTAAACTGAAACTTACCTGGCTAGCCAGCTAATCCAGCTTCATGGTACAGGCCCCTGGTCTATCATCACAGGCCTATCATCAGCCTGTGAGATTGCCGATACACAATATTACACAATATTATTCCTGCTGTTATGTCCCCACCAGTGTGAAAAGCAAACTTACGCCCTTGGCCTGTCCGCTTTGTATCTCCGATAGCCTCATGGGCAGCATGCCGACATGTTTAGTGTTGGGCGATATGCTCATTTTACATATTGTCCTATCATCAGCCTGTGAGATTGCCAATACACAATATTATCATGCTAATTCATTTATTTACCCACTTAGTTTCATTGCCGAATAGTGAACCAACTCCAGTATATGGCTAAAAGCAGCCTAATGTTTTTAATATGACTGAATTTGTATAACAATTTTATAGAAACATTGTAAGTTACTAACTATAAAGCTTACAGTTATTCAAAAAGCAGCTACAGAAAATGAGCAAAGAACATGAGTATTCACTCTAGCGTGAGTATTATGCACTTTAAAAACACTCCCGTTATAATCAATGAAGCTATCGACACAGTATGATGAATAAATCTCTTACCCCTTATTTACGCTGCACACGTCTGTGGTGCGTTACGGCTCCGACGCGGCCACCGGAGCTGATCGCGGCCACTCTAGTCAATGCCTGTGTTTATTCCAGCCACGCCACGTACGTTTCTGAAGCATCCCAGAAGTGGCTCTCCACGCTGCTTCGCTAAAGATTAGCGCCTAGACCCATTTTTGATGGATTATAATAATAATCGTCTTGCTATCGTCATAGGCATCAGCAACAGGTGATATCTCTGACTATCGTCGATACACGATACTATCGGCACAACCCTAGTGCTGTTGCGCTTTGGGCATCCTAAGTTCGAGTCTTGCCTCATGGATCTTTCCCAATCATGTCCCATTCTTTTGGTCCCATGTCTCTTCCTTTCCTTTTTAAACTTTCTATAAAAAAGTGAAAATGCCTTGAAAATTTTATATCTAACATGCTGTTTCATAACCTTGTTTTTTGGTTTTAAGATTAGAGGTTAAACCTTTTGTAGTTGGTTAGAGGATATAGAACTTAGCATACATGTTGGATTTGATGATTTACATGTCTGTTGCTTTGTACAAATAATCTGGTGTTAACTTGTTTTTGTTTATTTTGACATTAGACCTGATGCCACTGAAAGAGGAGAGTCGAGACCTGAATGAAATGGAAGAGAACAATCAGGATGAGAAATGCCATGATTTCATGACTGGGGAAAAATCGTTGAGTGACTCGCAGACTCCTGAAACAGAAACTAGGAACCTTAAAGGCCAGATGAGAGTACATACTAAAGAGAAGCTTCATGCCTGCCATCAGTGTGGGAAGAGTTTTACACTAAAAGGAAGTCTTAAAATTCACATGAGAATTCACACCGGAGAGAAGCCTCATGCCTGCCAACAGTGTGGGAAGAGTTTTACACTTAAAGGAAATCTTAAGACTCACATGAAATTTCACACTGGAGAGAAGCCTCATGCCTGCCAACAGTGTGGGAAGAGTTTTACACTAAAAAGAGATCTTAAGACTCACATGAAAGTTCACTCTGGAGAGAAGCCTCATGCCTGTCAACAGTGTGGGAAGAGTTTTACACTAAAAGAAAATCTTAAAATTCACATGAGAGTTCACACTGGAGAGAAGCCTCATGCCTGTCAACAGTGTGGGAAGAGTTTTACAATAAAAGGAAATCTTAAGACTCACATGAAATTTCACACTGGAGAGAAGCCTTACTCCTGTCAACAGTGTGGGAAGAGTTTTACAATAAAAGGAAATCTTAAATGTCACTTGAGAGTTCACACTGGAGAGAAGCCTTATTCCTGTCAACAGTGTGGGAAGAGTTTTGCACTAAAAGGAAGTCTGAATAGCCACATGAGAGTTCACTCGAGAGAGAGCCCTTTCACCTGCCAACAGTGTGGAAAAAGTTTCAGTCAAGAACAAAGCTTTGAAATCCACTTAAAAATCCATACTGGAGAGAAGACGTTCAATGAGTGTGGAAAGAGTTTTGACATGAAAAAAAATGTCCACATGAGGACTCACACTGGAGAGAAGCCTTACTCCTGTGAACTGTGTGAGAAGAGCTTCACACGAAACGAAACTTTAAAGGGTCACATGTCAATTCACAAGGGAGAGAATCCTTTTGATTGTGATGAGTGTGGAAAGAGTTTCAGATATAAAAGAAACCTTAAGCAGCACATGAGGATTCACGCTGGAGATAAATGTTTCACCTGTCCTCAGTGTGGAAAGAGCTTCACAATTAAAGGAAACCTTAGGATTCACATTAGAGTTCACACTGGAGAGAAGCCTTACAAGTGTCCTCATTGTGAAAAGAGTTTCAAAAATAACACAAGCCTGAAACGGCATGTGCAAACTCATTCTGTAAAGATAATTCTGATTTCCATAGCGTGACGAGAGGTTTAGAAAAAGGAGGCAATAGAAAATGTTTATCTTTTAGAAAACAATGTTACTTTCACACACCACAGCTGAAAGTACCACAGTTTTTTTTATTTATTTTTTTATATATCCTTTACCTTTTTACTCTTCACTTGACTATCTTCTTTGCTATAGTTTCAAATATTAAGCAGACACCCTTTAATTTAGACCAGGGGATGGCAACCAATAGAGAAAACTGTTCATTTTGAGGTCCTCTTCACAATCTGACCTGTGTTGCAGCCTGGAATTAAACTGCTGGTTCATCTATTGTCCTTTTGCATTATTACACACTATTGTACCCATTTAATACTGTAAAGGTGCTTGTACACAATCTGTATTGTAGCATTTGGACTAATCCGACACACAATTGTTCATTAGATTTAACAAATCAATTATTCATTAGATTAACAAATAATCACAGACCCCTCACTCAATAAACATACTGAGTGCCAGGATGCCTGTGAAGGACCCCAGGCCCCTGGTTACCATGACAAGCCAGATCAGATAAACTTTACAACCTAAAAGTATGTAGAGAGAATCTTCCCCCTTACCCAATTCTCTCTAAAACAGACACATACTGCTATAGGAAATTACTTCTTTCATTAATTCATATACAACGTTTTCTATGACCTTCCTATCTTGCATATCCCCAGGTCATTGTGTATGATTACTACCTTCTTACATATGGTCTTTTGTATTGTATACTGTTTTATGCATGCTTCTGATTGAACCACTCGTTCATGTAATCTTACCTATGCCATGTTGAGTATCTATGAATTCGTCTTCTGATGATCTAAATGAGAGTGTATATTATATGTCGGTATATATTCAACATATTAGTGTTCTAAGAATCTTTAGTAGTTTTTGCATCGACACCAAGTTGAATTACATATGCAAATTACCATGTTCGGAGACAAAGAGTCTTAAACTTTCCCTCCAGAAGTACAAATCACCATTGGCTCTTTGACCCCCGAGAGGTGTGACCTCCACAGAACATAAAAGGCCTCACTTCTGTGACCCGTTTAGCTTTTATTCTCTTCACTCGTCTCTCATCACCTTCTCGTCTTCTGATGACTAAGTCCCAGAGCTGGCACAACCGCAAGATGAGGATGTGTGCTAGAACTCTTCTGGAACCCTTAAGTGTGCCAGGCTTCGGCCTTGACTTTCCATTCAAACAAAGATCCTCGGATCTCAGCAGATGCCTCTCTTAGCTCTTCTTCACTTCCTACCTGGGAAGAAACTCCCAATCACCATCGAGTCAGGACATCTTTGGAATTCATCACTCTTCAAACCCGGCAGAACCTGATCGCAAGTCCAAAACCTTGAAACCATCTAGACTTTCATCCGAGACTGCATCTGGACATTTTTCAACGACAAAGGCAATGCAAGTATCGTACATTTAACTAAACGAAACAGAGGTTTAGTGTTAGCTATAGACCCCTTAATAAATGGCGCTGATGGTTTTACTCAGGTGGATAACTGACTCTTTTCATAGCTTCATTCTCTGGTTTCCTGATGTTTTCATCTATCAAGTCTCGTCTGCTCTTTCCCCATGTATGAGTGATTGTATGTTTGTTTGCTTAGATTGGTTATAAGTGTTGGCGTTTAGTTAATAAAACTTTTGTGCACAAATTATATGAGTTTCTGGTCCTGCTTGTGAATAATGTCCCTTTACGATTTTGAACCTTGCTACATGCTCTAATGCAGGGATCCTCAAATCTGGACCATTCATGCAGAGTTTAGCTCTAACCCTAATCAAACACACCTGAGCATGCTAATCAGTCTTCAAGATCATTGGAAAATCACAGGTAGGTGAGTTTGATCAGGGTTGGAGCTAAACTCTGCAGCAGATTGGACCTCCAGGGAAAGATTTGAGGAACCCTGCGTCTAATGCATTCATACTGTAGGAAGGGATTTACAGGTGCATCTTAATAAATTAGAATGTCGTGAAAAAGTTCATTTTTTCTTGTAACTTATGTCAAAAAGTGAAACTTTCATACATTTTAGATTTATTACATGTAAAGTAAAACATTTCAAAAGTTTTTTTTTTAATTTTGATGATTAGAGCTTACAGCTCATGAAAGTCAAAAATCAGTATCTCAAAATATTAGAATATTCACATTTGAGTTTCAATAAATGACCATCCATACATTATAAATTCTGGGTATCTTGTTCTTTGAAACCACAATAATGGGGAAGACTGTTGACTTGGCAATGATCCAGAAGACGAACATTGACACCCTCCACAAAGAGGGTAAGTCACAGAAGGTCATTACTGAATGGTGTGGTTGGTTACAGAGTGCTGTATCAAAGCATATTAAATGCAAAGTTGACTGGAAGGAAGAATTTGGGTAGGAAAAGGTACACACGCAACAGGGATGACCGCAAGCTTGAGAATACAGTCAAGCAAAGCTGATTCAAACACTTGGGAGATCTTCACAAGGAGTGGACTGAAGCTAGAGTCAGTGCATCAAGAGTCACCACACTCAGACGTCTTCAGGAAAAGGGCTACCAAGCCACTTCTGAACCAGAGACAACGTCAGAAGCGTCTTACCTGGGCTGTGGAGAAAAAGAACTGGACTGTTGCTCAGTGGTCCAAAGTCCTCTTTTCAGATGAAAGTAAATTTTGCATTTCATTTGGAAACAAGGTCCCAGAGTCTGGCGGAAGAGTGGAGAGGCACAGAATCCATGTTGCTTGAAGTCCAGTGTGAAGTTTCCACAGTCAGTGATGATTTGGGCTGCCATGTCATCTGCTGGTGTTGGTCCACTGTGTTTTCTGAAGTCCACAGTCAACGCAGCCATCTACCAGGAAATTTTAGAGCACTTCATGCTTCCTTCTGCTGACAAGCTTTATGGAGATGCTGATTTAATTTTCCAGCAGGACTTGGCACCTGCCCACACTGCCAAAGGTACCAAAAGCTGGTTCAATGACCATGGTGTTACTGTGCTTGATTGGCCAGCAAACTCGCCTGACCTGAACCCCATAGAGAATCTATGGGGTATTGTCAAGAGGAAGATGAGAGACACCAGACCCAACAATGCAGATGAGCTGAAGGCCACCGTCAAAGAAACCTGGGCTTCCATACCACCTCAGCAGTGCCACAAACTGATCACCTCCACGCCACGCCGAATTGAGGCAGTAATTAAAGCAAAAGGAGCCCCTACCAAGTATTGAGTACATATACAGTAAATGAACATACTTTCCAGAAGGCCAACAATTCACTAAAAAACATTTTTTTTATTGGTTTTATGAAGTATTCTAATTTGTTGAGATAGTGAATTGGTGTTTTTTGTTAAATGTGAGCCTAAATCATCACAATTAAAAGAACCAAAGACTTAAACTACTTCAGTCTGTGTGCATTGAATTTATTTGATACACGAGTTTCACAATTTGAGTTGAATTACTGAAATAAATGAACTTTTCCACGACATTCTAATTTATTGAGATGCACCTGTACATTTTATTCGTATGCAAAACGATGTGAATATCACAGAGCGCTGAACACTCTCACGCGCTGTATGTTTCATTCATCCTTGAATCTGGGGGGGTGCTCTCGCGCAGAAAGTCCAAAACGAACTCATATGAGAAGTAATAATAACTTTTGACAGGCATCCCGCTATTGCTGTAGCTAAGCTGAATAACAAGCAGAAAACTTAAAGGATGAAACGTGAAGACGATATGGTTTGTGTGTTTTTCAAGTCTTCTCCAGGTAATAAATATGACTGATACAGTGGTAATTGAAAGCATTTATTACAGTACAGAAGCTATAAAATATGTGACCCTGGACCACAAAACCAGTCTTAATTGTCAATTTTCTGAAATTGTGATTTAAACATCATCTGAAAGCTGAATAAATACGATTTCCATTGATATATGGTTTGTTAGGATAGGACAATATTTGGCTGAGATACAACTATTTGAAAATCTGGAATCTGAGGGGGCAAAAAAAATAAAAATATTGAGAAAATCGCCTTTAAAGTTGTCCAAATAAAGTTCTTGGCAATGCATATTACTAATCAAAAATGAAGTTTTGATATATTTACGGTACAAAATATCTTCATGGTACATGATCTTTACTTAATATCCTAATGATTTTTGGCATAAAAGAAAAATCGATCATTTTGACCCATACAATATATTTTTGGCTATTGCTACAAATATACCCCAGCGACTTAATAAGACTGGTTTTGTGGTCCAGGGTCACATATATGTTCTGCCTTATTCTGTGATAAAAATAGAAAAAAGTGTTTGTAGTATACAGGTGCATCTCAATAAATTAGAATGTCATGGAAAAGTTCATTTATTTCAGTAATTCAACTCAAATTGTGAATCTCGTGTATTAAATAAATTCAATGCACACAGACTGAAGTAGTTTAAGTCTTTGGTTCTTTTAATTGTGATGATTTAGGCTCACATTTAACAAAAACCCACCAATTCACTATCTCAACAAATTAGAATACTTCATGAGACCAATAAAAAAAATTTAGTGAATTGTTGGCCTTCTGGAAAGTATGTTCATTTACTGTATATGTACTCAATACTTGGTAGGGGCTCCTTTTGCTTTAATTACTGCCTCAATTCGGCGTGGCATGGAGGGGATCAGTTTGTGGCACTGCTGAGGTGGTATGGAAGCCCAGGTTTCTTTGACAGTGGCCTTCAGGTCATCTGCATTGTTGGGTCTGGTGTCTCTCATCTTCCTCTTGACAATACCCCATAGATTCAATCAAGCACAGTAACACCATGGTCATTGAACCAGCTTTTGGTACCTTTGGCAGTGTGGGCAGGTGCCAAGTCCTGCTGGAAAATGAAATCAGCATCTCCATAAAGCTTATCAGCAGAAGGAAGCATGAAGTGCTCTAAAATTTCCTGGTAGATGGCTGCGTTGACTGTGGACTTCAGAAAACACAGTGGACCAACACCAGCAGATGACATGGCAGCCCAAATCATCACTGACTGTGGAAACTTCACACTGGACTTCATGCAACATGGATTCTGTGCCTCTTCACTCTTCCTCCAGACTTTGGGACCTTGATTTCCAAATTAAATGCAAAATGTACTTTCATCTGAAAAGAGGACTTTGGACCACTGAGCAACAGTCCAGTTCTTTTTCTCCACAGACCAGGTAAGATGCTTCTGACGTTGTCTCTGATTCAGAAGTGGCTTGGTAGCCCTTTTCCTGAAGAAGTCTGAGTGTGGTGACTCTTGATGCACTGACTCCAGCTTCAGTCCACTCCTTGTGAAGCTCTCACAAGTGTTTGAATCAGCTTTGCTTGACAGTATTCTCAAGCTTGCGGTCATCCCTGTTGCTTGTGCACCTTTTCCTACCCAAATTCTTCCTTCCAGTCAACTTTGCATTTAATATGCTTTGAGTCTGTCAGTGCTGTCAGTGTCATTTGCTCATTTGCACACTTGCACACAACACGTCCTGTATCTTGTAAATTGTATCTTATTTTTATATTTATTTTATTTTTTGTGATTGGCTGCTTCATGTCAACCATGTATAACCTGTTGCACATTCCTCTCTGTACAGTCATGCTTATATTAATATTTAATTCTACAGCTTACTGTCATGCACATTCTTTTATATTTTATTCTTTATATCTTATTTTTCATTCATTTTATCTTATGTTTACTTTCCTTGTGTTGTTTTTTCAATATTTGCACTGTCCAAGGAGCGGACCCGACTCTCATTTCACTGCTGGTTACACTGTAAAAAAAATCTGTTAAATTTACGGTAAAATACCGGCAGCTGTGGTTGCCAGAACTTTACCGTGAAAAATACGGTAGCAACATTTTAGGATTTACAAAACTTTTTAAATTTACAGTGAAAAAATGTATTTCATTAACTGATACAATGCTAATATACAAACTTTTCAGTTAACTCATTTTATTTGCAGAAACCGACTGCACTTAAATTGTCCAACTGCCATTTGTTTATAAACTAATATTTACGATGTTTAATTAATGTGAGCATAAGGGTATTGAGAACTATTTTGCTTGAGTACATGAAGAAAAACCTACTGATTTATGTAAAGGCATTAAAAGCATCAATTCAACTCAAATCTCTTGCAGATAACACCAGCACACACACACGTGTGATTGAACTACACAGCTACTGCCTTTAAAATAAAGCAACAGGCAGCATAACATCAGTGTTTCTCTGTCCGTCCTTAACTTAAACACAGGATCTACTCTCCAGCACAATGGTGACCCACAAAAAACAACAGGAAGTTGACTCTTAGGTTGTACAGTATTTTGCTGTTTATTTTCTTGATTTTACGGTGAAATACCGGCAGCTGTGGTTGCCAGTAATCTACTGTTTTTTAAATTTACGGTATATTTCTTTAAAATTAAGTTTCACAGTGTGTTTTTTTCATCTCACACATTTAACCCCTTAAATCCCACAGCAAAATCCTCAGTTTTAAAGAGCACTTATATGTGTTCACACTACAGAGTTTTGAAGTTAATGAGATAATTAATTGACTAATTAAATGAGGATTGAGCTTTTGTGATGAACACCTGCTGTTAACAAAGTAGAATCACCGAAGGAAAGAGAAACAAGAGCAGAGAAACAAAACTTACAGCCAAAGCTACAGATGAAATCAACTGAAATAAAACACATTACATCTCCCAAGATCTCAGCAGAGGGTGATGAAACAACTCCACAAACAGCATCACCAACTTCTTATTACTAACCAGTTTGACTTCATTTCTGTCATATGTGTAAAAAAGCTCTTATTGAGATTTTAGGCGTTGTACTTTCATTTGAAGTCACCATATTGGCGATCAGTGGTTGCTTTAGTTGGGCTCTTGAACCTTGACTTTTTAAAATTAATATTTTTTTTGGTTGCTTTGATTAGCTGTTTCTTGAACTCAGTTTTTAAAGCAAGAAAAACCAAAAAAAATCTGTGATGAGAAAAGTGATGTTTGTGATTTCAAAACCATCATGATCCAGTCTGATTCACTGATCTTACCTAATGTTTAAGCTCTTTTATTAAATATGTGATATGTTAATACACTTAATTTGCACCGCTGATACTACAGCAATCAAATGTTGTGTGAAACAGTTCGAAGCACAATATGCACAAATAAATGTATTGAACTACGGCAGTACTTAAACACACACAGACATCAACAATCAGCGTATGAATCTCAAAATTGGTGACAATCAAAAATTATGAAAAAAAATACAAAAATCGGTTCTACTCTGAACATCACAAAACAGTACTAAAAAGTCACAACCAAATCAACACCAAAATAAAAGCAATTAAAGAAAATAGTAAGAACATTCAGCTGCATAATTTATTCATGCTGCAATGCATGCTGGGAGTTTTGTACTGGCACCCAGCATGCTTTGCGGCATGAATTGTTTTTTTTTTAATAATTAATAGTCACCATTGTTGAGATTCATGTGCTGATTCTTGATGTCTGTGTGTGTCTAGATGGTGCTGTAACTCTAAAGGTTTTGTGTATAAGATATTTTTTTTAATTCATTCATAGTTTTTCAACTTATCTTGTAGAGTAATATTATTACTATAAACAATATGAAATTAATTACAACTCACCCATATCTTTTAAACACTGATTAAGATCAGTGAATCATCAACAGTTAACCAAATCTACTTAATTGTTATGTCTCTTAGCTTTTCTTGTTATATCAAATGTGTGTCATAAACACAGTTATAACAACCAGAGAAAAACTAATGTTAAAGAGTCAAGGGTCAAGAGCATAACTAAAGCAAACACTGATCACTAAAATGGTGAGGTCAATCAAAACATTTGAAATAAAATATAAACCTCTGTTAATTCGTAGATATATGATAGAAATTAAGTCAAACTGTTTAGTAATAAGTGGAGCTGGTAATGCTGTTTGTGGAGTTGTTTAATCATCCTCTGCTGTTTTATTTCAGTTGATTTCATTTAAGGCTGTGGCTGTATGTCAGTTGTAGTTTTGTTTCTTGTTCTTTCCTTCAGTGATTGTGTTTGTTAACAGCAGGTGTTCATCAGTGTCTGAATTCACTCATATGTTCTCAATCACTCTGTCCAGTGGACTATATAGTGAACTAATGTAGGAACTAGTGAATGAGGGTGTAGGGTGTGGTTTCAGACACAGTCTACGAGTGTCGACTCTGAGGCTACTTTCTCGAAAACAAAGGTTAGATCTATTACAGTTATTCAATGTATATAGTAAGGAAACTTACTGTTAATCATTTAACAGGTTTTTACTGTGGCATTTTTACAGTCTTTTACCGTTAAAATCACGATCATTTTTTACAGTGTATACAATCTCTGTATAGTCGTGTATGTGACAAATAAAACTTGAAACTTGAAACTTGAACTTGAAACTTGATACAGCACTCTGTAAACAGCCACACCTTTCAGTAATGACCCTCTGTGACTTACCCTCTTTATGGAGGGCGTCAATGTTCGTCTTCTGGACCATTGCCAACTCAGCAGTCTTCCCCATTATTGTGGTTTCAAAGAACAAGAGATAGCCGGAATTTATACTGTATGGATGGTCATTTATTGAAACTCAAATGTAAATATTCTAATATTTTGAGATACTGATTTTTGACTTTCATGAGCTGTAAGCTCTAATCCTCAAAATTATTATTATTTTTTTTAAATGTTTGACTTTACATGCAATGAATCTAAAATATATGAAAGTTTCACTTTTTGAAATAACCACAGTTCTTGACATTCTAATTTATTGAGATGGACCTGTATATACTGATTGTACAATCATAACCATAAAATTGTCATTAGTAAAATATTTTATCAAAAATATTATACTAGACAAATTATTGGTTATTGTCCAGCAGTGTATTTTATTTCTTAGCCAATTAAAAGTAAAAAAAAAAATTTGTCAATTATACATACATAAATATTATAATAATAATAATTATTATTATTACTACATTTGACATTTCTGTCCCCCTCACTTCTGAAATGATTGCTACTCCTCTGCCCTGTAATATAACTGAATATAAAACTTTAGCTATATACCTATATATATATATATATATATATATATATATATATACTTTATCAAAGGTTATCATAAATGTTAAAGGGTTAGTTCACCCAAAAATGAAAATTCTGTCATTAATTTCTCACCCTCATGTCGTTTAAAACCCGTAAGACCTTCGGTCATCTTTGGAACACAGATTAAGTTATTTTTGATGGAATCTGAGAGCTGTCTGACCCTCCATAGACAGCAATACAACTGAACTTTTCCCAACTTCAGAAACGTAGCAAGGAGATCGGTAAAATAATCCATTTTAATGAATGCATTGATAAACCTCAATACATTTTACATATAAATTTGTGGAGGGAGATGCTTTTGATTATCAAATTTAAAGGGATAGTTCACCCAAAAATGAAAATGTGATGTTTATCTGCTTACCCCCAGGGCATCCAAAATGTAGGTGACTTTGTTTCTTCAGTAGAACACAAACGAAGATTTTTAATCAACCCGTTGCAGTCTGTCAGTCATATAATGGCAGTCAATGGGACTCACGGCTTATTTAGAGACAAAAAAAACATACACAGACAAAACCAAATTAAACCCTGCGGCTCGTGACAATACATTGAGGTCTTAAGACATGAAACAATGGTCTGTGTAAGAAACTGAACAGTATTTATATCATTTTTTACCTCTGATCCACTGCAATGTCCAACTGTCCTGAGCGCATTCACAACAGTCGTGTGCTCTGGCATAGTAGACGGAAGCGATCTGTCACGCATATACGTCACTCATTGTTTAGATCGCTTCCGCATTTATTTAGTTTCCTGAAGGCCACTGGTATAGCAAATAGTTAAACAGTCTAAATAGTATTTATGATATTACACTATTTTTTTATTTATGTTCTTGACCCACCACCCCTGGCGATTTGCATTTGCTGTTGTACACAGTTCTGGCCAATAAATAATAGGTTCATTACATAAGTATGTGAAACATTCAATTTGTGAAGCATTCAACATCCAATAAGCTGTGGTGATGTGTTAAAAGAATAACTCTCGGGGCCACAATTCAAATAAATAAACCTACACATCTGTTAAATTTGTCATTTTGGCTGTCAATATGGACAATGAAAATTCCAAACTTTGTTTGAACTGAAAAAAATATAGAAAGGTTCGTCTTGGTCTTTCTAAAAATTAAATATATGTCCTTCTTAGAAGAGCAAAGAACTTCACAATCAAAGGTGAGTTAAGTCACATTCACTGATTTCTTCGATAGTCTCTTCATGATCAAAACGTACTAAGTTTAGATGAGGTTTATATACTATATCCAGCGAGGAGGAGAGGCTGCACTGGCCAGAGTTTTGGATTCGATAGAGGAGGCCAAACGAGTATGAGTTTTACAGCAGTCCTATTGGTGCACACTGTGGTGTTCAAAAAAACAACAGATGCCATAAGTAAAATGTTTTATTGACCTGTGTAAGGCTCCTCCCGCCGGCCCAAACAGCGGAATCCGGCTGCCTGGTCGAAGGTTTAACCTGTTAGACAGCACCCCCCATATTGGGAATCACAGCTGAAAATGACTAACTTAAAATGGTAACAGTTCCTGACTTCAGTGTGCCACACACACAATTTTGGTGTCTTTGGAACGAAGACCCTTTGGTCTTTAGTATCCATCATCCAGAGTTGATAATGCTCAAAAATATAAAAAATTATAGACACTGAAGTGCCTTGAAATTTTTTTTACCACACTGATTTTTTTTTATTTCATATAAAAATACATGAAATCAGTCCTGGAGCAATCCAGAAAAGTAATGGGTTGAAAGTCACATGTCTCATGAGTTTCTATTTCAAATCTGAAGAAGATACCTTGAAAAATTAGATTCCTGCATCCATTTTTCTGAGATTTTTGTAGCAGTGGATACGTTTGTGTCTCATTATCAGGATGAATCTGGTATGTACTGTGCTTTTTTATAAATGTTTTGATGTGTACTGCTTACACAAATTTAGCAAATACATTCCTTATAAGCTTTCTATCGAAAAACAGTGATCTTTCCTCGATGCTTGAGGCTTAGACCTTCAGAATGATATATAGTTTGTCAAGATTAACTTTGTCCCATTTCATTTAATCTATTCACAAACACAGACATGTTCAAACAACAAGCGTTCAGTGCGCCGGCGTCCTGGTGCAGGCTAAAAGGTTAATGCATGTTCAGTATTTTACTTGCGCCTTTGAATTTATCTGGATTTAGTTTCAATTTTAGTCTAACTCCGTGCTTGATCTGACTCCAATTTCAAGTGATCATTAAATTTAGGCAATATTCTTAATTAAAAACTGATCACAGATATCAATTGTATATTAATTTAGATATTTGATTATTCTGGAAATCTCATATTTTCAATTCTTCGTTTATTAGCGACCCAGTGTCGCTTAGCAATTCACTTGGCCAACAGTGAACGCACGGCACAAACTCGCCAGTTGATCTTACTCAGAGGATACAGGGTGACTATAATATCTTTAAATAGGCTGCACCCTGCTAGCACATAATAAAAACGGTATTTTTTCTATAATCACGAAAACTGTAACTTGTTAAGTCAGTGACAGACAGAAATCAGAAGATCCCTAATGATGAGCCCCAGCTTCATTCATTGGTACTTCAGTTTGACCTGTCCTGGACGCAGATTTGTGGAAACACTAGACAACAACTCTAATCTACTGGAAAAAATAATTTCAGAATAGATCAGAATAAATCAAATATAACAATTTATTATTAGTCAGGTAAAAACGTGTCATGCCAATTACATAATTAAACAATAAAATGCATAACATCAGTTGTTCAAAGATTAATCTAAGTGTAAAATTTATACCTGACTTCAGGAAGATGCATAGTATGGAGCATATGAAATACACACCACACTACGGGCTGATCTGGCTACAGAATCGCAATGACAGATTTGCAACTTTCCCTTAAATACTACCAGAACAAAAGGGCCATAAACATTTATTCTCGGCCCCCCACAGATTACATTTGTGTATGGGGAATGAGAAGCCTCTCTAGGACCTGTTCTCGTGCCCCAAATGGTCACACCTGTAGAACAATGTTTATCAGAGTTTGAAAGGAGACCGCCCACAACAGAAGTACGGAATTCTATTAAGTTTTCAATATTTCTCATAATATAAGTGACTACTGTGAAATTGAGACCAGTTTACCAATCGCAAAGAGACATTTAAAATGATACCAAACATGAAAAGGAAAAAACAACATTGACAAAATATGTGGCATATGGATATTCTTGCTTTTTAGGGAACTGATGTTGAGTGAGGGAGGAGAGGCAGAGAGGGCAGAGAAGGGGGAGGAAGGAAGGGGGTCATAAATGATCAAAGAAATAAGTTTGGTCAGGGTGGTGTTGTTTGTTCTCTTTGGAGATATTTTGTTGCCTTTTGAGATCTCTTCTCCAGATTAGTTTAATGACTTTATTGCATGGCATCTGTCTTTGGGAGAGTTCCTGAGTTTTGGCCTCAGAATTAATTTTATAAGGAAACAAATTCACTCCTTGCATATTTGTAGAGACGAGATGGACAGACAGTTCACAAACAGCCACCTTGGCTGGTTCAGAACGGGGTGAGAGTTCAGAGCCGGCCTCCTCAGCTGGTTCAGAGCCAGACAAAAGTTCATTAGCGTGACAGGACAAACAGGGGGTTCACAGACGGCCTCCATAGCCGTGACAGGACAGGCAGGGGGTTCACAGACGGCCTCCATAGCCGTGACAGGACAGGACGAGGATTTGAAGATGGCCTCCATAGCCGTGACAAGACAGAACGAGGAGTCCCAGACGGCCTCCATAGCTGTGACAGGACAGGACGAGGATTTGCTGACGGCCTCCATAGCCGTGACAGGACAAGGCGAGGAGTCGCAGACAGCCTCCATAGCTGTGACAGGACAAGACGAGGAATCGCAGACAGCCTCCATAGCTGTGACAGGACGCGAGATCAAAGACGGCCTCCATAGCTGTGACAGGACAAGGATTCGCAGACGGCCTCCATAGCTGTGACAGGACAAGGATTCGCAGACGGCCTCCATAGCTGTGACAGGACGCGAGATCAAAGACGGCCTCCATAGCTGTGACAGGACAAGGATTCGCAGATGGCCTCCATAGCTGTGACAGGACAAGGATTCGCAGACGGCCTCCATAGCTGTGACAGGACAGGACGAGGATTCGCTGATGGCCTCCATAGCCGTGACAGGACAGGACGAGGATTTGTAGACGGCCTCCATAGCCGTGACAGGACAGGACGAGGATTTGTAGACGGCCTCCATAGCCGTGACAGGACATGGATTCGCAGACGGCCTCCATAGCTGTGACAGGACAGGACACGAGATCAAATACGGGCTCCATAGCCGTGACAGGACAGGACGAGGATTCGCAGACGGCCTCCATAGCCGTGACAGGACAGGACGAGGAGTCGCAGACGGCCTCCATAGCCGTGACAGAACAGGACGTGAGATCATAGACGGCCTCCATAGCCGTGACAGGACAGGACGAGGAGTCGCTGACGGCCTCATAGCCAGGACAGGACGAGGAGTCGCAGACGGCCTCCATAGCCGTGACAGAACAGGACGCGAGCTCATAGACGGCCTCCATAGCCGTGACAGGACAGGACGAGGAGTCGCTGACGGCCTCCATAGCCGTGACAGGACAGGACGAGGAGTCGCAGACGGCCTCCATAGCTGTGACAGGACAAGATGAGGATTCGCAGACGGCCTCCAAAACAGTCCAGTACTTTACAGTGAAACACATTTTTATATTGAAATAATGAAGATTTCTGTGCCTCCTCACTCTGATTTTTTTTTTCATTCATCTAATTAAACAAATTTAGGGTAATGATTCAAATCTATATTTTTTAACTTGAGCCAATGAAAAATAAATAACTTGCCTTAATATTTTCTATGTCTATGAAAACTATTTTATAAAACCTGGCACAAAGTATAGTTTTCTTTAATTTAAATTCTATTTTTGATGTAAACATAAAAATATAGATTTAATCAAAACAAAAATTCTCATTTAAGAAATAAATTTTTATAGTTTTCATAGACATATAAAATGTTGTTTAGGGCAAGTTATTTATTTTTCATTGGCTCAAGTTATAAAATATAGATGTGAAATCATTACCCTAATTTTTTTTAATTGGATGAATGAAACTTTTTCAGTGTACTAAATCACATAAAAACAAAGACATCAATAATTTTCATTACATCGATATTTATTAACTTGTTATACATTATTTCCACACACCCACAATTTCATTACTCAAGTGTCAGATTAACTTTAACTTTTAAGAGCTACCAAACATCGACCTTAGAAAACTCAATAAAGCCTCAATTGAGAACAACGCAGTTGTCACGGTGCACAAAGCAGGGAGGAACGAGGAACACGAGACGAGGATGTAACTCAAAATAATAGTCTTTAATGAAATCCAACAAGGCAAGATAAAGCAAGGCAGACACTCAGGAACACCGGGGAGTAACGAGTAGACCAGACGAAATCTAACGGAATAGACAGGACTTAAATACACAGTAAAATCATAGATAATTAGACAAACACAGCTGGACAAGAATTAACTGATAATCACACTAAACAAGGACAGGAAACAAACCAACTATGGACACAAGAGGGAAACACATGACACACACGACAGAGGACTGACATAACTCCACCCTCCTGGAAGGCGCGACTCGCGCCGTAACAGCTCCACCAGGGAGGGGGGGGTGGGCGCTCTGGAGGCCCCTCAGGACAGAAACGGACAGGATCACAGGACGGGGACCTCCAGAGTGGAACAGACAGAACGGAGGCCATGGCGGAGCAAGGGGCTCAAGAGGCCATGGCGGAGCTGGGAGCTCTGGAGGCCATGGCGGTGCAGGGAGCTCCGAAGGCCATGGCAGTGCAGGGAGCTCAGGAGGCCATGGCGGTGCAGGGAGCTCAGGAGGCCATGGCGGAGCAAGGAGCTCAGGAGGCCATGGCGGAGCTGGGAGCTCTGGAGGCCATGGCGGTGCAGGGAGCTCCGAAGGCCATGGCAGTGCAGGGAGCTCAGGAGGCCATGGCGGTGCAGGGAGCTCAGGAGGCCATGGCAGGTGGTCCTTGTGGCTGTGGCCTCGGCCCGGCCACTCCAGCCGGAACCCTTCTACCCCCAAAAAAAAAATTCCATGGGGCAGCTACGGGGTATCAGGAGTCCTCTGGGGCTAAACAAACAGGAACAGGAAGCCCTCCTTGGGCTAAGCTCGGAAGCTGAGGCTTCTTCTGGGAATGACATGACTTCAGGGGCCCTCACAGGGTCCCTCAGCAACCGCTTCCACTTCCGCGACAGGAGAGGAGAGGCGGCTGGGACTGGCCTCCATGGCCACAACTCGAGGAGCTGCCTGCCCCAGACGAGTCTCCATGGACATGACCGACAAGACAAGATGAGTTTAAAACTGTTCCTGTGGGCACGACAAGATTAAAATGGCACTCCTGGCCGTGACTAGGGAACTGGATCCGGGAATGGCACTCCTGGCCGTGACTACGGAACTGGATCCTAGGGGCCGGGAACTGAAGTCAGCCGCAGCCGGCGGGCTTGACGTCATAGCCGAAAACAAACCAAATATGGACACAAGAGGGAAACACATGACACACACGACAGAGGACTGACAGCAGTGAATTAGGGAAATGCAGCAATGTCTCAGTTTCATCACTACCAAGTTAAATCTATATCAGTTGTTTTATTTTTCCAATTTGTTAAACTAGAAAATTAAGAAAAAAGCAAACAAATAAAGGAACATTCATGCAAATTTCAAATGTTAATTTAAAAACACAACAAAACATGCATTTTTTATCTGAAAACATTTCCCCATAAAACATGAAAAAACTAGTTTAACAAACTAACATAAGTCTATTTCAGAATCACAACAAACGGCATCAAAACTATATGGCTTTATTCCACTCTGAGTTCACAATATTGGCAGTACTGAATTTTAGGTGCTAACTCACCTTTTCCGAGGCTGAACATTACCTGCTGAATAAAATCTAAAGTGCTTTTCATACACTTAGTCCAGGTGCAGGGCATAAATCAGTCTGAAAAAATGACATAGAAGGCCTCTGTTAGGATGCAGCTGACAAGACAGACTACAGTAAGAAATCCTCAGTGTTGATCAAGCAAGTCCACAACTAAACCCATCTTGAGTGGGAATCATCTTGGAAGAAAACTTTCGGTGCTTTTCCACTGCATGGTACGCAAGGGCGTAGGTTTGCTTTCGACGTTGGTGGGGACATAAACCCACCCCCCCAATCTTTTTTTTTTTTTTTTTTTTTTAAATAGTATGTTTAACAGACAATAATTACACAATTATGATTTTGTGAACCAACAACATCAGCATCAGAGCACTGGGTGTCTTAATCACTTTATTTTAATATTAATCGAATTGGACCCAGGATGATTCTGAAAGTTCTCTGCTGTTGCTGCAGTACAGAAACTCGTGCGCATCTGATTGACAGATAAACTGTACGCTCTTATATCAGTGTTGTTTTTTATTTTGTGGAAATTTCAGCTGTTGAACAACATTAATTTAAAGTTAAAGACTGTCCGCGGCGACTCAGGGTGCTGTTCCAAATCCTGCTGCACCACAGAGTGCCACTAAAAAATCACATTATATTTGCCCCAAATTATTATTGATGTTCATGACTTTATCCTAGGCTGAAAAATTGTGTATCTTTCCGCACGTTTGCCTTTCTGTCCGTATGCTTTATATAGGAAGCTAATAATAGCCATAGATCGCGCTTTCTCTTTCCGTTTGCTCTGTTTTGTCAAACAAACACCACTTCAAACTCATCGATGCAACTTTGTTCATGCCTTAAGTGGGCTTTTATATTAACTGTTTTGGACTGCTGTCTTGAATTGGGTGCAATACCTGCGAGTTGTTCTAAATGCGGATGCGCTTCTCATCCGGTGTGTGACTACATTCCGCACATGTATTAAATGCGCGTCCTTGAGAGCGCACAGTTTTTACTTTAACTTGTTAGGTAATATCAATGATATGACGTTTCAGTTGCGTCTGAAATGACAAAAACATATACATGTATTTACTTATTTGATCAAAATATTGCTAGGGACAGTTTGGTAGTGGCTGGATATTGGTAGGGACACGTCCCTAGCCCCCCCCTAATTCTACGCCCCTGATGGTATGGCACGGTACGGTTCGGTACGGCTCACTTTTGGGGGGTTTTCCACTGGGTACAGTTTACTGTTTTGCTGTACTTTGGATCAAATAAATGCAGGCTTGGTGAGCTGAAGAGACTTCTTTAAAAACATTAACAATCTGTTTCTGTTTTTCTGTAAAAACAACTGTTTTCATATAGCAACAGCTGGATGCTTTTGTCCATATTAGGAATTTCCTGGTACAACTTTCTGTGCGAGAGCACCCTCCGGCTTTGAGTATGAATGAAAGAAACATACACTGCATGTAATGAGTGTGTAGCGCTCCGTAATGTTCATCTCGCCTTATTCTGGGTCCGAATAAAACATCAGGTCATGCACAGACTATCTCGTCTCTTTGAATTTAAATCTATATTTATTCACACCGGCTCTTGAAAACCTCTATGCGAACACACTTGCCCGAAAAAGTGCGGGGGACGAATTCACTTGATATTAAAAGTGGGGGGGATTACATAATCTGTTTTAAAATGTAATTACGTGTTAGCGCAAAAAGGTTAAACTTATGCTATTTTTCTTATATGCTTGTTTTACCTTTAGAGTCATTAAAATGTGTCATTTGATTACTAAATGTAGCCTACCTGCTGACGCATAATAAAGTGTATATTATGATTATTTTGTGCCATTCTTTAACAGCTTGATGAATTGGTAAATCATTCCAAAAGGCTTTTATCAAGTGAAATCTTTTTCACACGCATTAACAGAGTTTAAACATTCCCAATCTTTTCCCCCTAAATGATACATTTAGTCGATACAAGGCATTAAGTTTGGAGAGAAAAAAAATGTGGAAGAATTGTCGGTGAGTGTATCTGTTTGACCTAGCCTACATTATAACGAAAAAGTCATTATATCTTAGTGTGTATTTAGGTTTCATGCCATGCCCCCTACATGGTCCACAATTAACTTAATTAGTTGCTAGATGTTCTCCCAGCTGGATCTTTTCAAAATTTCTTGCTTTTTCAGCCCGTTGTTGCCCCCGTGCCAACTTTTTTCAGACCTGTAGCAGGCATCAAATTTGAAATTAGCTCATTTAGTGGATAAAAGTGTAAAGTTTCTCTGTTTAAACATTTGTTATGTTCTCTATGTTCTATTGTGAATAAAATATAGGCTCATGTGATTTGAAAGCCTTTTAGTTTTAATTTTATTCAAATTAAAAAAACGTCCCAACATCTCCGGAAATCGGGTTGTACGTTTTTATAAAATTTTCCATTGTATTGACTGATGGATGCAAAATAATGTCATATATCTTTTCTTATCTATCATAATTAAAACGTCATCTCTTGTCCAAAAATAAAACTAGCTGCGTATTTACTCTAAAATATGTGCTTCACTACAATGTAAATGCAGTCGCTCTGCGCTGTCCACTGTCGCGCAGCTTTGCAATGCTAATTTTGAAATCTAACGGGCGCTGTGCCAAAGTAGACTATGGGGTAATGTAGGTGCAGATGTGAAGTACATAGGCTATTCCTAAAATAAACACCTAGTATTCACTGTATGCCTTTTCATGTCAGCATCACTATACTTGCACTATGTGTGATATATAAAGTGGTGTACAGTATGCTCTAGAGCTATTTTAAGAACGGATCCTTTGAGCTTGAGTGCGCGCATGACGGATGGTGAAAAAGAATCGTTAATGCTCACAAAGGTGGTAGGGTTGCCACCTTTTATAAATAAGGGACGCCTCATCCTGCTCAGGATTATCTAGATTGGTTAAGCATAACATATACAGTGCCCTCCACTAATATTGGCACCCTTGATAAATATGAGCAAAGGCGGCTGTGAAAATAAATCTGCATTGTTTATCCTTTTGATCTTTCACTCAATAAATTCACAAAATTCTAACCTATCATTGAAGTAAAACAATTGAGAGTGGGGAGAAAATCTCATGATGAAATAAATGTTTTTCGCCAATGAATGTTGGCCACAATTATTGGCACCCCTAGAAATTCTTATGAGTAAAATATCTCGGAAGTATATTCCCATTCATATTTAATTTTTTTAGCACACCAGGGTGACTAGGAGCATGAAATTGTCCAGCCATGACTTTCTGTTCCACAGGATTATAAATATGAGGAACACAAAGGCCAAATTCCCTTAATAATCCATCACAATAAGAAAAAACAAAAAATATATTTCTGATGTGAAGAACAAGATTGTTGAGCATCACAAAATAGAAAGTGGCTGTAAGAAAAGAGTTAAAACATTGAAAATCCCCATTTCCACCATCAGGGTAATAATTAAGAGGTTCCAATCAACTAAAGATGTTAAAAATCTGCCTGAAAGAGGACGCGTGTCTATATCGTCCTAATGCATGGTGAGGAGGAGAGTTTGAGTGGCCAAAGACTCTCCAAGGATCACAGCTGGAGAATTGCAGAGATTAGTTGAGTCTTGGGGTCAGAAAAAATCAAACATCCCCTACATCACCACATGTTGTTCGGGAGGGTTTCAAGAAAAATTGTCCTCACTCATCCAAAAACAAACTCCAGCAAATTCAGTTGTCAGACACGACTGGAACTTCAAATGGCACTGGCTTCTATTGTCAGATGAAACTGAAAAAAGAGCTTTTTGGCAGCAAACCCACCAGATGAGTTTAGTACAAACAGGGATAAAAAAGTACCCCATGTCGTAAACCTTGCCGCAGGTGGCGGCACCATCATCGCCGCAGACTTCGCCGCAGACGGCGGGGACACAGATTTCGCCGCAGGTGGCGGCTGGCTTGGGAGACAGGGGGTAGATTTCAGCGCTGACCTGACAGATGTTAGAGACGGGTCCAGTACTTTCGCCCTCAGGTCAGCGCTATTGGAGGCCCACTTCCGGGCTTGTGGGTACACAGACTTCGCCACGGGTGGTGGCAGCTGGTTGATGAAGACTTCCTCAGGGCTGTCGTGAACTTCGTCCACTGTGTACGGTGAGCCACTGAGCCAGAGTGCATACTCCATATAGCGCCCAAGAGAACAGGTGGAATCTGACGCCGGCATCAGTTGGTTCAGATGATCATCTAAACCACCCCAGAAGATGGTTTTCTGGGTTTTTTCCCTCCATGCAACTCCCTCGGCTAGAGCTAGAAACTCCTCCACATAGTCTTCAATTGATCGACCATCCTGAACAATTGTGAGGAGTGCATTCTCTGGATTACATTTACATTTACATTTAGTCATTTGGCAGACGCTTTTATCCAAAGCGACTTACAATTGGGGAGTACATAAAGCCATTCATCTTGAAGAGGCAATCAGACAGAGGAAGTGCTCGTAACACCAAGTCTCAGTCATTGTTCAAATAAGTACAAGCTAGCAAGGGAAGGAGAGAAGGATAAAGGGAAAGTTTTTTTTTTTTTTTTTTTTTTGTGAACAAGTTTAGGATGAAGTCAAGTAGTGCCGAAAGAGATGAGTTTTCAGTTGTTGCTTGAAGATTGACAGGGATCCAGCATTCCGGATAGGGGTGGGAAGATTATTCCACCATCCAGGAATGGTGAATGAGAATGTTCTGGAGAGTGATTTTGAGCCTCTCTGTGATGGTACCACAAGGCGTCGCTCACTAGCAGATCTCAGACTTCTGGAGGGGATGTAGATTTGTAATAGTGAGTGGAAGTAGGAGGGTGCTGAGCCTGTGGTTGTTCTGTATGCAAGCATCAGTGTCTTGAACTTGATGCGAGCTGCCACTGGTAGCCAGTGCAGTGAGATGAAGAGAGGTGTAACATGGGTTCTTTTGGGCTCATTGAAGACCAGTCGTGCCGCTGCATTCTGAATCATTTGTAGAGGTTTGATTGCGTTTGATGGAAGACCAGCCAGAAGAGCATTGCAGTAGTCCAGCCTAGAAACGACAAGGGCCTGGACAAGAAGTTGCGCAGCATGCTCTGTCAGGAAGGGCCTGATTTTTCTGATGTTGTATAGCGCAAACCTGCAAGATCGAGCGGTCTTTGCAATGTGCTCTTTGAAGGTCAGTTGGTCATCAAAGATTACACCAAGATTTCTGACCGAAGTTGATGGGGTAATTATTGATGTGCCTAATTGAATCGGGAAGTCATGCTGTAGGGTCGGAGTGGCAGGGACGACAAGAAGCTCAGTCTTTGCCAGGTTGAGCTGTAGGTGATGTTCTTTCATCCATGCCGAGATGTCCGCCAGGCAGTCTGAGATCCGTGCAGCTACCGTTGGATCATCTGGTTGAAAAGAGAGATAGAGCTGTGTGTCATCGGCGTAGCAATGGTAGGAGAAGCCATGTGCCTGTATGATGGGTCCCAGTGATGTAGTGTATGTGGAGAAGAGGAGGGGTCCAAGAACTGATCCCTGAGGAACCCCAGTGACCAGTTGATGTGCTTTGGATACCTCACCACCCCAAGCCACCCTGAAGGACCTACCGGTGAGATAGGATTCAAACCAGCGAAGTGGAATCCCAGTGATGCCCAGCGATGAGAGGGTGGACAGGAGTATCTGATGATTGACAGTGTCAAAAGCAGCAGAAAGATCGAGCAGAATGAGGACTGATGATTTGGAATCGGCCTTTGCAATGAGAGCTGGTTGAAGACAACTCGTTCGAGTGTTTTCGCTACGAATGGAAGGAGAGAGACAGGTCTGTAGTTTTCTAAAAGAGAAGTGTTTAATGTAGGTTTTTTGAGCAGTGGGGTTACCCGGGCCTGCTTGAACACTGTGGGGAAGATGCCAGTGCGGAGAGATGTGTTGATAATGTGTGTGAGTGCCGGTAAGAGTGTGGGAGAGATTGCTTGGAGAAGGTGAGAGGGGATTGGGTCAAGAGGACATGTTGTAGGATGGCTGGAGAGGAGAAGTTTGGATACTTCCGCCTCGGTGAGGGGACAGAAGGAGAAGATGGGAGTTTGAGCAGTGGATGTGGTTGGTTGGAGGTCCTGTGTGTGTGGAGTTGAGAGGATTAAAGGTGAAGATGTCCATGCTTGTCTTCTGTTACGGAATGACACTCGGACAAAGGAATAAAAGTATCACAGGTGAGTTCATTGTCAGCAATAGGTGTGGGTGCAGATGAAAGGTGAGTATCTTGAATAACGGAGGGTTTCTTGACTTGATGGAGCTTGTAACCTTGATTCTTGTTACGCAGGAGATCGTGGACTGGAGATGTAAGGAAGCACACACCTCTGAAGATGAGTAGGGAGCTGATCCACAGTGCGATGGAGACTGGAGGAGATGTTGGAGCTAGGAGCAGAAGGTAACTCTGGAGAAGACACAACAGGAAAGTAAACAAGGTAGGTATCTCAATGTATCGATAGGAATGCATGGAGAGAGTCCTCTACGTGTTAACGAGATCGGACCATGACTGGCGTGAGGTGTGTGCTTAAGTAGAGCTGGGGTGATTGGATGCCAATGACGTGCAGGTGTGTTCAATCAATGATCAAGTGAAACCAGGTGAGGGCGTGCGCTGTGATTGGTGAGGGAGCAGGACAGACAGATCCGTGACAGTGATTCATTTAGCCTACATTTTAACATTATTTCGGTAACACTTTACAATAAGGTGTCATTTGTTAACTTTAGTTAACTACATTAGTTAACATGAAAAGTACTTTTAAAGCATTTATTAATCTTAGTTCACATTAATTTCATCATTAACAAATACAATTTTTGATTTTAATAATGTATTAGTAAATATTATTTAATGGAGCTGAGCTAACATGAACTAACAATGAACAGTTGTATTTTTATTAACTAATGTTAACAAAAATTAATAAATATTGTAACAAATGTATTGCACATTGTTAGTTTATGTTAGCTAATGCATTAACTAAATATTAACAAATGACACACTATTGTAAAGTGTCGCCATTATTTCTTAACAAATAGGCAGCATATGAAATTTAGGGCCAGTTTTACTAAACAGGGCAAATCAGAGCGAGAGCGCAATTCCAAAACAGCGCCGATGGGTGTGGAAATTTCTGCGGGTGATTTACTAACAATGTACAAATTAAAGAACACAGACGCAACATCTCATTTACATATCAACCAACGCAATATGCCATGTGCAGCGCAAATTAGCGTAGTCGCAAATAAAGAAATAAATAAGCCACAGTACGTTGAAAAGAACTGGAGGCCAAAAAAATGAAGGTTTGCTAGAAGTTTTGATAGAGCTGGTATTGCGTGACGTCTTTTATTCTCTGTAGCAAATTAAAAATAACTTTGCTTGGCAAACGATATGTTATGTGTTCTTCTGGCATTCAAAATAAATTAATATGTGTGGAAAAAATCCTCTCCCTTCTACCACGCACTCTCTGTTCTCTGAGGTGCCTCCTCCAGCAACAATATCGGCAGCCATTTCAAGCACAAAATAGTTTGACATGCTTTTTTTGGGCGTTAAATTATGGCATAAATACCAGTAATTTGATGAGCGCAAACGTTAGTAAATCATGTTGCATGATCATTTGAATACTCGCCTCCCATAAATTTAGTGTCTGAAAGGGAAATTCCTACAAATGCATATTCAATAAGGACTTGCGCAAAAATAACTCTGTCCACGCCTTTTCAGAGCTAACTGTTGATGAACATCTTTAGTAAAACCTGACAGTACAATGTTAACGCCAAAAGACTATTTGCACTGGTGCAAGCTGTTAGTAAAACTAGCCCCTAATGTTAACAATCAGAAAATTATTGTTAATGAGTTAGTTTTTTTTTTAAGTTATATTTTTAGGGGCTTTTTGCTTTAGGACAGAGATGATGACAGGAAAGCACAGGACGGAGAGAGAGGGGAACGGTATTGGCATAGGACCTCGAGCCGGGAGCGCAGTTGCGCTATATGTCAGCGCACTAACCGCGAGGCTATTGGCGCCGACATTAATAAGTTATTATTATTAAATTAAACTCTGCTGACCATCTCTGCCAAGAGACCCACCCTCCATTTGACCCTGATTGGCCCTGGCCTGACCCTGATGGTATTGAACAAACCAGAGAGTATTACAATAAGAGGAAGAGTAGCACGAGTCTTCACAGAATGCGGGTGGGATGGTTTGCATGAATGCTGTGCAACTCGAAAATACGGGACAAATGCCCATATTCAGTGTATCTTGCCCAAGCTATGTTTTGACTTTGATAATTATCACAAGTCCCTTTCACACAGCGCGTTGATTCCGGAAAATTGCCGGAGTGCCTTTTGTGTGAACGCAAA
Organism: Aspiorhynchus laticeps; assembly: GCA_023376895.1. Taxonomy (NCBI): domain Eukaryota; kingdom Metazoa; phylum Chordata; class Actinopteri; order Cypriniformes; family Cyprinidae; genus Aspiorhynchus; species Aspiorhynchus laticeps. Next base: position 860,601 of record JALXFT010002483.1, on the reverse strand, counting down.
CACGTCCCGGGATTGATTCCGGGAACGATCCCGGGTTGGGGACCTAATAACATTGCCGGGATCAGTCCCGGAACGAGCTCTGTGTGAACAAAAGCCAGAACCAATGCCGTAAAGGCTGATGACGCACGTTATCATGCGACTCTTTTACCGGGTGTTTTGAAGGCAGATCAATGTTCCCGACGAAAAAAATTGCAAGCTGTAATGAAACAGCGATCAGGGAGCTCCTCACCGCCCGTGCTGAAGCAGAGATCATTCGCCAGTTTAGTGGAATGATACGCGTCACATTACACATCACATCCTTATGTCACGTGTCTTTACGGGTTGTGTATGAACACACGACAAATCATGGCTCACATTATCCGTGTATTTTCCGGAATCGCTGTGTGAAAGAGGCTATAGCTGGTTAACTTCAGTATTTTACCATCACAGAGATGTGTATAGTCTGTTGTGGCCAGGTCATACAGTTTCTCAAGTTTTTCTTAACCTGGACTAGAGCAGAGCACCATTATCATCATCACAAAAGGGACAATGTTATCGGTTTCAAGGTAGTCACATACTAACTATTCATGTTAAATGATTAGGCTATAATACTGCAATGCAGTAATTCCCACATACACATTTTAACTATATCAAGTGGGTAAAATGTAACCCCGAAAAAAATAGATATACAAATAATAATCAACTAAACAATTACACTTTGTAATGCAAGAATTAGCTCTTAATTTAAGATTTTATTTAAGCTTTTAGGGAATTGAATATTAAAGACTAGGGTTGAATTGATTGAACTGACATTACTCAATATTCATTATTTATACCTTTTCAACGATCGTCCAGCGAGCGTTAAATCAGTATATCTTAATGATTTTGTTTATCTTACTTCGTGGCCAAAGATCAAAACAAACAAAATAGTACTTTATCAAATTTTAAGCAAGGACCTACAGCTCAAGGCAGTAACTGAACAAGTACAAAACACAAACACTGCTCTCTAAAATGAAACGCGTTTATTTGCTAACTGTTACTTTACAATACAACTAAGCTAAATAACACAAAACAAAATACATACACACACACACACACACACACACACATTACAGGCAATGAATTGTTTTGCGATTTGAAGATCGTTAAAGTATAGCACTATCTGCTATTTCACCAAGATCTACCCGTGCAGATCATGAACAGAGAACTTATCTTTACTTTTAAAGATGAATGCAACCAGCTCAGGAAAATTATGGAGAATTGTTTGATTACTTACTTGTCAAGTTGAGTTTGACAGCTGATCTGTTGCTTTCCCGGGTGGTTGAGGGAACCCCGGCGGCTGATTGGCTGCTGATGCGGTCGTTGGATGATGCTTTTCTAGGAAAGCCCTCCGGTGAGTGGTTGCTGTTCCTGGTGACGCAAGTGTCAACGCTTTGAAGTTGTTCGAGTTCTTGCGGCTTCAGTTTCTTCAGGGAGAAGTTTGACAAAGTGTTTGAGTTCTTTAGATAATCAGCTTGATGTTAAGTCTGCGAGCGCTTTGCAGCGCGATGAGTGCGGTGGAAGCCAAAGTTTAGCAAGCAGCGAGCGCACAAGCCTTTGTGTCACAGAGTTTTAAACAGGCTGAACTTTGTCTGTCACGCAGCACTTGATCCAATCACATCCCAGATAGCAAGAACGTTTGGGCCAAATGTGGCTGATAGCTGTCACATTTGGCCTAGGTATGGCATGGCTGAGCACATATGGGCCAAACTTTCCCCATTTATGTTTTGCCATAGCTTTAGAATTGGAGGGAATTTTCTTTTGGATGACAATATATTTTGAGGTATATGGTCCAGATGACAGCACACAAATGAGAGCCATATATGGCTTGGCTATGGCACACATTGGAATGTGTTAACTTATGGTAAACATTTGGCTTTTATTTGGAAAAACACATACAGTATAGGCCCGGTTTCACAGACAGGGCTTAGCCTAAACCAGGATTAGGCCATAGTTCAATTAGGACATTTAATTATTTTTTATAAATGTCCCTTAGAAAAAAAACACTACTGGTGTGCATCTTGAGACAAAACAAAGCGCACTGATATATTTTAAGATCAGTCAGTGCGCGTTTCTTTCAGTTGAAACAGCTCTGACTTCCATTTTAGTCTGGGACTAGGGTTAAAGAGCATATTGCAGGTTAGAGACCCCAGTGAGTCAATCTATATAAAAATAATGTAGGAACTAGATTTTCTTTAAAGTATGCTATTAAGGCTTCTGGAGTCGTTTTTGTGAGAGAATTTTACTTCCGCATCTGAAAACCGACAAAACCGGAAGTGACGCATCAAAAGGGAGAGCGGTCCATTTTAACCATAGGAAAACAATGGATCGCAATGACAGTTCGGACGCTGATGAAATTTTAAATGTTTATTTACACTCGTATGACGTACCACAGATACAATTATGAGCCTGCTATGCAGCCAAGAGAGCAGGGACAGGCCAGGATTAGACAGAACAACAGTCAGAGGAGACAAATTGAGTTGATGTGTGAGGAGAACAGGGCAGGTGTCTTGGTGACAGACCAGTGTTAGCTTACAGATATACACACGTTAGCTAACAATATATAATCAGGCAATAGCGAAGCTAGTATTGGTCATCTATGAGTATTGATACTTACCAGTAACAGAAACTAATAAGCGTTGATCAGGTGTGTCACACTCGTTAATATCCGACACTAACGTTACGTGATATATCGGTGTCTCATCACCGCAGGAGAGAGAGATAAACACGTTTTTGTTTCATTAAGTGTTTGTGTGGTAAATGCAAGGCTATGGTCACAACTGAGGACTGGGTCTTAGTGGAGAATGTGACCCCCACACTTGATGTGCAGTGTCTGACTCTGCACCCAGGCTTTGAGGCTTGCTGTCTGAACACATATGTGCTACAGATAGCCTATATGCACTTCAGACAGGAGCATAAACCTCTCCGGGCCAGAAGACATGAGTGTGTTTAGGGCAGAGATCATTTATTACTCTGAGCTAAATACTTGTATGTATAAATACATAGTATATTAAAGTTTTGAAAACCATTTTAAAACCATCTGAATATTTTTTTTTCAATTACAAGTTATATTTAGGTAGGTCACAACTACCTGTAAGTCACACTTTTTGATACCATTGGTATAACAATCAATATTGACAGCATACAGGCACATGACACATGACACATGATGGCGGCGCACAAGTGTGCAGCGGCTCTTAGCTCTCTCCTTCAGTGTTTTATTAGTATATTTTTTGTTGTGTTCTGTGTTTTTTTCTGGTAAGCTGAGCCGAGCTCAATTATCGTACAGTCGCCTGGACCTAATTAGTTTTGGACTAACATGCAGCATCCCTGTAACGAGGAACTACCAACATTCACACAACATTCCGTCCGACATAGCAAGAACACCGGGCTCTATGTGGATTGTGGGAGGCACTAATAAGCGTCATAGACGGCGAAGAGACAGAAAACAAAAGCGGGGATGCGGCTACGGAAGCAGCCTCATAGACCTCCACTCCCGAGCCTCTTTCTGGCTAATGTCAGATCTATCGTACACAAAATGGACGAACTGGAGTTACGAAGCGCTACTCACCCCTTTGTCCGTGTCTGTTGCGCTATGATTGTGACTGAATCCTGGCTTCATCCCGCGATTACTGATGCAGCGCTGCAGCTAGCGGGACGCACTTTCTATCGCCTGGACCGCAACAAGGACTCGGGTAAGAGCAAAGGTGGAGGACTGTGCATATATGTTAACAATGACTAATGTTCACAAAGTCGAATTATAGATAGATACTGTTCCCCAGATCTTGAAGCATTGACTGTCAGTTGCTGTCCTTATTACTTACCAAGAGAGCTAACTGTAGTTAATTTGACTGCAGTTTACATACCTCCAGATGCTAACGTTAGCTTAGCTCTCTCCCATCTCCATGACAAAATAAGCAGACAGCAGCAGGCTCATCCTGATGGGGTGCACATAATAGCTGCCGATTTCAACCAGGCACGCCTAAAGTCTGTTCTTCCAAATTTCACACAATATGTGAAGTGTGCCACCAGAGAGAAGAGCATATTAGATCATGTATATTGCAATATTAAGCAAGCATACAGGGCATTGCCACAACCACACATAGGTCAGTCAGACCATCTGTCACTGCACCTTATACCAGCCTACACCCCTCGTAGGAGACAAATAAAGCCCATCAGAAGACTGATCAGCACTTGGCCGGAAAATGCTCTCTCACAGTTACAAGACTGTTTCGTTAGTACAGAGTGGGGTGTTTTTGAAAATCAGGACCTGGAAGAATACACATGTGCTATTATGGGATACATCTCATTCTGCACTGAGAACGTCACTGTTAAAAAACAGTTTAAAATATTTATTTATGGTCGTGCTGATATATTATTTTTATATTTTGTATATATTTTTTTTAACTTTAGTAACTTATGAAATGTCCTATGGTATTTTTAATGTTGTATTATGTGTTTTCTAAATTGCAAAGGGGAGTTGCATTGTAATTTCGTTGTATTTTAATACAAGGACAATAAACTGAACTGAAGTTGTCCGCTGGGCCTATATTATTCTGGGCAGCTCTTACCTGCATGTGTTGTGTCAGCCATTAGAAGACCGTTTACAGAGGAAGGAGGACTTTATAAACGTTTTGAATGGACCCATTTTGGTGACAATAAAAAAAATAAATCACAATCAAGCAGATCTGCATTTATGGTTAATTCAATTCATTTTTATTTATACAGCACTAAATCATAACATTATTTCATAGCACTGTTAATACCTAACACAAAACACAACATTTCAACTGTTAATATATATATGTACCAAACATATACTACCAAAATAAAAATATACCATCTGACCCATTTAGAAACATTTAACAATCTTCTGTGTGGGTCTCACACTAATGTGTTATTAACGTGTTAAATTGTGAATGCTGTGCTAGATAGACGCCAGCAGCCTGATCTTGTTGATCCTCTGGAGGGATCTGGAAAGAGCAGCAGGTGTAGTGAAAGACAGGTGGTGCTGTGTTCTCGTGGAGCCTGTGGTGACCTGCAGTATAACACTCTCAGACGGCATATACTGGGAGAAGCAAACACAAGTTTAGATCACATTCACTGCTGACCATGCTTTTCCACTTGTCCTCCATCACATCTGCATCTCCATCAGGAGTGAAGCTGCAGTCCAGTAGAGCTGGTTAATAACAACCTTCACGGCTTCAGATCTTCACACTCCCGTCTTCCAAAGCCTTATAAACACACCACATGACAAAAAATTACTAATTAATTCTGCAAACAATGTCACTAAGCTGTAACTAGACTTGATGGTAAAAATATTAGCAAAATGAGGTTAGCAGTTATGTCTTCTCATATGGTAACGTTTTTACACGGTTTTTAAAAATATATTGCTAATGCTTACAAGCTAGCTGTGGTGCTTTACAACAACTTATACACATGTTGTGTCTCATTATTTAAATAATTATGTTCACTGATTTGGTAGTTAACAAATGTAAAAAAAACAAAAAAACAAGACTTACGGTGCACAGTTGACGTTTTCGTGAAGCAGCATCTCTGTCGGATCCGTGAGCATCATGTCTCCCGCCGGCGGCCGAACACGGGCTGACCGGGACCCGATGAAGAAGGTACTGTGTGCACCAGCTCTGAGTCTCACTAGGCTCTTGCTTCGGCATCCCATGTGGAACTCATATCGCCGGGATGATAATCTTCCAGTATAAAGTTATCGCCAAGTTACACACCACGGCGTTGTTTGAAGCAGATGCATTAGTGAAGTCCCGTCTCTTCACCTGCACTAACGCACCGAGGCCCAGAAGATACCATCCTAATTCTTGTTAGGAAACCTGTGGACTCCATGTCCTGACAGGCTGGAGTTAGTGCAACCTCCACAAACACAATAATTTACCATGACGATGATAAATTGAAATAAAAATAACTTCCGAAAACAGACTGACTCGCACCCGCTCCCACTGAATACCAACAGAGCGCGGCACACGACTCCCTTATGTGACGTAATATGACGCGTTGCTGAAAAAAAGCACTTTTTGAGAACTGTCAAGGAAACAGTCACTTTTTCTTCTACGTTTGTGCCCTCACGTCTTGTAAAACATTTTCAAATCCTGCATTAACGGTTCATATGGTATTTTCATACAAGTTTATATATTAATTTGATTTTTTTTTTTAACCTGCAATATGCACTTTAAGCCTTGACTGTGAAACCGGGGAATAAACTGCTATAATCATGTGTGGCAGGTTATGGCAGTCCACATCTCAGCCCATTCAACAATGCTATTGGTTGTTTTGTGTCTTCCCTTATTCCTATTGGTGGATTAATTACATTTTGAAAATGTATCCGTTATTTCCCACTCTTCCTCTTTCAACCGCCATTAAAAAAGAAAAAGATGATGAAAAAGCTACCTGTTTACAACAACAGCCTTTTCCCAGACATATTATTCAGGTAAGTGCAGTTTTGGTGTTTTAATGGGTGTAATGGTACACTTATTCGTACAGAAAGTTGTACCCAACAAATACAGTGTCATTTTAACCACTGCATGTGCAGAACTTAATCCGTTTCAGTTCATATCCATGAATAAATCCTCACTATACATTATACATTACATTCTGTAATCGCAATGTTTGTGTTTTGTTCTTTTCGATAAGAAACAAAGTCTCATCTTTAAAATTATGTCTATTTTATCAGGAAATTAAATCCATAAATGCTGTTTTGACGCTCTTTGATGTGGCGTGACGGACCGCTGCATGCGGAAGCGCGGAGAGCGCGTGAACGAGATCATCCCTTCCCTTTAATTCTCTTTTCTACAAGTTACAGCCGGTTATAACGCGAAATAAACGCTCATGTCGCGTAATCTCAATCAGTTTTACAATCGTGGAAAAATGCCAATAAAACAGCATTACATCCTCAGCCAAGTCATTCAGTGTCCACAACTTGTTGCTAGAAAATTGCAATGTGCAATTTATATGTTTGCATACTTGCTTGCATAGATTTTTTTATCCTTAAGAAAATTTGAATTATATTTGAGTTTATTTAAAGGCAGATCTACAAATTGCTCAGTAAACCACTGTTTATTAAAAAAAAGGTCCCCTGCTGTACCAAATATGTTTGAAACTGTGACTTCAAAACTGAGGTACCATTACACCCCTGATGTTTTCATTAATAGTATGTATATTATTATTATTATTATGTCTAAAAATAGCCTGTTATTAAAGTAGCTAAAATTTTCCTAATTTAAAAAGGGCCTCACAGCAGCACTTATGTCTTGGGTGGTAGAATGTGTAGAGTGCTGATTTACAGTCATTTATGTGCTTGTCTTCAAATAATATCTAATGTATGATACTAATTATGATATACTAATGTTCTTTTTCCTGACTGTGAGTGAGAAAGACTGGCGAGACTTACTAAAAGTATGCATTTTTGCACATGTATTCACTCATCTGACATTTACAAAACACTTCTGTTATGTTATGTTCTGTATTGTAATTCTGACATTAAAATTCTACTATAAACATTTAAAAAAATGTGTGTGAATCCATTTTTGTGTTTAATATGTGTTTAAGATTTACTGTGTAAGGGGTATTTTAAATAAAATAAAATAAATAGGTGTGGTGTAAATATGGTTGAATAATGGCTTTTGGTCCATCAGCCCTTTACAGAACTCAGCCATATAAGAATACCATATAAGGTCCATATATCAGCCACGCCTGTTTTTATTATTTGGCTCACTCTGGGTTGGGTCATGGCACTGTTTTGGTTCAGTTTTGGCTAAAAGGATGTGGACCAGTTTTGGAACACCTACCGGGATCTCTGTCAAGTGGGGGATACAGCAGTTATACAATGCAAAGTAGATTCTGATCAGGAGAAAGTTGGCAAGTGCACATTCAAGTGGACTATTCCAAATCCAAAAGAAGATAGCACAAATGATACACTGTATGCTGAGAAATATGATCAGCGTATCAGACTACAATCATTTAATGACACATTCACAACACTGACTCTGAGAAACCTGTCCATTGATGACAATGACAATATAAAATGTACTGCATTTTGCCATGTGGACAACATTTTTACTCGCATACATGAAGGAATTTCTCTTCAAATTTCAGACAAAAAACTTGGATGGGGTAAGTTCTCATTTTGACCTGTATTTCACTGTTTTACATATCCTATCAGTATAACATTTTTGTTGCTGTACTACAGATATGACAGAAAAAACAGACAGTGAGCACTGAAATGATAACAGGTATACTCACTCCGTCATTTCTAAAAATCAGACGCAGTGTTTTGTTCTTTTGTCTTTTGAGGACAAGTATGAGGCGCCACGTAGGATTTAAATCAAACTTCGCTTATCAATACATACATAATACACATGCATATACACCTATAAATTACTCGCATATACATGTATACTATTGGATGTTCAAAATACATATATGAAATACACGTGCACACTAATATGAAATCCATACCAATACATATTATGTTAGTAATGAATGCATATGCACTTGTGTATGAGGGGCCGTTCAAGCCATAATTCATTCTGCACTCTCACACACATACATTCTCCATTCACATACATACATTTTTGCTTTCACACGCACATACATTCTCCTTTCACACACACATACATTCTTCTTACACACACATACATATATATATATATAGAATGTATGTATGTCTTAAGAAAATATATGTATGTAAGAGAAGAATGTATGTATGTGTGAGAGAGAGTATAGTGGAAACGGAAGGCAGGTCAGGCGCGATCAGGGTCACCGGGACAGGTCCTGATCAGCATGGCTGAGGCAGATAAGGTGGCCGCTGGAGCACTTCAGCAAACTATTGGGGTTTTAAGAAATATTTTATCATCTCCTGAAACGGTTACATCTTTGGCCTCGTCCCTTGAGCGACCTACAGGCTCATCCGCACGTAATACTACACACAGCACGTTGGAAAGTGAGATGAGGGCACTTTTCAGGCCCGGCAGCTCACAAGTCGATGCTTCGGCAGGTCAAGCTGCTACTCAAGGCCAAACTGGAGGATTGCAGCAATCTTTGCGATATCAGATTCAGAAGAACTTTGGCAACTGGAACTCCCGTCCAAGGAAAAGGTAAGAACAACGTACATTTACAACTTAACAGTAGCCTACCTAATGACGTTAAACGCAAGTTCGCAAGCCAAAACTGTTTACCATGTGTAACTTACAGTACGCGATTACGTTACACGGCATGTACACAAACTCGTGAAATGTACGTTTGCTAATCTTGCAACACAACATGTTTTCAAAAACCATATCCGTAATAAAAACAGTTAAAAATTGTTCGAATGACAGATCAAAGGCTATTTTGTACCTGTGGTCCTTTTTTTCCCCAATGGGTCTGCTTTCGATTAATGCAACGCAAAGGTAACGTTAATTAACAAACCATTGCGACAATATCTGATTTGTGTGCATTTTTCAAGTCATTCGGAGTATTTCCACAATGATAAAGTTTATGAGTAATGAAGATCTTAATGACTGCCTTTAACTTATTTAGGCATTGTTTCTGCCTGTATTCTGGTATTTTTTATTATTATTATTTTTTTTTACGTTGAATAAAGTCAATTATGAAGTAATGAAAGTGTTTGTAGTACATAAACCAATCATACAATTGTCATAAAGAAAATATGGGGGAAACATAGAAATTAGTGGTGGTTGTTGTTGTTTGATTTTAGTTTTAAAAATGGTGTTATTTTAGTTCATTGAAGGACAACTTTTTATGTTTTCTAGTTCTGTGTCTTTGTTCATCCATCAGCTTGTTAATTTAAATGATCGGAGTGATTAGATGTACCTACTCTGTCACCAGTTTTAGTGTAGTGTTAATGAGCATGAATAATGAAATGATTGATCACCAACTTTTTTAAAAGAGCTGTGGTGGGAATATAAAAGTACATTATCCTAAATTTTGTCATGTTTTATGGTTTGATTCATGATTGCATTAATGGATAAATAAATATCAAATATAATATCTGCTTTGTTTTTCTAGGGCCAAAACACATTTTCACGATACTTTCAACAAAGATGTCATTCTTCTTCCAACACCATCAAGCAGTGTCGTTGTCAAGCATCGCACAAAGCAACAGTTATATGAACAAGGACATATATTGAATGGATTTGAATTCCAGAAATCCTGGGACCACAGGACTGTCACTGAACAAATAAGGGACGCCTTTGGAGAAAAGCTCTCTGCTAATGTGAGGTAACCACATGTACTTTATTATATTGTGACACTGTGATATAATTATTGTATTATAAAGAATGCAAAGGTTATGTCATTTCCAGTGGTGAAAGTTGCATTAAATGTTAACCACTGTTTTTTAGCATATCACTGTAAAAAAATGAAACAAGCTATCTACTTTAAAAAAATTATGGTAACAATATTACACAATATTTTTGCGTAGTTTTGATTTGAATTTTTAATAGAATCTACCTGAATAAATCATGTTAAATCTCCTAAATTAATCTATGACACAATGAATTTAATATAATTAGTGAAATGTGTTAATTTTAAGTTGATTGTCAAAAGTCTGTGATTTTGAGTGAGGCCTGTTTGTATTTGACTGAGTTATTTTGTACATTTAAAAGACTGTATACAGCCAAACAGCTCAAGTAGGAAAATACTTGAGCAATACTGGAAAGTACTGCACTAGCACGAGCAAAGCTATACTCATTGAACAAGGCTTAATGCCTTATAGGAGTAGTATCCATAACCATAAGATCTACTCTTCTGCACAATGGAAACTTCAACGTAACAGAAACTCTTTCAAATGTCAAACATAACTGAATATTAAACATTAATATACAGTATGTTTCCCTTCACTCAAAAACACATAAAATAGCATTTTAATTTCAAAATGTACTCTCCATATCCAGCCATATGCAAAGCATGCTGGGAACTAACATTCACCTCTAAAATAATACAAAATTGAGCTAATTCTCTTAAAATAAATAGGTAGCCCTCTTTCCTTAACTTTTCTTTGTTTAATCAGTTCCTCAATTCTAGCCTTAGAACTGCTTAAGATTCCTTTTTGACAAAATGAGGAAAACACATCTCTTGGTTTTATTAGGAAAAACTCCTTAATATTTTCTATACAACACTGAACCACAATTTCTCTAATGAAATATACACACTATTTTTAATTATCACCTTAATTTTTTTTAATGAAAATTACAAGACCCATTATTCATTTTTTACAGTGTAGAGTTTCTGATGGGATGTGGCCACAAATTGATTTCACCCAAACTGCGTGCTGGACAGGAGCTGGATGCGAGTCTCATACATAAAGTATATAAATCAAAAGCCCTGTACATTAGACCATCAAAGCCAATTTTGGTAAGTTACATCACATTTGAATTTACCTGCAGAGCATAGTAATAACAATAACCTTTAATTGGTGCATAAACATGCATGCAGATTGAATATTTTTAGTTATCTCTGAATATAATCAGAAATCCTAGTGGTTCCATGTACTGTTCTGATTACTGTTGAAATTTAGCATATCTGAAGAAGTCTTTTTGATGTATTTCCAAGGATGATATTACAGGCTATTGCAGTGAAGACAGCAACTGTGATGGAAACAGTGGTTCATCAAGGCAGCTGCGTTCCTCATCTTTAACACAAAATAGACACTCAGACAGTTTCACCAGTCTAATGGCTGCCTCCTCTGGCTCCCCACCGAACTGTACTCTTGAAGTTCAACCTTTTGCTTCGTCACATGTGTCTGGAGCATTATTCTCTCAAACTCCTGCCTTGACCAATCAAGGAAGTAACTCACCCAACCACAGCAGCAATTCGGCAAGCAGTTTGTCTAGTCAACTGCCAGTGCACTCACTGGAAATATGCCCTTCCACCAGTCAGCCTTCTACCTCATCATTTAGAGGAACTGTTTCAGTTAATCCGCCTCTGGTGGATCTCACTGACCAAAGTTTCTCTAGCTCACATAACCAGAGCAGCAGTTCCACATTAGCCTCTACCTCAACACACCATCAATCAGGGAACTATGATAACTACCTTTCAGTAATGTCTGCACTGTCTGACATGTCTTCTGAATCAGGCCATACTAGCTAGCCTGCAGAGTGAAAGGTTAGTCAAAGTGCAATTTTTTTAAGGTAGCCAATATCAAAGATGCAGTTTTGATGTTATTGCTGATTTTTCTGATTTTTGATTAGTTTACAGGTCTGTATTGAATGTAGTGAAGGGGTGCCTTACCTGTTCATTTATATGCATATGATATGTATATTGCCCATTAATGTCAACAGATTGTGTGTAGATTGTTCAAAAATTGTTCAAAAAAAAGTTAAAAATTGTCAATGAGCTTGAACAAAACATAACAACACTCTCTTAAAAGTAGTAAGCATTTTAACTTATATTATTCTTGTTTGGTTTAGAAAGGCCACAGGATGTCCAGTGCCAGTGAAAGATATTTTGCAAGATCTTTCAACAAAAATAAACCATCAGAAGAAATGCAAGTTTAATATTAACCGATCCACAGTCCTGGATGGAGCCATCAGAGGTTTTAAACGAGGAACATACGATCCATGTCACACTATTTCTGTCAGGTTTTCTGATGATATGGACGTACCTGAGGAGGCTGTGGACTTAGGTGGACCAAGAAGAGAATTTCTAAGACTTCTAATAGAGGCTTTGCTGCAATCTCCAATGTTTGAGGGAGACGACGATAAAATGAACTTGGCCTTTGACAGTACTGGTATACATTGATTGTAATCTCATAGCATTGATTATTTATTACATTAAAAATTACTATATTTTATATGATGGTACTGGTATATGTCAAGTCTTTGTATGCATGCACGGTCACATATACAGGTATAATATTTTCATTTTCTCTAGCCATGAGAGAGGACAGGTACTTCATTGCAGGCAGGGCTATAGCAATTATCCTTGTACACGGCGGTCCTCCACCAGGCTTTCTGTCCCCAACTCTCTTCTCTTCCCTTGTTGATGGCCAAGAATTGGCTAAGCCAGTTTTAGAAGATATTGCGGATAGAGACCTGCACGAAAAAATTAAAAGGGTAATATATTCCTGTGGCTCAGTGGTAGAGCATTGCGTTAGCAGCGCAAAAGGTTGTGGGTTCGATTCCCAGGGAACACACATAGTGATAAAACATGTATAGCCTGAATGCACTGTTAGTCGCTTTGGATAAAAGCGTCTGATAAATGTAAATGTATATTTTCTCAGTTTTACAATATGTTGTGGTTTGTGTCTATTTCTACACTAGACATTTAATTACGGCACTTTAAACTTTTGTTGTTTATTACATCTATTGGTATATCACTGAGAGTAAATCATTTGAAGAGCTGCTAGCATCAACTGAGACACTTGAGGAGTATTTGGCCACTGCTGGCTGCCTGAGGCCTCTGCGGAGGTTGGAAGACAAGAAGCAGCTTGTAGATGACATCCTGATGTTCCAAGAGATACACAGAGTTAGTGGTCCTTTTGAGAGGTATCCTCAGTTTTTTGCTTCTCCAATAAGGAACTGAAATCCATGCAGACTGTGTTCAAGGTTTTCTGTGGAACATTTCTGTTAAAGTGTTTAATGTCCTATGCACACAAATTAGCAAAGTGTTCATGGGTGTGACTAGGGGTGTGCGATATATCATCTTCGATAATATCGTAATTGTTGTTTTAACGATATGTAATTTGACATTATCGAGTATTTTGCAAAAACCAAACAAAACATCTACAGAGTGCACGCATACATTACGTGATGAAGTTTAGGCTAGAGCGCGTGCGCATTTAGAGTGTGTTCTTTCACTGCATGATGAATGATCACAAAATTCAAGATATGGGGGCAGAAAATGTCTGTGTATGTATGTATGTAGGCCTATGTATAATTTCATGTAGTTAAAATCACACGAAGAGTGTCGATTTTTATTCAAAAATAAGCATGATTACAAATGTGATATTAACAGATCAATAAACAACAAGTTAATATTAAGAGACTTACGTTTTAGACACCATATTGCCTGTTTTTGCTCTATTTCGTTTGGTAACAGCCTAAGTGTCATATTATTCTAATTGACTGATTAAATCTAACAATTTGACTCAAAAGATGCACACATTTAGAAAAAAATGGCTTTATTACTGTCAAAGAAACCTGGGCTTCCATACCACCTCAGCAGTGCCACAAACTGATCACCTGTGTGGGAAGTTGTGGCCTAATGGTTAGAGAGTCAGACTTGTAATCCAAAGGTTGTGGGTTCGAATCTCAGGTCCGGCAGGGATTGAAGGTGGGGATTGTGAATGAACAGCACTCTCTCCACCTTCAATACCATGACTGAGGTGCCCTTGAGCAAGGCACCGAACCCCCAATAGCTCCCCGGGTGCTGGAGTAATGGCTGCCCACTGCTCCGGGTGCGTGTTCACAGTGTGTGTGTTCACTACTCACTGCTGTGTGTGTGCACTTGGATGGGTTCAATGCAGAGGACCAATTTCGAGTATGGGTCACCATACTTGACAATACAACACATTATTTATTTTATTTTTATTTACCTCCATGCCACGCCGAATTGAGGCAGTAATTAAAGCAAAAGGAGCCCCTACCAAGTATTGAGTACATATACAGTAAATGAACATACTTTCCAGAAGGCCAACAATTCACTAAAAATGTTTTTTTATTGGTCTTATGAAGTATTCTAATTGTGGGTTTTTGTTAAATGTGAGCCAAAATCATCACAATTAAAAGAACCAAAGACTTAAACTACTTCAGTCTGTGTGCATTGAATTTATTTAATACACGAGTTTCACAATTTGAGTTGAATTACTGAAATAAATGAACTTTTCCACGACATTCTAATTTATTGAGATGCACCTGTAGTTTTCATTTTAGCCTGAAGGACTTGATTAGTTGGATCAGGTGTGTTTAATTAGGGTTGGAGCTAAACTCTGCAGGGCTGTGACCCTCCAGGAATTGAGTTTGACACCCCTGATTTACAATAAAGTTGATATTTAGGGAATTTACTCACCATAATTGATTTGGAGTTGCAACACTGTAAATTCTTCGACGGATTGTACGCCTTCTTCTGAACGACCGTCCAATAGGATCAATTTCTTGTAGACTCTGTCTGACACGCCGCCTTTGAATGCGTAACCCACGTGACCTCAAGCTCCCATGCACATATCTTTCGCCTGCGTTTGTTGTAGACTGAAGAATTTCACCAACAACTCTGTTCAGGCTATCATTTGATAGTGTTGAATACATCAGCGGCTGAACACCTAGCTGCTGTCTGTGCCTGTACAGAGTCCGAGAGCTTACACCTAAGCACACTGCAATGCTTTGCCAGTTCATTCCCAGGGATACTAAATGAGAAATTTGCTCTGCTGAAATGCTGTATCGAGGTCTGCCCTGATGGCCAGTAATGACAGGTGGAGGAAACGGGACATAATCATTCTCAGGCCTGACTCTTTGTCTGGATTCATAAGCAATCCGCACTAAATAAAGACATCCATATAAGGACTCCAATGTAGTTACTGCTGCTCTATTTCTTGAATCCTCAACAAATCTTGAGACTGACAAAAATCCACATAGGGTTTGAATGTGTTCACAAAGTTCTCTATGCATCCTATCATCCACAAAATAATCTGCTTCTCTTTGCATCTGTTCAATACATTCCAGCACATTATTAAAAAAATGTCTGATGTCATGTTCATTGCTACTTACTCCCAAAAGTAAAAACTGTACTTGAAAAGAAAACAGGATGACTTTGAATAGCATCATTGTAAAATTGTGAGGAAGAGCTGAGCAAGTCTTGCACGTGTATTTCCTGGTCTGAGAGTGACTTCCTGTTTAAACAGGAAGTAATGGATACAAAAAAAGAGGTAGCAATGTGACAGGAGAATGTATGTGTGTGTGTGAGTGAGTGCAAAAATATATGTATGTGAATGGAGAATGTATGTGTGTGAAAGGAGAATGTATGTGTGTGAAAGGAGAATGTATGTGTGTGAAAGCTAAATGTACTGTATGTGTGTGTAAGGAGAATGTATGTGTGTGAAAGGAGAAACTCGCTGCACGCAGACACATCTATACATATACATATAAACTTCCATGCATACACACCTATACATACTCGCATATACATATAAACTCGATCATGCATATACACCTATAAACACTCGCACATACATACAAACTCGCTGCACGCAGACACATCTATACATACTCACATATACATATAAACTTCCATGCATATGCACCTATAAACACTCGCACATACATATAAACTCGATGCGCGCATACACATCCATAAAACACTCGCGCATATACAAAATGACGCATGCTTTAGTTGCGTACATACATTTATGCAAGTGATTTCATATGTGGATGTGCGTGAACTTTTCAGTGTAAACGGAAGGCATTTCAGTGTAAAAGGAAGTCTTTAAGGGATGTCTTCCTCATGCAGCTTGACATGAATTTCAGAGTGACCTTAATAGCTGTGACGTTTATTAGTGTTTTATTTGCTTGTGCAAGGTGCATTGAAGACGATATATTCGATTTCTTTAATAGCGTATTACAGTGCCTAACGCGGATACAGCAAGAGCCGAGAGAGACACTTTATCGAGATTTAGATAACCATGCCAGAACAATAAACAGTATTATGTCCGTGGTTCGTTATGATCAAAATGCCGAAACCAGAGAATGCATAGTTATTCTCGAGACGCTGTACCGCACACTGCGCCAAATCACACATCCGCTTGATATTGGAAGACCTGCTGGAGCTGGACTAAGAGCAGTCCCACCACCTACATGTAACAGGGAATGTAACACCTACATGGCAGGGAATCGCATCCTTATTAGGAACAGACCGCCGCACTTTGTTTCAGCACAGGCAGCATCTTGGAATCAGACCGTTGGAGTTTGCAGAACTGACTAACTATGAGTTGAACACACTTGTCAGACAGATTTTGCAAAGAACCCCAAATGCAGGCGAGACCTACATTCTGGGCACTCTCCGGTCTCGCTCCATCCGCATCCAGCGTTGGAGGGTGAGACAAAGTTTACACAAAATAGATCCTATTGGAAGGTCACTCAGGCGCCGATGTGCTGTCAGAAGAAGAATTTATTCTGTGCAAACTCCTAACCAACTCTGGTATGTACAACAGTTATTTGACAACGTCATTAAAATATACCTTAAAATGAACTAATGTTAATGAATTAAGTATGGTATTTATGTTGTACAATGAATCATCTCGCAAAAATCATGTAAGCAACACTTACTAAACGATGGTTAACTTTATTCCACATGACATTATAAAACAATTAGAACATTACAATTAAACACAATAAATATAAGCTTCTAATGAATTCTCTCTCTTAACAGGCATATAGACGGAAACCATAAACTGGTTAGATGGAGGCTGGTTTTCCACGGGTGTGTTGATGGATATAGCCGCACCATTATTTATCTCGACTGTCTGAACAATAATAGAGCATTAAATGTTCTGTCTTTGTTCCAAGAAGGGGTTCAAAACTTTGGACTGCCATCAAGGGTTAGATGCGACCATGGCATGGAAAACATTGAGGTTGCACGTTACATGTTAAATAGAAGAGGACTAAATAGAGGAAGTGTCATTACAGGCCGCAGCGTGCATAATCAACGGATCGAACGTTTATGGGCAGAGCTGAACAGAGTTGTTTCATATTATTATTCGGACTTGTTTACTTTCATGGAGGACCAAGGTATACTAGACTCTCTGTGTGAGCTTCATGTATTTTGTTTGCATTTTATTTTCTTACCAAGGATCCAGAGGGCAGTTAGGGAATTTAGGGACATGTGGAATAACCATGGACTGTCAACTGAAAGAGGACAAACCCCTCTGCAGTTATGGCACAGGGGTATTGTTAGTCATATTGGAATCAATAACACAGCTATATATGGTGTGTTAGAGAGTGATGAACATTTTAACATCAATGAAAACCGACCACCTCCTGAACTACAGAGCAGGAATAATATAGTAGTTCCTGAAAACATTTACCGCCCAAATGACACTACCATGGAAAATATTCTGGAAGCATTTAACCCATTACAAAATGATGGAAATCATGGAATTGATCTATTTTTGGCACTTGTACAATTATTGGAAAGACAACAGGCTAGAACAATTAAAGTGCTTTATTGTGATTGTTCTGAATTAGAACTCAAACAAGTGTTGACAAATGTTGCATTAAGGCAATGCTTGTAAAAACTGCAATGGTTGAAAACTGTTAAATTCTATAGTTAAGGTGTAAACAAGTACTGCTAAGTTCGATTCCAACATTACTGAAAATTATTTAATAAAGTTTTGTCAGACTAAATCAAATGCCTCAATAAGAACACTTTGGCACATCTTAACACATCTTGGCATTTAAAAGTGTCTCTTACTCCTTGCCAAATCCCTGGGTATTATTAATGGCAAATTCCATGTTGCTGTTCAACAAGTGACACAAGTAAATCATGCCTGATATTTATGTGTGTTATTTAAGTGTTTCTGCTACTTTCCATGGATTCAAGAAGAAAAAAAAACATAATCAGTGGTCAAGGAGCTTGTTTTACAATATAATATCAGTGTAGTTGGACATCTGATGTTGGTACAGCACTCTCAGAGGAGAACAGTTTGAAGAAAGTCATCAGGATTCATCATCTGTGGTGCAGGTATCTGATTCAATAAAATACAAACCAAAAAAAACAAACATTTGTGAGCATGTTAATATCAGGAGCATCCTTATATATATGTTTTATAGACTCACACATGCTTTGTACTATCGTAAACAAAAAAATACATTTTATATCTGAGAAACTAATTATTATTGTTTAGAAAAAATGAACTATGATTTTGTAGTCATATAGCCTAGTATGTATGGCTTTGTACTACAAAAGATGTACTTTGTACTATAAAAAAGGATATTTTATATCTGAGAAACTAATTATTATCGTTTAGCACGCTATTAAATCCATTTGTGAACATTAAACATTTTTCTAAACATTGTAGCATTCATCATGTTGTCGTTTGGGAAAAAAATAAACTTGCATTAAAGTTTGAGTCACAATAACACGTTAACTAATGCAAAAAAAAGAAACATTACTTACTCATCAGATCGCTCTTCTCTTCTGGATGAACTCTTGCTCTTATTTGGAGGCAAATCCAGCGTGTCTTCTTCCAGAAACGAACAGTAATGTTAGCGCGAGGAACATCTGGCTTTGTTTATGTTGGGCGTCTCCTTGAGCACGCGGCACACGTGGCTATTTACATATGAACGCGAGGGGGCGGGATCGCATTAGAAATAATGAGTTAGACGGGACAGACTGAACATCGTGTTGGTTTCATACGGATTACTTCATCACAGAATGTTTGTTTTCGACAAGACTTACTTCATTTGAAAGTAGACACTTCCAGCTTTCTATAGATATAACTCCCATGTCCGTGTGTTGAGTTTTCGCTGAGTTACACTTCATTTTAGTGACGTATTTTGAAGAGCAGCTCACGGAGATGGAGAAGACAGAGAGCGCATCCTGTTTGTTTTCTTTTTTTTTTCAAAACCACAAAGTTTTGTTGTATTCGTGAGTGTACACAAAAAAAATAGACACTTCAAAGTTTCAATTGATGTATAACACTTATCTGTACGACCAAAATCGACGGAGTATTTTTAATGTCTTTTGCACTGGTCTAAAAAAAAAACGAGTTGGTATCGCCGGCGATACAGCCGTCCCATTAGGGTTAAAGTGCTGTGGACAGTTTAATGGATAATAAAACAAGACACTCATGAACAGCTATGAGCACCGAACTGGATCCTGTAGCCTCTCTCTACAGTACGCAGGACCCATCGAGACACATTTGGCAGTAGTTTCCACGCTGCCAGATAGTGTACTAAGGGAACCAGTCTCTCGAGACTGGCCTCTGGTGTAATTAGAGCGGCTAGTATCCTGGAACGGCACACCGGCAGGAGAAAGCCAAACTAGCTGCTGCAGAGACCCCCGAAGGGGTGGCGAGCATCTCAGCTCCGCTATGTTTCCGGGCGGAAGAGACTGAGATGTGTGCTCGCTGGAGACCACTGCAGAGAGACAAATCAGCGGTTCTGCGGAGCTCAGAAATGTCATCCGCACTAAATCCCTCGCCTTCATCTAACTCTTTAAGCAGATCAGCCTGGTACGCCTGCAACACCGCCATAGTGTGCAGGCATGAACCAGCCTGACCTGCTGCCGCGTACCCCTTGCCCACCAGCGCTGACGATGTGCGCAGCGGCTTGGTGGGCAGGGTCGGAGCCTTCAGAGATGACGCCGCGTGAGGAGACAGATAGCTCGCAAGCGTCTGTTCCACACGCGGCATCGCTCTGTAACCACGCTCATTCGTCCCCGCCACATTACCGTAGTAATCCGATAGAGGGACGAAGAGGCGGGCCGAGAAAGGTTTTCCCCATGACCTCGACACCTCAGTTTGGAGGTCGGGGAAAAAAGGCAGGCTCCGATGTGGAGGTGCTGTCTGAAACCGCAGAAAACGCTCGTCTAACTTGCCTCTCTGCGGTTCGACAGGACGCTCGGCCGACCAGTCAAGACTCAACTTAGCCGCGGCACGAGTGATCACCTCCACCAGCTCCTCATATTGGGGTGAAAGAGGGGGTGCAAAGTGCTCAGCGCTTCCCGTGTCAACCTCCTCAGGGGAAGACACAAGAAGCGCCGAGGCCGCTGCCCGAGGGGAAGTAACCGCAGGGCGGGCTTCCGATCTCGGAGAGCGGTCATGAGATCTGACAGGTGAGGATGGAGATAGAGACTCGCTCGTCTCCGAATCCTCCACCAGATCCCGCTGCGAACCCCACGAGCGCCGCCTTCGCTCCGCCTCAGCCGAAGCGGGGCCAGCGCCGCGAGGAACGCCAATGAAAGAACCCTCCCCGGAGAAGAGGGCTTTTCTGGAGCGAAGCACACGCAGAGGGAGGCTCTCGCAGAGCGGGCAATCAGCCCCCTCGAGAGCCGCCTCCGCATGCCTTGCTCCCAAGCAAAGCACACACAAGCTGTGTGTATCACCTGCACACAAAAAACGCTTGCAGGGAGGAACACACTGCTTGTACTGTGCTTCGCTCTTTCCCTGTTTACCAAACATGTTAAACACTTGAACAGACAGACAACAGTAAATAGGACTTACAGATACACAGAGCGCTAGCTGAATGACAGAAAGCTGACGCCGGTTTCACCGCACGTGCTTTTATACCAGCTGGTCATTACGTCACCTCGTCCGTGACATTCCGCCCACCTGTAGGACAGATTGCATTTGGATTCAGAGCCGGTCACGCTGAAGGCGTTCCCTTAGCGTCTTTTGGACGCAGCTCGAGTTCCTGAAGAGGAAAATTTGTTACCCTGCTGGCTTTATTTTTATTTTATTTTTTAAAGTAAACTTAAAATTTTAAGTCAGCGGAGTAACAAATTATTTTAAGTTGACTCCATTTTTTTTTTACAGTGTGCACTTCAAATATATTTGAATGAGATGTTGTAAGCAAGCCAAGAAATGTTCCAGTTCCACTAATTATTGTCTGTAACTTATTAAAAGTGAAATGTGCTTATTAAAAAGATTACCTTCCACATCCTGCAGGTAGTCCCTCCAGAAAGCAATTACTCTGTTCTCATTTGCTCGTTTGTTGCTCCCATTCTCTGACCACTGTATTTCAAATAGGTCATCCATTATGTCTGCTGTCAGCTGATTTGGCTGGTGACAAAACACGGATCTAGCTTCTGGGTGTTGTTGGACTTTTGCAAGGATGCCAAGAGTTTTTAGTCCATCCCTGAACCTATATTTAGAGAATTTAGTATGATTCACAATTAAAGAGAGATTTGAAATAACAACACAGCATTAATTAATTTGATTAAGATAATAATGAAATAATTGTATTGCATTTTATAATTGTATTTTATTTTATTTTAAATACATTTGTTTGATTCAAAATATTCATCCAATGCACTGTGTATATTTCTGCGGTCCTAGCAAACCTTTCAAATAAGGACTGCGCACTGATGGAACTGGCGGAAGAGAACAACACATTGTTAAGTGAAGTTACAATGACTGAATCCTCTGTTTAGTAACAATGCAACTACCAGAATGAATCAGTAAACAAGGTGTAACCAACATTCATGGTAAGCAGTATAAAAAAATTCAAATAAATGAGAATCCTAATCACAACTGAACTGAAATATCAATAATAAAGAAAAAAAAAAACCTAAAGGAAATGGTGTACTTTGTAGTGTAATGGTTTGTTACATGTCCAAAATTTTGAAAATTAGAATTAGACTGAATAATACTCACGTCTGGTCCTCAATGCTTGCCATTATGGCACAGCAAAGATCTTCATCCTCTTCCTCATCTTCAGACGCTGCCCGAATAAGGGAAAGGTAGGTATCATAATCACCCTCCCAGGAAGCAGATCTGAAGGACTGGTCATTGTGCCAACAATGGGCAGGTGAGTTATGTCTTGTGCAAGGGTGGCCACTGGCGGAAGACTGCGCACTGATGGAACTGTCGGAGGACTGCGCAACAATGGAACTGTCGGAGGACTGCGCACTGATGGAACTGGCGGAGAATTGAGCTCTTGTGGGGGACTGAACTCTGTCGAAGGACTGCGCACCGATGGAACTGGCGGAGAATTGAGCTCTTGTGGGGGACTGAACTCTGGCGGAGGACTGCGCACCGATGGAACTGGCGGAGAATTGAGCTCTTGTGGGGGACTGAACTCTGGCGGAGGACTGTGCACGATGGAACTGGCGGAGAATTGAGCTCTTGTGGGGGACTGAACTCTGGCGGAGGACTGCGCACCGATGGAACTGTTGGAGGACTGCGCACCAATGGAACTGTCGGAGGACTGCGCACTGATGGAACTGTCGGAGGACTGCGCAACAATGGAACTGTCGGAGGACTGCGCAACAATGGAACTGTCGGAGGACTGCGCACTGATGGAACTGGCAGAGAATTGAGCTCTTGTGGGGGACTGAACTCTGTCGGAGGACTGCGCACCGATGGAACTGGCGGAGAATTGAGCTCTTGTGGGGGACTGAACTCTGGCGGAGGACTGTGCACGATGGAACTGGCGGAGAAATGAGCTCTTGTGGGGGACTGAACTCTGGCGGAGGACTGTGCACCGATGCAACTGGTGGAGAACTGAGCTCTTGTGGGGGACTGAACTCTGGCGGAGGACTGCGCACCGATGGAACTGGTGGAGAACTGAGCTCTTGTGGGGGACTGAAATCTGTCGGAGGACTGCGCACCGATGGAACTGGCGGAGGACTGCGCACCGATGCAACTGGTGGAGAACTGAGCTCTTGTGGGGGACTGAACTCTGGCGGAGGACTGTGCACCGATGCAACTGGTGGAGAACTGAGCTCTTGTGGGGGACTGAACTCTGGCGGAGGACTGCGCACCGATGGAACTGGTGGAGAACTGAGCTCTTGTGGGGGACTGAACTCTGGCGGAGGACTGCGCACCGATGGAACTGGTGGAGAATTGAGCTCTTGTGGGGGACTGAACTCTGGCGGAAGACTGCGCACCGATGGAACTGGCGGAGGGCTGAAAAGTAATGCTGTGAACTGAAAACTAAGAAGAAATGAAGGAATGTACATTAGACAAAAGACTAAATGTGCAAGAACTTAATTGAACCAAGTCAAAGAAGTCACTAACCGAGTTTTCTGTGGAAGACTGGTCATTCAAATCAATGGTCTTATTCTCTCCAGAAACAGAACCTGATGACTTGTAGACCCTTTCGCTAGGCATGTCAACCTCAAAGCAGCTGTCATCAGAGCTGTCCATTTCAGCTTTGGAAAATAATACAGCACAGATGAGATTTCTTGTTAAACAATGTATTTTGCATAGTTTGTAGTATTGTTGCCACTTCACGAGTTTTCAACAGTGACTGCAAATGTGAAAAATATATGTATGCATGTGCAGAGCATTGAACCACTTCCTTTTTCAAATAAAGGCCTGTGACAGTGAGACGAAAAAGGAGTGTATTTTTTTGTAAGCCATTCTGTAATATTCTGTAAAACTGACTGGTTTATTTTTATGTTCATAAGCAGCATATAGAAATGTGGATAAATCCACTTTCTGACTAGACTTGTTTGTTGTCTAAGAAGCAAACGCACAACCTGATATTGCCGAGTGTGACGTGTTCCTGGGTCAACATCTTTGTTGACCCTGGAACAACATTGTGATTAACCAATCAGATTTCAAGAACCAGTTTATAATTTTTGTGAAGTTTAGGATTACAATCAGTGTTTGGTGCCTGTACATCAGTGTAATTCATCTATCAGTTCCTCTGATTTTAGGGATTACTCATGGGTAAGGTTAGGTTTAGGTGTAGGAATATGGTTAAGATTATATTTTTGGATTAAAATGTTGTTCCAGGGTCAACAAAATATGTTGTGACTCCTGTGTTTAGCACTTGTGTCAAGGAATATTTTAAAAGAAACTCAATCAGATTTTTCCCCCTTTGAATAGATTTACGTCCAAACCATATGCAACTGATGTTTAACTCTTGTTTCCTTAGTGTGTGATATGGAATTCATGGGTTTAAATTGAATTGCTAAATTTAATTTGAGTACAATTTCAAATTAAATTGTTTAAATTTGAAGAAAGCTCTACTCAATGTTGTTGCAAATGGTAAAAGGCCCATTCGTAATTATTTGTCTGACAGTGTTGAAAATTCTCCAGCATGAATTATTCTGTTTTCAGACCTTTGAGAAATATTTTAAAATGTTTAAGATGACTTCATTTTGAAGAATATTCACCAGTGTTATCACAGTATACATAATCTCTTCTGGAAGCATTTTCAATACTTAAATCCATTAAAATTACTAACTGTTTCTGCTAATTGTTGCAAACATGACCAAAATATCCAAGCATACTGCAGAAAGTTTTCATACTTGCTGACAATACACACACACAATATAATTTACTACATATAACTACTATTACTACTATGACTCATTTTATAATTATGGTCTATCCACACACATGCATAAACGGGGAAAAAACTATGATCCATGATCCAAGTTAATGCATGACTTACAATTACTTTAAATCTTTTATTTTATTTTATACATATTTTTGGACAAAGGGTCTTTTCCCTCAAATCTGGTTACTATAATAGTAAAACAGATATATCTATAGACAGACCTGGGGCCCGTTTCAGAAAGGAGGTTAAGTGAAAACTCTGAGTATGTTAACCCTGAAATGAGGGAAACTCTGGGTTTTCCATTTCAAAATGGGAGGTTTGTCAAACCCGGGAAAGCAGGGTAAGTCAAGCCCGTTTCAGAAAGAGAGGTAACTTATGCTCAGAGTCGGTTACCATGGTAACTTACTCTGTGAACCTAACCTGGTCGGGAGCAGGTTTTCTTCGGTAAACCCAGAGTTTCTTTCCATCTCCTCCCCCTTTTTAAAGTGTAAGCGATGTTTTAATACCTCATTCATTCATTCACGCTGCAAAATTGCTTTTCTTACTGAGTATTTTTGTCTTATTTCAAGTACAAATATTTAAAAATTCTTAAGTTAAGATGCATTTTCTATAGATAAAAAAAATGATCTAGATATTTAGTCTTGGTAAAATTTAAAAGTGTTCTCCATAGGGTAAGAAAAATAATCTTAATGCAAACGGAAACAAGAATGGGCTATTTTTAATTTATTACCGCATTGCAAAATAAAAAAATAAAATATAAAATCACTTAAATTCGTTTTTTTTTCTTCATGGAAACAAGCCTAAATACCTTATATTATTTATTTTATTAGTATTTTTTTTACACCATATTCATGTGCATATTGATTTGAGAGGTGCCATCTTAAATGGTAGATTTCTTCAAAACATCGGAGATGCAGAGCACATTATAAGCCCTGTATGCAGATTTTAAGGAAAGTGCGCATCCCTCTCACTCATTCTGAGATTTTTTTTTTCCTGGGCACAAATCCGTCAAAGAGGAGTATCACAGGACTGTAGGTCAGTGGTGTAGAAATCGGTTTAAATGAGGCTAATCTGATAAATGACGTTCACTTGATAACATCTTTCTGTGACGTCTGGAAGTAACCCGATAATCAGAATTTCCTTCAGGATTTCCACTGTGTTTGGATGCACTGATGACAAGCATATCTCCACCATCACACCTTCTGATAATGAAACTGATTACTGTATGGAATGGAAGGATGCCAGATGGAGGAGTAGTATGAGCCGTAACCACCACCACAGCTGTTAAATAAACTAATTATTCACAATTTTTTGGTCATCTTTATTTCCTAATACAAAAGCAAAAGTTATTCTTTCTACTTTTGGATTTTAGAAATCTTCCAATACTTGACCATCTCCTCTTCATCTGTCAGTGCTGCCTTCTTGCTGTCTACAAGTCAGTAGTTAATTTTATTACTCTAATTAAGAAATGTAACCGGTTGGATTAGAGAATATTGAATTATGTGAAAAGAGTATTAGACTATGTGGAAAAAGCTGCAGCGCATTGAAATAGACACTGAATGATATTTAATATCAAATGTTTGTAAAGTCATTTAGCCCACAAACCAATGAACCTTTCATGTTCAAAGCTTTACCTTGACTGAATTGTGTTTTTATACTTCATTTTTAGCTGCTGCCACGTTCTTGTTTCTTCTTTCTTTCTGTCTTTTTCCTTTTTTTTGTGGCCATTGGATACCATTAAAATGAATATTAGTATATAAGTATGCGCGCTGACGTCTTTTTGGCGGGAGCTGTTGCCATGGTGAATCGTAATTTCGGCACTCCACTGATCATGACTTTTCATAGTCGTGGTGCACGTGCTAAACTCAGAGTCAACCTGCTTAGAGTTGAGTAAACTAACACAATTCAGCTGTTCTGTAACCGAAAACTCAGAGTTTCCCATCTCAGAGTAAGTCAACTCTGAGTTCAAGTTTAAACTCAGAGTTGGTTGAACCGCCTTACTGAAACGGGCCCCTGGTCTTAAACTGAAATAATCAGTATCATTTTAATAATATCAACAACGGACAGTGCTGATGTAACATTTAAAGAGTGTTTCCAGTCAATACGTGTACTTTCACCAAGCCTCATTCTTGCTATATGGTGTTAAAGGTTCTGACCAAAAGATGAGTTAATCTTAGAAAGAGGGTATTTTAGTGTTTACTCAAGCATGTTGCCATTGGCGTATTATTATGTGTGTGACAGAGATGGGGCCTGTACCATGATGGTGGCTGAACAAACTCAGGGTTACAGGATTAGTTTTGAGTTGACAAAACCAAACCCATGCAATCAGGCTTAATTGGTACCATGATGTAGCTCATCAACTTTCTCTGTCAACTCGGGCTTTGATCCTTAAGCTATGATTACTCCACGGGCACGTGCACATAAAAGAGTGACGTCGGCACCGAACAACCAATCGCGTTCAATATGGATAGAGCGAGAGCCGTATATTTTTCTGGGGAGGAGCAAGAAATCATAATTCAAAAATACGAGGAATATAAACATGTCTTTCAAGCACGCAGTAATACTGTCTCTGCTGCCAAAGCAAGAGAAGAGTGTTGGAGAAAGATCGCTGATTGCGTTATTGCGTAAGTTAAACAAATACATTCAATATTAATTAAAAATCATGTGTATGATGTATGTATGTGTGTGCGCCTGTATGTGATGCCTTTACAATAAGGTTGTACTTGTTTAGAGAACTTAATGCATTAGCTAACATGAATTAAAAATGAACGATAGTTTTTCAGCATTTATTAATCTAATGTTAACTCCGATATTTGTTCAAGTTACTCATGTTACTTCACTGTGCATTAGACGTAATGTTAAGTTTTATTTTAAAAATGTATTAATGCTGAAATTAAAATGTACATATATACGTATACTATATGTATGTATAAATGTATTTGTATATAAAAATGTGACTGTATATTAGGCCTACATCATAAAGATTAATAGGCTATTCATTGATTTTTAGATGCAACCCCAACTCCAAACGTTCTTGGCAGCAGATAAAGACAAAATATAAAAATATCATTCAAAGTGGTGAGTATTTACCATAACCTTTTATTATTTTCGTGAGCATTTTCACAAAAACTTTTTTGCAGCAAACAGAAAAAAGTGTGACATTCGGAAAACTGGGGGAGGGGCTAGCTCCGAGTAGCAATAAGGGGCGGCCGATTATGGATGGTATTACAGGTGCTGTACAATCTGACCCTGGTGCTGGCTCCTCTAAGCAAGTGACACTGGGTATGTGTGCAATGCATTACTACCTTTTAAAAGTTTTACATGTGGCTGACTGTATGTTCTGCAGTAGACGGAAATACAGTGTCCCTGTTGAAGCCGGCACAAATTCTCACAGTCTCCCACACAGAGGTGAGCTTGCAGCAGACAGAACACTATGAATATGCTTTACCACAGTTATGCTTTACATTGCCATACTTTTATTTATTAGGGTGAAGAAAATGACGAAGACACCCTCTCTGTGTGTTCTGAAACCATTGCTGAGGTGAATGCCTTATTTTTTTTATGCTACACATTTTAATGTCACACAAATGTGACTGGCCCTTATCGCTTTTATTGTAGGATTTTTCACAACCTGCCCCACAAACTGACGCCTCTACCTCAATGGGCTTCAGAAAGAATGTGAACAAGGTACTGCTTTAAACCCTTAACATAAATTACAGCCAGTCCTGTGCCTGTATTAAGTCATGCCTTTTGTAATTTGATTTACCTTAAAACTTGTAATGATTGTTTGTGGTGGAATTGTTTCAGGTGGAAACTGACTCAGTCAGGGCCCTTTACAAAAGGAGCCTAGAATTGGACTGCACACTAAAGGAGCTGGACTGTGAGCTGAGGAGCCTCCAAATTAAAAAAAAATTAAATTGGAGATCAAACAGCTGGAAAAACTGATCTCAGTATGTGAACTTACTAAAGCAGGCAACACATTAGTATGAACACTCAATACTTATTAAAGCATCTTTGTCTTTCTCCCTCCCTAGCCACATCAACAATAAAACCATTTGAGACCTATATCTGCAGTTTCAATGTGCTTTTTAAGTAAAATATTTTATGGTGATTGCATCTCTGACAGCTGCGCCAGCTGGGTGGTCAAGTGTGATGGGGTCAATTTCATCAGGGAGAAGCTGGTTTAGTGGTGGGACTCGCTCCTTTCTGATAGTGGCTATGTTGTGCAGAATGGCACATGCAGCCACTATCTGTGATGCCCGTTCTGGTGACACCCTTAACCGCCGAAGGCAATTGAAACGTGCCTTTAGGATGCCAAAGGTCATCTCTATCTTGACCCTGGTTTTACTGAGGGCCACATTGAACCGGTTTTGTGGCCTTGTCTGAGGGTCAGGATAGGGGGTTAGTAAAAATCTCTGGCATGCATAACCCCTGTCTCCTACCAACAGGCCATCAAAAAGACCTGTCAAAGAAAACAGAAAAGGGGAAAATTGTATAAGTTTTGCTTTGTCAATTAAAAAGAACACTTTAAAGTGTTGTGTGTCTTGTACTGTGTTTTGTACCAAATGTAACTTGCCTTCCTCAAAGCGCTGACACAACACAGACTCACGGAAAATTTGTGAGCCATGCACTGAGCCAGGCCATTTGGCATCCAAGCTTGTGATCATGCATTCATGATCACAAGTCATCTGCAGATGAAATGTACAGTAGACCATTGTCATATGTGTTAATGATTCATCTCACTGAAAATAAAATAAAAAACACCTTGCATGAATAGTACACCTACCTGAACATTGAGGCTGTGAAAGGACTTTCTATTCACATAATCTGCCTCATGTTCTCCAAGAGCTGTGGAGATTGCAACATGTGTGCAGTCTATTGCTCCTATGACTCTAGGGAATCCTATCATAAGATTAATATATATATATATATATTAAAAGATTTAGAGTAATATTAACATGTATTGTATAATTTAAGTGTTCTAAGTGAAATCTGCTTTTTGGGGAGGAAAAAAAAAGTGATTGTATAAAAGTAAATCTGTTTGAGATGTCACCCTACCAATCTTACCGGCTATTTTATAAAAGCCCTCTTTTATGGACATGGTCGATAAATGTCCGGGGAACACTATGAAACTATTCATGTACCCCTGCAGTGCAAGGACCACCTTGTGAATGGTTCGACAAACTGTGTTTTTCCCAAGGTTCTCTGCATCACCAACCGCATATAAGTACGTACCACTTGCAAAAAAATGCAACGCAATGCATACCATTTGCGGTACAGTAAGGGCATGACTTCGACGTGTCACATTTGATATGTGCGGCTCAAGAAGTTTGCAAATATAAGAGATTCCTTCCGCGGAGAATCTGTATCTTTCATACAAGTATGTATCAGGAAAAGTTAGGGGATTTTGTCTGTCCCTAAAAACTCGTTCTCTACGAAGTGCTCGTCTAACAATTTGTGCTGAGATGTCCACAGGATTTGGTAGAAAAGGTGAAGCCATTGCAACAGACACTGGGATATGTGACGTCACCTATATGTTTCTTTGATCACAACTGATTGGTCAAATTTCAGTCTGAGATCTCGAATCCAGAACATAACCTGCCCCGGAGCAGGTTAGCCGTGCAGCATAAGATACCATGGCGACAAACAACGATTAAAGCCGAGCTACCTTCATAGTACCTAAAACCCAGAGTTGGCGCAAACTAAACTGAAACTTACCTGGCTAGCCAGCTAATCCGGCTTCATGGTACAGGCCCATGGTGTCAGGGTTATGGACCTGTTTTGTGTTTGTCTTTGTGGCTTCTTTGCCCTAGTTTCTCCCTCATGTCCATATATGGGTTTCCTGTTCTCGTTTGGTCCCCATTTAGTTCCATTAGTTGCAGCTGTGTTCTATTAATTATCTCGTTCTCTCCTGTGTTCTTAAGCCCTGTGTTTCCCCTGTCTCCAGCATCCGGTGTCTAACGTAATTTGATGTCACCATGTTCCCTGTGGTTTTTGGCTTTGGAGTCCCTTAAAGACTGTTAGAATTTTATCTCCTTGTGTGAATTGTGACAGATGGATGGGTGAATACACCCCAAGATTAACTATTTTGTTGTTTTGATTACATTCTTTTCTGCAGTGGAAAATGCTTAACAATGAAAAATAACATAATGCTTGAGAAACACGATAGAGTGAATAGATTTTATAATTACCAGCGGCTTAAACAAACCAGTTGAGCATATTTTCAATACATTCCTGCAATATCACGGCATCCTGCCAGCAACAGCCCCTGTATGGGATCAGATTCCCGCCTAAAGTATTACAAAAAAATAAAAATATGAGCAAAAAATGTCTGAGCAGAAAAACACGAGAAATATAACCAAGGAAAACATGATTTTGTGTGCAAGTCAGATAATTTTGCATTAATATTTCAATTTTGTGTAATATGATTTTAAATGTTTAAAGTTTTGATTCATGCTTATTATTTTTAAAATTGCGTCATTAATTTTGATTTACGCTTATCTTTCTATCTGTGACCATTGTTTGCTATTATGAAAATTTTGCTTTGTGCAATATATTTTTACTTGCATTTTTAAAATTTGTTTTCACGCTTGTTATTTTTTTTAATCCGTGACTGCAATACTTTATGCGTCAATCTGATCCCATACCCCTTCCAGCTATTTGGTTTTTGTGTCTCTCAACACAGTATGCAAAGAACTCATGCCTTTAGCAATAACAATAAGCATTAAACTGATCTCAGATCAGCATAGATAAAGCGATGACAATGAATGACACCATTATTAACTGTTTTATAGATACGCTCATGGACAGAAAACTGTTAAATTACTTGAGCTTCATCAGTGAAAACTATGCACTCTGTTATGTACTGTGTATGAGAGTCCTTTATAGCTTAACAAAGCTTCTCTGCTTTGCTCAAAAGAGAATATTTACCTACCCACTCAAATAGAAAAACCATTACTCAGCAAAGTGAAGGTATACTACATGAACAACTTTATCAATGTTCACATTGTACCGAATGCACAGTGAAAAGATGATTAAATGTTTGAAGTCAGATTGAAGTTTTGTTATGCCACTTAACAAGTAGAAACTTTTTGCAACCCTAGAAACAAGCCCAACCTTTTGCTTTGTGGTGAATATAAGGTATTAGTGTTGGATTATAATAAAATGACTGGCTGACATAAGTTTAATTTCCTTTGTTAATAATGACAAGAAACTTGCTGACATTAGGATATTAATGCCTACTATTCCAAATGTTAAAGCCACAGTCAAATTGTGTGGGTCATTTATTATTGTCATTTTAATGCAAGTACAACAAGCCAGATCAGTTCACAGGTTGCTTGCTCTTACAATGTACATGTCAATTAAAAATACAACACATTATTTGGCCTTCCAATCGTATCCAGAACATGTCTTTGGTGAAATTCAAAATGATTCGAGATCAGCTCATTTCATTGCATTAGTTTCAGTAGCTTAATGACAAGTTCCTTAAAGCACCGGTTCACCAAATTACATCAAAGTAACCAATTATTACGCTGTATCTACAATACATACTAGTAATTTGAAAGATAACATTGGGGTGTATAAGATGTTCAACACATTAGATCATTTCAATCATAACCTTCGCTTTATTGATGCTTCACTAATGAATTCAGCAAGACGAGAAAAGATTTTTGATGAAAGGACACAAATGAGTCAATCTGGATACAGTTGTGCTCTCAGTTAATCAGTTTAGCTTTCAAGCACGAGACTCGTACAGCATTTACAGTCCAAATCTAGAGCAAATGACCCAAACTCCAATTAATATTGATTTAAATAAAAAATACATATAATTACATTCAAAACACAGCATTGAAAAAGGCAATAATGCAGCAGTTAAAACATCCGTAACTTTGTTTACATTTTTATTGGTTCAAGATAAGAGAGGGACAGGTCGTCTTAGCCAAGAGAAGACACATTGCTAGTCAATACAATGTCCTAAATCTGCCTGATGCTGGTACAAAATCTTATCTCTTATGTAGTCCTAAGTTAGGACATCAAACCACAATTTTTACTCGAATAAACCTCAGAGCGACCAAGACAATAGTAGGCCATCCATGATCCGTTTTAAGTGCCATGAGCGTCTGGTATCATGTTTTGAATCAGGTCAGTCTATCCTGAAGGTCTAAACAAGGATTTATGAACCATTACGTATCTAATGGTGCTTTTAAAACTAGTAGTACACCTAGAGAATCTTCGATTCAATCAAATTTGCAGAAGTGTGTGAAGTAGTTGAGGCTAAACGAGCATTTTTGTGGTTTGGTTTCAGTTCAGGTATGTTCAAAATATAACTGTTCCAAAACAAACAAAGGAAGACAAAGAATGCAATCAAATACAAACAATCATGTCGTAAGGTTTGGTGTGTTTTGACTCAGAAAAGACTATTTCCTAAAATAAATATGAGCTAAGATTTTGCAGGATGGAGTTTGGTTTGTTTTATGTAAGTGTTGTTTTGGAATGAAGTAACAAAAATAACAAAAAACACACTGGGCCCACATTTTGGTTTCACTTCTGTTATGTCACGTAATACACATATAAACACAGGATGATACTGTATTTTCCTAAAAAAAAAAACCTGTTCGTTCTACTAATAAAAAGATTTAGAGCAAGGCAACGGCTACAACAGGCTAACGGCAAACTGTTGCCTTTACGGTATTTCAAGTGCGAAATGACAAATTTACTTGTCCGAAGGACAACCACATGAGAATGCTTAATGTCAAGCCCTGCCTAAAGGAAGTGTTTTTAATCGCAATACTGCTTTGTCCTTGGAGTTTACGGGAAACACCATGGTAACTTGCGCTACACAGCTACCCTGCTCTGGAGAGATGTTACAACATTTATACGATGCATACAATGTTTTTGCTCAAACTTTATAGTATTAGTCGAGAGTTTGAAATAACCTCCTTTTGTGATCTGATGTGGCTTCTTAACGGAGTTTCTCATAATTTGAGACACCAAACTAACATCTCCTTTTGTAAGTCATATGGATATAAAACAAAATAAAGGTAATTTTTTTGGGATAAATTATTTCAGTCACAATATTAGTTTGTAAAACACCTTATATTGTTATAATAATCAGAGCAATCCTGTGCTAGATCAAGTTTTAATCTATGCAAACTAAACTATCAATTGTTTTTTTTTTTTGCATTCACTATTAAAGCAATTCTATTATTAGCTAGTTACACAATATAGAGCTGCTTCTGCTATAGCAGACAATCAGTTAGTAATTCTAACTGAAAGCAACACTGACACTGTATTTTCATGTTAAATACTGTAAAAAGCTGCTTGCTTTAAATCAGTCTATTGTATAAAGCATTAAATAAATAAACGTGACTAGACTTTACTGCAGTTCAAACATATATACATTGCATATACTGTACTAGTGTTGTCAAAAGGACCAACCTCGATAACATTCGGTACTGAAATTTTAAAAACCTCCATTTCCCGCTAAGATTTGAGTGCTGTTGAGCGGATTATTAAACAGCGCTGATTGGTCATTGTTCACGCGCTCAACAGATACATCTGTGATTGGCTTCAATGATGAATGAAGCGCTTGGAGAAGAGCGTGAAGCGATGATCATTGAAGCCAATCACAGATGTATCTGTTGAGCGCGTGAACAATGACCAATCAGCGCTGTTTAATAATCCGCTCAACAGCACTCAAATCTTAGCGGGAAATGGATGTTTTTAAAATTTCAGTACCGAATGGTATCGAGGTCGGTACTTTTGACAACACTATACTGTACACCAAAATGTATTCAGACACCTTCAACATTTCTCACATTATATCACAGTTCGCTTTGGTTTAGAAAATGGTAATAAAATATGACAAGAAAGCAATGCTTAAATTTGTTCAGTCTGTGGTGTAAAAAGTTTGCATTAGCAATCAAAGAAAAAACGCTTAAGCAAAACATGATCAGGTCAAAGTGTCTGAATAATTTTTGTCCCAAATTTGTATCAATTTTACTGGTAGTCCACTGTATGAAGAATTTTTGTGTATAATATGTCACAGTTTACTTTATTTTGCTATCCTCACTTACATAAATGAACTATAGTGTCCTGCACCCACTAGTAAAACAATATCTAAATTTATATCTGGTGTCTGAATATTTTTTGGTTTGACTGTATATACATATATACACGATTAGGTGCTTTCTTAACTGCTGTTTTCTCACCGCCTTCATTTTTGTTGTGTGTTTATTCCGAAACTGCACAGCACATAGTAACATATTAATGTTGTAACAGTCACCATCTGTCACAGTTATGTTCATATTGACCACTAGGAGGACACATGTAGCTCACCCTGGATTAAATAAAAACAGGAAGTAGTAGAGTAAGTGCTAGGTAACATTTATTAAACAAGGAATTCCATATAGACAGCTAGGTATGGGAGATGATCAGGAAGGTATAATGGTGGAAATATGGGAAAGGGGGGAGGAAATTGTCATAATAAATTACTACAATCCCTGCAAAAATTTGGAGCTGAATAACCTATTGACTATACAAGGACAAGATAAAAATAAAGTGGTATGGTGTGCAGATTTTAATGCGCACAGTACAGTGTGGGGGGGCTGTCATACCGACTTAAATGGAAGGGTAATTGAAGAGTTGATGGAGGATAGGAATTTAGTCTGTATGAATGATGGTAGAGGTACGAGAATAAATATAAAAACGGGAAAGGAATCGGCAATAGACCTTACATTAGTATCTAACTCTCTAGCTGGTGTTAGTAACTGGGAAATTTGGAAAAATGATACAATAGGTAGTGATCATTACCCAGTCGTTTGTTCAATTGGAGAAAGAGGGGAAATAAGATTGAATGGTGGGAATCCAAAATGGATATTTGGAAAGGCAGATTGGGACAAGTTTCAGAAATTGAATGAGGAAGCAATAATAAAGATTGATTTATCTGAAGATATAGATGAAATGAACAATCAGATTACATCAACAATTATAATGGCAGCAGAGAATTCAATTCCAAGGAGTAGTAATAGGAAGGAGAGAAAACTGGTACCATGGTGGACAGAGGAGTGTCAGCAGGCAGTGAAGAATAGGAATAAAGCATTCAGATTAGTTAAAAGAACCCACAATATGCAGCATTTGATCCAGTACAAGAAGGCACAGGCTACAGTGAGAAGAACAATACGTCAGGCTAAGAGGGCTAGTTGGAGAAATTTTTGTGATGGAATAGGAAGAACAACTCCGGTGGGAGAGGTATGGGGAATGATAAAGAGGATGGGAGGAGATAGAAGGGAATGGGAATACCCAGTTATAGTAACAGAGGAAGGAACAGCAGTATCAAATTGGGAGAAGGCAGAGAGCATGGTCAAAGAATTTGCAAAGATACATAGTTCAGAAAACCTATCAGAGGAAGAAAAGAGAAGAAGAGAAGGAAAAATAAGCCAATATTCAAGAGTATTGGAAAGGAAGGAAGAAGTAATTTGCATAATAGATGAACCATTTACAATGGAAGAAATGAAGAGAGCAATAAAAAGTTCGAGAAATTCATCCCCGGGAAAAGACAAGGTGTGCTTTGTAATGTTAAAAAATATAGGAGAAGGTGCACTTTTGAAGTTGCTGCATCTGTATAATAGAGTCTGGGAGGAAGGACAATTGCCAAAAAAGTGGAAAGAAGCAATAGTAATTCCGATAAGGAAGTTTGGTAAGGATCCGTCAAAACCCACCAGCTATAGACCAATAGCCTTAACATCTAATTTATGCAAAATAATGGAAAGAATGATAATAGAAAGGATATCATACGAGCTTGAGAAGAAGGGAAAGTTGGCAAATTATCAGAGCGGGTTTAGGAAAGGAAGAAGTACCATGGACGCAGTGATCAGGCTAGAAAATGAAATAAGGAAAGCCCAGGAAAATAAAGAGACAGTAATTGCAGTGTTTTTGGACATAGAAAAAGCCTATGATATGATGTGGAAGGAAGGAGTATTAATTAAGTTACACGAGTTGGGGATTGGAGGGAGAGTTTTTAATTGGATAAAAGATTTCTTGTATGAAAGGAATATACAAGTAAGAATAGGATCAGAATTGTCAAACCAATATACTGTAGAAAATGGTACACCTCAAGGTAGTGTGGTAAGCCCACTACTATTCATAATAATGATTAATGATATCTTTTTAAAGGTACCAGCTGATATAGGTAGGTCACTTTTTGCAGACGATGGGGCCCTGTGGAAAAGAGGGAGAAATGTGGAGTATGTGGTTAGGAAAGTGCAAGGAGCTTTAGATAAGGTGGTGGAATGGGGGAGTGAATGGGGGTGTAGATTCTCAGTGGAAAAAACACAAAGTGTTTTCTTTACAAATAAAAGAATAGATGAAAGACTGATAATAAGGATGTATGGAAAAGAGATAGAAAGAGTGGGAACATTTAAATTTCTGGGGGTGCACTTTGATTCCCGGTTAACATGGGCAGAACATATTAGGAGAGTAGAGGAAAAAAGCAAAAAAAGTAATAAATGTAATGAGATGCTTAACAGGTAGAGAATGGGGTGCAAGTTGTCAATCATTGAAAAGAGTTTATGTGGCCTTGATTAGATCTGCGATGGACTATGGCAGTATAGTGTATACATCAGCAGCTAGATCTCATCTAAAAAAACTGGATGTAATTCAGACTCAGGCATTGCGCGTGTGTAGTGGAGCTTTTAAGACGTCGCCTGTCTCAGCTATACAGGTAGAGGTAGGAGAAATGCCACTGGAAGTAAGAAGGAAGCACCTGATAGCAAATTACTGGGTTAATTTGCAGGGGCACAATGATTTGCACCCCACAAAAGAAGTGCTGAAGGAAAATTGGAGGAAAGTGAGTAGTAGAAAGGACAACTTTGGTCATATAGGGAACAAAATAGCAAAAGAACTTGGGGTGACTGATATGAAAATTAGTTCTACGATAGTACATTCAGTCATGGCTCCATGGAAGATGAAATGTCCAGAGGTAGATTGGCATTTATTAGAGATTAAAAGGAAAGAAGAGAGTGTTGACTTGGTCGGGGTGTTTAATGATCATATTACAGAAGTATATAAAAACTATACTCAAATCTATACAGATGGTACTAAAAACCCAGAGACAGGAATAACAGGAATTGGTGTGGTGGTTCCAGCAAGAGGAATTGAAGTCAATAGAAGAACATCTAACAGTTTAGCAGTATATACAGTGGAGATGGTGGCAATTTTAGTTGCATTACGCTGGGTGGAAAAAACGGAGATAGTCAAAGTCGTAATATGCTCAGACTCAGCGGCAGTCCTAGTAAGTTTAATATCTTTCCATTCAAAAAGTCGACAAGATATACTAAATGAAATTCTTTATTCAGTTACAAGAATAACAAACCAGGGAGGACAAGTTACATTTTTATGGGTCCCAGCGCACATAGGAGTGAAGGGGAATGAAAAAGTGGATAAGGTCGCAAAGAAGGCCTTAAAAAAGGAAAAGGTAGAAATGCAAATAAGAATCAGTAAAGCGGAAGTGAAGTGCATAATCTGGGAAAAAGTTAACCACGAATGGCAAGAAATGTGGGATAATGAGGGGAAAGGGAGACATCTATACCAAATTCAAAAGAGTGTCAAAGTAAATAAGGTAGGAAGTGGAAACAGAAAAGAGGAAATTGTATTAACAAGATTAAGGCTGGGACATTGTGCTCTAAATAAAACATTAAAGATGATAGGGAAACATCAGACGGGCCTGTGTGAGGAATGTCAGGAAGAGGAATCAGTGGAACATGTAATTCTACATTGTAGGAGATACCAGAGGGAGAGAGAGATAATGGAAAATAATCTGAAGGAGGTAGGGGTGAAGAAACTCACTTTAAAAACAACCCTAGGTATGAGTAATAGAGCACAGGTGAGAGAATTAATAGTATTTTTAAAGGAAACTGGGCTTTATTATAGGATATGAGGGTAAAGAAGGAAGGGTAATTAGCAATAAGTAAGGTTTTTTTTTTTTTTTTTTTTTTTTTTTATAAACACTGATCCACACTCCGGAACAGAAGGGGGCGGTAATGCACCAATAAGCTGGATGCCAACCGCCGTTAAAAAAAATAAAAAAGAAGAAGAAGAAAGTAAGTGCTAGGTTCTGTTTGAAGCTGTCTCATGGTTACCTGTGACCTACTTCCTAATCCTGTTTGAGAAACCTTTGTGTTTCCTGCTCAAATGTAAGTTGAATGATTGTATCTATTAATAATCAAGGAGCTTTGCTGCCGTACCATGTGTGCAGCAGGCACAATGATATTACGCAGCACCTGAAAGTAGTCCCCAGCTATATCATAACTAGTTACCTAGCTGGGAACTACTTTCAGGCGCTGCGTAATATCACTACACCTGCTGCACTCATGGTACGGCAGCATAGTTCCTTTATTATTACGCCGGAATGAGAGTATAGTTCCTAGCCATATCAGCCTAGAAAATCACAACTTTTCATTTTCCGTCAGTCTTAGTACACGATGTAACTACAGAAGAGTCAAGCTTTAAATAGGAAAATTATCGAAACTCTTTGGTGATTTTGAGCGAGATGCTAACGGTCTAATCAGATTCAATGATCTATGCTAAGCTACGTTAAAAGTGCTACCGCCAGACATCGGCTGAATGGATTCAAAAACGGTAAAATTCAACTGTTTAACTATTGGGGAGATATAAAATTAGCCTTTTTCCAAAAAAAGTGGAGTGTTCCTTTAAGCCTAGTCCTAGATTAAAATGTAAGTCTGAACTGCTTCAAATGAAAGAAACTTGCACTGACTGATCTTAAAATAAATCAGTGCCTTTGTTTTGTATCAAGATGTACACCAGTAATGTTTTTTTTTTATAAGGCACGTTTATAAAAAGTACTTAAATGTCCTAATTGAACTATGGCCTAAACCTGGTTTAAACTAAGCCCTGTCTGTGAAACCGGGCCTTGATGTTTTCTCTTGTAGAGGATTATTTATGCTGCAGCTCTTGACCAAGTATGTGGCTACCTCTTTGAGTTTACTATATTGCTGAAGCAACTCTTTGGGTGCATTTGGAATTTAATCTTCATGCTGACCAGACATCCAAGTTTAGGACAATCATCATCTCTCATAATTCTGCTCATCTACAGATAGGACTGTTTTTTTCTTATTTTATGAACGGTTTATGGTCTCAACCTGCAGTGGACTGTGCTGACCATTTAAACTCCTCACACACGCGCACACACACAGATTCATACTCGGGCAGATTTGTTGAATTGTCTGTATATATATTTGTATAATGACTTGCAGTATTTGGGGTTTGTATCTCACTAAATGTGTATATTGTTTGAAAACATGCTGAAAGAAACACCATTTGTGTGCGTGTATGAGTTTATTTTTGGTAGAACATCAGACTTCAGATTTATGGTTTTTGCAAAAAGTTTTTTCCCCTTTTTTTTCTTGTAGCTCAACCAGTGCAAAGTAACTGGGATGGTTCTAATGTATACGCCACTCTCAGCAGCGTCTGGTTCTGCTGCGTTTATACAAGCACCTTGTGTGTCTACTTCTGTTGGATTACAGTGTTCTGCCACAGCGCCCCATTGGTTATTGCAGACCCTTACATTAGCTTATATGAGATCAAACCACTATTCGACATCAAAAATATTTGTTGACATATTTTATTGTCAACGTTGTTGATTAGTGTCGAATAATCCAGTGGTTCTCAAACATGTCCTGGGGACCCACAGCCACCACATATTTTGAATGTCTCTCAAGTCTTGCAGATTCTACTAATGAGTTGAAAACAGCAACAGCTAAAAACAGCATTCTTCCATCTTAGAAACATTGCCAAGCTAAGGAACATGTTACCTGTTTCTGATGCAGAAAAGCTAGTTCATGCATTCATGACCTCTAGACTGGACTATTGTAATGCACTGCTAGGTGGTTGTCCTGCATCTTCAATAAACAAGCTACAGGTAGTCCAAAATGCAGCGGCTAGAGTCCTTACCAGGCCAAGAAAATATGATCACATTACCCCAATTTTACAGTCTCTGCACTGGCTACCTATTAAGTACCGTATCAGTTACAAAATATTATTACTTGCCTATAAGGCCTTAAATGGTTTAGCTCCTGCGTACCTAACGAGTCTTCTATCTCGCTACAATCCATCACGCTCCCTAAGGTCGCAAAACTCTGGACTCTTGGTAGTACCTAGAATAGCAAAGTCCACTAAAGGAGGTAGAGCTTTTTCATATTTGGCTCCCAAACTCTGGAATAGCCTTCCTGATAACGTTCGGGGTTCAGACACACTCTCTCTGTTTAAATCTAGATTAAAGACACATCTCTTTAGCCAAGCATTCACATAATGCATTCATATAATGCATCTCATAATCTTGTACTGCAGTTATATCTGATCAAAACGCACATTATTATTCTTTAGCTTGGGTTGAACAAATAATTTTTGCTTGAATGGAACAACAGCTACGCTAATTATGTCTCTTTGTTTCTCTGTTTCTGCCACGCCTAGGAATTACACAAGCTTCAGTCTGGATCCAGCCCTTAAATGAACTGAGATGACCAAACACCTGAGAAGAGATGATGCCGACCCCTCGGAGGACCTCAGAGGATGCCAACCTCTGATCCCCAACAACATGCAGAATTAACAAATTCTGCCATAAGTTAATATATTAAGTTTCTACAATGTATAAATATATTGTAGAAACTTAATTTCCTGTAAAGCGCATTGCAACGATTGTATCGTAAAAAGCGCTATACAAATAAACTTGAATTGAAATCAGGTGTGTTAAATGAGGGAGACGTACAAAATATTCTGTGCTTGGGGGTCCCCAGGACAAGTTTGAGAACCACTGGACTAATCGTTTCAGCCCAACTTAAGTTAAAATAACAAATAATGACTGAAAGCAGAGAAAGCCCTCACACTTACCTCACAGTTTAGCGTCAAATGTATGAAGCAAATTAAACAAGTTTCAATATGCATATAAAACTAAAACGCACTGTATCGTTACACATGTAATTTGCTATCAAGTTAATCTTACAAAATAACATTTCACAAAAATTCAGATGGTTTAACTTAATTTCAGTGCTGTTTTAAATTACTGCCATTTTAGCATTATATGCTTCCACATCACTCTAGTAACTAATGTTATATAAAAAGCAAATCCGGGGCAGAAACATAGGATAGCTAACTATTTTAGCACTATTTTATCAACAACTTTGCAATAAACAGAGCTTTTACTTAAAACGCAAATAGTAGCGTACCTCTTTTAAACGATCTTGACAGGAAAAATACAGCTTTGATACTTAGTTTTGAGCCATCTATATTAATTTAACCTAAATATTATGTGCCACAACAAATGCAAGTAGTGCACCGTCATAAAATAATCTTTACACTTGCAAGGCATAACTTTTAAATATGCGTCATTTATACAAAAACACCTGGTAAAATGATATATAAAAGTACATCTAACAGGATATAACACTTTAATTGTTTGATTTACTGAGCGCTGAGTGGTCTGTTAATAGGTGTGTTCATTCTACCAGCGGTCCTGAACACATTGAGAAACCCTGCTCTAACCTTACTGGACAATGCCTTCAGGAACCATATAATGACACTTCTTTAATCTCCAAAGAACCGTTTAGCTCAACTCAAGAACCCTATACAATGAAAAACATTACTTGACAAGAATAGAAATTCTTTGAAGGACCTACGGTGCTGTAAAGAACCATTGAAGAACCTTTTATTTTTAACAGTGAGTGACTATATGACTAGAGGGTCGTCAAATTATTAACTGATCGATTTGTTTCTTTAGGTAGGATTTCAATGTAAACAATGTTAAATGCAAAATCAGCCTGGTTTGCTAACATTTGCATCAACACTCACACACTTGCACTCTCTCTCACTCACTCACTCACTCACACACTCACTCACTCACACACTCACTCACTCACTCACTCACTCTCACACTCACTCACTCACTCACTCACTCACACACACACACACACACACACACACAATCAAACACCTCTCTGAATCCCTACCAATTAATATTTAACAATTGAAATCCTGTGTGTGAGTTCATCATGTAATCATGTTTAAGTATAAGAGATGTAGAAAAATTATGATGAAAACGCAAACTAGTCTTACATCTCAAA
This sequence comes from Aspiorhynchus laticeps, assembly GCA_023376895.1. Taxonomy (NCBI): domain Eukaryota; kingdom Metazoa; phylum Chordata; class Actinopteri; order Cypriniformes; family Cyprinidae; genus Aspiorhynchus; species Aspiorhynchus laticeps. The sequence goes on along the minus strand of JALXFT010002483.1, from coordinate 817,478 downwards.
ATAATATTTTTTTTTTGTCTCCAGTGGCTAAAAACAGCTGCCATTGTTTGACAATCAACAGCAACAGCTATTTGTGAAACACAATAAACTATACAGTCAACTTCAGACCCATTGAATGATGATTACAGCCACAAAACCCTGGATCCTAACCATAACCCATCAATAACCAGTGGAAACATATTCTCTGATCAACATATCAATATCTTATGCCATTACTGTATAAGTTTCAAGTTGAGATTTATTGTCATTCTGCTACATGTGGGGACATACAGTGGAACGAAATGTCGTGCCTCACAGGACCACGGTGCTACATAAATACAGACATACAACAATGAAGTAAAACACTATAAACCTATACACAACTAACCTACTGACAGATTTTGACTAAGTTTACTATATATAAATGTTTACCCTATACAACTAAAGATAAAGATAAAAAATACAAACTATGCGAATGCTTCACATAAATACTGTACATGTGCAGAGAGAAACATTGTGAGTCAAGCAGCTGGCTGGGGAACAGTATAAGATGATTTGTGGTGCATGAGCATGTAAACATACATATATTGCCGAGTCTTTTGTGGGATTGTGTACAAAAGCAGTGTTAGGAAAAGTGTCTAGTGCATAGAGGAGAGTGTGTTACTACAGGTGGTTTGTACGGGCCCACTCACCTGTGTGTAGCACACTTGAATTGCACAAAAAAAGTTCACAGTTTTCTTTGGTGTGGTAAGGTTGGGGGGGGTGTTTGGAGAGGAGGGGGGTGGTCCATGTTTCAGGAGGTAGGGGATTGTATGGGGTTTCAGAGGGGGGCGGGGTGATCGGAGTTCAGGGCTCTCACAGCCTGGGGGAAAAAGCTGTTGAGCAGTCTGGTGGAGCGGGCTCTGATGCTCCGGTACCGTCTTCCTGATGGTAGGAGCTGGAAGAGACTGTGGGTGGGGTCCTTCACGATGCTGTTGGTTTTGCTGGAGCATCGTGCAAGGAAAATGTCCAGGATGGATGGGAGAGGGGCACCGATGATCTTTGCAGCAGTGTTCACTGTCCGCTGGAGGGTCTTGCGGTCAGCAGCACTGCAGTTCCCATACCAGACAGTGACGCAGCTGGTCAGCACACTCTCAATGGTGCCCCTGTAGAATGTGGTGAGGATGGGTGGTAGGAGACTTGCTCTTTTCAGCCGGCGGAGAAAGTGTAGGGTGCTGTTGTGCCTTCTTGGAGAGTGACATGGTGTTGGTGGTCCAGGTGAGATCCTCCGTGATGTGCACCCCCAAGAATTTAGTGCTGCTGACTCTCTCCACAGTCGAGCTGTCGATGGTCAGTGGGGGGTGGTCAGTGGAGTTCCTCCTCCTGAAGTCCATCACAACCTCCTTTGTCTTCTCCACATTTAGGGACAGATTGTTGGCGCCACACCATTCAGCCAGCTGTGCCACTTCCTCTGTGTAGTGCGTTTCATCATTGTTGCTGATGAGACCTACCGCTGTTGTGTCATCAGTGAACTTGATGATGTGGTTGGAGCTGAACTTGGCAGTGCAGTCATGGGTCAGCAGCGTGAAGAGCAGCGGGCTGAGCACACAGCCTTGTGGGGCACCTGTGCTCAGTGTGGTAGTGCTCGAGGTGTTGTGGCCGACACGGACTGACTGAGGTCTTCCGGTTAAAAAGTCCAGGATCCAATTACAGAGGGAATTGTTAAGGCCCAGCAGGTTTAGTTTATTTATGAGCTGTTGTTGGATTATTGTGTTGAATGCTGAGCTGAAGTCAATGAACAGCATTCTAACATAGGAGTCTTTATTTTCTAGGTGGGTAAGAGCCGGGTGGAGGAAATTTCATCGTCTGTAGAGCGGTTTGGACGGTATGCAAACTGGAGCGGATCGAGTGTGTTGGGGAGGCTGTTTTTGATTTTTTGCATGACTAACCTCTCAAAGCACTTCATCATGATTGGGGTCAGTGCTATGGGACGGTAGTCGTTTAAACAGGACACAGGTGATTTCTTTGGTACCGGTATGATTGTTGTGGATTTTAGACATGTGGGGACTGCCTGGCTCAGCGAGGTGTTGAAGATATCTGTTAGGACATCCGTCAGCTGTGCAGCACAGTCTTTCAGTACACGGCCAGGTATGTTGTCAGGACTCGCAGCCTTTCGTGGGTTAATCCTGGATAGGGTCTTTCTTACGTCGGCTGCAGACAGACAGAGCGCCTGGTCGTTGGGAGGTGTGGGCAGTTTTTGTACAGGTTTTTGTGCAGGTGTGTCGTTCTGCATTTCAAACCGTGAATAAAAGTGGTTGAGTGTATCGGGGAGGGATGGGTCATCATCACAGGCCTGTGGCGGAGGCTTGTAGTCAGTGATGGTCTGAATGGCTTGCCACAGGCTCCGTGTGTCTCTGCTGTCCGTGAAGTGATTGATTTTTTGAGCATGTGACCGTTTTGAACTTTTGATGCCACAGGACAGATTGTCTCTTGCTGTTTTGAGGGCTACTTTGTCTCCTGATCTGAATGCTTCATCTCTGGTCTTTAGCAGCCCATGAACCTCTGCTGTCATCCACAGCTTCTGGTTTGCACGTGTGGTGATGGTCTTGGTGACTGTCACATCATCCATGCACTTTTTGATGTAAGCAGTCACAGTTTCAGTGTACTCATGCAGGTCTGTGTGGTTGTTGTAGGTGGCCGCCTCTTTAAACATGTTCCAGTCTGTGCACTGAAAGCAGTCCTGTAGTGTTGAAGTAGCATTCTCTGGCCAAATTGTGATGAGTTTTTGAACCGGTTTGGTGAGTTTCAGAAGTGGTCTATATGCTGGGATTAGCATAACAGAGATATGGTCTGAGTACCCGAGGTGGGGGCGGGGTACAACTTTGTAAGCGTTCTTTACGGTTGTGTAAACAAAGTCCAGCGTATTATTTCCCCTTGTAGCAAAGTTCACATGTTGGTAGAACTTTGGCAAAACTGTCTTTAAGTTTGCATGGTTGAAGTCACCGGCTATGATGAAAAAGCTGTCGGGGTTATTTGTTTGTTGTTCACTGATGGCGCTATACAGTTCACGAAGCGCGTCCTTAGCGTTTGCACACGGTGGAATGTAAACCGCGGCAATAACAATGGCCGTGAACTCCCGCGGCAGATAGAACGGTCGGCACTTCACAAACATAAACTCCACCAGCGATGAACAGTGTTTTGATAATACCGCAGTTAGGGATGGGTACCGAAACTCGGTATTTAATCGGTCTCGGGGCTAAATTATGAAAGACCGGAGTATCGATAAGCTCTGACGTTATCGGTTCTGCTGTCGGTACTGGAGAAATTAAGAAAACACACATACATTTATTGTTGCTATATATACACATTATCTTGCAAATTACATCTCACCAGAGTTGCCAGCTGTTTTTATATGCAATAATACTCAAACATTTGTCTATGATGCATTTTTGCTATTCGTAATTCAGAAGCAAGATCGCGCTCACACAGAGGAGCTTCAGCACGCGCAACATGAAAGCCCTGTTTAATTATGATAGAATAGAGAACTAACTATTAAAACATATGCACTTTATGCCTGTGGCTGTTATATTAAGCTAAGTTTATTTATTTATTTTTGATTTTGGCTTCTAAGGATTATAGCCGCGTTTCTTCTAGCACAACTTCCTTCCCTTCACAGCGGTGCGCATTCGTTCCTCCTAACCAAAACTTAATGTCAGAATCAGCTCAATCGGTGATTGTTGTAAGATGCCGTCTTTACTGTTGCTAAATTGCGGGACATGTTTGATAATAAAACGTTGAAAGCACAATCCGCACAAGAGACGCTGTTCCCCAGGCTGAAGTGTGTGTGTGTGTGTGTGTGTGTGCGTGCCTGCGCGGAGCGCTCCAAAACGGACAGGCAAATTACAGTTTGAGCTTCGGGCGCGTCCAAACGATCAAATACACACAAATATATGTCACAATGGCCAGCTACGAGAGTATTCACTTAAACAGTTTGTCTTAAGTGGACCAGAACTGTTCGGAGAAAATCCGATGTGTGTCAATATATTGCCTTAAAGTGACAGACTGGCGCTTCAATGTTAATCAAAGAACAAAATGTGAGAGAAAATGCCCCACAGCTCTTAATCTGAATAACGTTATAGCTTTAATAAGCATTAATCTATCAATACATACAGTGAAAACTATGCAGTGTTCATTTACATTTGATTACTTTTAGATTTCTTTTGTAGGCTATTACTTACCTGAACATTAATATTAGTAGACCTTCATGGAGAAATTAAAGCACTGTTTATTTCATTTCATTTGTATATTTGTTTTATTGTATTTGTCAATTTGTTTTTACTTTGTTCATGTTCTTACTGTATCTTATCTTATGTATAAAACAGTAAAAATGCCTGCACACTGGTGCATTTACAAATTGATGTTTTATATTAATTTAATTAAATATTTATTTTACATTTCAGAATATAAAGTAATGTTAATTCAGCTCCTAATTTGTCATATATATATATATATATACAGTATAACAAAAAGTACCGATAAGAATACCGTTAAAGTACCGGATCGATAAGCAGTATCGATAAGAGTAGTAATACCGTTAAAACCTTAACGATACCCATCCCTAACCGCAGTATTGTTACACCATTCTTTGTTGATATAAACACACAAGCCACCACCGTGGCTCTTACCAGAAAGTGTTGTCTCTGTCCGATCGGCAGCATGTTAGCCTGTTCAACTGAATGGCGGAGTCCGGGATGTTGTCATTTAACCTTGTTTCAGTGAAAACAAACACACAACAATCCCTTGCCTCATGCTGTGTAGACCGACTGAGTTGAATTAAGTCCAGTTTGTTTTCCAGAGAGCTAACGTTTGAGAGCATGAGTGTTGGGAGAGCCGGTCTTGTGGGATTAGCTCTTAGCCTGGCTCGTATACCTCCGCGTTTACCGTGCTTCCGTCCTCTCTCACACCGCTTAAGACGCTGCCTTGTACGGGTAGCGTCAGTAGGCGAGGCCGCGGTCTCGAGGTCCGGCTCCAGCAGTAAACAAAGGCCTCGTAGCTTCTCAGTAGCCGCCAGCGCGAGTTGGTGTTTGTACGCATTGCCGATATCCAAAAAGCTTCGGCGATCATATATGTGTTTTGGAGTGATTTCCTTATGAGTTAGCGGTAAATTTACACTATTTGGAGACGAACAGATGACATTAAAAGACATAAAAGCACCGTCTTTGGGACCTGGAGCAGCCGCTGCGTCTGAACGCGCCTCCATCTTCTGATATATCTAAATATCTGACAGCTAACACAATTAAATGAACAGAATAAAACAACATAAGTTTCTCATGTACAACAATTTGCCAAATCAAAAAGAAACCTGCATATTAGAGCTCATGTACAGTACATATTCCCATGTGACAAATAACTAAAAATCTAAATAATATAAAATACAAATAATAACATAGCGAACACATTCACTCTTAATAAGAGTAGATAATGAATAACGGCTGAATATCACATCATATTTTTGAAAGAAAATCAACAGGTATGGCTTTAATCAGTGAACTATATTTCTTTTTATTATAAACAAAAGTGTTAATGTAAAAGAGCTGAAATAAGATCAAAGACAGACATAGAAGATTAATTTCTTACTTTTCACAATGCATCTGTTATTCCACAGAGGGCTATTATGAGGAGTAAAATCATGTAATCATGTAGTACTTTGAATTAATTCTTAATCGTATCACTTGAACATGTTTTCTGGATGTAAACTCGTTATTTTGAGCGGGACTTTTATTTTGGTGTGGCGTCATGACGTCACCGGTCTGCGTCGCGCTCCTGCGTCTGTGACTCGGCTGAAGAAAGGTGTGTTTAAGCGTTTAAATCAATGCAGCTCGTTTGTTTTATAGCGAACTAATGGATTATTTTCGAGTGTAACATTGTAATGTATTTAATAAGGTTAGTGAGCATAGTTTTAATGAGTAAGCTGCGTCTCATTCGCTCCCTTCACAGTGAAGCAGCTCATCATAAACACTGTTCGATCACTAGCAAGAAATAATAGAGAAACTCAGCTTTCTGAAACCAATTCTGATTAATTACATCAAATGCATCTCGAAATAATTCACTGTTTAATCGTCTGAATCACAGCAGACTGGAGACACATCTGTGTAAATACAACAAGACTGTTAAACACAATCTACAGATCAATACCACACAATAGATATCGAAATATTATATCTGTGTTCTTGTATTAATTTGATGTGCTAGTTTTGAGTGTTTTTGTCTAATCAGGCCATCTCACTCTGACTGACTCCCTTACTAGTGTGCTGACTACTGAACTAGTGTGCTGACTACTGAACTAGGGAGCTGATTGAGACGCACACAGAGATCTGTCTGTTAATTATTCTCATCTTAAACACAGAAAAACTCCTGCTGAAGCACACGGTTATAAAGATGGCATTTATTAAAGAGGAGAGAGAAGACATGAAGATCGAAGAAAATTTCAAACATGAAGATACTGAAGAACAAACAGAGATGATGTTTATTAAAGAGGAGAAGATTGAAGTCAAACATGAAGATATTGAGACACAAACAGGTTTGATTCATTGTCAAAGTCTTCATCATGAATCTCTTTATTGTGTTTACTACATGCAACTCGTGACAAAATGAATGACGTCACCAATGAGGAAAACTAATAAAATAATAGCCAAAACAGTTATTTTGTTTAACATTAAATGCAATATTTACTTCTGAATTAAAAACGTAAAGTAAAAAGTCGACCTGTTTGCAAATCCTGTGTATTGGAGTGGAGTCGCAATGGCAGAATATAAACCAGCAAAAGAAGCACGTTAGAGTTAGTCTTAGCCGACAATCTTACATAGATACATAGTTTTAACAAACTCAACCACTGTATATCCACATTAAGACCTCCTGCATGTTTATACCTCACTGATTCTTGAGAAGTGGCACTAAACTGGTGCAATATTGAGAAAAACCCTTGTATTCAGAAAATCTTAAAATGAGAGTGTGTATTAGGGATGCAGCGATTAACCGGTTTTACTATTAACCGCGCTTTAAAACATCACGGTTAATTAATCGTAAAGGCTCTGCTACACCGAGTGTTTCTGTTGCACGGAACAGAACTGTTGCAACTTGCGCAAAATGAAAACAAAGTTACACTAGCGGAGCACCAGCTTAAAATGACGTGTTTATCAGAGACACGGAGGCTACTACACACACTAGATTAACTATAGAGGAACCAAACAGTGATCCTTTATTTCCACCAGAGAATGTCTGAAGTCGATAGTGTGGGACCATTTTGGGTATGCCAAGAATGACCAGGGCGTCATTTAAATATTGCCGTAAAAATTGCTGTTAAAGAGTATACATGAGGGATAATGCATGGCTAGCCAACCTGTTCTCGCTGTACAATAAACGATTTTAATGCACGATGTGAAGGCAAGGACCACCTGACGCGAAGTTCGTTATCTCTAGCATTCTGCCCGCTTCAGACAGAGATTAAATAGTGCAGAGAGAGAGAGAGAGAGTGAGCGAGCGAGCAAGAGAGGTGACAGTTGCTTGCATGAATTAGCCTAACTTACCTGCATCTGCACGTTACTGCAAACAATGTAGATTTGAGTTCAGTTATTTAAACAGTCATTTTACCGCCTCTTTGCTGATTAATATAATGTAGCGATCCAGTATCTAATTATTTTATTAATGAAAGTTGCTGGGCATCGTTGACAAGTTTCTGTCCTCCTAAATGTTTGTGTGGGCTGCTCGATCTCACAAACCAAAATAATAGACATGATTTTCTCAGGCAATGTGTAAAATCAGATGAACAAAGATTATTAAAATGAATAAGTATGGATGACAGTTGATTACAATAATAGTTTAGTTTATTCCCCTCATTAGTAACAGTGTCCTCTGTGCGATAAATAAAGTTATTAATATAAGACTAATATTAATACTTAATTAACATTGTGATTTATCATCCCTGTTACAGTATTATTCATAAGTCACTTTTTTTCACCATCTTTCCAAGTTCAGTAACTCAGGTCCAAAAGAAATGTAGAAAGAATATACAAAATGAAAACACCAAATACATTTGTGATCCATTTCCATTTGTTATATTCAAAAGGGAAATACTGTCATGGATGTTTACAGAGCAGAGGTCACATTTTTTAATTGCAATAGGAGAGATGGACTTTTTTTTCTTTAGAATTATTATTTTGTGCTGTATTATTGGTTACTGTGTTATTTATGTTTCAAAAGGAAGAAATAAATAACACTTTAATATCTAAAGAGTGTTTATGTGATTTTATGTTGTGAAATGAAGGAGCCGAGTTGTTGAGTGCTTTGTAGGTTAAAAGTAAAATTTTAATTGATGTGGTCAGAGATGGAAATTTTGGTAATAACTCGAACAACGGCATTTTGTACCAACTGAAGTTTGTGAAGTGATTTGGAAGGAAGCCCATAAAATAAAGCATTACAATAGTCGATTTGTGATGTTGCAAGAGCATGCACTAGAGTAGCAGTACTCTTCAGTGAAAGGACAGGACACAGACGATTGATATTCCTAATATGAAAGAATGCAGAATGGGTAACACTGTTAATATGAGCTTCAAACGACAAAGTTTTGTGAAGGATAACACCCAAACTTTTAACCTGATCAGACAAAGGAACAGGACAATTGTCTATTATCACAGAGGAAATGTTTGACATATCTATAGTGGTTTTTGTACCAACGAGAATAATTCAATAGGGTCTGGCTGCAGACTTGCACTTGCACTCTCAGACTTGCACTCTCAGACACTCGCGCTTCCGCGGGTGACGTCACTTGCAGTCTTTTTATTATTTTGTTCTATTTATTGATTCATTTTTGTTTGAATCTCTCAACATTTTACAACAGTAGCCAGGTTGTGAAGACAAGAAAAAATAAACTAAATTACAATGTCACTTGCAATCGCTGCTTGCACTCTCCGCTACCTGACGTCACTTGCATTCGACACGAATCGTGTGTGTTGCCAATGGAGACAAGACGCTGTGGTGGTTAAACGATTAAAACTCATTTAGTACAATAACAAACAGGGTCCTGCAAGTTATCATAGGAGAAAAAGACATCTGTGGCTACAGAACAGCAGAATATGAATGCAATGCGCAAAGTTTTGCATTGAGCGTAGAAAACCATAAACACTTAATATGGCATAATGTATTAGGTTAGTGCTATTAAAATATCAAATTCAATATACAGTTTATTAACATAATGAATATGTACGTATATTGTATTTTCCTCCCATACCGCAAAACATGGATAATGTAGCATAATGGAGTAAGATGATAAAGTGCAAATATGCTTCTCATCATTATTAAAATATACATAACTAATGTACAGGCAGGTGAGCACAGAATAAATGCAACACGCAAAGTTTCACGTTATTTTTTCCCCAAATAGAATAAACGGTCTACAGCTCTTTTATCATTGTCTTTGTCTATTAAGCTACAGTGCCCTCCACTAATATTGGCACCCTTGATAAATATGAGCAAAGGCGGCTGTGAAAATAAATCTGCATTGTTTATCCTTTTTATCTTTCATTCCAAAAATTCACAAAATTCCAACCTATCATTGAAGTAAAACAATTGAAAATGGGGGGAAATCTCATTATGTAAGAAATACTTTCCCTAGTTCATGTTGGCCACAATTATTGGCACCCAATTATTGCAATGTCCTTTTCCCAGGGTAACAGCTCTGAGTTTTCTCCTATAATGCCTGAAGAGTTTGGAGAACACCTGATAAGAGATCAGAGACCATTCCTTCATACAGAATCTCTCCAGATCCTTCAGATTCATAGCTCCATGTTGGTGCTTCTCCTCTTCAGTTCACCTCACTCATTTTCTATAGGGTTCAGGTCAGAGGACGGGAATGGCCATAGCAGAAGCTTGGTTTTGTGCTCAGTGACCCATTTTTGTGTTGTTTTTGAGGTTTGTGTTTGGATTATCGTCCGGTTGGAAGATCCAAACATGGGCCATTATAAGATTTCTAACAGGGTCAGTCACTTATTGATTTTTTATATGTTGGTATTTAATAGAATCCATGATGCCATGTGTCTAAACAAGATGATCAGGACCTCCAGCAGAAAAATAGGCCCACAACATAAAAAATACAGCAGTATATTTCATTGTACACATGGGGTACTTTTTTATCCCTGTGTTCACCAAACCCATCTTGAGTGTTTGCTGCTAAAAAGCTCATTTTTTAGTTTCAGCTGATCATAGAAGCCAGTCCCATTTGAAGTTCCAGTCGTGTCTGATAACTGAATATGCTGGAGATTGTTTTTGGATGAGCTAGGAGAATTTTTCTTGAAACCCTCCCAAACAACATGTGGTGATGTAGGGACTGTTTGACAATTTTTTTCTAATGTTTTCTGACCCCGAGACTCAACTATATTCTGCAATTCTGCAGCTGTGATCTTTGGAGAGTCTTTAGCCACTCAAACTCTCCTCCTCACCGTGCATTAGGACGATATAGACACACGTCCTCTTCCAGGCAGTTTCGTAACATTTTCTGTTGATTGGAAATTCTTAATTATTGCCCTGATGGTGGAAATGGGATTTTTCACTACTCTAGCTCATTTCTTAAAGCCACTTCACTGATTTGTGAAGCTCAATTATCTTTTGCTGCACATCAGAAATATATTCTTTGGTTTTTCTCATTGTGATGGATGATTAAGGGAATTTGGTCTTTGTGTTCCTCATATTTATAATCCTGTGGAACAGGAAGTTGTGGCTGGACAATTTCATGCTCCTAGTCACCCTGGTGTGCTAAAAAATTTAAATATGAATGGAATATACTTCAGAGATAATTTACTCACAAGAATTTCTAGGGGTGCCAATAATTGTGGCCAACATCCATTGGAGAAAAACATTTATTTCATCATGAGATTTTCTCCCCACTTTCAATTGTTTTACTTCAATGATAGGTTAGAATTTTGTACATTTTTTGAGGGAAAGATCAAAAGGATAAACAATGCCGATTTATTTTCACAGCTGCCTTTGCTCATATTTATCAAGGGTGCCAATATTAGTGGAGGGCACTGTATATTACGTGTTTTATTTAAATTATTTTCTATGGGAGGAAAACGTTTAACGTGCAATGTAACGCATTGCGTCCTTTTAATATCACTTAATGCATTTCATAATGCACGTTCATATCTGCTGGTCTGTATCTTTGTGTCAACAAGACTTATAGACTAATCCCAGCAGGCACCAGACGTCTATGTAACGTCAGGTTGACGTTGGACATGACGTCAGACAGACGTTGGATTTTGGTTGAAAATGAAAATCGGGTTGACGTCAATATTTGACGTCAATTTGACGTTGGATTAACGTTGGATTTTGGTTACACAACCTAAAAACAACCAAATCTCAACGTCAGCTGACGTCGGTATTGGACATCAATTTAACATTGACATTAGATGTTGGATTTACATTGGATTTTGGTCACCCGACGTCGCAACCAAAATTTAACCAAATACCAACGTCTTATGACGTTGTGTGCCTGTTTTGTGCCTGCTGGGATGAATTGTCTTTATCATCTTAGTCAAAGACTAGAATACCCTTAAGTCCCTTATTATTATTATTATATTAAATTAAATTTAGTCCATTATGCCACAATAAGCGTTTTGCTGTATGGGAGGACAAGTGAAAGTTTGCGTATTGTGTTCATGGCCGTCTGCTTGCCTTGTAGTACATTTAATAATAACTGTACATCGAATTTTATCTTTTAATTGCACTTAATTTATCTTAAGCCATATTAAGTGTTTATGGTTTTCTGCGGGAGGAAAGCGCTTAACGAGAAACTTTGTGCATTGCGTTCATATTATGCTGTTCTGTAGCCACAGTGCAAGTCTGAGAGTGCAAGTCTGAGAGTGCAAGTGCAAGTCTGCAGCCAGACCCTATTGGTTTGTTATTGTACTAAATGAGTTTTAATCGTTTAACCACCACAGCGTCTTGTCTCCATTGGCAATGCACACGATTCGTGTCGAATGCAAGTGACGTCAGGTAGCGGAGAGTGCAAGCAGCGATTGCAAGTGACATTGTAATTTAGTTTATTTTTTCTTGTCTTCACCACCTGGCTACTGTTGTAAAATGTTGAGAGATTCAAACAAAAATGAATCAATAAATAGAACAAAATAATAAATTAAAAAGACTGCAAGTGACGTCACCCGCGGAAGCGCAAGTGTCTGAGAGTGCAAGTCTGAGCGTGCAAGTCTGAGAGTGCAAGTGCAAGTCTGCAGCCAGACCCTTCTCGAATAATTTAATTTAATTTGACAAAATTACTTGAAAACCAAGTTTTTAATTCATCAAGGCACTTGACAAGGGAAGGAGGAAACTTTGAAGAGGGTTTAGAAGACAGATAAAGTTGGGTGTCATCAGAATAACAATGAAAATGAATACCATATTTCCTAAAAATGGTGCCAATTGGTAAAAGGTAGATAAGAAACAGAAGAGGTCCCAAGACAGAGCCCTGTGGAACACCAGAGAGAACATGAGTAGATTTTGATATTAATTTCTTCAAGTGACATGACAAAAGGCAGGCAAAAACAGAGCTAAAGGCAAGAAAACTGTACTAAAAAGAAAAGGAAAATCATAGTACTCTTACCGTTTATTTAAAAATATTTGCGTCATCTGCAAATAAAATAAATTTTAGTTTATCTGATACTCTGCACATGGCATTGATATAGATTTTAAATAGTATTGGACCTAAGACCGATCCTTGTGGTACACTTACAAGTTATGTTCATGTGTGTAGGTTTATGTTCACCAATTTGTTTAAACTGTTGCCTTTAAATCTGAATATATGGCTATGATTGGCTTCATTTGAGCCAAACATTCTCCAACAGATTGCATTTTTGCTTCGGTATCTCTTTTGCTCAGGGGTGAAGGAAAATCTGGTGATATTTTTCAACCCAATTCCCTCCAGATTAAGGAGTATCTTGCCTTCAGCTGTGATTTAAGAATACTTTTCCAAACGTCTTCTAGGATTTCAAAATTTCCCATTTATTTCTAATATACTGGGTATTTTCTACTTTACGGTCTTGTAGACTTTTGTGTAATTTTGCAATTATTTTAGTAATTTCACCTGCTTTATATACTGAAATAAACAGGGTAAGAGTACTATGATTTTCCTTTTCTTTATAGTACAGTTTTCTTGTCCTTAGCTTTGTTTTTGCCTGCCTTTTGTCATGTCAATTGAAGAAATTAATATATATGTTAACTCCATTCTTAAATCCGGGGACCTGCGGTATATTTTTGATCTCCCAGTTCCACCCACAGCAAAGGCAAAACCTCCTGCTCCCACTAGATTTGTGTAGGGACCAGCGGGATCCCAATACAGTGCTCTACTGTAGGTTTTTATAAAGGGTTTGATAGCTGCCAGCTTGAAAGCATTTGGGACATGTCCTAAAGAAAGCCAAGAATTAACAATATTGACGAGGTTCTGAGATCACGATACACCTTTTCAGTTGTTGCTGGGTACAAGATCTAACATGTTAGATGTTGACGTTTTACTTTCTAAATGTTTTCATGTCTTTGTACCACAAAACTGGTGTTAACTTGTTTTTGTTTCTGTTCACCTTAGACCTGATGCCACTGAAAGAGGAGAGCCAAGAACTGAATAAAATGGAACAGAAAAATCAGTATGAGAAAAGTCATGACTTTATGACTGGGGAAAATTCTTTTAGTTTCTCGCCGACTCAAAAAACAGAAACTAGGAACCTTGAAGTCCACACTGAAGAGAGCCATTTTAGATGCCAACAGTGTGGAAAGAGTTTCAGTCGAAAACAAAGCCTTAAAATGCACTTAAAAATCCACAGTGGAGAGAAGCCGTGCATATGCCCTCAGTGTGGAAAGAGATTTACACTGAATAAAACACTTAGTGCTCACATGAGGATTCACACAGGAGAGAAACCTTACTCCTGTGAACTGTGTGAGAAGGTTTTCTCTCGAAAAGAAAGCCTTACAGTTCACATGAGAATTCACACCGGAGAGAAACCTTACCCTTGCCAGCAGTGTGGGAAGAGCTTCTCAGTAAAAGGAAATCTTAAAATTCACAAGAGAACTCACACCGGGGAGAAGCCGTTTATATGCTCTCAGTGCGGAAAGAGTTTCTCACTAAACAGACATCTTGAAGTTCACATGCAAGATCACACCGGGGAGAGGTTGTTCATCTGCTCTCAGTGTGCAAAGAGTTTTAAGCAGAAGAAAGAACTTGATGCCCACATGAGAATTCACACCGGAGAGAAGCCTTACTCCTGCGAACTGTGTGGGAAGAGCTACAAAATCAAAGCAGTCCTTAATATTCACATGAGAGTTCACACTGGAGAGAAGCCGTTTGTTTGTGACCACTGTGGAAAGAGTTTCCGATATAAAGAAAGCCTTAATCATCACATCAGGATTCACTCAGGAGAGAAAGGTTTTATTTGTCATCTGTGTGGAATGAGTTTCCCAGACAGGAATCACCTTGAGAATCATGTAAAAATTCACGCCGGAGTGAAGCTTGGAAAGAGTTTCAAACAAAGAATGAACTTTGTGAATCACATGAGAGTTCACACTGGAGAGAAACCTTTCTCCTGCACTCAGTGTGGAAGGAGCTTCACAGGTAAAGGACACCTTGAGTATCACATGAGAGTTCACACTGGAGAGAAACCTTACACCTGCCCTAATTGTGGAAAGAGCTTCACAAATAAAGGAAACCTTAATACTCACATGAGAGTTCACACTGGAGAGAAGCCTTACAAGTGTGTTCAGTGTGAAAATAGTTTCACGTATCACACAGAATTGAAACGGCATTTGCAAACTCATTCTGGAGAGTAATTGTCTTTCCTCAGTGTGACTAAAGAGGTTTAGGAAAACAAGCAATTTCAACAGTAATTGTTGCATTCACTCTGGAGAAAGACAATTAAAGGGTTACTCCACCCCAAAATGAAAATTCTGTCATTAATCACTTACTCTCATGTCGTTCCAAACATGTAAAAGCTTCGTTCATCTTCGGAACACAATTTAAGATATTTTGATGCCATGGGATTAAAGAACCTCATTTAACATGTCATTCGTGTGGCTCAATGCATTTCATCCTGCCATCAACAAGTATAAGCCCTACAATCCCTGCCATTATCTGAACCAATTTGTCGCATCCAACAAAATTTGTCTGGAGGCCCTTTCCTATCTGACTGTCCCATGCGACCCCCTTGTCCAGCGGTGAGTGTTATCCAGTGAGTACCAATTATCACTGCCACATACTACAGTGACCAGTGCTTACCTTCCCTTTACAGTTGAAGCCCTTGTGGATTCTGGCTCCACAGGAAAAAACATCCATTCAGTTCTGGGTAAACCTCTGGGTCAATGCATCATCACTAACAAAATACCCACCCTCACGCTTTGCACTGGATATACCCATGTAGAGGAAATCTCAGCTCAACCCTAGACACAATCCTGGGACACCCATGGCTTCCAATTTTCTCTCCCCAAATATCTTGGACTACTAGTGAGGTTTTGGCTTGGAGCAAGAACTTCTTCCGCAGTTGTCTTCAGCTTCCCAAGCGGTCTCTAAAATATATGTGGATGCACTTCTTTCCACTGAATGCCACCATGGACGGCTGAGGCACTTTTCCACCAAGTCTTCAGAAATGATGGGCTATCTGAAGATTTTGTTCCTGATAAAGGCCTCCAGTTTATCTTAAGATTGTGGATGTTGTTCTTCAAACACCTCAGTGAGTTTAACATCTGGTTATCATCTACAGTTGAATGGGTAAATGGAACAGAAGATCCAAGAGATTGGTCCCATCCTGAGAACATACTGCCACAGCCATCAGCACCATAGAAATGCCTTCAGACAACCCACCAACCCCTCACTCCATTCCAGTGTGTGCTCAGCTATCAGCTGCTATGTTTCACTGGTCAGCTGAGCCATCGGAGGTCCCATCTGTAGACCACTGGTCTGGGACTCAGCTCACAACCGTCTGCAACAGACAGTCCAATGTCCAGTTTTGTTTTCTTTTGACAGCACATAAAATTCATGCATTAAAGATGTTCAATGCTTTTCTTGTGTGCTTGGCTGCTTGTGTTTTGTATTTGTGCTGCCTTTTACTTACATTCTTGTGTGTCTGTGTATTGGAAAGCGCTGAAGTCGAAGGCCCATAGCATAAAATAATGCATGTGACAGGGTCAAAATAGTCTTTAATAAATCCACGACTGACTCAAATGACTGACCTACCGGTACACAATCATTCACGAATGACATGTACCAATTCGTTCACGGAAGAGATCTCAAAACAGCGACTCGGTCAGTGATGGGCACGTTCGTTCAGTAACAACTGTTTGTGAATGAAAGGAACCAGTTGTTGAATGATAATGGTGCACAGGTAGTGCGTAGGCTCGAGTAACGTTAGTTTGGCATATTTGCAGCAAATAAAGAAATATACACTTTACTATTGTAATGAAAACTAACACACAAGAGGTTTTATTCTTAGTTTTGTGGTATATTTTGCACTTTGAACAATTCTCAAGATCTCCACACCACAAAACCAAGTCTAAAACACCTAGTGGGTCAGTTTTCATTACAATAGTAAAGTGTATATTTCTTTATTTGCCGCAAATATGACAAACTGCACGAGCCGAGCTCTACCTGTTCGCCATCAACTCGTTCAGTGAAAGGCGTATTCGTTCACTACATTCAACAAATCACATGCTCCGTCACATCTCATACTCGAATGCTATTGGCTCGAGGTTTACTCGATCTTTGACAGGATGAAACAGTAACAGCGCCGCGCTGCTGCTTCAGTGAATGAGAAATATGAGTCAATGGATTGCGTGAACGAGATTGATTCGTTCACCTAAAAGATTCGTTCAAAAAGAACGATTCGTTCACGAACGTAACATCACTATGGTGTAATGACAGCAGGTTGGTCTCTGGTTCAGGAGTGGGGCTGGAATTGTCCTCCTCAATGGGACAATTGGAGAAATAGAGTCCATTACTCGTGGACTGCAACACAAGGATGCGCTATTTTCGTTCAAATCAAAGCGTAAATAACGTAGAATAGCGTATCCTTGTGTTGTGGCTGATACAGAACAGCGTACGCAGTTTGTGTTCAGTGGATAATCTCTAAAATGGCGCTACAGTGACGCAGACGAATTGTCGTTATTTGTATTTTCTTTGTGTACAAAAAGTATTTTCGTCGCTTTATTAAATTCAGATTGAACCACTGATGGCAGATGGACTATTTTGATGTTGTCTTTCATACTTTTCTGTGCCTTGACAGTGTTAATTGCTTGGCAGTCAATGGGACAGTCACAAACCTCCTGGTTTTCATCCAAAATATCTTAAATTGTGTCCGAAAAAGAACAAAGCTTTTATGGGATTGGAACGACATGAGGGTAAGTGATTAATGACTAAATTTTCATTTTGGGGCGGAGTATCCCTTTAAATCCCTGTCTTGATCTTAACCCATTTAATCCCAGCACTCACAATAGTGACTGTAAAAAAGGTTTTCATTTATAAAGCTCTAAAAACCTTACTGACTGATGTTTTAGTGACTTCCTGCAAATATGGAACAAATAAAGGGTCTCAATTAAATATGTGCAGTTTCACATGATTAGTGCAGATTGTCACATGACCAGAACTGAATCTTGAGAAGATGATAACTGCATCAAAACTCTGAAACAAAAGACTAGTAAAGTGTGTTAACAAAGATATGACAAAGATTTTTGGTACACATGATCTTTAGGGTGTCTAGTATTAATATATGCATTTGCATATATTCAGTTTTGTTGAGTGTGGTCTTAGAGTGAGTAAACATGTTGACGGTCACAATAGTGACCGCTGGGACAACACTGGAATACAATATAGATCCAGTTGCAGTTGTTTGTGAAAATGACAATAAAATGTTGCAATGACAAAATATTGCACTAAATTAAAAATTTAAATGTTACAAAAAATGTACAATAATGATGTTGTAATACTCGTAGCATTAATATAAAAATTTGATGTTATATTTTACAAAAAGTAACAATTTCCTGTTATTGTTAATTTCCTGTTTTGTCTGTTTTATTTCCTGTTTCCAATTAATTTCCTGTTTTGTCACTAATGTTGTAAAATTAATTTTAATGTTTGAAAGTCAATTTCACATCATAAAGACTGTTATCTTTGATCAGAGCTTAAATGAAGAGTCGAACCGTCAGCTGAATTATTCCATCAAAAACAATGCAGACAACACCAGTTACACTCAGTCCTTAGTTATTAACACTTAATAATATTAATAATAATTCTTAAGTCTAGGAATAAGAGTCAATTCTGACACATTCAAATTTAAAAGTTGCTTTAACAGCTTTTTCATGAAGGTACCTAAGTGTTAAGACTAGGTCTCGGCTTTTAACATTATGTAAGAGAGCTGAAGAGACACCTTCAACAAATACAGGTGCATCTCAATAAATTAGAATGTAGTGAAAAAGTGAAATTTTCATATATTTTAGATTCATTGCATGTAAAGTAAAACATTTCAAAAGTTTTTTTTTTTTTTAATTTTGATGATTAGAGCTTACAGCTCATGAAAGTCAAAAATCATTATATCAAAATATTAGAATATTTACATTTGAGTTTCAATTAATGACCATCCCCACAGTATAAATTCTGGGTATCTCTTGTTCTTTGAAACCACAATAATGGAGAAGACTGCTGATTTGGCAATGATCCAGAAGACGAACATTGACGCCCTCCACAAAGAGGGTAAGTCACAGAGGGTCATTACTGAAAGGTGTGGTTGTTTACAGAGTGCTGTATCAAAGCATATTAAATGCAAAGTTGACTGGAAGGAAGAATTTGGGTAGGAAAAGGTGCACAAGCAACAGGAATGACCGCAAGCTTGAGAATACTGTCAAGCAAAGCTGATTCAAACACTTGGGAGAGCTTCACAAGGAGTGGACTGAAGCTGGAGTCAGTGCATCAAGAGTCACCACGCTCAGACATCTTCAGGAAAAGGGCTACCAAGCCACTTCTGAACCAGAGACAACGTCAGAAGCATCTTACCTGGGCTGTGCAGAAAAATAACTGGACTGTTGCTCAGCGGTCCAAAGTCCTCTTTTCAGATGAAAGTATATTTTGCATTTCATTTGGAAACAAGGTCCCAGAGTCTGGAGGAAGAGTGGAGAGGCACAGAATCCATGTTGCTTGAAGTCCAGTGTGAAGTTTCCACAGTCAGTGATGATTTGGGGTGCCATGTCATTTGCTGGTGTTGGTCCACTTTGTTTTCTGAAGTCCACAGTCAACGCAGCCATCTTCCAGGAAATATTAGAGCACTTCATGCTTCCTTCTGCTGACAAGCTTTATGGAGATGCTGATTTCATTTTTCAGCAGGACTTGGCACCTGCCCACACTGTCAAAGGTACCAAAAGCTGGTTCAATGACCATGGTGTTACAGTGCTTGATTGGCCAGCAAACTCGCCTGACCTGAACCCCATAGAGAATCTATGGAGTATTGTCAAGAGGAAGATGAGGGACACCAGACCCAGCAATGCAGATGAGCTGAAGCCCACTATCAAAGAAACCTGAGCTTCCATACCACCTCAGCAGTGCCACAAACTGATCACCTCCATGCCACGCCGAATTGAGGCAGTAATTAAAGCAAAAGGAGCCCCTACCAAGTATTGAGTACATATACAGTAAATGAACATACTTTCCAGAAGACCAACAATTCACTAAAAATGTTTTTATTGGTCTTATGAAGTATTCTAATTTGTTGAGATGTGAGCCTAAATCATCACAATTAAAATAACCAAAGACTTAAACTACTTCAGTCTGTGTGCATTGAATTTATTTAATACACAAGTTTAACAATTTGAGTTGAATTACTGAAATAAATGAACTTTTCCACAACATTCTAATTTATTGAGATGCACCTGTATATAGCCTAATATATTAAAGTTATGATGACATGGAGCTGATAAAACAATACAAACTTGATCGTCAATACTTTTTGCACTCTACAAATCAATGCCTTTACTGCAGAAATGAAAGTAGTGATTACATTTTTAAATTTTTCATTGGTCGTCTTGTTTGTGTATGTGTTCATGATTTCTTTGTATGACAGCCTGTCAATATTTCATATTTCAATTCGTGTTGGAGACAGTCAAAATCAACTGCTTTAAACCCACCGTTAACGTAATATATAATGCACTTATATTAACAAAGTTTAAGCTTGATTTCATTTATTTCCCTTATATTCTGTGGAGAAACTGAGATGAAATCAGATGGGTATATCATAATAAAACTATGTAATCAACTACACAATAGATCTCGCTGCAACCACAAACTTAATATTTAACTTTACATTATAAATTATTTAAATTAAACTGTAATATGGAGATCAAGATGCTTGATTTTATTCATGATTGAGAATATCACGACTGCTCTGTAGTTGGTGTTATAATAAGTGAAAATCTCAGTGGTACTGATAGATTTAGGAATCTGATTTATCTTTTATCTTATTTAAATGTGTTTTCTGTGTGTGAATTTCTATTAGTTTTAGCATGTGAACAGGACTTTTATTTTGGTGTAGCAATGTGATGTCATAAACCTGTGCCGCGATCCTGCATCTGTGTTTCTGCTGAAGAAAGGTTTGTTCTATTTAATCTTTTAAAGAGTTTAAATCAATACAACCCATCAAGACAGTTTTATAGAGAACTCTGAAATGCATTAAATGTTTTAATGTCATATTATAATCTAATAACATTAATGCACAGTTGTTAATGAGTAAAGCATGAGTAACAGGAAAGATAAGGTTAGTTTGAGCAGTTTTCAGGCTCAAGAAGGTGGGTTGGTTTACTCACCAGTCATCTGTGAGTAAAGTCACATGAAAGTTAACCCTTTAGAGTTTGCAGCGATGGCTTGATAAGCTCTTTCAGATAAGCATCTGTACAACAGGTGTTGATTTTTGGCAGATGGTGTTAAACATTAATATTATGACACACTGAAGCTTAATGTACCACAGATTGTATGTATTGCTTTGCAGTTTTTTGCATGCAGTGGGTGATGCTGAAAACATAAGCAAGCATAACATAAGCAATATTTAAACTGGTCAGGAATACATCATTTTTGCTTAGACACACTGGCTATTAAAGAGGGCTTTTACAAGATACCTATTTAAATTCATCTTATCCTCTTAAGAGCCGAGAAAAAAGTTTTAGGAAAAAAATAGTTATTTTTTCATGTCTTTACATTGTTTAGAGCATTAAAAAATTATATTTCATTCATAAGTTATGCTATGTGCTCGGTAGAGGACATCAGGACTCAATTTCTTAAAAAAATAAAATAAAATACACGTATGAACATGCATAGGCAAAAACAATAGATTTTTTTAAATCACCAATACATTTTTAGTTTTCAAGATTATTTTTTTTTACCAAACTTTGTATAACTATGTTATAACAGAATGATTTGATATACCATTTTTCTCTCTGCAAAATGTGTGTAAAATGCCATAAACGAGTTTTCTCATTATATACAATGTATCTATAAACTAAATAAAATTTGCATATTAATGTGTTTTTGGGGCAACATGTAATGAAAAAAGAAGTGTAATAATGGGAGTAATAATTGACACGATTTTCATAATAATATGTAATATTTCATAGAATATTGAAATATAATTTCTTTCCCTATTCATTTGTTATGTCTGATCAATGGATTAATTTGTTATGTATGATCATGGAAACTCATAGAAGTGTTAGCTAAGAATCTAATCATATTGCAGTTTTTCTCATTTGCTAACACAATGTAACTGATTCAGTTTCCCAAACCATCAATCAGTTCTCAAAACAAAGACACATTTTCCAAAATGTTTAACGATGAGTAAACATTGTGATGACACACCAATCCTAACACTGGAGAGAGAGCTGAACCAATCATCTACTAGTAATGCAAAATCTGATTAATTTGGGCAAACTGGTTCTTTAGGACAGTTTGATTCATCGGTTCACGCAATAATTTCTCTACCCTGTTGAAAAACCAGCATATGCTGGTTAGCTATGTTTTGAAGCATGGCAGCTGGATTAAGATGGTTATAAGCTGGTCCTGAGTAGGAGCTAGTTGCTTATACCAGAGATATAACCAGCTCAGAACCAACTAAGTTCCAGCTTAAACCAGCTGCCATGCTACAAAACATACCTAACCAGCATATGCTGGTTTCTTCAACAGGGTATGCATTTATTTTCTTACAACTCCGTGTCATGTTATATCAATGAAACATTCAAATAAAGTTATTTGTGTCAATGCATATTGCTGATTATATCCTGTCATTCACAAAAGTTATATCCAGTGTTGTGAGTAACGCATTACAAAAGTAACGATATTACAGTAGTACATTACTTTTTGCTGTAACGCAGTAATATAACGCATTACTAATACAATTTGGGTAATTCTATTACTCGTTACAATCTCAGTAACGCAAGTTACAACAACATATTTTAACTCAAAATTAAGTGCTGAATTTATCAACACCACAAAACAGCACCAGAGAATAAATAGTTTGTATTTCCTGTTGCTGTAATTCGATGGTTAACCCTCTGGGGTCTGAGGTGATTTTGGGGCCCTTGAGAGGTTTTGACATGTCCTGATATTTGTGCTTATTTCAGCTACTTATAACATACTATTGACCAACATGTATTTGTTTTTGTATTCAGCACAAACTTTGCTACAATATTATGTGACCAAGATGGATGTACATGTTTGTATTTTTTTAGAAAAAAAATATTATGCGTGGTTAGTAAGTTTTGGGGGGAAAAATTTAGCTGAAATAAGGCCATAAAACCCACACTAAATAGTCCTGAATAAGACTTTAGAGTAATCAGTCTTGTCGGCTAGAATATTTACTTCACAATTAAGTGAGAATCATTCTGCTTACTCATTTACAGAAAACAATATTGATAAAAAAATTTAAGATATGTTTTGTGATTGAAAGCCTATATGCGAGGGAGTGACAATGTCCTTGAATATTAAGTGATTCTCACCTGAGACACAAAGGGCCCTCCCCTAAAGCTGCTAATGGCCCATCAGTGTGACTGACTTTGAGGCAGGTAAGACAGAATGTGAGGAGATTGAACAAATGTTTGTTTTTTAATTATTTGTATTTTATTTACAACACCGTATAATCAAAACATACATAATGAAGGTCAAATACACATTATTGTGCACACTGATCTAACCACAGAGATGTGAACAGACTTTGAGTCATTCCTGCAACAGATTCTGTTCAACAAGTGACACAAGTAAATCATGCCTGATATTTACGTGTGTTATTTGAGTGTTTCTGCTACTTTCCATGGATTCAAGAAGAAAAAAACATAATCAGTGGTCAAGGAGCTTGTTTTACCATATAATATCAGTGTAGTTGGACATCTGATGTTGGTACAGCACTCTCAGAGGAAAACAGTTTTAACAAAGTCATCAGGATTCATCTGTGGTGCAGGTATCTGATTCAATAAAATACAAACAACCAAAAAAAAAAAAACATTTGCGAGCATGTTAATATCAGGAGCATCTTTTTATATATATGTTTTATAGACTCACGCATGCTTTGTACTATCGTAAACAAAAAAATACATTTTATATCTGAGAAACTAATTATTATTGTTTAGAAAAAAACAACTATGATTTTGTAGTCATATAGCCTGGTATGTATGGCTTTATAGTAGCTGTTATGATTCCGTACCCATAGACTCGTGCATGCTTTGTACTATTGTAAACAAAAAAAACAAAAAAATTATATCTGAGAAACTAGATGTACTTTGTACTATAAAAAAATGATATTTTATATCTGAGAAACTAATTATTATCGTTTAGCACGCTATTAAATCCATTTGTGAACATTAAACATTTTTCTAAACATTGTAGCATTCATCATGTTGTCGTTTGGGAAAAAAAATAAATGCGTTCAAGTTTGAGTCACAATAACACGTTAACTAATGCAAAAAAAGAAATATTACTTACTCATCAGATCGTTCTTCTCTTCTGGATGAACTCTTGCTCTTATTTTGAGGCAAATCCAGCTTTTATTCAGCGTGTCTTCTTCCAGAAACGAACAGTAATGTTAGCGCGAGGAACATCTGGCTTTGTTTATGTTGGGCGTTTCCTTGAGCACGCGGCTCACGTGGTTATTTACATATGAACGCGAGGGGGCGGGATCGCATTAGAAATAATGAGTTAGACGGGACAGACTGAACATCGTGTTGGTTTCATACAGATTACTTAATCACAGAATGTTTGTTTTCGATAAAACTTACTTCATTTCAAAGTAGACACTTCCAGCTTTCTATAGATATAACTCCCATGTCCGTGTGTTGAGTTTTCGCCGAGTTACACTTAATTTTAGTGACGTATTTCAAAGAGCAGCTCGCGGAGATGGAGAAGACAAAGAGCGCATCCTGTTTGTTTTCTTTTTTTTTTCCAAAACCACAAAGTTTTGTTGTTATTGTGAGTGTACACAAAAAAAAATAGACACTTCAAAGTTTCAATTGATGTATAACTCTTATCTGTACGACCAAAATCGACAGAATATTTTAAATGTCTTTTGCACTGGTCTTAAAAAAAACGAGTTGGTATCGCCGGCGATACAGCCGTTCTATTAGGGTTAAGATGTTCATCAGAGTTTATCAGACAAAGGACAAAATGCATAGTGAGGTGCAATCTATGTGCAACACCGAACTCAACATGGAGAAATATCACGAGTAACTGAAGAAACACCTGGTCTAGTGCCACTAACACTAACTAACCGAGATTAAATTAAGCTAAACATAACAAAATCTGTTTTTATTAAATCATAGTCTAGATATATATATATAAATAGGAATGAATACGCGAAATATATCTGACTTCCATAATTAACAGATTGACAAAATGAAAGAAAGTGACAGCTGAGTTTGGTTCAGTTTTGTTACAAACAAGTTCACGGAAAGGAAACAGAGATGACAAAAAGCACATCCTAAAATAAAAGTGTAAACATTGCTTCAAATGGTCTATGACCAAAAAGTACGGAGTATTTTATGTCTCCGCTGCAGCGCACCACATACACACATTCAGCATTGCAAACGTCACAGCTGTTCATTATCAGAACAAAATATAGTCTTAAGCCCTATTCGGAGGGTAATTGTTTCTCAGGGGGATGTAAGTGATTTTCAGCATATAAGGGGGTAGTTGGTGATTTTATTGACGTATGAATCCAGAATGTCTGTGTTTATCTCTCACCACCCTCGTAAAAATCCCCGGCCGAATATCTACTGTCAGAATATATGTTCTGGGTGTTTCTAAAGTGTTGCTAGATTACGAAAACGTGCTATTCACTGTGTATAAAATGTATAACTGCAGAAAACATCTATACGTTGTATTGCACATTAATGGAGCAACAGATTTTGTGTGAAAATAAATCATTCAAGTTGTTTATTTTGTTTAAAAATCTTAGAAATGTATGAGGTGGCCACACACGGTATACTTCAGCTAAAATAATGTTTTGTTTAATACTTGTTCAAAACAATCACTTTAGCAAAGTTTGTACTGTTTTCTGCTTAATTTGAAAAATCAATTTTGTTCAATAAATATACTGTCATTAAAATATGTTAATATAAAAAACATATTTTAAAATACAGAAACAAAATCATTTTAATAAGTAAAGATTCTGAAAGTATTGAAGGAGATCCAATAATAATGAAAATATATTTACAGTAGTAACAACAAAATATATTTTATTATATGATATGATTAATATCATGTTTTTAAATATAATGGTTTCATTCTAAACATGGTGATTATCTCTAATATGGACAACAAACAATGTCATCTGAAACTAATCCATTATCATCTGAAACTAACCATGTCAACAAATGGAAAAGTCAGCGATCTATTAATTATCATGTTAATTACTGTGCCTTTAGCCCAAATACCTTTTACATATTCTTTCGTTATTTAAAAACTGTTGCTTTAATTATCTTAAACAAAACTGAAAAAAATATATGCATTAATTTAGCGATTCTCATTTGCTACTTAAATCTACAACATTTTAAAAAACATTAAATATTAGATCAAGTAAGCACAGAATCAGCTTTGTGCTGCTGAGTGCGATCAAGTCAAAGATCAGACAAATATACACCTGCATCTTGAAAAGCCAATGTTTTGGAAAGTGCTACGCCATGTTTTTGTGCCAACTAGTGGTTTAGATGAAAATAATATCAAAGGCGCGTTTAGCCCCGTTGTACCCTACTGTATTTCTCTCTAATGTTAGGAAATTCAAAAGTTTTTGTTGCTCATAAACTTGCACTAAAATGTGATTTTAAACCATCCAAGCAGCCTATTTAGTATTAATCATCTTCTTTAGTGATACACATTTAAAATCTGTTGTTTTTCATATAGAGTGTCTTGACTTGCTGCCATAGAGATTGAAAGTTTTATATTTATTTTTAATTTTAAACAGTATAGATGATTAGTGTGTGGTAATGCAATATTTGTGAACACAATTGTGTATATCAGGCCATAAATTCCCAAAAACTATGCATGAGCACTTGTTTTGGTGTTGCCACCACTTTGACGCCCTATAAATAATTTTCTAGATCTGTGTGTATTGACAGCTGCTACAAATCAACCGACTGTTTTCATGAAAGTGTAATCTATTAAATATAATCTACAAATCAATGCAGACCAAATGTAAATGCCTATGAAATGTCTGTATAATCTGTGTCCTTTTATTAATTTGCAGTGCTAGTTTTGAGTGTTTTTGTCTAATCAGGTCATTAACTCTCACTCTGACTGACTCCCTTACTAGTGTGCTGACTACTGAACTAGTGAGCTGATTGAGACTGACTGACTCCCTTACTAGTGTGCTGACTAGTGAGCTGATTGAGACTGACTGACTCTCTTACTAGTGTGCTGACTACTGAACTAGGTAGCTGATTGAGACTGACTGACTCTCTTACTAGTGTGCTGACTACTGAACTAGGGAGCTGATTGAGACTGACTGACTCTCTTACTAGTGTGCTGACTACTGAACTAGGGAGCTGATTGAGACTGACTGACTCTCTTACTAGTGTTCTGACTACTGAACTAGGGAGCTGATTGAGACTGACTGGCTCTCTTACTAGTGTTCTGACTACTGAACTAGGGAGCTGATTGAGACTGACTGACTCTCTTACTAGTGTGCTGACTACTGAACTAGTGAGCTGATTGAGACTGACTGACTCTCTTACTAGTGTGCTGACTACTGAACTAGGGAGCTGATTGAGACTGACTGACTCTCTTACTAGTGCGCTGACTACTGAACTAGGGAGCTGAGACTGACTGACTCCCTTACTAGTGTGCTGACTACTGAACTAGGGAACTGAGACTGACTGACTCCCTTGCTAGTGTGCTGACTACTGAACTAGGGAGCTGATTGAGACGCACACAGAGATCTGTCTGTTAATTATTCTCATCTTAAACACACAGAAAAACTCCTGCTGAAGCACACGGTTATAAAGATGGCGTTTATTAAAGTCGAGAGTGAAGACATGAAGATTGAAGAAGCTTTCACAGTTAAACATGAAGATACTGAAGAACAACAAACAGAGATGAAGTTTATTATAGAGGAGAGTGGAGACGTGAAGATTGAAGAAGATTTCAGAGTCAAATATGAAGATACAGAGGAACAAACAGGTTGGTTTCATTCTCAAAGTCTTTCTCCAGTCATTCTGCATCATCTTTATTGTATTTACTACATGCAACTCGTGACATAATGAATTAAATGTCACATACTAACTTAGGATAAACAAAGATAAATAAATACCCAAAACAAAATAACTATTTTGTCTATTTCTGAATTAAAAACTGACAATGACAATTTATATCACGTAGTTGTGCACCAGTATCTAAGAATTAAGTTTATTTTACAAAAGGCAAACCATAAAATGCGATCAACTTCACATTTGTTGTCTATAATAAAAAATTGTCATCCTGAAATTATCTAAAATTCGATCAAATTGGTATATTGCAAACATTATTTTCAGGCATACTGTGTGAAAGGGCCTAAATTGCCTGTGTTTTGCCGATTTCCACGTCTCCTACTGAAAATGAACTTGACACTCATGACTGCCGTGTCCCGTGTGAAAGGGCCTTAACACATAGTGTTTCTAAGAGTAACACTAGACAGGTAGCACAGGTTACTGGGGGGACAGCTCGATTTCTGCTGTTCCTTAAGCGCCACCTACTGACAGAGAGTGGATTTACATTTTGATTCAGCCTGTCTGTGAGTCATGTTCTCATCTAAAATAGCGTTCCTGCGTCCCAATCCAGCCTGTGTATGAAGGAGTTGCTCTGAACCACTAGGGGATCTCTCGCATTGGGCCGGCAATAGGTGGAATTTGACTTGAAAAGGTTTTTTTAACAGGCACAGGACATGTTCCTGTGAAGCGTCTTTTGCCTTTACAATTTGCAAACAATCCAGGAAAGGACCTGTTAAGAACAATTTTGTAACTATCAGAACAGACCCAATATTCATAACCAGGGGCCAGGGCTACGTTTCCCAAAAGCATCGTAAGCTTAAGTACATCATAAACCCATTGAAACCAATGGAGCTACGATAACTTAGGCTTACGATGCTTTTGGGAAATGCATCCCAGTTTCCTAAACATAATGTGAAGTGTGTCTTAAAAACTAGTTTGACCAACTAGCAGTAACCCAAGGGGTCAGTTTCACTGTTTAGATTCAAATTAGACCAATCTACCATTTTGTAACTGACTTAAAAGATAAGACCAGTCTTGAAAAAAAACTGCCAACTTTTTAAGACGAGTCTAAGCAGTTTATGCAAATGGCCACAGGAGTGCAATATACAATTTTGTACTGACCTGGTCATTTCAGAATGAACAGAGGATGGTCTTGTACTCCTTGTGTGCTAACATGTGTTGATCTGTCAAAGCACAAAATGATTTAATCATATATTTGTCATAATGTATGTATTGGCATTCACTTAAAAGAAAAATTACTGTACCGGTTTATATCCCAACTTTTAGAAGGTCTGTTTTCTTCACATGTCAACAGTGACAAAAGGTGCCTTGCTGACCCAAGCACTTCATTGTCTCCCTTGTGATACAAGAATGATATTAATGGACGATGAAGAGTACATTAATAATACATAATGTCATCACGTGTCAAGTTGGAAATACAGCTTACGTGTACACGAGTCAAACACCTGATTTCACCACCTGCTGGTGAGTAACTAACCACAGATGGAGAATACGCATCTGTACTCTACTGCTTTTCCTGCAGTTCCCAGATGTGCAATGTTGAATACTCAGCTGGATTTTAACCACTGAATTTGTGAAGTGAAATAAAATGGAACGAAAATTACCTGTCGAATATTATACATTCTATTTTTTAAACAGATTGAATATTTCGTAAGTGAACTCTGGAAGGTGAATATGTATTATTTAAATTTTTGAGGAAAAAGGATGGGAGAAGAAAGTAATGGCTAAAAGCTGCTATCGATATTCGTTAAAATTAATGGAAAATATCTTGTTTTTCCGTGGATACTCGAGCCCCCATGGGATTGGTGCCATAAATCACATTACACATTTTCACTTAAAAACTAAATATGTATTCATAATTTTACATCAAATCAGCCAGGAATACACACTGAAGTCCATGTAAACCTGGAATAATTAATAAGTTTAACTGTCCTCATGTTGAAAATGTGTATACAACAAAGCACTGTGCGAAATATGCCGGGGGGAAATCAACTCACAATGTTTTAGAAAGTAATGAAAGCTGTATTTGAAACATGAGGATGTTATATTAGGCAAATTATTAGATTATTTAATTCCTTTTCAGTTAAATTGTGGCAAAAAATAAATTAGCCTAACAATTAGTTTCTTTGTTGTTCAAATCATAGAATGAGTGAATAGATTTAATAGGAATGAATTAATAAATGTTTTAATTTACAGGTGTCATGGAGGAGAGGTGGTTGAGGAGATTCCCCCCTTCTATGTAAAACACTTTAAGTACCCCGAAAAGCACTATATAAATGTAACGCATTATTATAATTATTATGGAATGGTTGCCAATAAGAGCTCACAAAGACAAATTAACAAAGAGAACAATCTATTAATCCAAAGATATTCAGAGAAATACTGAGAAACAGGTAGCAACACTCGCACACGATGCTAGACAGGACACTGACCTCAGGAAACATGGCATTAAATACTTAACCAAATGAGGCTAATTAATAAACAGCAGGTGAACTGAATACAATGATCATGCAAGCACTGGGAACCTAGGTCAAGCAAGGCGCTGAAAACAAAAATCAAACAATACATAGATGGAACATACATTTTACAATAGGCTACAAAGGAATGATTTAATAAATAGTGATCAACAAATTCTTAATTCATGGACACTATATTTTTTTGTATGTTACATGTGTCACGGTGTGTAGTAGGAAGGCAGAAGGAGACAGGAGATGGAGTTCATAAGGCTCTTTGTTTAATGAACAAACTTCAAACAGGCAAAATAGTGAAGGGAAACACAACCAAACACGACAGAGAACGGACGAAGACTATGGGAGAACTGAGGGTTTAAGACTTAGTTCACACTGCAGGTCTTAATGCTCAGATCGGATTTTTTGCTGAAATCCGATTATTTTTGCGCTGTTGTTCGCATATTTAAATGCGACTGCTATCAGTCTCATGTGTGAACCATATACGGCCCTGAAGTGACCCCTGCCTGCGCAGAAGAATACGTGACGTCAGACGCAGCACACTGTGTTTGCGGAAATAAAAATGGATGCTGCTCGTGTTAGCGTGTGTTCAGCAATTTTTAAGTTAATGTGCAATCGGAGCCTAAATAACGAAGTGATAGTATTGTTTGTATATTGTCTGCCATTGTGATTTGAATCT
Source organism: Aspiorhynchus laticeps (assembly GCA_023376895.1). NCBI lineage: Eukaryota > Metazoa > Chordata > Actinopteri > Cypriniformes > Cyprinidae > Aspiorhynchus > Aspiorhynchus laticeps. Next base: position 786,578 of record JALXFT010002483.1, on the reverse strand, counting down.
TCCCGCCTCCTCCAGCGCAGAATTGTGACGTCTGTCGCATTTCAATGATGTAAAAATTGCATGAAATGTGACATGGCCGTTCAGACTGAAGTCGCATTGCAAAACATCGGATATGTATCCGATTTAGGACCACATATGAAAATGGCCTGGGCCTGATTTGAAAAAATTGGATTTGTGCTGTTCAGACTGTCATAAGAAAATCAGATATGGGTCACATTTGGGCAAAAAAAATTGGATTTGGGCCACTTTAGACTGCAGTGTGAACTAAGTCTTAGTGGAGAAAACAAAGGAACTGATGAGTTAATTAATCATACACAGGTGAACCGAATGACAATCAGGGCAACTAAGGGAAACTAGGTCAAGGAGGGAGGAAAAGAAACACAGGGAAAACTAAACCAAAACAGAACATAAACGTGACATATCGCCCCCCCTCCCGGAAGGCGCGTCTCGCGCCATAACAGTTCCACCGGGGGCGGGCACCCTGGAGGTGCAGGGCAGGAACAGGGCGGAGACAAGGAGGGCTTCCAGGGTGGATCAGGGAGTTCAGTGGGCCATGGCAGAGCAGACAATATAGGGAGCTATGGCAGAGCTGGCAGCTCAGGGAGCCACGGCGGAGCAGACCATTCAGGAGGCCATGGCGGATCAGGGAGTTCAAGTGGCCATGGCGGATGGGCCTCTGTGGCCTTGTCCAGATTTCTTGACTCGGCCACCATGGCCACGGGCATATGGCCTCCCTAAAACATTTTCCTTGGGGTAATCAGGGGCCTACAGGCCAGGATGGGCTCTTCGGGGCATTCTGGAGGAGCGGGCTCTGGGGGGCACTCTGGAGGAGCGGAGCTGGCTGGGACCAGCAGAGACGAAGGAGGATTGGACTTGGGATCTGTGGCCCTCCCTGGGCCAAACGGGGGAACTGTAGCACTTTCTGGGCTGAACTTGGGAACTGGAGCCCTCTCTGGTCAGAATGTGGGAACAGCAGCTCTCTCTCTCGACTTTGTTCTGGGTTAGGGTTTAGGGTTAGGGTTTGGAGCCGACACTGGAGCGGACTCAGGGGCTGGAGCCCGGAGTCTTTTTCTCCTCATACACCTCTTTTGGGTAGAGGTGAAGGAGTTAGCTGCTGTCATCCTAGAGCTTGACAGTGGAGCGGCTGGTGTTTCTGGGCTGAGGACAGAGAAGGCGCTTCGGAGAACTCAGGGACACGCAGGTGGACCTGAGGGTGTGGGCTCATTGGAACTGTATGTGGATGGAGCTGGCTTGTGGTGAGCTGGAGCGTTCACATGCCTCCGGATGGGAAGAGGACGATTATCCTCCACATTGACAAAGAAATTAGAGCCATTTAAATTGAGAACGTAATTGATCAAATCTGCTATAGGTCTATAACAATCGTAAGGAGTCAGGAATAGAAACAAATTATCATCCTTAAGTCCCATCCGGAAGCAAGCATTAACAGTATGATCGCTCCAGCTCACCAGATGCAACACACTCAGAAACTCCTTCACATACTGCTCCAATGATCACTCCTCCAGTTGAAAATTAAGGATGAAGTCCTCAGCCCAATTCATCTTAATTTTTGTTAGGGTCCGTTCTTCTGTCACGGTGTGTAGTAAGAAGGCAGAAGGAGACAGGAGATGCAGTTCATAACTCTCTTCGTTTAATGAACAAACTTCAAACACAGGCAAAATAGTGAAGGGAAACAACCAAACACGACAGAGAACGGACAAAGACTACGGGAGAACTGAGGGTTTAAGTAGTGGAGAAAACAAAGGAACTGATGAGTTAATTAATCATACACCGGTGAACCGAATGACAATCAGGGCAACTAAGGGAAACTAGGTCAAGGAGGGAAGAACAGAAACACAGGGAAAACTAAACCAAAACAGAACATAAACGTGACAACATGCAGGACTCTGTGTTTATTGTACAGCAATAGAACAGAGAACGAATATGTGTGACCTGTTGAAATACATCAGTGAATTGGCCTATTAAATGTAGTTTCCAATGTAGCATATTTTAAATACTTTGGTTGCAGTATATAATTCAGCGTAATCCACCTTTTCCATCATATCATAGACGCATCTGGTGGAGGATGGAACTAAAGCTTGTTGAAGCCGTAATACACCACAGACATGCGAGGTGTAAATGAGGTGCTATAAGGGCTTTGATAACTGTCAGCTTGAGAGTATTTTGGACGTTTCCTAAAGTAGTGAAGAGTTAAGATTTTTGAAGAGGTTTTAGGGTGACCATATGTGCCATTTTTTCCCAGATGCATCCTGGCCAGGATTTCTATATTGCCTAAAATATCTAGGTTTTGGCTTTGTTTGCGTGTGCAGACCGATTGGTGTATGACATTAAAGTACCATACAGACGGTTCCTTATGATTTCAAAATGCTCTCGAGGTACTTTGATGTCAAACACTGATCGGTCTGAGCCGCGCCGCTTTAAGTCGAACACACCTAATATGTACGCGTAATTGCATAGCTTTGACCGTAGATCCCAACTTCTCACATACACCATGATTGGTCCATTATGTACAATGCCTGCATGTTATTGGTCAAACTACTTTTCGATCATTACCTTCAGCAAGTATGAAAACAGGAAAACAAAGCCAAAACAAATCCTGGCAAGGATGTGTTCAGGAAAAATGGCACGTATGGTCACTCTAAGAGGTTTTAAGATTACAGATTACACCTATTTCAGTTGTTTGTTGTGTATAGGATCTAGCATACTTGTAGGAATTGGTGTCTGTTGATTTCATGTCTGTTATTTGTGTCATTAAACTGATGTTAACTTGTTTTTGTTTCTGTTCACCCTAGACCTGATGGCGCTGAAAGAAGAGAGTCACGAACTGAATGAAATGGAAGAGAAAGATCAGTATGAGAAATGTCATGATTTCATGGTTGGGGTGAAATCTTTTAGTTACTCAAAGACTCTTAAAACAGAAACTAGAAACTTTGAAGTCCAGATGAAAGTTCACACTGGAGAGAGCACTTTCACCTGCCAGCAGTGTGGGAAGGGTTTCTCACTAAAAGGAAATCTTAACATTCACATGAAAATCCATGCTGGAGAGAAGGCTTTCGTATGCTCTCAGCGTGGAAAGAGATTTACACAGAATAATGTCCACATGAGAGTTCACACCGGAGAAAAACCTTACTCCTGCAAACTGTGTGGAAAGAGTTTCACACGCAAAGAAAATCTTAAAATTCACATGAGAGATCACACCGGAGAGAAGCCTTACACCTGCAAACGGTGTGAGAAAAGCTTCACGCGAAAAGAAAATCTTACATTTCACATGAGAGTTCACACCGGAGAGAAGCCTTACACCTGCAAATGGTGTGAGAAAAGCTTCACACGAAAAGAAAATCTTAAAATTCACATGAGAGTTCACACCGGAGAGAAGCCTTACACCTGCAAACAGTGTGGGAAAAGCTTCACGCAAAAAGAAAATCTTGAAATTCACATGAGAGTTCACTCTGGAGAGAAGCCTTTCACCTGCCCTCAGTGTGGAAAGAGCTTCACAGTTAAAGGAAACCTTAATATTCACATGAGAGTTCACTCTGGAGAGAGGCCTTACAAGTGTGTTCAGTGTGAAAAGAGTTTCAGATTTCACACAAACCTGAAACGGCACTTGCAAACTCATTCTAGAAAGAAAATCCAAACCTTGTCACACTGATGAAAATGGCAATTTCAACAATAATCTGCACATTTATTCTGAAGAAAGACAATTCAATTGTGATCAGTCTAATTAAAACATCACACTTACAGATAAAAATGTAAAAGTTGTGTAAATGTGAGACCCTGATTGTGTTCTTTGTTAAACCATTTTTGGACTGGATTAGTTTTACATAGAGTGGTGGGATAGAGTAAATATTACCAGAGCTTCTCAGTGATTGTAGTCCCATCTGAATGTGCCATCTCGCTAATCATTGTGGATAATATCAGAAAATATAAAGGTGACTTGTACCTTCAGTAAAAAGTATTCCCGTGATTCTGTCACATGGTTTTGGCTTATGTTTCATGTTTATATTTCCATATCTTTTATTTTGTATTTCTCACTGTCACGCTTCCATTTGTCATGTGCTTCCCTTGCTCCATGTTATTCTGCCATTTGCACCCCTTGTGATTGGGTCATATCCTGATTGGTTGTTCTAGTCATGTGTTTTATGTTCTAATTGGTTCTTTGACTAAGGTTATGTCCACATGAAGCCAGAGCTTTCCCTATCTTTTTTTCCCCCTTCGTCTCAAGAAATATCTGCGTCCACACGAAACCACAAAACCGACACAAAACGATGTAGTTTATATGCCAGACCAGCATGTGGCGCTGTAATTCTGCCACAGAGATAGACTAAAAAGGGTGAAGAAGACTTGGACTATGCGCATAAACCTTGCGCGCAGTATTCAAATGAACATGGACCAATACATTTATTAATCTGTGTTAATGTTAGTTAATAAAAAGACAATCATTCAGTGTTTGTTCATGTTGTTCTTGCTGTTACGTGACGTAGTCTTGCTGTCTGACTAGGGGCGAGACGTGGAGTGATGACGTCATCGTTTCAGAAAGTATACGGATTCACGGTCCACACGAAAAGGCAAGGGCAGCGTTTTCAGATTTATCCACTCTGGGACGCGGTTTAATAAAATATTGGTTTCACTCTCCCAAAATGCTGGATCCGTCTGGACGAAACGCCTATACCAGGGCTGTCCAAACTCGGTCCTGGAGGGCCAGTGTCCTGCAGAGTTTAGCTCCAACTTGCCTCAACACACCTGAATGGAAGCTTCTAGTATGCCTAGTAAGAGCTTGTTTAGCTGCTTCAGGTGTGTTTAATTAGGGTTGGAGCTAAACTCTACAGGACACCGGCCCTCCAGGACCGAGTTTGGACAGCCCTGGCCTATACGATACAAAATGTATGCGTATACAGCTAAACGCATCTCCATGTGGACGGGGTCTGATTGTTCACAGGTGTTCCTTGTTTGTCATTAGTCTGTTAGTATAAATAGCCCTCATGTTTATCTCATGTGAGTTCTGTGTTTCTGTCCAGGTTTAGTTCATGTTTACCAAGCCAAGTCTTTGTTTAGTTTGTATTTAATTCACGTTACTGCAAATAATACTACACAAGTTCACACTGCAACACGTCTCCAGTTGACATTTGTTACAGAAAGCTAGACCAGTAAAAATGAACCCAGCAGTGCAGCTCTTGCGGCTCTCTCAGAGAGATTGATCCCTGGAGAGTTATGTGGAGGAGCTTTTTAGACTTTGCTGTCAGGTGGACCCTCAAGGTCCACTTTTTAGCAATGAACTTACTGACCACTGGGATTATTTAATGCCTGAGACCACTGTTCTATGGACTCTGGGCCAAAAAAGGGCTTTGCCCTCTTACTAAGCAGTTCCTCATTTACTGTGGGAAATGCAGATGAGGTACCCACCATGCCAGAGCCTATTCATGTCATGCCTGCCAAACCAGAGACTTCAGCCAACATGGCACACATTTTCTGTCAGACCTCATCAATAAAGCGTTGATTTTCAGAGATTGTAATATTCACATGTAATGATGTAACTTCCTTGGGACAAGCAAAGTCACCAGACCCACTCATCATTTCAGTTATACACTAGAATTAATTATATTGCATGGTATCAATCTTACTGATAGATATTCTATTGCAAATTGGTAATATCACTGATCAGGTAATGTGCATTCTGCTAATATTCGAAAAACAATTGTGAGTGTACAATTATGATTAAGCCTAAATTATTGTCAAGTCAAGTCAAGTCACCTTTATTTATATAGCGCTTTTAACAATACAGATTGTGTCAAAGCACTTAACAGTATCAAGTTGGAGGATAGAGTGTCAGTAATGTATAATAATAAGATTAAACACTCAATTTTCAGTTAAAGGCATTTCATTATTGAATTCAAAGATGTCATTGTCTAGCTAAGTTTAGTATAAATAATATCTATGAAATTAAATTGACGATAATCGCTAGAAATTAAGTGTCCCCAACTGAGCAAGCCAGAGGCGACAGCGGCAAGGAACCAAAACTCCCTCTGTGACAGAGTGGAGAAAAAAAAACCTTGGGAGAAACCAGGCTCAGTCGGGGGGCCAGTTCTCCTCTGGCCAGGATATTATTTTTTATTTATTGTTTTAATTAAGACTTTAAATGTATTATATTTCTATTTTAATATTGTTGCAATTTCTAACAGTAATAGTATTATGTAGTTAGGTATTTTATTTATTTGTTTTATTTTTTGTTTTATTGTATTTTAAGTCGAGGTCTTCACTGGGATTATGTCCCCGGGGCTCATCCAGGGGTCCGGCCTCCGCCGACAATCTGGGCCGCAGTCATCATCTCCCGGCGCCAATCCACCATCTGATCCGGACACGGACTGAGAAACAGAATAAGATAGAAACAGACTAATATTAGCGTAGATGTCCATATTTTTACGATGTAACAAGTACATCGTGTGTTATGGGAAGTGTTCCCGGTTCCGGTTGATCTAATTAATGCAGCCTAACAATCCTTTAACGGATTTGAATAATAGAAGTGTATTAGTGTGTTATGTATACGCCAGGTTAAAGAGGTGGGTCTTTAATCTAGATTTAAACTGACAGAGTGTGTCTGCCTCCCGAACAGTGTTTGGTAAATTGTTCCAGAGTTTGGGCGCTAAATAGGAAAAAGATCTGCCTCCCGCAGTTGATTTTGATATTCTAGGTATTATCAAACGGCCAGAGTTTTGAGAACGCAGTGGACGTGAAGGACTATAATGCGATAAGAGCTCGCTCAAGTACTGAGGAGCTAAACCATTCAGGGCTTTATAACTAATTAACAAGATTTTAAAATCTATACGATGTTTAGTAGGGAGCCAGTGCAGTGTTGACAGAACCGGGCTAATGTGCTCATACTTCCTGGTTCTAGTAAGAACTCTAGCTGCTGCATTTTGAACCATCTGTAATTTGTTTATTAAGCGTGCAGAACAACCACCCAATAAAGCATTACAATAATCTAACCTTGAGGTCATAAACGCATGAATTAATATTTCTGCATTTGACATTGAGAGCATAGGTCTCAGTTTAGATATATTTTTAAGATGAAAAAATGCAGTTCTACAAATGCTAGAAACGTGGCTGTCAAAGGAGAGATAACTATTAAATAGCACACCTAGGTTCCTGACTGATGACGAAGAATTTACAGAGCAGCCATCAAGTGTTAGACAGTATTCTAGGTTATTACTTGTGGGGGTTTTAGGTCCGATAAGTAACACCTCTGTTTTTTTCAGAATTTAGCAGTAAGAAATTACTCGTCATCCAGTTTTTTATATCGACTATGCATTCCATAAGTTTCTCAATTTGGTGTGTTTCACCAGGCCGTGAAGAAATATAGAGCTGAGTATCATCAGCATAACAGTGAAAGCTAACCCCGTGTTTCCTAATGATATTTCCCAAGGGTAACATGTAAAGCGTGAAAAGTAACGGCCCTAGTACTGAGCCTTGAGGAACTCCATACTGCACTTGTGATCGATATGATACCTCTTCATTCACTGCTACGAATTGATGGCGGTCAGATAAGTACGATTTGAACCATGCTAATGCACTTCCACTAATGCCAACAAAGTTTTCTAGTCTATTCAAAAGAATTTTGTGATCGATAGTATCGAACGCAGCGCTAAGATCCAGTAGAACTAATAGAGAGATACAACCACGATCAGATGATAAGAACAGGTCATTTGTAACTCTAATGAGAGCAGTCTCAGTACTATGATACGGTCTAAATCCTGACTGGAAATCCTCACAGATATCATTTTTCTCTAAGAAGGAATATAATTGTGAGGATACAACCTTTTCTAATATCTTTGACAGAAAAGGGAGATTCGAGATCGGTCTGTAATTAACTAGATCTTTGGGGTCAAGTTGTGGTTTTTGTCCCTCAAGAACTGCAGTGCTTTACAACTATAGGACAGGAAGAGCAATGTTAGCTTATCATTGCATCTAAAACATGTTAATTAGATCTGATACCCACTAAATTACTGGAGGAGTTGTTACCTGTAGCAGAACAGCCTCTTCTCAATATTATCAACTCTATCTCTAGGTCATGTCCCAACACCATTCAAGCTGCCAGTTATTAAGAGAATTCAGAAACCACTCTCATTCAGAAACCACGATTAGATCGTCATGTTTACACTTAGTTCTGCCTATTTTAGTTTAGTTTTGTTTTCATGACTTTTAGTTTGTATTTCTTAAGTCACCTCTTTCTTTTGTGCACCAGTTCCTGTCAGTCATTTGTTACAATGGATTAAGAAAAGATATGGAGATTGCCCAAATATGGCATTTTCACAGGCCTTAAGGAACAGTGATTTTTACTTTTCCAAAAGGAAGAGAGCTAGAAGAGTACATGGGAGTTAATCAGAATCACCTACCTCGTCACCTACGATGTCATCTCACTAATCGAGGGGTTCTGGATCGCATTGGAAGATGAGATTTAACTGATAATGCCAGACGGTGATCGAGTACTAGAATTTCGACCTTTGGATAAATGGATCCTCTTTTACCATGGGTGATATGGAAGAGGATTCCACAGCCAGCATCCAGCTCCACTCAACATCAATCACCATCCCAGAGCCAGACCCAGCATCTACTGTAGTTACTGTGGCCTGAGCCAATGTCTATTATTGAACCAGAGCCAGCAACCACATCCCTCCTGGAGGAGAAGCCTGAAGTCCTGGCTGACAAGGTGTGTGAGCCAACCATAACATCTATGCCAGTGTAGATTTTAGTAGAGCTGGATGCAGAGGAATGGCTAATAGACTGGGGAAAAGAAGTACCTTCATCATATATGTCCTATAAGGACATATATAAGGACCAATGTCCTTCCGGCTCCTCCAGGCTACCTTGTCCCACTGTCCCAAGTTTGTAGAGTCACCTGTTGTTGCAGACAACCTGAACATATGCTAATCTTGTGCTGAAAACAGCCTTGAAGAGAGGAGATGGCTCCTGTTGGCCAGGTTTTTACCTGATTCAGAGCTGGTCTGTCATGTCTGATGCATAACAGATGTGGTCTGAGTAGCCAAGATGGGGGCGGGGCTTCGCTCGATTTGCTCCAGGAATGTTTGTGTAAACAAGATTCAGTGTGTTTGCCCTCTGGTTGCAACGTCCACATACTGATGGAATGAACTGAACAAACTGTTTTATTTATAACAATCACTCCTTCTTTGCATATGTAACAAGGAGGCAGTGTCGTTAAGATCCATGTGCAGCTTTATTACTTCACAAGACAGGTCATACAAGCATAAGTCAATCCCAGGTGTCATATACCACGTAGGCAGGACAGAATCATAAACAGAGTTCAGACTAGAGATCAGGGCAGGCGGCAGACAGATAACAGAAAAGATAAACAAGGCAGGCAGAGTCAGAATAGGCAGGCAGAGTTCTTTCAGAAACAGGTAAACAGTCCAGGTCAGCAACTCTGTTATGCATCAGTCCTTATAATCAAACATGGAAAACCGCTCAGAAATGTCTGCATGGCAAGAACAAGACTTCGCACTGAGAGCAGGGGCGGCGCAGTTTAAATAGACCAGTAAATGGGGAACACCTGTGCAGGTAATCAGTCTCAGGTACGGGGTGTAGTGGGAAATGGTGTCCGAATGAAAGAGTTAATATTCAGGTGAGGGTTCCCTCTGGTGGTGATCGGAGGGAGCCACAGAGGCTGAATTCGTGACAGAGCCCTTCCCCTGTGAGCGGCTCCTGACGCAAAGAGGCAAATGACGCCGGGGTCTTCCACGGGGTCTCGGGCCGGCCTATCCGGGTGGTCTCGATGAAAGTCTGCGGTAAGAGATGGATCCAAGATATCCTCCGCATTGACCCATGACCGTTCTTCTGGGCCGTACCCCTCCCAGTCCACTAGATAATGAAGTATCCTGCCCCGGCGACGAGAGTCCAGAATCTCTCGGACTTGATACGCCTCCTCGCCATCTATGATGAGGGGAGGAAGCCTCTGGTCACCAGCCTCCTCTTGGACCTCCGCTCCTCTCGGACCACCAGCGGGCTTGAGCAAAGAGACATGAAAAGTGGGTGAGATACGGTAATGGGCAGGTAGAGCCAAACGAAATGTAACAGGAGTTATTTGTCTAAGAATTTTGAATGAACCCACGTACCTGGGACTGAGCTTCTTGCAGGGTAACCGGAGATGAAGGTCCCGAGTGGACAGCCAGACCCATTGACCCGGCTGGTAATTTGGATTTGTGCGCTGGTGACGATTGGCTTGTTCACTTGATCGACGAACTGCTCTCTGGAGATGGGTATGAGCCTCATTCCATGTCTCCTCACTACGCTGTAACCATGAGTTAATGGCAGGGATTTCTGAGGGTTCTCCCGACCAGGGGAAGAGAGGGGGTTGGAATCCCAGAGTGCATTGGAAGGGAGTGATACCAGTTGCAGGTTTGCAAAGTGAATTTTGTACATATTCGGCAGGGAGTTGTAATTTGGGCATGCACGTCACCTCTCTGGCTGAGGTAGAAGGGAGGCAATTCTGTCGGCAGGATTCTGACCACTGAGTAATTTGTCTTTCGGACCAGGAAATAGAAGGATTGTGTCTTTCTATCACGACAGGCTAGACAGGGTAATCCCAGGATGACTGGAGTCTGCGGTGACTGGAAAACAAATAATTTGATGGATTCGGTGTGAAGGACTCCAACACGTAATTGTATGTCCTCTGTGATGAATTGGACTCAGCCGGAGCCCAGCGGGCGACCGTCTAGTGCTGCCACTGCCAGATGAGTTACACAAGGGACAAGAGGAATGTTGTGAGTCTTTGCAAAACTAGCATCAATGAAATTTCCCGCAGCTCCCGAATCAATCAAAGCCAAAGTTTCTGTGATCTGCCCGTTAATCATTAGAGTGACTGGTATTTCTAGTACAGTGGATGGATTCAAATTAGAACTCACCACCGGAGGGTTGCGTGATGGACGAGTGGGACAGGTAGCCCTCATATGTCCTGAGAGTCCGCAGTACAGAAACAGATTTTTGCAAATGCGTCTCTCTCTCTCCTCTTCACTGAGGTGAGTGAATCCGATCTGCATGGGTTCGAGGTCAGGGGATGGAGCTGTAGTTCCGACTGGAGCCGAGGAGAAACGAGGTTGACGTCAGGAACGAAGAAGATTGTCAAACCGAATGGCCAGGTCAATGAACTGATCCAAGATGTTACCCTCATCCCGACAGGCTAGCTCGGACTGTAGCTCCGAACTCAGACCCTTGCGAAAGTGCAGATTCAAAGGATCATCTGGCCATCCTGTTTGAGCTGCGAGTGTGTGAAAGGAGAGAGAATAATCCGCCGCCGAACCTCTTCCCTGACATAGCGAAATCAGTTGCTCACCCGCCTCCTTCCCACCAGCGGGGTGTTCAAAAACCTCCTGAAACCGCTGGATAAAGGCAGTGAAGTTAGGGAAAACAGAATGATCATCACTCCACACAGCAGTAGCCCACTCCAGTGCTCTTCCCGTGAGTAGCGAGCAGACAAATGCGATGCGGCTATCATCAGTGGGATAATAGCATGGGTTGTTGATTCACAAACATCGAGCATTGCAATAGGAAACCCTTACACTTCGTAGGTGAGCTTTCAAACTTATCTGGGAACGCCAGACGAGGACTGGTGGTGGATGTAGATGGAGTCGGGGCTTGAGGAGGTGAGCTTGAAGGAGGTGTTTGGGCTGCGGGTGTTTGCTGACGAAGATCCCACAATCCCTTTATCATCTCTTCGGTCAACAAGGTAAGGCGATTAAGTTGTTGTTGATGAGTGGCTAAGATCGAAGCTTGAGCAGATACCTCAGTGGTGAAGTGGTAAAACACCATTGGATCGATTTCTGGCGAAGTCTTCTGTAACAAGGAGGCAGTGTCGTTAAGATCCATGTGCAGCTTTATTACTTCACAAGACAGGTCATACAAGCATAAGTCAATCCCAGGCGTCAGATACCACGTAGGCAGGACAGTATCATAAACAGAGTTCAGACTAGAGATCAGGGCAGGCGGCAGACAGATAGCAGAGTCAGAATAGGCAGGCAGAGTTCTTTCAGAAACGGGTAAACAGTCCAGGTAGGCAACAGGAAATCAAACACGGAAAAAATGCTCAGAAATGTCTGCATGGCAAGAACAAGACTTCACACTGAGAGCAGGGGTGGCGCAGTTTAAATAGACCAGTAAATGGGGAACACCTGTGCAGGTAATCAGTCTCAGGTACGGGGTGTAGTGGGAAATGGAGTCCAAATGAAAGAGTTAATATTCAGGTGAGGGTTCCCTCTGGTGGTGATCGGAGGGAGCCACAGAGGCTGAATTCGTGACAGCATACAAAACGTCATGTCACATCGCTTTCATTTCTACTTTCACAATAGAAGCAAACAAAACCAACAAAAGTGCAATATGTATGTGCTATGACAAGTCTCCATTTGTATACACATAGCAAAGTTGCTTTTTTTATATTTTTTTTTAAGTGAAAGTGGCGTGACGTGTGGCCAAGTATGGTAAATTTGATAAAGTTGCGGACACATGACTATTTAGATGTAATATTAAATAAGCAAGATGTGTTCTCTCAGTTGAGAGATTATAACCCTGAAATAAAGCCAGACATGTATTAGTATTAAATTAAAATCTATAGGAAGTTTAATAGGGAGCCAATGCAGTGTTGACAGAACCTGGAGTTTGTTTATTAAGCGTGCAGAACAACCATCCAATAAAGCATTACAATAATGATCTTTGCAGCCGTGTTCACTGTCCGCTGGAGGGTCTTGCGGTCAGCAGCACTGCAGTTCCCGTACCAGACAGTGATGAAGCTGGTCAGCACACTCTCAATGGTGCCCCTGTAGAATGTGGTGAGGATGGGTGGAGGGAGACTTGCTCTTTTCAGCCGGCGGAGAAAGTGTAGGCGCTGTTGTGACTTCTTGGAGAGTGACATGGTGTTGGTGGTCCAGGTGAGATCCTCCGTGATGTGCACCCCCAGGAATTTAGTGCTACTGACTCTCTCCACAGTCGAGCTGTCGATGGTCAGTGGGGTGTGGTCAGTGGAGTTCCTCCTCCTGAAGTCCATCACAACCTCCTTTGTCTTCTCCACATTGAGGGACAGATTGTTAGCGCCACACCATTCAGCCAGCTGTGCCACTTCCTCTCTGTAGTGCGTTTCATCATTGTTGCTGATGAGACCTACCACTGTTGATGATGTGGTACAAACATCACGTGATGATGTTTACTGTCTGAGGATCAGAAAGCTCTCGGATTAAATCCGAAACATCTTAATTTGTGTTCTGAAGATGAAAGGTCTTACGGGTTTGGAACGACATGAGGGTGAGTAATTGATGACAGAATTTTAATTTTTGGGTGAACTATCCCTTTAACACCTCTGTTTTTTCTGAATTTAGCAGTAAGAAATCACTCATCATCCAGTTTTTTATATCGACTGAACCCTAACCCTAATTAGTTTTTATAATTGGTATGTTTTGCCGGGCCGCAAAGAAATATAGAGCTGAGTATCATCAGCATAGCAGTGAAAGCTAACACCGTCATTCCTGATGATACCTGATGATGTTTGCGCACTTGCACAAACATCATTGTGTTGTTTCTAAACTGAAAAGCAGAAAATTGCGCTTAATTTCAGATCCGTTTTTCGGTCATGAGAGCAGATATTCTGTAAACCAGCAAGCGTTCTCCATTCTAATGTGTTTTTAAAAATTTAACTTTAGACCTTCACTATAACCCAGTCTCTATTGTAGTGTCGGTGTCCCCAGATCACAGCACGTCGCCGACGTAGACGCAAAGTAATCGGTTTAACGCGTTTACATGGTAGAATTTTAATTTTGTTCGGTTTATAGAAAGGATTATCCCACCCCTCTCAAACCGATTACAATTTCATTCAGTTTGGACATTTTTCCAATTGAGGTGAGCATTTATATTCAGATTGGACTTTTAAACCAATTGCAATGCTCCATGTAAACGCACCTAGTGTCAGAGAGCGAGGAAGCGTATTCATATTTCTGGCTTCTGGTTGGCCCGGACAGTGATAGTCTTTGTGACGTTACATCCTCAATACACTTGGTGATGTAGGCAGTGACAGTCTCTGAGTACTCTTGGAGGTCTGTGGTGTTGTTGTATGTGGCAGCCTGTTTAAACATATTGCAGTCAGTGGTGTCGAAACAGTCTTGAAGTGCCTCTGACGACCCTTCCGGCCACACTTGTATCTGCTTGTGTATTGGTTTGATGACTTTAACGAGCGGTCTGTGTGCAGGCATTAGCATGACAGTGATGTGGTCTGAGGCTCTGAGGTGGGGGAGGGGGAGAGCCTTGTATGCTCCTCTCTGGGTGGTGTAAACAAAGTCCAGAGTATTTTTTCCCCTTGTTGGAAAGTCAACATGCTGTTGAATTTTTGGGAACACACTCTTTAAGTCTGCGTGATTAAAGTCTCCAGCCATGATGAGAAAAGCATCGGGGTGGGCCGTCTGCTGCCCACTGATGTGCTGGTACAGATCATTCAGTGCCTCACTCCTGTTATTGTTGTTAGAGCTGGGAGGGATGTATACAGCCCGGCCGTTCTATCTACCGAGGGAATGGCCGGCACTTAATAATCATAAACTCCACCAGGGGTTATACATTATTGATGTACATTACACCATACATTATTGATGTAAACACAGAGCCCGTCACCGCAGATCTTACCTCCCTCGACGAGAGCTCTGTCAGCTCGATAGCATGCTATCTGGTCGAGCTGAATGGCGCAGTCCGGTACGTTGTTGTTAAGCCATGTTTCCGTAAACACAAAAACACAACAGTCTCTTACAGTCCTCTGAGTTGAGCGAAGTAGTCGGATGTGGTCCAGTTTATTGTCCAAAGAGCGTACGTTCGCCAGTACGATGGAGGGGATAGCTGGCTTGTGTGGGTTAGCCGCTAGCCTAGCTCGGATACCTCCACGCTTACCCCTCTTCTGCTTCCTCTCACGCCGCTTGTAGCGCCTCCGCTGTGGGCGAGATGCAGTAGTGGGGGTCGGTGATGGTGTAGGCCTCCGGAGCAGACCGAGGTCCTGCACCGTGCGCGGAGTTTAACTCTAAAAATGTGGTTCTGCCGACATCGAGCAGAAACTCACGATTGTATGCGCGCTTAAAGACAGGTAGACGAGACGAATATGTACAAAAACATTGCGACTTACAAGACAAAAAACACGAAAACACTCTTCTGTCGGGAGAGAGAGAAGCCGCTGCGTCTGTTGTGCGCGCCGCCATCTTTTCAGTCTTTTCATATATTTTAAAAATATTTACATGTATATACATTTATATATTTATACTCCTATATTTTCTATTATATATCAATATATTTAGTATATAACATTTTTCTTAAATATATACTTGCATGTGTTTGTACAACCCCAAATCAGAAAAAGTTGGGACAGTATGGAAAACGCAAATAAAAAAAGAAAGTAGTGATTTCTAAATTGACTTTGACTTGTATTTCATTGCAGACAATATGAACACAAAATATTTCATGTTTTGTCTGGTCAACTTCATGTCATTTGTAAATATACATCCTTTCCTGTCATTCAGACCTGCAACACATTCCAAAAAAAGTTGGGACAGGAGCAATTTAGGGCTAGTAATGAGGTAAATTGGTTAAATAATGATGTGATTTGAAACAGTTGATGTCAACAGGTGATTGTAATTATGATTTGGTACAAAAGCAGCATCCAAGAAAGGTCTAGTCCTTTAGGAGCAAAGATGGGCTGAGGATCGCCAGTTTGCCAACAAATACGTGAGAAAATTATTGAAACGTTTAAAAACAATGTTCCTCAAAGAAAGATAGGAAGAGATTTGGATTTTTCACCTTCAACAGTGCATAACATAATTAAAAGATTCAAGGAATCTGGAGGAATTTCAGTGCGTAAAGGACAAGGGCGCAAGCCTAAGCTGAACAACCGTAATCTCCGATCCCTCAGGCAGCACTGCATCAAGAATCGTCATTCATCTATAAGCGATATCACCACATGGGCTCAGGACTACTTTGGCAAACCTTTGTCAAGTACCACAATACGTAGTTACATCCAAAAATGCCAGTTAAAACTGTACTGTGCCAAAAGGAAGCCCTATGTTAACAGTGTCCAGAAGCGCCGTCGACTTCTCTGGGCTCGGAGGCATCTGGGATGGACCATCACACAGTGGAAACGTGTACTGTGGTCAGATGAATCAGTATTTCAGGTATTTTTTGGGAGGAATGGACGCCGTGTGCTCCGGACCAAATAAGAAAAGGATCATCCAGATTGTTACCATCAACAAGTCCAAAAGCCACGGTCTGTCATGGTATGGGGTTGTGTCAGTGCCCTTGGCAAAGGTAACTTGCACTTCTGTGATGGCACCATTAATGCTGAAAAGTACATAGAGATTTTGGAGCACAATATGCTGCCTTCAAGAAGACATCTTTTCCAGGGATGTCCATGCATATTTCAACAAGACAATGCAAAGCCACATTCTGCACACATTACAAAGTCCTGGCTGCGGAGGAAGAGGGTACGGGTACTTGACTGGCCTGCCTGCAGTCCCGACCTGTCTCCAATAGAGAATGTGTGGCGCATTTTGAAGCGCAAAATGCGACAACAAAGACCCCGTACTGTTGCCCACCTTAAGACTTGTTTGCAGGAAGAATGGGACAAAATTACACCTGAAACACTTCATCACTTGGTGTCTTCAGTCCCTAAACGTTTTTTAAGTGTTGTGAAAAGGAATGGCAACATTACAAAGTGGTAAATGCTTTACTGTCTCAACTTTTTTTGGAATGTGTTGCAAGTCTGAATGAAAGGAAAGGATGTATATTTACAAATGACATGAAGTTGACCAGACAAAACATGACATATTTTGTGTTCATATTGTCTGCAATGAAATACAAGTCAAAGTAAATTTAGAAATCACTACTTTCTCTTTTTATTTGCGTTTTCCATACTGTCCCAACTTTTTCTGATTTGGGGTTGTATTTATATATACATAATAATACACAGTACACACACATATACAGTATATTATGTAGTGCTGTCAATCGATTAAAAAATGTAATCGCGTTAATCACAGTCATGGACTGTGTGTTAGGGAAGCAGACTCAGACAGATGATTAGAATACAACAGGTGAGTTTTATTGTAACCGGTGGAGTCAGCGGGTAGCTGATGGAGGTGAGAAACAAGTTCAATGAACAGGCACAGTAGTATGATGAGGGTGATAAGGGAATTTCCTTTGCTTTCACAAGAACTCGTGGATGGGGGAAACGGAGAACACACCTCACAATCCTGGACAGGGGAGACACACTCGAGGAGGTCCTTGGATACACAGATGATGGAGTAGAGCTGGGAAGAACACACTGGGGATGAGACAGGAGGTAGGTAGGAGATCAAGGTAAGAACACAGGTAAGTAGCTGTAGTTGCATCAGTCCACTTCGAATGAAACGAGATCGGACAATGTGCTGGTGTGAGGTGTGTGCTTTTTTATGCAGGCTGATGAGGGTGCTGATGACGTGCAGGTGAGTGCAATTAATACTCAGGTGAAGGAGTGCGTTGTGATTGGGAGGTGAATGAGCCTGGCTGATCCGTGACACTGTGATTAATCATGATTAATCACAAATTTAAAATACTAGGATTTACCTGTAAATGTGTTGAAATAAACAAATGCATGACAAACTAGTTTAAAGAAACATAACCTTTCACACTTCCGCCAGATATGAGACATAATCCTTATTATTCTTTTATTATTATTCTTTTGTTTTTATTCAGCCATTATCAGTCTTTATACTGGCAATAAAACGTTTACCAAGCCACATCGCTTCAATCCCAGTATACATTTACCCAACTATTATCAAAAGTATTTCTAAATAAATACAACAAAACATTTTCTTGTGACCTTACGTGAAGTATAATGACCAAATGCATTATGAAGAAGAATTGGAACTGTTCTGGTGCATTAGAGCTAACATTAGCATCATAAGACAATTTATGAGATTAATAGTACATTAATAGTCATTGGTGTTTGGTGATGAGTTTTTGGCTCAAGGTCTGCATTTACAGTCACACCAGAGGTGTTAAACTGGGATTAGGACTTGGTTTTATGCAGACCAGTCAAGTTCTTCCACACTGACTCAATCAATCATTTTCTTTTTGAACCTTGTCTTATACACAGAGACATTGTCATGTTAGAATAGAAAAGAGTCCAAACTGTTGCTATAATATTAGAAGCACACAATTTCCTAGAATATCATTATATGCTTTAACATTAAGATTTGTACTCATAGAAATTACTAAAGTAGTTCAAGATAATAGCACCGTCGTCTGATGAAATCAAATACACATAAAATAAAGACAATAGCTGTGCTGTGATTTCGGCTATACTTGCATGTTAAATTAGAGAAGCAACATAATATCTGTGTTTAACTGAATTAAAGCGCTGCTCCTCTCTGCCACGCTCTGTACAGAAACTGAGCAGATGCAGAGAGAGAGAGAGGTGTGTGCGCGCGCTGGGAGAGCAGGACCCCGCTAAAGGGGTCTGCAATGTTGCTAAGTTGGCAACACTGTGCATCTCCATTTCTCCAACTACGGGTTGGGCCACGGGTCAAACAGAAAATACGCGCTGCGTTAATCGCGCGTTAAAAAAAATACTGGCGTTAAAATGAATTTGCGTTAACGGGTTATAAACGCGTTAACTTTGACAGCACTAATATATATATATACATACATATATATATATATATATATATATATATATATATATATATTTTTTTTTTTTTTTAATAGTAGCCTTTATTTTAACAGCTGGTGCAGAACCCAGAGTTACACTAATATGCAAACAGTGTGATTTAATGGTTTCACTGATTTTAAAAGTCTTCCCTTGTCCATGGTTTTAATATAAACATAAGACATAATCTCCTTATTTCTTGCATTTTCATTATTTGTCTGTTACTCTGACTACATGTGCTGAAAAAAAAAATCGAAAAATAATATTTCATAAAAACCTTAATATTGCCAAAGAAGGTAACACCAGTGACAAAAAATGGTACATGTGGTCTTTAAATAATTGCACAAAAAAGATTTTAAAAGTCATTAAGCTGTCATTTATATGTATTCATAAAGTCAAATGGTAAGATAATAATGTGGTCTAAGTTTAAATTTTAGAAAAAATAAATAAGTTTTAAGACATCCAAAAGTGGACATTTCTGTAGAATGACCCAGTTATTCCATGGTCAAGTCAAGTCACCTTTATTTATATAGCGCTTTTAACAATACAGATTGTGTCAAAGCACTTAACAGTATCTAGTTGGAGGATAGAGTGTCAGTAATGTATAATAATAAGATTAAACACTCAATTTTCAGTTAAGGGCATTTCATTATTGAATTGTCATTGTCTAGCTAAGTTTAGTTTAAATAGTATCTGTGAAATCCAATTTACGATAATCGCTAGAAATTAAGTGTCCCCAACTGAGCAAGCCAGAGGCGACAGCGGCAAGGAAACAAAACTCCCTCTGAGACAGAATGGAGAAAAAAAAACATTGGGAGAAACCAGGCTCAGTCGGGGGGCCAGTTCTCCTCTGGCCAGGATATTATTGTTTATTTATTGTTTACTTATTGTTTTAATTAAAATTTTAAATGTATAAATGTATTCTATTTCTATTTTTATATTGTTGCAATTTCCAACAATAATAGTATTATGTAGTTAGGTATTTTATGATTACATTTTTAATTATTTGTTTCATTTTTAGTTTTATTGTATTTTAATCGAGGTCTTCACTGGGGATATGTCTCTGGGGCTCATCGCTGACGATCAGGGCCGCAGACATCATCTCCCGGCGCCGATCCACCATCTGATCCGGACACGGACTGAGAAACAGAATAAGAAAGAAACAGACTAATATTAGCGTAGATGCCAATCTTCTTACGATGTAACGAGTACATCGTGTGTTATGGGGAGTGTTCCCGGTTCCGGTTGATCTAATTAATGCAGCCTAACAATCCTTTAACGGATTTGAATAATAGAAGTCTTGTAGTGTGTTAGGTGTATGTCAGGTTAAAGAGATGGGTCTTTAATCTAGAATTAAACTGACAGAGTGTGTCTGCCTCCCGAACAGTGATTGGTAGATTGTTCCAGAGTTTTGGTGCTAAAAAGGAAAACGATCTGCTGCCCGCAGTTGATTTTGATATTCTAGGTATTATCAAACGGCCAGAGTTTTGAGAATGCAGCGGCCATGGAGGACTATAATGCGATAAGAGCTCACTCAAGTACTGAGGAGCTAAACCATTCAGGGCTTTATAAGTCATTAACAAGATTTTAAAATCTATACGATGTTTAGTAGGGAGCCAGTGCAGTGTTGACAGAACCGGGCTAATGTGGTCATACTTCCTGGTTCTAGTAAGAACTCTAGCTGCTGCATTTTGGACTAACTGTAGTTTGTTTATTAAACGTGCAGAGCAACCACCCAGTAAAGCATTACAATAATCTAACCTTGAGGTCATAAACGCATGAATTAATATTTCTGCATTTGACGTTGAGAGCATAGGTCGCAGTTTGGATATGTTTTTGAGATGGAAGAACGCAGTTTTACAGATGCTAGAAACATGGCTTTCAAAAGAAAGATTGCTATCAAACAGCACACCTAGGTTCCTGACTGATGAAGAAGAAGAATTGACAGAGCAGCCGTCAAGTCTTAGATAGTGTTCTAAGTTATTACATGTGGGGTTTTTAGGTCCGATAATTAACACCTCTGTTTTTTCAGAATTTAGCAGTAAGAAATTACTCGTCATCCAGTTTTTTATATCGACTATGCATTCCGTTAGTTTCTCAATTTGGTGTGTTTCACCGGGCCGTGAAGAAATATAGAGCTGAGTATCATCAGCATAACAGTGAAAGCTAACACCATGTCTCCTGATAATATCTCCCAAGGGTAACATGTAATGCATGAAAAGTAACGGCCCTAGTACTGAGCCTTGAGGTACTCCATACTGCACTTGTGATCGATATGATACCTCGTCATTCACTGCTACGAACTGATGGCGGTCAGATAAGTACGATTTGAACCATGCTAAGGCACTTCCACTAATGCCAACAAAGTTTTCTAGTCTATTCAAAAGAATGTTGTGATCGATAGTGTCGAACGCAGCGCTAAGATCCAGTAGAACTAATAGAGAGAGACAACCACGATCAGATGATAGAAGTAGATCATTAGTAACTCTAATGAGAGCAGTCTCAGTACTATGGATACGGTCTAAATCCTGACTGGAAATCCTCACAGATATCATTTTTCTCTAAGAAGGAATATAATTGTGAGGATACTACCTTTTCTAGTATCTTTGACAGAAAAGGAAGATTTGAGATCGGTCTGTAATTAACTAGATCTTTGGGGTCAAGTTGTGGTTTTTTAATGAGAGGCTTAATAACAGCCAATTTGAAGGTTTTGGGGACATATCCTAATGACAATGATGAATTAATAATAGCCAAAAGAGGATCTATGACTTCTGGAAGCAGCTCTTTTATTAGTTTAGATGGAATAGGGTCTAACATACATGTTGTTGGTTTAGATGATTTAACAATTTTATACAATTCTTCCTCTCCTATAGTAGAGAATGAGTGGAATTGTTCCTCAGGGGATCTATAGTGCACTATTTGATGCGATAGTGTAGCTGACGGCTGCATGGTTACAATTTTATCTCTGATAGTATCGATCTTGGAAGTAAAGTAGTTCATAAAATCATTAATGCTGTGCTCTTGGGAAATGCCAACACCTGTTGATGCTTTATTTTTTGTTAATTTAGTGACTGTATTGAATAAATACCGGGGGTTATGTTTGTTTTCTTCTAGAAGAGACGAAAAGTAATCAGATCTAGGAGTTTTTAATGCTTTTCTGTAGGATAGGATACTTTCCCGCCAAGCTAAACGAAATAACTCTAGTTTTGTTTTCCTCCAGCTTCACTCCATTTTCCGGGCTGCTCTCTTTAGAGTGCGAGTGTGCTCATTATACCACGGTGTTGGACTCTTTTCCTTAATCTTCCTTAAGCGTAAAGGAGCAACTGTATCTAAAGTGCTAGAAAAGAGAGAGTCCATAGTCTCTGTTACATCATCAAGCTGTTCTGAGCTGTTGGATATGCTGAGGAATTGAGATAAATCAGGAAGATTACTTACAAAGCAATCTTTTGTGCTAGAAGTGATGGTTCTACCATACTTGTAACAAGGAATAGAATTTACAGTTTTAGCTATATGGAGTTTACACAAGACTAGATAATGATCTGATATATCATCGCTTTGCTGCAGAATTTCAACACCACTAACATCAATTCCATGTGACAGTATTAAATCTAGAGTATGATTTCGACAATGAGTAGGTCCTGAAACGTGTTGTCTAACCCCAATAGAGTTCAGAATGTCTATGAATGCTGATCCTAATGCATCTTTTTCATTATCGACATGGATATTAAAATCGCCAACAATTAAGACTTTATCTGCAGCCAGTACTAACTCAGATAGAAAATCAGCAAATTCTTTAATAAAGTCTGTATGGTGCCCTGGTGGCCTGTATACATTAGCCAATACAAACATCACAGGGGATTTATCACTAACACGTGTTTCTCTAGATAATGTTATACGCAGCACCATAACTAAGACGGTCTTTATAGTACACTGTGTATATTGAGTATGCGTACGTGTATTTTGCACATTGTCTTCTGTACAGTCTGTAAATATGTACTGTCTATATGTAAACTGTTTTGTTTTTTGCACTGTTTGGAGCACGCTCTCAAGAATTTCACTCACCAAGGCACTTGTGCTGTGGTGATGTGACAATAAAAGTGATTTGATTTGATTTGAACTTCAAATGAGTTATACTTAAAGCCTGCCCTCTGAGAAATACTGAGAATATTGCTATAAATTGTAGCAACACCTCCCCCTTTGCCTTTTGGACGCGGCTCATTTTTATAGCTGTAATCTTAAATGTAATCTCATTTAAAGTAATGTATTCATCTGGTTTTAGCCATGTTTCTGTCAAACAGAGCAAATCTAGGTTATGATCATTAATCAAATCATTTACAAAAAGTGATTTTGTAGAAAGGGATCTGATATTCAGTAAGCCAAGTTTTATAAATTGTCTCTGTGTGTTGTAAACATTTTTTATTTGTTGAACATCAATTAAATGGTTACTCATAAATTGGTTTGGACGTTTTCTGTATTTTCTAGTTCGGGGAACAGACACAGTCTCTATAGTGTGATATCTAGGTGAAGGAGTCTCTATGTGCTGAGAATTAACTGACTTCTGTGACGTGAGGCGGCTAGCAGACGGTCGGTTTAGCCAGTCTGTCTGCTTCCTGACCTGGGCTCCAGTTAGTCAAGTATGAACTCTAAGACTATGTGCCAAATTTCTAGAGAGAAGAGCGGCACCACCCGAGGAGGGATGAACACCATCTCTTTTCAACAGGTCAGGTCTGCCCCAAAAACTCGTCCAATTGTCTATAAAACCTATGCTATTCTGCGGGCACCACTTAGACATCCAGCCATTGAGTGATGACAGTCTGCTATGAATCTCATCACCCCGGTAAGCAGGGAGGGGGCCAGAGCATATTACAGTGTCTGACATCGTACTTGCAAGTTCACGCACCTCTTTAACATTATTTTTAGTGATCTCCGACTGGCGAAGTCGAACATCATTAGCGCCGGGGTGGATAACAATCTTACTGAATTTACGTTTAGCATTAGCCAGCACTTTTAAATTTGCCAAGATGTCAGGCGCTCTGGCTCCAGGTAAACAATGGACTATGGTGGCTGGTGTCTCTATTTTCACGTTCCGTACAATAGAATCGCCAATAACTAGAGCACTTTCACCAGGTTTCTCAGTGGGTGCGTCACTGAGTGGGGAGAACCTGTTTGATGTTCTGATCGGAACGGAAGAGCGGTGTTTTGACCCGCGACTAGGCCGCCTCACAGTCACCCAGTTGCCCTGCTGCGTGGGCGCTAACGTTACCGGAACCGAACAATGTACAGGAGTCCCTGAGCTAATCACACCCAAAGTAGTATCTACAGCCCTCACATTCTTACTGTCCTCAACTAAAGTTTGGATGCGTGTCTCTAGTTCTAAAACCTTCTCTGTCAGCCTAACTATTTCCCTACATTTATCACATGTGAATCCCTCATCGCTGACAGAGAGAGATAAACTATACATGTGGCAAACTGTGCAAATAACAATAGCAGGAGAAGAAGCCATTACTCACCGTGATTGATGAATGATACCAACTTAACTTACCACTTACCACCTACCACTTACTAGGGCTGTCGCGGTGAAGGAATTTCCCTTGCGGTAATTTTGAGTGGCTCAATAGCGCGGTATGCGGTATTACCGCATATATAATCTGTGTGTATGTGTTATGATGTAACCAGGTCATATTCAGAAACCAATGAAATCGAAACCAAATCGCGTTGAAACAGGAAGTGAAGTAAACGGAAGAGAATGACAAAATAACGGTCCACATAATAAAACATAAACCTGTCAATCCGATCGTTATTTATATATATATATATATAACAGTTAGTTCTGATCCTCGAATCTGACTTACAAGATAATTTTTCTGTTGATATTCAACCTCCGTGTTCTAGACGGGCTGTCAGTTTCATTGTTGCGCCACACGGTGGCGGTAAGAGACTGTCTTTGAGTGGGTCACCGTTCATTCAACTACAAGTTCAAAAACGCTGATTCATTCGAGATATGTAATGAAACACGCTGTTGAAATCATTTTAACTTTGAGCGCCACTTTTAAAAGCTCAGCTGACCAGCAGAGCATCGATGCTAAGACAGATTTCGCTTTCCTTGGACATGACAACCTGTTTTCACAAATATACATGACTCAGCCTGAAGGACAGACTCAGGTAATCGTACGCGATCAGTCGATCTCTCTCTCATTCGCTGTCTGTTTAGGCTTGTTAAGTGCAAATTTACTGAGCCTCTGTACAAATCAGCATGGTACACATTGTTATCATTACTAATATTCAGTACATATGCACTAAGTATAAAACAAGAAGGGCGTAACCTTAAAAAAATAAAAATAAAAAAAAAGAAAATATCGCGGTTGCTGCGGTTGTTGCATTCCTCTGCGGTTATGCTCGTCAATAGCGCGGTATTGCGATATTGCGGTTATCGCGACAGCCCTACCACTTACCACTGTTGTTTGATGAACTCGTGAAAAACGGAGCGAGAGAGAAATGAAAACGGAGCGATTAAAAAGAAAACAATAATAGGCGCGAATAGCAACGCGAATGGAACCGCGAGTGACAAGCTAACCGGCTTGCTAACGCGCTGCACTCGCGGTTTTAAAAGCGAGCGATCAGATTAGTTTGATAGATAATACCAGAAATATGGTGGGAACTAAGTTATATATTATTACTTTAAACAACAGACAGTGAAAGTAAGGTAAATATTCAATAAAAAGCAGAGCTACAATCGCAAACCTCTCAGCAGTACAGCAGTACAACAGACAGGAACAGACTGAAGCAATCGATCAGCAAAACAGGAGCAGGTGCCAGTATTTAGGTGGGGAAAAAGGCAATATGTATGCTCGTTGATGAAATATGGTTAATATGCTGGTAATTCTGTGTATTTTATTGAAGGTCAGTTATGAAATATAAAAGATGAATCATGAATAAAGCTGTTAAGGTGAAGCAATTAAGACAGCGTTTTAGTGCCATGTTAAAAAATTAAAACTAAGATTACGAGATTAAAGTTGTAATATTTTGAGAATATAATGTCAAAATATTACGAGAATAATGTCAAAATATTACGAGAATAAAGTCGAAATACTACGAGAATAATGTCAAAATATTACGAGAATAAAGTCGAAATACTACGAGAATACAGTCGAAATACTACGAGAATAAAGTCGAAATACTAGGAGAAAAAAGTCAAAATATTATGAGAATAAAGTCAAAATACTACGAGAAAAAAGTCGAAATACTACGAGAATAATGTCAAAATATTACGAGAATAAAGTTGAAATACTACGAGAATAAAGTCGAAATACTACGAGAATAATGTCGAAATACTACGAGAATAAAGTCGAAATACTACGAGAATAATGTCAAAATATTACGAGAATAAAGTCGAAATACTACGAGAATAAAGTCGAAATACTACGAGAATAATGTCAAAATATTACGAGAATAAAGCCGAAATACTACAAGAATAATATTAAAATATTACGAGAATAAAGTCGAAATGTTATGAGAATAAAGTTGAAATACTACGAGAATAAAGCCGAAATACTACAAGAATAATATCAAAATATTACGAGAATAAAGTCGAAATACTACGAGAATAAAGTCGAAATACTACGAGAATAATGTCAAAATATTACGAGAATAAAGTCGAAATACTACGAGAATAATGTCGAAATACTACGAGAATAAAGTCGAAATACTACGAGAATAATATCAAAATATTACGAGAATAAAGTCGAAATACTACGAGATTAAAGTCGTAATATTCCGAGAATAAAGTCGTAATATTCCGAGAATAAAGTCGAAATACTACGAGAATAATGTCGAAATATTACAAGAATATTGTCAAAATATTACAAAAATAAAGTCGAAATACTACGAGAATAATGTCAAAATAGTATGAGAATAAAGTCGAAATACTATGAGAATAAAGTCGAAATATTACGAAAATAAAGTCGAAATACTATGAGAATAAAGTCAAAATATTTTGAGAATAAAGTCAAAATGTTTAGAGAATAAAGTCAAAATTTTAAGAATGAATTTGTAGCAATACAAGATTAATGTTATAATATTTTGAGATATTCTTTTGCGCATGCCAATGGTCCAGATTGGGAGCACCGGGAGATATTCCAATGTCTCAGCTTTCAAAATCTGTCAGTTTTATAGCGAAATACAAACAATATGTATATTACAATAATGTGTTTTTTCACGCTCTTTAATGTGGCATGACAGATCACTGTATTTGCTTCAGTTTAAGTGGCATGAGTCAATCATCTTTCCAATTACAATAATGTGACATTATTTTCATTATAAATTAGGCTATACTGTTTTTTTTCATGACTTCTGATGTTCCTTCAGCTTTATATCTCACTATAAAGTTGAAATACAGAGAAAAACACTATTACACAATTTATAATTAGTTTTTCATAAAAAAATAAACTGACAGAATTTGAAAGCTGAGCTTTGTTATATCAAAAGCAACAAAGCACAAAATTATTGCGATTACTGGTTGGCTGGCGTGCTACAAATAATGAATGGAAGACGTTAAATATTATGTCCAATCATTTACTGTATTATACCATGAATAAAACAGCTTGTGAATAGTCACTTAACGTTATAGCCAACCTCAGAAAAGACAACAATATAACTTATGTTAGCGAGTTGGAGTCCTCTTCAACCTTTAAGCCCCGTTCACACCAAGCACGATAACGATAAAGATAACTATAACGATAACTATATTTGCGTCTACACCGATGAACGATAACGGCCTGTTTATTCTAAGTGCACGTTCTGCCGCTTTAAATTCTCGAGCACATTATAGCAGGATGGATTCTGATTGGCTGTCAGTGTTTTTATCGTTCAACAGCTGGAAAAAAAATCATTCTGGAAGTGATTCCAACGATATCGTTTCTCTGTGCCTTTATCGTTATAGTTGTGGTGTGGACGCTGCTATTCTTTAATACTGAGAACGATTTTTAGAACTATATCTTTATCGTTATCATGCTTGGTGTGAATGGGCCTTTAGAATGTTTTATTGCTGTTTAATTAAACAGGCTACACGTGAGGAATGAAAGATTGGACGCCACAGATGTTTTTGCGGAGTAGGTGGTGGAATTTTCACAAATAAAACCGTATAATTTAATGAATTGATTCACACAAATACAGCGATCTGTCATGTCACATTAAAGAGCTTGAATAACATATAGTAAGACACATAGTTTGTGTTTTGCTATAAAACTGATTTTAAAGGTTTTATATTAAAAGAACCAGGAGCACAAGGGGGGCTGGTGCACTACAAATAACGAATGCAATGGAAGACATTAAATATTGGCTGTTTCTCAATTCCAAAAACGCAAAGAACGGACTTGCATTCTCGTGGGGACCGGTCTTGCCATGTGACCTTGGAAGAACGCACTCGGAAGTACGCGTGAGAACACAGAATGCATCTTTGTGAGAATTGAGATGTGTGCGATCTTCGTGTTAGTCACCTGACCTCCCCAGATTCAACATCGTAACATTCATAAAGTGACAAACATACCATTATCTGCATTATTATATACATTATTTTTATTGTATTTTATTGTTGTATTTCTACTCCTAATAATAATAATAATACAAGAAAACATTTATCCCTTCACTGCACTGTAATACTTAAACACACATACAGTATCTCACAGAAGTGACTACACCCCTCACATTTTTGTAAATATTGTATATCTTTTCATGTGACAACACTGAAGAAATGACACTTTGCTACAATGTAAAGTAGTGAGTGTACAGCTTGTATAACAGTGTAAATTTGCTGTCCCCTCAAAATAACTCAACACACAGCCATTAATGTCTAAACCGCTGGCCACAAAAGTGAGTACACCCATAAGTGAAAATGTCCAAATTGGGCCCAATTAGCCATTTTCTCTCTCCGGTGTCATGTGACATGTTAGTATTACAAGGTCTCAGGTGTGAATGGGGAGCAGGTGTGTTAAATTTGGTGTTATCGCTCTCACTCTCTCATACTGGTCACTGGAAGTTCAACATGGCACCTCATTCCAACATGATAACGACCCCAAACACACCTCCAAGACGACCACTGCCTTGCTAAAGAAGATGAGGGTAAAGGTGATGGACTGGCCAAGCATGTCTCCAGACCTAAACCCTATTGAGCATCTGTGGGGCATCCTCAAATGGAAGGTGGCGGAGCGCAATGTCTCTAACATCCACCAGCTCCGTGATGTCGTCATTGAGGAGTGGAAGAGGACTCCAGTGGCAACCTGTGAAGCTCTGGGCCTGTGTTTATCAAGCTTCTAAAAGTCTTAAGTGCTGAGAATTCATGAAAATTACTCCTACTTTCAAACTTAAGTATAAAAGCAAGTTATCAAATTTGTTAAAGCTAAGAATCACTCTTATTCTCCCAGTTATTTAAGACAGCTCAAGAGGTCTCTCAGGTGGTTAGGAGTTGCCAGTAGGGGCTTGTGATGGCGCTGAGGGGACAGAAACGTGCGCAAATCTTTCAGGAGAGGAAGAATGTTCTTTAAACGTTTGACGACGAGCAGTTAATCAAACGGTATCGTTTAGACAGAGCAAGCATCATATTTGTCAGCGATTTGGTGAGGGACGTCATATCACCAGTAACTTTACGCAGCAATGCATTTTCAGCAGAACTGAAGGTTGTGATGACGCTTCGTTTCCTTGCCACAGGAAAAATGCAGCAATGCAATGCTGATGAATCCAGAGATGTCCTCCCATGCCTTTTTTTTGTCAGCGCTGGTTAATGTTGGGCTGAACTTGCCTTTTATTGCCTGTTTTCACTGTTCTACTAATTCAGCAAGCAGTAGCACTTCTTCCTCCCGCCAGTTCGGTTTTCTTTTGGAATCCATGGTAGTTGATTATATCATAAAATCTAGGCTATATATAGGCAGGTCAGTTAACAGCACACCGGTTTAATATTTGTAATTAAGACAATGTGTATATCATAATGTATTCTCTTTGAAATTCTTCACTCTTAAATGTGTGTTGAATGAAAACTCCTTTTAGGAATTTCACCATTCAATGTGAATTTATCTGAGAATATTCTTAAATAAGGACATCTATTCAGTGATTGGTCCATGCGTATGTCGTCATCCAAAATCCCGTTTGTGGCACATCAAAGTGTCGTGAATGATCTCTAAGACTGGCCAAGTTCAAATCATCCCTTCAGTTGGCCAAGATTTCTAAAAATCCTTTCTTTGTATTGGTCTTAAGTAATATTCTAATTTTCTGAGATACTGAATTTGGGGTTTTCATTAGTTGTCAGTTATAATCATCGAAATTAAAAGAAATAAACACTTGAAATATATCAGTCTGTGTGGAATGAATGTATACATTATACAAGTTTCACTTTTTGAATGGAATTAGTGAAATAAATCAACTTTTTGATGATATTCTAATTATATGACCAGCACCTGTATGTTCTATTACCGTAAAGTCCAAGTCCGATATGGAATGTGACGCTTCATTAAAATGACTGGCTACCAGAGATTTTATATCCTTTCTCCTAATGGACCTCATCTGCTCAATAATGCGCGTTCTGATCGATCTACTGGTTTTTCCCACATATTGCTTATTACACACAAGTCAACAAATAAATTACTTTAGTGGATACACAAGTGGTAAACTATCTAATTACGATACTCTCGATCTGTGACACAACTCTTAAAAGTCACTTGTTTTCTCCATATATATTTACAAGCCACACATTTTTGACAGGAAGAAAGCCTACTTCATTTACAATACGATCTATTTTCTTATTACCAGCAAAAGTGTCTGATCTTACAAGATAATCTTGTATGTTCTTCGCCCAATAGTGCGAGAATAACAGGGGGTCATTGAAAAGACGTGCACACACAGGATCGCTGGTTAGAATGTGCCAGTGTTTTTAATCACATCCTTAATCTCACGACTATGTTTCGAGTATGTTGTAGTACAAACAACCAAAAATCATGTTGCGCATTTACTTCTCCTGAAGACCCTTGAATCCTCTCCAGTGCATCATCCAACCACTTACTGGGATAACCCCTAAGGGTAAACTGTTTATACATTTGCACAATCTGTTTCTCAAACTCAGAGTTTTCCGTACAAATTAGTTTTAAACAGAGAAATTGTGTATAAGGCTATGACTTTTTCAAATAGGTTGGATGAGCACTCGTAGCATGCAAAATACTATTTTTATCCATAGGCTTGGTATATAATGTGGTGATCAAAGACCCTGATTAAAAAAACAAAAACAAACAAAAAAAAAACTCTAGTATCAAGGAACGATACTGAACAGGTATCCACTTCTACATTAAATTTGATCAAATCTACCATATTATTGGCATATAATTACCATATTATTATTATTACGATCAGCACTGGTGCTCCTCAGGGCTGTGTTCTCTCCCCACTGCTCTTCTCCCTGTACACCAACGACTGCATCTCTAAAGACTCCTCTGTCAAGCTCCTGAAGTTTGCAGACGACACCACACTGATCGGCCTCATTCAGGACGGTGACGAGTCTGCTTACAGACAGGAGGTTAAGGAGCTGGCTGTCTGGTGCAGTCTTAACAACCTGGAGCTTAACACGTTCAAAACAGTGGAGATGATCGTGGACTTCAGGAGAAACCCCCCTGCACTCCCCCCACTCACCATCATGAACAGCACTGTGACTGCAGTGGAGTCATTCAGACTCCTGAGCACCACCATCTCCCAGGACCTGAAGTGGGACATTCACATAGTCTCCATTGTGAAAAAGGCCCAGCAGAGGCTGTACTTTCTTCGCCAGCTGAGGAAGTTCAACCTGCCACAGGAGCTGCTGAAACAGTTCTACTCTGCCATCATTGAATCCGTCCTCTGCACTTCAATAACTGTATGGTTCAGCTCAGCTACCAAATCTGACCTCAGAAGACTACGGAGAGTAGTCCGGACTGCTGAGCGAATCATTGGTACAACCCTCCCCACTCTCCAAGAACTGTACTTATCCAGAGTGAACAAAAGGGCTGGTAAAATCACTCTGGACCCCTCACATCCAGCACACTCCCTCTTTGAACTGTTACCGTCTGGTCGACGCTACAGAGCTCTGAGCACCAGAACGACCAGACACAGGAACTGTTTCTTCCCTCAGGCAATCCATCTAATGAACAATTGAACTCTTAACAATAAACACGAAACACACAACACTACACAGTAAAATCCTGAGTGTTAAATTAACACTGCTCGGAACATATATGGTCCCACTCTAAAAGAGTGTTAAAGTAACACTGAAGCAGTGTTAAAGTTAATGGGATAATTATGTGATTAATTAAGTGCCGATTGAGCATTAGTGATGAACACCTGCTGTTAACAAGCAGAATCACTGAACAAAAGAGAAACACAAGAACTACAACTGACTTCAACCACATCCTTAGATGAAATCAACTGAAATAAAATATATTAAATCTCTCAAGATTTCAGTAGAAGATGATTAAACAACTCCACAAACATCAACAGCTTCATGCATTACTAACAAGTTAGCCTTTATTTCTGGATTATCTAAAACAGAAGTTCTTTACTGAGAATTAAGGTTTAGAGGTGTTTTTGTTTGTTTGTTTGTTTCTGTGTTTTCAACTTACCGTTTTGGTGAATAGTGTTTGCTTTAGTTGCCTCATGACCCTTGACTTTTTAAATATAAGTTTATTTTTGGCTGTTACAATTGTGTTTATAAAGCACATATGTGATGGCAAGGAGCTTATGATAAAATTATTTTGTGTGTCTGAGTCTCTGATTGCATTTTACCTAAATCTGTAGTGTTTTTATGATTTCTGTATTATTGCAGTTCTATGAGATGACAATGTGAGAAAACTTTATAAACCACTTTTATAAATATGGCTCATAAAGATGTTTCAATTCTGGCAATCACAGACATGAAGAATCAGCATGTGAATCTCAGCAATGGTGAAAGTAAGAATAAAAAATACTAAGACAATGCAGCTGCATAATTTATTCATGTCGCAATGCATGCTGGGAGCCATGGAAGAGTTATGATTGGTGCTCCCAGAATGCAATGCAACATGAATCTGTCTGATGATCGTCACCATTGTTGAGATTCATATGCTGATTATTGATGTCTGCGTGTCTAAACAGTACAGATGTTCTAAACTGGTGTGCAAAGTGTTTTTAAAGTTATTCATATTTCATTAAAATGCAGTTGTGACCAATAACAAACTACATTATACAACACCACTGATGACATCAGTGAATCAGGCTACTACATGACAACTTTGTCATTATCAAATAATAGCCATAATCTGATTACATTATCTCTTGGCTTTTCTTGTCATAACAAATACGTTTCATAAACAAAATTACAGCAAAGAGAAAAACTAATGTTAAAAAGTTGAGGGTCAAGAGCGCAACTAAAGCAAACGCTTATCTCCACAACGGTGAATTCAAATTGTATTATTTTCAGTAAACATTAACATCTAAACCTCTGTTAATTCTCAATAAGAAATTTTTATATGCATTACAAAAAAAGTCAAACTGGTTAGTAGTGAGTGAAGTTGGTGATGCTGTTTGTGGAGATGATTAATCATCTTCTGCTGAGATCTTGAGAGATTTAATGTCTTTTATTTCAGTTGATTTCATCTAAGGATGTGGTTGAAGTCAGTTGTAGTTCTTGTGTTTCTCTTTTCTTCAGCGATTCTGCTTGTTAACAGCAGGTGTTCATCACTAATGCTCAATCAGCACTTAATTAATCACATAATTATCCCATTAACTTTAACACTGCTTCAGTGTTACTTTAACACTCTTTTAGAGTGGGACCATATATGATCCGAGCAGTGTTAATTTAACACTCAGGATTTTACTGTGTATCATACTTTTTATTTAATTTTTTTATTTAACACACATACTTATTTTTTGTTTGTTATCAACATTTTTTTTATTTTTCATACATAACATAACATAACATCCAAACAATAACAAAACAAAACAACAGACACATACTCAATATCTCAAAGTCCAGTCAAAAGGAGGGAGAGAGGGAAGGGGAAGAAAACACAAAAGTCACTCCTTTATACAGTCACGTATATCAAAGAGAAAGCACTGCCAAGCAGCCCCATTGATTCGTGCTGTTGCACATTCATAAGTCACTATTTTCAGGAGGCTATGGATCCAATATGTTTTTCCACACATGTGCGGTGTAAACCAGTTCTGTATTATTGTCTTCTTCGCAGCTGTAAAACCAGCAAACAACATTCTCTTTTGCATTGAACTAATACAGAGACCAGAATCATCATTAAGAAGACACAAACTTGGGTTAACCGACCAATCAATTTGTAGTAAGGATGATAAAACCAGGTTTACATGTGTCCATAGACCAATAACGATAGGACACTCCCAAAACATATGAAGAAAAGTACCTGATGAAGCAGTATTACATATATGGCAGTTGAAATTTGGTTGTAGTTTCATTTTAAATCTTTTGTAAGGAGTAATGTATGCTCTATGAATGACTTTGACGTGAATAAGAAGATGAGCCAAATTTTTAGATGTTAAACTGAGATTAGACCACACTCTCTCCCAGTCGACAGATAAATTAAGGTCAGATAATTCCCTATTCCAAATAGTTTTAATAGAAAGAGGTTTTGTATTGCAATCAATAATCTTATTATATATTAAGGAAACAGATGGCCGACCAGCAGATGGTGCAATCCAGTCCCGCATAGGATGAGAGGAAATGGGAGAAGAACACACATACTTATTACATTTCAAATTTGCAACTAACATACCTGTACATACTGAATTTTGAATCTATTTTGTATATTGTGTTTGTGCTATTTTGCATAATGTCCATTTTGTATATTTGTACATTATTATTTTTTATTATCTGTGTCCTGTCCTGTCGCTGTCCTTCTGTTGCACTGTGAAGCTTCTGTCACCAAAACAAATTCCTCGTATGTGCAAACATACCTGGCAATAAAGCTAATTCTGATTCTGATTCTGATTCTGATTAAGATGCAAGATAAAATCATCCAGCTCGTGCCTAGAACCCTTAAAAATACAGAATACGTCATCAACATGTCTTTCACAATGTTACTTAAGAACGGATTATTATCCCAAATATCTCTCTTCCAAATAGCCCATAAAAAGGCATGCATAATCGGGAGAAAATTTCGAGCCCATTATTTCTGTAAAAAATATTCTTCCTCAAATATAAAAGTTTTTTTTTTTTCAAAAGCAATGAAATCATATCTAAAACAAACTCAGAAGGGGGAGATGTCTCACTCCTCTGAGATAAAAAGAAAAAACTTCAAACCTTTCTAAGATAGAGTTCGTCACATTCCATATTGGACTTGGACTTTACGGTAATAGAACATATATCACAGCTTTGAAGGGAAGGTGACATGGAACGCAGCCTTTTACAAAGGGAATGCAAATGGATTTTTGATTTAAGATATTTATATCCCCTTGGTATGAATGAGGAATTAGTTTTGAATTGTTTTTTTGTAATGGTTATAAAATCTATGGATAAACTATGAATGAAGAAAAACTTTTGCATCCTGTATTAATGATGCTTTGTATTGTAAAGTTTTTTGCAATAAGGATTTTTTTTAGCATTTATATATGTATAAGAATCTATTTAGGTAAACTTGATATTTTTGTGCCTGCTTGTATATTATGATGTCCATGGTGAATATTGATGTTTTAATGGGTGCAGGTGTTCACTAATCGATGTGGCACTGAGGAAGAGCTTTGTCTCAAACGTTTTGCACCTTTGTACACTTTTGTGCACTTTCACTGTTTTTGTATGGTCTCTAAGGAAGCATAGAATAAAGTTTTTTGAGAAGGTTAAGCCCTGCCATTTACCGTGTTCAAATTATAATTTTTGTTTTTACTTCATGATTTTTTGGATCTAAGCACTGGACTAACTGCATGATTTGACATTGGGCATTTGGCGCTGCTCCTTTTCTGTGATTAAGTAGAAATATCTGAAATCTCATCACTGTCAGTGGAAAAACATTTCTTTTTTGTTATCAACAATTTTTTTATTTTCATTTTTTTCACAAACAACACAACATAATATCCAAAATAAAACAAAACAAAACAGCAAACATATACTCAACATCTCAAGGTTCAATAAAAAGGGAGGGAGAGAGGGAAGGACAACAAGAACACAAAAGTTACTCCTTTAAATAATCACATATATTCAGTAAAAAACACTGCCAAGCCTCAATGGTTAAAGGCCTGGCCCCACCGACTCGCGCCGTTGTACATTCACATGAGACAATTTGCAGGAGGCTACGGATCCAATATGCCTCTCTACACATGTGTGGTGTAAACCAGTTCTGAATTATTGTCTTCTTCACAGCTGTAAAACCAGCAAACAACATTCTCTTTTGCATTGAACTAATACAGAGACCAGAATCATCATTAAGAAGACATAAACTTGGGTTAACAGACCAATCAATTCTCAGTAGTGATAACAAAACCAGGTTTACATGTGTCCATAGACTAATGACAACAGGACATTCCCAAAACATATGCAGAAAAGTGCCCGATGATGTAGTGTTACATATATGGCAGTTCAAATTTGACTGCAGTTTCATTTTAAATCTTTTGTAAGGAGTTATGTATGCTCTATGAATGACTTTGAAGTGAATAAGACGATGAGCCAGATTTTTAGATGTTAAACTAAGATTAGACCACACTCTCTCCCAGTCGACAGATAAATTAAGATCAGATAATTCCCTATTCCAAATAGTTTTAATAGAAAGAGGTTTTGTAATACAATCAATAATTTTATTATATATTAAGGAAACAGATGGCCGACCAGCAGATGGTGCAATCCATAGGATGAGAGGAAATGGAAGAAGACCAAGGAACGCCATACGCTTTGAGAGCAGAACGTAATTGAAGAAAAACAAAATATGCAGATGCTGGTAGACAAAATTTGGCTCTCAATGCCTGAAATGAACAGAGGCCCTGGTTATCATACATATCACCGCACGTGTTCACACCTAAATAGGACCAAGAGGGTTGGACAAATGGACGATTTTCACATACAAAGTTAAAATTGTGCCATAAAGGTGTACTGTTACAGAATTTGAAGGGTCCATCTATCCGACGTTCAACCGTTTTCCAGATTTTAATAGAGTTAGCCACAACCGGACCAAATTTATAATTATCCCCTTTTTTTCCTGTGCCAGTAAATAAAATATCTTGAAGTCTATTTGGTTTAACCTTGTCAGCTTCAATCACCCTATATGAAACTGTAGATTGAGGATCAACCCAATTATGAAGGGCCTTAAGCTGGAACGACCAATAATATAATTCAAAATTTGGTACAGCCTGTCCTCATGCGCTATTAGGATGTTGTAATGTGGTAAGTTCAATTCTGGGACATTTATCATTCCAGATAAACTTAGAAATTATGGAGTTGATCTCTTTAAAGTAACCTGGAGGGGGAGAAAGTGGTAGCATAGAGAAAAAAAAATTAAATCGAGGTAACAAATTCATCTTAACAGTGGAGATTCTTCCTTGGAGAGAGACTTTAAGATTCTTCCATCTTTGAATGTCATTTTTGACCTTAACTAAAATGTTATTAAAATTGTCTCTGGCAAACTTATGAATGTTTTTATATATGGTAATGCCCAAATAGATGAAAGATTTCTTAATAGGGATAAATGAGGGAATAGAAAAATTAACCTTAACATTGTTAATTGGCATTAGAGCAGATTTGCTCCAATTTATTTTATATCCTGATAGGCTACTAAAATTATCAA
The DNA here is from genome assembly GCA_023376895.1 of Aspiorhynchus laticeps. Lineage (NCBI taxonomy): Eukaryota > Metazoa > Chordata > Actinopteri > Cypriniformes > Cyprinidae > Aspiorhynchus > Aspiorhynchus laticeps. The sequence goes on along the minus strand of JALXFT010002483.1, from coordinate 749,081 downwards.
ATTCCTTAATTACACTAGAGACTGAAACATCAAAGTGGTCTAAATATAGAATAATATCATCAGCGTATAATGAAATACAATGATTATGGTCATGAATCTTAATCGATACTTCAGATTTCCCGATGGCTTGTTCTAAGGGGGAAAGTGGACACCCCTGCCTCGTTCCCCGCTGTAAAGGGAATGAGGGGGAAATAATATTACCAGTTATGATTGATGCTGCAGGTGAGTGGTATAATGTCTTAATCATAGAAACGAAGTGTTCACCGAAGCCGAAACATTGCAGAACCGCCCACATATAATTCCACTCTAGCCTGTCAAAGGCTTTTTCTGCATCAAGTGAAAAGACCGTGTTGGGGTGTTGGGTGGGAGTCCGCAAAGTCAAGAATATGAAGGAGTCGACGCATATTGACAGATGCATTGCGCCCCTTGATGAAACCAGTTTGGTCCTCCTTGATAAGACTGTGAATTACCTTCTTCAAACGAGAAGCAAACACTTTAGCATAGATTTTTAGATCACATGGGATAAGCGAAATCGGTCTGTAGCTGGAACAATCTAATGGATCTTTCCCTTTTTTAAGAAGTAATGAAATCAGTGATGTTTTTTGATCTCTATGAAATGCCCCTTGTTCAATTGCAAAATTAAATGAGTTAAGCATAAGTATCCCTACCAAATCCCAAATTTCTAAATATAATTCAGGGGGGAGACCATCTAGACCCGGCGATTTGCCCTTTTGAAGACTTTTTAGAGAGACGTGAAGTTTCTCCAAACTTAATGGGGCCTCCAAAGATTCTTTATCCATCTGTGAGATCCGAGGCAGTTCCAATTTATCTAAATACTGCTTACAAATTGGTTCATCAAAATCTGTTTCGGCTTTATACAGATTTGTGTAAAAACCTTTAAATATGTCATTAATTGCCACAGGGTTCATGGTGACCTGATCATCCGATGATTTTATTGCGCTAATATATGCCTTAGACTCGCATTCTTTCAACCTAAGGGCCAATAAATGACTAGGTCTCTCTGATTCAAAATAATATTTTTGTCTAGTCCTATGTAAAATAAATTCTGCCTTTGAGTGTGAAAGTAAATCATATTCTTCTTTTAAAGAGGACAGCTGTGTAGCCTGTTGCTCAGTAAAATGTTGTTTTTGTAGGTTTTGTAATGATTGGATTTTATTTTCTAATTGTGTAAACTGGTGAGTTCTCGCTTTGGCAAGAGTAGAAGAGAAAGATATACAGAAACCTCGTATAGCACACTTAGTCGTTTCCCACAGTATTTGAGGATCCACATCAGAGGGCATATTAATTTCAAGAAAGTCCTTAATATATTATTTTAGAGAGGTAATAAAAGTCTGATTACTTAATAATGATATGTTAAAGCGCCATCTAGGGGACTTGGCTTTAACATCGGAAAGATGAACACTGCACAACATAGCAGAATGATCAGATAATAAAATTGTAATATAGATATAGAGGAATTAGATGAAATTAAAGATGGGCTGAGAAATATGTAATCTATCCTAGAGAAAGTCTTGTGTCTATTAGAAAAAAAAAGTGAAGTCCTTAGCTTTAGTATTATGGATTCTCCATAAATTGATTAAGTTGAGCTCAGTGATAAATTTATTCAATAATTTAGAGGATGGATTGGCTGTTGTATCAGATGGAGAATTATCTAAAGCAGGATTTATGACAGCATTAAAATCACCACCCACCACTAGAGGGCAATCAATCTCCTCAAGTAAAGTTTTGGAAATCTGTGTAAGGAATGCACTGTCTGTCTCATTCGGACCATAAATAGAGACCAATGCTAACCTATTATTATATATTTTGCATCGGATAAAAACAAATCTACCCTTCTCATCACTACCAAGGTGTTCAATTGTTAAATTTAACTTCCTGTTAACAAGGATAAGCACCCCATTAGTTTTATTTTGAGCGCAGGAAAAAGCTATTAATTTGTAATACTTATTCTGGAAACGTGCCACGTCAGATTGTTTTAAATGTGTCTCTTGTATTAAGGCACAGGAAATATATTTACGGTGTAAATATTCTAATAAATGGTTTCTTTTAACAGCAGAATTTAAACCATTCACATTCAGTGATAAAATATTTAAAGTATGCATTGAATATTCATAATCCCAAGATTGTACACAATAAATGCAAAAAACAGAAGCACTTCCATTCCGTAAATAACACGTAAACACTGATGTGCATTTTAGATACCAAACCTCCTATATGAAAAATCCCTTTAGAAATAATGCAAAATAGATAAAAGAAAATGTCTGCTGTAAAAAACAAAAACAACATAAAAATGTGAACAACCGACAACCATAAACAAAGAACAACTCAGACCGCACATTACCGAGAACATAGGTCTGACTGACCAACAAAAAACGGTGATAGGTCGTGACCGATCCACTCCAACGCAAGACATGTCTCCCGAAAGGCTCGCACAGCCAAAAAAAATAAAATAAAAATAATATATATATATTTTTTTTATTAATTAATCCTACTCTCCATTAGTCCCCTCCAAAACAGAAAAATGGAGTGTCAGTCTTACCAGCAAAGAGATCGTTGTACCGGATAAATAAGGACAATATCCCAGTATAAGAGAAGAAAACGCAAACAATAGGTTTAGCAAGCATCCATGTTCATCCTGCTATCATCCCCTTCTGGGCAGCTAGGGCCAAGTCCATCCCGTCGAATTGGAGAAACAGCGGTCGCTGCTCCCCCGTCCCCCCCCCGCAGAGCGGCGGCATAGGACTTCTGCTGAGACATGGAACTGATAAAATCCTCCGCTTTCTGAGGGGAATCGTAGCTCCTCTGTTCCCCTTTGTGCCGTAGCTTAATCACCGCTGGATAGATGAGGAAGGGCTGGAGACCAAGTGCTGTCATCTTCTTCCAAACCGGACCAAATGCCTTTCTCCTGATCGCTGTAGCTGGACTAAAGTCAGGAAAAAACAGCAGTGTGACATTGTTCTGTGCGCACTTCACCGGATACGCCTGCCGAGCACCTTTCAGGATATCTGATCTGTCATGCCATCTCAGTACACGGAAGATGAGAGTGCTCGGCCGATCGGAGCCCCTCCCTCCGTCATACACGCGATGCGCCCGATCAATCTCAATGTCACAGCCCCTCAAGGAAGGAATCCACTTGGAGAGATTAGCTCGGAGGAAACTAGCTGCATCTGGACCTTCCATCCCTTCTGGGAGCCCCACCAGTCTAACGTTGTTCCTCCTAGACTGGTCCTCCATATCTGTCATCTTCTCGGTGAGTCGCTCCAGCTGATCCTTTAAATCCGTAACTGTTCTCTTATCTTCACGCGCCGCTGCCTGAACAGAATCAACGCGGTCACGTGTCTGCTTTGTCTTTGTAGCTATGGCTTCAAACTCCTCTCTTAGCTCTTTAACAGACATATTGGTCGCTTGTATGTCCTCACGCAGTTCGCGCAATGCTGGAATCAGCACAGAGTCCATCGCATCTCGTACCGCTGATTTCACAACCGAATTCAAAGTGCTTTGGTGTTCTTTAAATGCTAGTTCAATGCGGTTAGCAATAGCACTGTCCAGGTCTTCACTGGAGATGGCTGAATCTCTGAATTTTTTCTTCATTGGCGATTGCTCAATCTCTCTTTTCCGATCTCCTTTGTCTGCCTTAGTACTCATGATGGGTCTAATGCAGAGTGGTTCAAATTTTACTGACAGGATCGCAAAATATTTGGCAAAGTGAGCGGAGCGAAAAACTAAGCCTGCATCACCGTCGAGGGGTCACGTGATCCTCAGTGGAAAAATATTTCTCATTCATATGCCTGTTATAAACTTCTGTCAAATAGTTTTTATTTTATAGTTTTGTTTGTCTCTGAGTGACTTTAAAGGGCAACTTTCAAAAAAAATTATTTAAATAATGAAATGCTTTCGAATTGTTTAATTACGGACACTAAATATAAGATTTAGTATGCAGTTATAGATGAAACAGTAATGGATGGTCGAAGATGATGAGTGAAATACAAACAGGGTTTATTAAAGATCACAATTATACTCAGAGTAGCGCAATAGTGTGGTAGAACACAATCAAGACCAGACAACTAAAGTGAGCTTGGAGAGAAACTGAAATACAGACCAAACAAATGAAATAATAAGTAACACCTGAGCTGATTAAATTAATTACCATGAAAACTAAAGAGTGGCTGGAAAACTGAACAAAGGAAAACATGTGACTGAAGATTACCAATAGAAGTCCATGAAAACCAAACTAATAGTCCATGATGAAAATAACTGTGACATAGATATTGTTTTTGGATTAGATGGTGGTTTACCAATGGTGATTTGAATGTGAAAAACCAAGAAACACTCTATCATACACACATATTAATTTCAACAGTTATTCAGTTACACAGAACATTTGATACAGAATAAAACTATGTTATGTACGTTTACTAATTACTCAAACAAGCAAAGTACAGTAGTACAGGCAACTGTATCAATGTCCACCTTTCACTATTGAAGAACATACCAAAAACACAAACATCACTTAAATGCTGACTTATATATAGTTTAAGTATGAAGCTTATGAAAGAAGAACAAACTACAACATTTTGAAACCATACTTAAAGATCAATAAATGCTGACATAACTTTCAAACATGTTGACAGACTTAACAGTATGAGTCTTTTTAAAGATGTTAATATCAGATTGAAGTTTCGTCCTCTGTTACGGTGTACTGACCTTCAGCAGATGAAACTGTGAAATACACAAATTATTGCTTCCATGAATGACCATCATCTGTTGAAAATATTGGTCTATATAATATAAAGAGACAAACAGTAATGGCATGTCTATCAGTGAGGGAATATGTGAGGCGATTAAGAGAGAGAGAGATCAGACAGAAATTTTACCTCTCACTCTGTAACATTTGAAAAGCAGGACGGCTGTCGCTAGCAGACACAGAGAAGCTGCCAGAAAAAGGAGGATGTTGAAGACAGAAATCAGACCTTTATGTGACACTGAAAAACAGAAAAACAAGCACATTATTAAGCAACATTACGGAGCTTTGAAGGGCTTTCAAAAAGTTTCTCAAGGAACCCAAAGTTTTGTGAGTGATTATAAAAGCTCTGAAATATTTTTCCTCTCATCTTTATTCCCTTTTAGAGCTCCATATTAAAGAGAGAGTCTTTTTTATTATTAATTTTCTCCCCAAATATACCCTCATGTTGTTCAGAACTGTATAAATTTCTTTCTCATGTGTAACACAAAACATATTTTGAAGGATTTTTTTTTCACAAAAACACGGATACATTAAAAAACAATATATATAAATAAAATATATATATATATAATTTATTTATTTATTTTTCAAATACCTTTTTTTATGTTCCACAGAGGAAAGAAAGGGGCAAAAAAAAAAAAAGTTTGACTACATATGAGCACAATCAGATTCATTCCTTTCTGATTAAATAAATAAATAATCAATCAATTAATCAATCATGAAAGGTCGGATTTTGACAGGAAAGTGGCTAACGTGTCATCTGACTTTATTCTTATGCTGTAGCTAAAGCACTCATTTCATTGAATTGTTGCTTATAAGTTGTTGATTTCACTATATTTCACTATATTTTGCATGTGTTTTGATAGTTATTCTTTCCTTCATGTGAGTTAAATGAAAAAATAAACAACAACATCAATAACTAGTTGTGCTCTAGCAGAATAAGAGCCAGAGACTCATATATAATAATAGTGTGGCATGTCTCATCATATGCTCATGAATAAAATTCAATCATCTCACAGTTATAGACACCAGTGACTGAGATCCAACTGTGGGGTGACTGTCCTCTCTCTCTTTTACAGTAGTAGAAACCCTCATTTGACTTTGAGACAGCACTGATGCTCATCTCTCCTGTCGTCTGATTCTGGACCAGTGATCCGTCTTTATAGAAATCAGTGCTGAGGATCGAGGGATTTGTAGATCGATGTAAACAGTGTAGAGTCAGAGTCTCTCCTTCAATCACAGGATCAACAGAACTCACCAGAATCACAGCACCATCTACAAACACAGGAAATACATCAACAGATGGTAGTGATGATACAGGCTGGTTAAATTATTATCAAGATCTGGATGGCAAAATGTTAATGAGGAGATAACTGAGAAATGGATACTTTTACACAGCAAGGATGCTTTATGAAATGTGATGCATTGATCAAAAATTATGTTTATGTTACAAAAGGTTTATATTTCAAATAAATGTTCTTTAAACTTTCTATTCACCAAAGAAGAAAAAAACAAACTATCAGGTTTTCCACAGAAATCTGAAGCAGCACAACTGTTTTCAACACTGATAATAATCATAAATATAAATGTTTCTTGAGCAGCAAATCAGCACATTAGAATACTTTCTGAAGGATCACTGAAGGCTGGAGTAATGATGCTGAAAATTCAGCTTTGATCACATGAATAAATTATACTTTATTAAATATTCACACAGAAAATTGTTATTTCAAAGTGCAATAATATTTTACTGCTTTACTATATTTTTGATCAAATAAATGCATCCTTGGTAAACAAACATCTTTCCAAAACAGTAATTCAGATATTTTTAGTTCCCTTTCGAGAGAACTCACACTGTGTCATCATGGAGGTGCTTTGGGAATAACCCAATTGAACCAAGGCAGAGGAGAACCAAACTGTATTCTGTAGCCCCATTCTACTGTCTGTAGGACCCATTTAAAAATATTTGGCAGAAGTTTCCACACTGCCAGAAAGTCTACTAAGGGAACCAGTCTCTCGAGACTTGCCTGTATCCTATGTTGGGAGCAGTGTTAATTTTGACAGCAAATTTTGATTTAGTTTTAGTCATAGTCTTTTGACTAAAATACCATTTAGTTTTAGTCATATTTTAGTCATTTGAATTGTTTTTAGTTTTAGTCTAGTTTTAGTCGACTAAATATCATAACATTTTAGTCGACTAAATCTACAGTAAATTTAGTCGGCTAAAATCTAATGGGTTTAGTTACAGTGCATTTATTAAGTATTTCTCTAAAATTTCCAAACTCATTATATAGGTTTGATATTAAGGTATTATCATGATAGACATCGATTTAACTGCAGTGACACACAACATGCCTTTATGTTAAAATTAAATAAAACCACTTCTCATAAAGAACAAGAACAAGGTCTTCTTTTTAATGAAATACCAATGGTTATATAGGATAATTATCCATTCTTTATATCAACTTGTTTACCATATTATTCATTCTTTCAAGCAGAAATATTTATTTCTATAAATAAATTGAAATGAAGGGGTTGCTAGGGCTGCTAAAGTTTTTCAGTCAAGAGCAGTGAGTGATTTTCTGTCTTTCTTCTGTTGCTTGATTAACATCAATGACAGAGACGATAGCAACTTAATTAGACTACTATCCCTTTAAAACCGAACGCACAGCTGCAATGGATGCAATGTACTGATGCACGTTCTGCCTACTGTTTACGTTCACTTAAGACGTCATCGACTGTGTTTATGTGAATGCTCGTCAACACGGCATCATTTCATGTGTAATTCTCCGCTCACGCGACGCAAGAGAGTACTCTCTTCTGTGTGTGTATGCTTCAGTGTCTGTGCTCAGAAAACCGGACCGAATCGAGTTCTCTCTTGCGTCGTCAGATTTATCCATATGTCTGCTCTTCTCTTTCTCCCACATATTGATATTTTTTAACGTTTTATGAGACGTGCTGCAAGTGTATTATAGCTTATGTCCTGCCGGTTCATATGTATGCATCTAATCTTCTAACTACACACTACAGAACTATGTTCTGAATGAATCTCTTTCCAAATCATCCCTCCCTAACAGTTTTGTCTCGTTTTTATTCGTTGACGAATATGTCAATAGATTTTCGTCATAGTTTTTGTCATTCAAAAAGAGTTTTCGTTCGTCATCGTCTCATTGTCGTCGGTGAAAAAAATGTCGTTGACGACAATTATGACGAAAATTATTCGTCAACGAAATTAACACTGGTTGGGAGCCACATGTCGTTGCAAGACATTAACGACTGACCTTTCTCCATGGGCTGGAGAGCAGTCGTGGAGGCACCTTGAGAGACTCAAGGTCTGAGGAGGGGCCATCATCTTTCTAGGCACATAAATTGCCTCGAGATGATGGTTGTCTTTGTAGCATTTCCTTCCAGATCTAAGGGGCCATCATGTGCTTGTCCGGACAGACAACACATCGGTGGTCTTATAAACCACCAGGGGGGTCTGTGGTCGCACTCACTTTACAAACTGGTGCACTAGATCCTCCTCTGGGCCCAGGGGAAGATGCTCTCCCTGAGGGTAGTTTTTATTCCTGGACACTTGGGGTGTCTAAAACTTGGGGGCAGACATCCTGTCGAGGCAGGGGCTGAGGTCCGGAGAATGGAGACTCCACCCAGAGGTGGTGGAGCAGATTTGGTTGAAGTTCGGCCAAGCAAAAGTGGACTTATTTGCATCTAAAGAAATGGCACACTGTCCGCTGTGGTTCTCTCTAACGCATCCAGCCCCTCTGGGGTTGGATGCCATGGTACAGACATGTCCAAGGCTTCGTTTGTATGCTTTTCCCCCCCGATCGCTCTGCTCCTGGGAGTTCTGAAGAGAGTCCACCGGGATGGGATCCATCTGTTGCTTGTAGCCCCATTCTGGCCGGCCTTAGTATGGTTTTCAGAAGGTTTATCTGTGGCTCCTTTTGACCCTCTGAAGAAGTCTCAGATACATTCCTGACCCTCAAAACTGTTTTTTTTTCTAGCCATTATGTCTCTTAAGACAGTTTGAGACCTTCAGGCCCTCTTGGTATCCCCTATGTGCCTTTAGTTTGCTCCAGGAATGGTCAAATCATTTTTATACCCCAGATCGGGTTATGTGTCTTAGGTGCCTACTAATGTGCCAAAGCCTATAATCTTCCAGGCTTTCTGTCCTCCTCCTTTTTAGGATCAAGACTAGGAGGAGCTGTCGAGGAAATCTGATGAGTTATTTGTTTTGGATCTCCTAATAGAGGTTATCCAGTGTCCAAGCAAACTCTCAGCAAGTGTATAGTTGAGGCTATTTCAGAATCAGAAAGAGCTTTATTGCCAAGGGTGTTCACACACATACAAGGATTTTGTCTTGATGTTAGGAGCTTCCGGTACAGAAAGTACAAACATAGTGCAAACATACATAAAGTTAAGGTAATAAAACACTAATATTAAAGAGAATATACAATAAGTTATAAATACAATAGTAATAAAAATATACAGAAAAAGGAAAAGAAAAAATGTCCAGACAAAATTGTGAATGTGCATATGTGCTAAATACCGAAGAAAGTTTGTTGAATTGTATACAGATGTCCAGTACTGGGGTGTGTTATGTGTTGTTCAGGTGGGATATGGCCTGGGGGAAAAAAGCGTCGGCCAGAGGGCAACAGTTCAAAGAGAGAGTGGGCTGGGTGTGAGGGGTCCAGAGTGATTTTCTTAGCCCTTTTCCTCGCTCTGGAGGTGTAGAGTTCTTGGAGGCTGGGCAGAGGGGCACCGATAATCCTCTCAGCAGTCCTGACTGTCCGTTGTAGTGTCTTAATGTCTGATTTGGTAGCTGAACCAAACCATCTATAATCATCTATAAACAGTTATAGATGAACACAGGACAGACTCAATGATGGTAGAGTAAAACTGTTTCAGCAGCTCCTGTGGCAGGTTGAACTTCCTCAGCTGGCGGAGGAAGTACAGCCTCTGCTGGGCCTTTTTCACAATAGAGTCAGTGGGCCTCATTTATCAATCTAACGTAGAAACGAGCGCAGATTCGTGCGCACAAATCAACTTATGACAGAGTTCACGTGTGATTCATGAAACATTCGTATGCCGCCAATCTCATCGTATGAATGATCGCAGGTTGATAAATGTGGCAGCAGAAAACAATCGTCATTTGAATATCATGCCCCTAAAAAACACCCTTGTGTAGAAGCCTCGCCACTAGAGTTTACGACACGGAGAAACAAAACCCGGCCAAAAAGAGGAAGTAATCTCATGAAAGATTCATTATAAACAGAATACAACGTCAAGCTAAAATTAATTTATTAAAGCGGCATTGGGCTCACAAGCCTCTCTCATTTGACATCCAAATGTTTCCATTTTTACCATAACATTTAATTGCTAAACTATTATCTATGATGTAAACAAGGCTTTGTACTTCACTTGTGTTCCAATATCCATGTAAAAAACACATACGCAATACAGGTGCATCTCAATAAATTAGAATGTCGTGAAAAAGTTTTAGATTCATTACATGTAAAGTAAAACATTTAAAAAGTTTTTGATGATTAGAGCTTACAGCTCATGAAAGTCAAAAATCAGTATCTCAAAATATTAGAATATTTACATTTGAGTTTCAATAAATGGCCATCCATACAGTATAAATTCCGGGTATCTCTTGTTCTTTGAAACCACAATAATGGGGAAGACTGCTGACTTGGCAATGGTCCAGAAGACGAACATTGACACCTTCCACAAAGAGGGTAAGTCACAGAGGGTCATTACTGAAAGGTGTGGCTGTTTACAGAGTGCTGTATCAAAGCATATTAAATGCAAAGTTGACTGGAAGGAAGAATTTGGGTAGGAAAAGGTGCACAAGCAACAGCGATGACCGCAAGCTTGAGAATACAGTCAAGCAAAGCTGATTCAAACACTTGGGAGAGCTTCACAGGGAGTGGACTGAAGCTCAGACGTCTTCAGGAAAAGGGCTACCAAGCCACTTCTGAACCAGAGACAACGTCAGAAGCATCTTACCTGGGCTGTGGAGAAAAATAACTCAGTGGTCCAAAGTCCTCTTTTCAGATGAAAGTAAATTTTGCATTTCATTTGGAAATCAAGGTCCCAGAGTCTGGAGGAAGAGTGGAGAGGCACAGAATCCATGTTGCTTGAAGTCCAGTGTGAAGTTTCCACAGTCAGTGATGATTTGGGCTGCCATGTCAACTGCTGGTGTTTTTCCACTGTGTTTTCTGAAGTCCACAGTCAACGCAGCCATCTACTAGGAAATTATAGAGCACTTCATGCTTCCTTGATGCTGATTTCATTCTCCAGCAGCACGTGGCACCTGCCCACACTGCCAAAGGTACCAAAAGCTGGTTCAATGACCATGGTGTTACAGTGCTTGATTGGCCAGCAAACTCGCCTGACCTGAACCCCATAGAGAATCTATGGGGTATTGTCAAGAGGAAGATGAGAGACACCAGACCCAACAATGCAGATGACCTGAAGGCCACTATCAAAGAAACCTGGTCTTCCATACCACCTCAGCAGTGCCACAAATTGATCACCTCCATGCCACACCGAATTGAGGCAGTAATTAAAGCAAAAGGAGCCCCTACCATGCATTGAGTACATATACAGTAAATGAACATACTTTCCAGAAGGCCAACAATTCACTAAAAATGTTTTGAAGTATTGGTCTTATCAAGTATTCTAATTTGTTGAGATAGTGAATTGGTGGGTTTTTGTTAAATGTGAGCCTAAATCATCTCAATTAAAAGAACCAAAGACTTAACCGGGCGGCAGATCCTTTTCCTATTTAGCTCCCAAACTCTGGAACAATCTACCTAACACTGTTCGGGAGGCAGACACACTCTGTCAGTTTAAATCTAGAGTAAAGACCCATCTCTTTAACCTAGCTTACACATAACTGTCAGGGTTCTGTTATGTGTGTCATCTGTTCCTGCCTCTTGTGTCCATATTTGGTTTGTTTCCTGTCCTTGTTTCATGTCATTATGAGTTAAGTTGCGTCCAGCTGTGTGTATGTGATTGTATTAATTACCCTGTGTATATTAGTCCTGTCTTTTGAGTTTGATTTGTTCTGGTCTACTTGTGACTCCCCGGTGTATCTTGTCTGTCAGCCTTGCCTTGTCCTGCCTTGTCAACGTTAAAGACTATTATTTGAGTTTATATCCTCGTCTGCGTGTTCCTGTTCCTCCCTCATGTGTGCACCGTGACAGAAGACCAGACCTAACCGTAAGCGGCGCCCATTCACCCCGTATTGTTTTCCGTATTGTTTTGTTCCTGTATTTGTTTGGAACAAATGCCAGATGCCACTCGTCCCCCCGCCATAGCCCACTGCAGGACGGCGTGGGAGTTCGGCGGGATCGCCGCGAGTCCTCTGGCCGCGAGCCCTCATGCCCGCCGATCGCGGGAGATATCCGCCGCCGGCGGTGGCTCTCCCAAGCCCGCCGGCGGGTTGCCTAGTTCCCGGGTTGCCGCTCCCCCAGGCGCGCCGTTCGCGGGAGATCACTGACTCTTCGTCATGCCCAGAGGAAGCCTAAGCTTCCAAGCCAGCCCAGGAGGGCTTCTGGTTCCTGTGGGATGTCCTGTCCTGTTTGTCTGGCCCTGGAGTCTTGTCATGTCATGTACTGTTCTGTGTGTCTAGCCCCGGAGGGCTCCTGATATCCCCTGACTTCCCCAGGGAAATTTTTTTGGGGGGGGTAGAAGGGGTTCCGGCTGTAGGGGCCAGGCCGAGGGGACCGAGGCCAAGGCCCCCGAAGACCATCTGCCATGGCCTCCAGAGCTCCCAGCTCCGCCATGGCCTCCAGAGCTCCCAGCTCCGCCATGGATATATGTGAGGCAGCAGGATGGTCCTCACCCCTCACTTTTGTGAGACAGGTACTTGTAAGTATGGTGGTTTTGGCATATCGTTCCCAAAGCATCTCTATAACGCAGCAATTAATCTCAGGTTATGTCTGTAACCTTGGTTCCCTGAGAATGGAACAAGACTCTGCTTCTCCCTGCCATACTTCCCGCCTCCCTGTGAGTGACTTGCTTCGTCCTATCAGAAGCTAAAGCTGGCTATTCCAGATGCACTTTTATGCTTCCTAGTCCCTACATCACCCTGCCTGTGATGTTCTGCTTCGCCATTGTTGGATTTGACACAAGTGCTTCATACGCAATCATGCAGAGGCATTCCCAAAGCATCTTAATGATGACGCAGCATCTCATTCCCTTTTCAGGGAACCAGGGTTGCAGACTTAACCCAAGTCGTTAGTCTAATACATCATCACATTACTGAGTTCTGAAATATACTACTTTTAAAAATCTCGAACAGATGGTTATTTATTATGTTTTATAGTTGTAAATGTGATTGGACTCACCATGTACAGTGATGTTTCGAGGATGACGTTTCTCTCCAGATTCAGACTGACACCAGTACACTCCGGTGTCAGATGTGCTGAGAGAGTCAATTACACACGCAGATCCTGTTTGTTTTGAACAAGTTTCTGTATAGTTGTCTGTGTATCTTCTCACTGTCCATCCAGCAGAGTCACTCTGATCCTCACAGTTTAGAGAGAGAGAGTCTGATGAGAAGTGTTGACTTCTGCTGGGATTGAGGATCAGAGACACTGAAGCAGAAATTCCTGAAAAGAAGAGAATATCATTCAAACTGACAACAGAGAGACTTGGAAAATATGGAAATATGGATGAGCACAAAAATAAATCCTCACCAGTGACCCACAGTGGTTGTGTGCTGCTGTTGCGTGTGTAATAGTCCGCTTGTCCTCTCTCTGCTCTGCACGTATAAACTCCTGTGTGCTGCAGAGCAGCAGGGCTGAGAGTGTAAGATCCTACAGCTCCTCTGCTGCTGTCTGACAGATACTTGTGATCTCTGAACCAGCTGAATGTCCAGCCTGTAGAGGAGCCTGAAACCTCACAGATCAGAGTCGCTGATTCTCCTTCAGTCAGCCACGGCCGTGGAGACACTCGCACTGTGGCCTGAGCTTCAGCTGAACAAAACATCATGAGTTACAGAGCCGTAGAGAAACTGATGGAGAAGCTGATCAAAAACAAACTCACCTGAAACAGTCAGTGTAACAGCATCACTTCGCTGAGAGCTTTGAGTGTTTATCTGTCCTGAACAGGTGTAATTACCACTGTGAAAGTCATCAACACTGCTGATATTCAACTCTTGTGTTGAGATTTGGTTGCTGGTTCCATTTATTTCCCATCTGTATGTCCATTCAGTGTCTCCTCCCCACTGTATATCACACCTGAGAGTGACTTTTTCTCCTTTAAACACATTTTTATCAGGTCGTACCATCACCACAGCTTTAGGACTCTCTGTACAGAGACAGATTATTGCATTTAGCGTTTTATAAGTTCTGTAGATATCGTCTCTGATCTGTATGTTGAATCACATACTACATTCACTCTCACCTGTAACATTTACCCACAGTGCATCACTGTAGTTTGTGTAATAGACTGGTTCTCCTCGTCCAGCTCTACACCAATACTGGCCTCCATCAGACACTGAATCAATCTTCAGTCTGTAGGAGTTTGTTTCTGTCTTCTCCGGCTCAGGGTTCAGTGTGTGTTTGTACCAGTAAAAATCCCAGTATCCAGTGGACGGATCCATGTGACAAGTCAAAGTCATTGCGTTTCCTGTCAGTGCAGCTCCTGCAGGATCTGATCTGAGGTCAGGCTTCAGCTTTAGACCTGCAGTAGAACAAGAACAGAGTCAGATCCTCAAGAGTCAGACCTCACCTGTGTTAGTGTTATGAATGGATTCGTGTTGCTAGGGAAATGGTATATCATTTGCTCATGTGCGTGCATAAGTTTTTTCCCAGTGTTTCTTTTCTCTCGCTCTCTTTCCCTTTCTCTCTTTCGTCATTAATTGATTACAGGTGGAGCTGATTGGGAGGACTGAACTGGTTGGTGAAGGGAAGGATTGCCGCAGTACTTAAGCCATCCGGTGGAAGGAATCGTTGGCTCCCCGCTCTCCTGGTGTCTTCATTGTGAACATTGTTGTTTCACTATGTAATACGTATCCGGTGAAAGGATCGTTAACTTAGACAGTTGTTGTTAACCACTAAATTATGTAATAGTTTAGTTGTGATTATATGTTTGTTACGTTTGGCTGCTTATGTCCTGGACCTTGTTTCAGTGGAGCTTGGTAGGGAGGTGGGTGCCAGTTTGTTTTGTTTGTTTTCTCTTGTTTATGTTAGTAGGGAGGTAAGAACTTGTATTTTATTTGACATTTGATTTGTAGGTTAGTTTGTGTATAGTAGTAGTTTTGCTTATTGTAATTTACTTTGGCGATTTGCCCCTCCCAAAGTTTATGATGCTCCTTCTGTTTATCTTTATTTAATAAATTTACATTTACTTGCATTTAAATAAGTGTCTTGTGGTTGAGAAATTGAGAGTGAGAGCGGGGACCCCAGGGATCTTTCTTAGATGGATCCCTGTTAATGTTACGGATCAATTTATTTTCTCTTTGAGTAGGGGTATAATTTGTAGTTCGTAACTAAACCGTAACTTGGTCCAACTTTATATTGTGTCCCTAAAAACTGTGTACTTACATAGTAACTAGATGTGTACGTAGAATGTAACCACAGTGTAAGTACACATAGTATCTACAGCTGTAATATTTCTGTAACCTTCAGAATGGTATGTGTAAGTACAAATGTGTAACAGGACATTGGTAACAACACTTTTTTTCACTTCACTAAGTACTCATGTAACAGGAATTACATAACTACATTTTGTATAAGAGTAATTGGAACAATTTGATCCAAGGGGTGGATATGGGTAGGTTTAGGGGTGGAATGGGATCCAGGGGGTGGAAACGGGTAGGTTTAAGTATATGTAAAGTGGGAGGAGTTGGATCTCGAGTTGGTGCACCACTGTAATACCAGTGTACTTACATGGTAACTCCTCAGGAACTGTCCACTTAATATAAAGTGTAACACTCTGGACACCAACCACAATTTATATGTAAATCCTAACTTACTGGCCACTGCTGTGTAACATCAGAGTAATTACATGGTAAATCCATAGGAATTGTTTACTTAATAGTACTATAAACTATTATTGTACTACAACCCCAAATCAGAAAAAGTTGGGACAGTATGGAAAACGCAAATAAAAAAAAAAAGTAGTGATTTCTAAATTTACTTTGACTTGTATTTCATTGCAGACAATATGAACACAAAATATTTCATGTTTTGTCTGGTCAACTTCATGTCATTTGTAAATATACATCCTTTCCTGTCATTCAGACCTGCAACACATTCCAAAAAAAGTTGGGACAGTAAAGCATTTACCACTTTGTAATGTTGCCATTCCTTTTCACAACACTTAAAAGACGTTTAGGGACTGAAGACACCAAGTGATGAAGTGTTTCAGGTGTAATTTTGTCCCATTCTTCCTGCAAACAAGTCTTAAGGTGGGCAACAGTACGGGGTCTTCGTTGTCGCATTTTGCGCTTCAAAATGTGACACACATTCTCTATTGGAGACAGGTCGGGACTGCAGGCAGGCCAGTCAAGTACCCGTACCCTCTTCCTCTGCAGCCAGGACTTTGTAATGTGTGCAGAATGTGGTTTTGCATTGTCTTGTTGAAATATGCATGGACGTCCCTGGAAAAGATGTCTTCTTGAAGGCAGCATATTGTGCTCCAAAATCTCTATGTGCTTTTCAGCATTAATGGTGCCATCACAGAAGTGCAAGTTACCTTTGCCAAGGGCACTGACACAACCCCATACCATGACAGACCCTGGCTTTTGGACTTGTTGCTGGTAACAGTCTGGATGATCCTTTTCTTCTTTGGTCCGGAGCACACGGCGTCCATT
Source organism: Aspiorhynchus laticeps (assembly GCA_023376895.1). Taxonomy (NCBI): domain Eukaryota; kingdom Metazoa; phylum Chordata; class Actinopteri; order Cypriniformes; family Cyprinidae; genus Aspiorhynchus; species Aspiorhynchus laticeps. Next base: position 732,486 of record JALXFT010002483.1, on the reverse strand, counting down.
CCTCCCAAAAAATACCTGAAATACTGATTCATCTGACCACAGTACACGTTTCCACTGTGTGATGGTCCATCCCAGATGCCTCCGAGCCCAGAGAAGTCGACGGCGCTTCTGGACACTGTTAACATAGTGCATCCTTTTGGCACAGTACAGTTTTAACTGGCATTTGTGGATGTAACTACGTATTGTGGTACTTGACAAAGGTTTGCCAAAGTAGTCCTGAGCCCATGTGGTGATATCGCTTATAGATGAATGACGATTCTTGATGCAGTGCCGCCTGAGGGATCGGAGATCACGGTTGTTCAGCTTAGGCTTGCGCCCTTGTCCTTTACGCACTGAAATTCCTCCAGATTCCTTGAATCTTTTAATTATGTTATGCACTGTTGAAGGTGAAATATCCAAATCTCTTCCTATCTTTCTTTGAGGAACATTGTTTTTAAACATTTCAATAATTTTCTCACATATTTGTTCACATCAATATGGCAACGACTTTATTCTCGCAATTTTGATTTTATTCTCAAAAAAATATTTATTTATTTATTTAGCATGGCACTAAAACGCCATCGTAGATCTTGTCTGGGTGTTTAATTGCAGAATGTTAGTCTTGTAGGCTATACAGGGTATTTGCTGTCTGTCAGTCCTCTGTCGTGTGTGTCATGTGTTCCCGCCTCATGTTTCCTTATTTGGTTTGTTTTCTGTCCTCGTCTAGTGTCATTATTAGTTTAGTATGTTCAGCTGTGTGTGTTAATTATCCTGTGTATTTAGTTCATGCCTGTTCAGTTTGATTTCGTCTGGTCTACTCATTACTCCCCGGTGTTCCTGTCTGTGTCAGCCTTGCCCTGCCTTGATGTCTCCATTAAAGACTGTTATGTTGAGTTTACCTCCTCATCTGTGTGTTCCTGTATCCTCCTCGTTTCTCCCTGCTGTGTGCATCGTGACACTGTCTAGTCTTAGCCAATAAAGCATTATGGTTTTATAACATTTTGGCCAGATGAAGGGAAAATTCTAAGCGTTTTTTTTTTTTTTTTTTTACGTTATGTTAAAATGTTTGCTGCAATGTAAAAAAAAAAAAATGCTACAATTAAATTGTGATTTTGGGAGGAAAAAAGATAAGTGATGCATGCATTGCATTTTGCATTTAGAAATAATTTTTAAGTCGGCGCTGATAGCCGCGTGTGCAGCGCACCGACATACAGCACCATACGCTGCGGGCGTCTTGAGTTCGAATCCCGGCTAGAGGAACTTAACCGATCCCAGCCCCCTTTCTCTTTTTCCACTTCGCTTCCAGTCAGATCTGAACTGTCCTATCATAGGCAAACATGCCAAAAAGAAATCTAGGCAAACATGCAAAAAAGAAATGTTTAAAAAAAGAAATAATTTTCTGTTCAGTAGTAACTGTAACAGAATTAAATTGCCATCAACTGATCTGTTTGTCCAGCAAGCATGCAATGTAAATTCATATCAACTCTAAGAAAGGATATTTTCGTGGCCACAGAAAATACTTTCTTACAATATTAAAGCATTAGAGCATATAGCAAGAATCAAAACCCTAAAGGGACATTATCCACAGGCAGGACCAGAAACTCATGTGATTTGTGCACAAAAGTTTTATTAACTAAGCGTTAACACACATAACTAATCTAAACAAACAAACATACAGTCACTCATACATGGGGAAAGGGCGAATGAGACGATGGATGAAACCATCAGGAAAACCAGAGAATGAAGCTATGAAGAGTCAATTAACCACCTGAGTAAAATTATCAGCACCATTTATAACGGGGTCTATAGATTATACTAAACCTCTGTTTCGTTTAGTTAAATGTACGATGCTTGCATTGCCTTGGTCGTTGACGAGTGTCCAGATGCAGTCTTGGATGAAAGGTTTTGGACAATCAGGTTCTTTCTGGGTTAAAGAGTGATGAATTCCAAAGATGTTTTGACTCGATGGTGATTGTGAGTTTCTTCCCTGGTGGAAAGTAAAACAGAGCTAAGAGACATCTGCTGAGATCCAAGGATCTTTGATGAATGGAAAGTCAAGGCCGCAAGGCCTGGCACAAACTTAGGCGTACAGAAGAGTTCTAGCTCATCCTCCTCATCCTCTTAGGATCTAAAAGAACTGCAGACTTGAGATGCGGGTCACTGATGTGAGAGCTTTATCTGATATAGAGGTCACACCTCTGGGAGGTCACAGAGCCAGTGGTGACTTTCACTTTTGGAGGGCTCTTTGTCTCTTTGTTTTAGAGCATGGCATTTTGCATATGTGATTTGATTGAATGTTGATGCAAAAACTACTAAAGATTCTTAGAACACTAATATGTTGCATAGGTATCAACATGTAATATACACTCTCGTTTAGATAATCCGAAGACAAATTCATAGATGCGAAACATGGTATAGGTAAGGTTATATGAACGAGTGGTTCTATCATAAACATGCATACAAACAGTATATGATACAAAAGACAATATACAAGAACAGTAACAATATACGCAATGACCTGAAGGATATGTGTGTTCATTCAAAGAAAGGTTCTTCTATGAATTAATTAGAGAAGGGTCCATTTTTATGGGCATTATGTTTTTCCTATTGTTCAAAGATGGTGAGAGGGAGAACTCTCAACATGCAATTAGGTCGTAAAGTTTATCTGGTCTTTGACTGAGGTGCCCTGATAGCCATGGTAACCAGAGGCCTGGGGTTGTTCCCAGACATCCTGGCACCCAGTATGTTTATTGAGTGAGGTGTCTGTGATTATTTGTTAATTTAATTAATAATTGATTTGTTAAATGTAATGAAAAATTGTGTCTGATTGGTCCAAATGCTACGCTCCATGGTAGCTTCAGCACCTTAGGGCAGTTCTTATATACACCGTTTGGTCCAGGTGCTGATGCAGCTCTGGCCTTTTGTACCAGCAATTTCTACCCACTTGGGTGGTGAGGTGTCGAACTTCGAGGCAGGACCTGGGGGACTGGGAACATACCCTGATGGACCTAGGGATATGTTTTATTACTATCCTGAAGCTGTTCCCTGATGTGATTCTCTAGCTCCTGTAGGGTGTTCTTGAGCTTCCCAGACTTTTTCTCCTCAAGCAGCTCTCGAGCATATCGGAAGAAACTAGCACATGCTTTCTCCTTTCTGCTCCTGTGCTTCAGAATCTGCTCTGCTCTCCTGAGTTTGGCAAGTCTGTCTCTCAGCTGGTCCAAGATAACTTTAAGGCCCTCCTTTTCTTGCTCGTGTGCTTTCCTCTATGCTTTCCGGAGCAGTCGTCTTTCTTTCACCAGATTGAGAATTTCACTCTCTCCTCTTCCTACCTGCTTGGGGATAATGCTCTTTTTTAGCAATTCTCTGAATATCAGCCTTCCTTCTTTATAAATGATGTTCCCAAAGAGGTTAAGTCTGGCTGTTGTGCTGCCTTTTAGCAAATTCTGGAGGATTATATATAAACTCTGCTCAAAGCCTCCCCATGCTTCTTTGTCATTGGCTCTTGGCCACTTCACCTTGGGCTGATGGACTGGCTTCTCCTTTGGTGATTTTCTTATGGTTTGACTGCTTGCTGACTCAGAGTGCATAAGTTGAAATGTGGATTTTTAAATGAGATGTGAATATGAAGACTCACCTGATACAGTCACTGTAACGTCATCACTGATGTCTGATTTCTGTGGCAAGTAACATTTGTTCATACTGGTGCTGGCTTGGTTTCTGTAATATTTTGCAATACTGGTGCACTAATATGTATTCATTAATGCTTAATGGACAGATAATCACAATTTAATGTATGACTCATCAAGAACTGAACCATTTATTAATGATTAATGCCTCAGCAATTAATGAACATTATATGAAGATGTGAATATGAAGACTCACCTGATACAGTCAGTGTAACTTCATCACTGATGTCTGATTTCTGTGAGTCTGATTTCTCTCCTCTACAGCTGTATTTACCACTGTAAGACACGTCATCAGCTGTGAAACTCAACTCTGCTGCTGCTGTAGTTCTGTATGGATTGTGAGTGTTTCCATCTTTAAACCAGCTGTATGTCCACTGAATGCTTCTTCCTCCTTGTATGTCACATGTAAGAGTGACTTTCTGTTCTCTGAACACAGCCTGATCTGGCTCCACCTTCACTACAGGTTTGGGTCTTTCTGTATTAATACACATATTAGTAAATATTGATTGAAACACTGTCACAGTTTGATGATTTCTGTTATCCAGAGGTGGGACCAAGTCCTTGTTTTGCAAGTCACAAGCAAGTCTCGAGTCTTTGCATTCAAGTCTCGAGTCAAGTCCCAATTCAAGACAGACAAGTCCCAAATCAAGTCCTGAGTCAATGCAGGGAAGTCAAGTAGAAGACATTCTACTAACTATAAGTAACTCTGTAACTACGTCAACTAATTCTCATTAATTTGCAACTACATGTATGCTAACTCTCAGTAGGGTAGATTTAGGGTTAGTAGAATAAGTTGACACTTGCAAAGTTTCTTATAATCAATGGGCCTCATTTACGAAACGAACGTACAACCGAAATTTGGGCGTATGGTCGTTTCTACGCAAAACTTGGAATTTATCAATATGAACGTGAGCGGTGGCTACGATCAAATCTCACGTCAGGTCTGAGCTCGTGTACACAAGTTTTTTGAGTTAGCGTGAACTTGCGTGCAGCATAGAGTATTGTATAATGACAGCATTTTGTTAATTTAGATTATTTTCCTAAACCGACAAACAAAGCTTTTTTTTTCAGGGCTTTAGCTTTATGCGCAAATAGCAGCATAAACAACAGACCGTGAGGAATCACACATTGTCGTATCACACATCTGCAGCGATTCTGTGAATCGAGAAAAACAGAAATTATAAAATTAATAAAATAAATAGGGCTACAGGAAATATATTTCTCTTAATTAACAGATTAACAAAAGAAAAAAAACAGTGCGACAAGTATAGGCCACTTTAGTTTTTGTGACACTCTTAATGCATTTTATTTGTTTTCTATAACTTTTTTTTTTTCTAACTGATTGGTGATCATGCAGGTGCCTCACACGCACACACACACACAACATTTCAGCGTTACTAACTTGACATTTCAGCCATTAATCAAACTAAAATGCAGTCAACCAAACATAAATGTTACACTGCACAATTTACAAGGTCCACTGTAAAATCAGCTTGCAGACCCGAAACAAACATTTATTGCGCATGTGAAAGGTGATATTTTACATGGATATTGGAACTCAAGTGAAGTACTGTTACAGATCGGTCAGGCTCTCAACCCAGCCAATTACATCGATCTCTCTCACCTGAGTACTAATCACATGCACCTGCACATCATCACCAACTTCATCTAGCCCTGCATATAAGCACACACCACAGCCTCAGTAGTCGTCCGATCTCCTATACACGAAGTGGACTCTGCTCCTGGTATCTCTTATATTGAGTATTCATGTTTATGACTTACCTGGTATTACTCACCTGCTACCTCTACTTCCAGTTGTGTTCTCAGCCATCAGCTATCCTCCTGTTGTGGTGTGTGCTCCTGGCAATCCAGTTCTCCTGGCTCCATCTCCATTCATTCCTGTGGAAAACAAAGACTGTGATTACCCTCAAACCTATCCACGGAAACCTCCGAAGTGGTTCCACTCACCTCCTGTCTCCAAACTCAGCTCATATATCCTCAGCCTGTCAAATAAACTCATTGTGTTATCACTTACCTCCGTGTCCGACCCAGTCACTGTTACAGAAGATCGGACCGAACAAAATCGACAGGATGAGTGTTCAAGACCCCTTTCAAGTGCTCGTGGATTCATTAAAAAAGGTACTGCAAAACCCCCATGTTTCTCCGGCACTATCTGCACCTGCACCTTCTCCTGTTGTCTCTAGTTCTCCTTCACAGATCCTATTTGCCAGTCCCATGGCCCGACCAGCGCCCTTCTCTGGTGAGGCAGAGGAGTGCAATGGCTTCCTGTTGCAATGTTCCCTTACGATCGAGCTACAGACTCAGATGTTCCCCACTGAACAATCTAAGATAGCTTTTGTGATCTCCGCTCTGACAGGTCCTGCCTTGCAGTGGGCAGAGACCATCTGGAACCAGGCTGGTCCCGCCACCCAATCATTCACCTGTTTACTGATCCATTTTAGGGAAGTCTTTGGCAGATCTTCTGGCGATACCTCCATTGGTGAACAGCTGTATCAGTTAAAGCAAGGTGCTCTGTCCATTAACCAATACTCACTCAAATTCAGGACTCTGACGGCGGCCAGCGGTTGGAACGAACCATCTCTCATCACAGCTTACCGGCAAGGTTTGAATCCCCAGTTACGACTTCACCTGGCCGCCTATGATGATGCTCATGGACTAGAGCGGTTCATTCAGCTAGCCATTCGATGTTCCCACTGCATGTTATCCTGTTCACCGGGGATCTCAACAGCCATTGCTCCTCCTCCCAATCGCCAACCAGAGGTTCATAACCCTCCAGAACCAATGCAGACTGATACAAATCGCCTGACTGCATCAGAGAGGCAGAGACGGCTTACACAACACCTGTGCTTGTACTGCAGTGCGAGTGGGCACATGACCACCATGACCCATGGTGAGTGCCATCCAGCCTCTATCCAGAAAATGAACCCACTCTCCACCTGCGCTCAACTAATTGTTTCTAAGACTGTGATCTCTGCCCTCCTTGACTCAGGCTCTGCGGGCAATTTCATCTCCGGAAGTCTCTGCCGTCACCTCCGACTCTCGACCTCGACCACCGAGACCTTGTATGAAGTTCAATCCATAACAGGCAAACCACTTACTCGACGTCACGTCAGGTACAGAGTGGGTCCCCTACAACTCCAAATAGGGCAACTCCATATAGAGACACTGTATTTACTGGTTCTGGAGGGTTCTACGGTGGACATCATACTCGGGCGTCCCTGGCTGGTGCGGCATAATCCCATCCTCTCCTGGAAGACCGGCAAAGTCCTAAAGTGGGGCGACGACTGTTTCTCTCAATGCTTCCCATATCTGCCTCGACCCTCACCAGCTATCCCTGTCTCGTTGCCCATCCACTCCACGTCCATTGAGAGCCCTGTTGAGAAACAGTCGGTCGACATTCCATCCTATTATGCCCCGTTTAGTGACGTTTTCTGTCCCCAGAGAGCTGCCCACCTACCACTGCATCGGCCATGGGACTGTGCAATAGACCTCATATCGGGTGAGCCAGTACCTCACGGCAAGATTTACCCCCTGTTACTTCCCGAACAGAAAGCCATGGAGGAGTACATAGAGGAGGCGTTGAAACAGGGTTACATCGTCTCTTCCACCTCCCCTGCTGCTTCCAGCTTCTTCTTCGTGGCAAAGAAGGACGGGGCTTGAGACCTTGCATTGACTACAGAAAACTCAATGAAATCACAGTAAAATTCCGGTATCCTCTTCCCCTTGTCCCAGCCGCCCTGGAACAATTACGCGGTGCCACCATCTTCACTAAATTGGACCTCCGCAGCGCGTACAACTTCATCCGCATCTGTAAAGGGGACGAATGGAAGACAGCATTCATGACCCCTACCGGTCACTATGAGTACAGAGTTATGCCGTATGGACTAGTCAATGCTCCCTCAATCTTCCAAGGCTTTATGCATGAGGTGCTCCGGGAGTTCCTTCACCGGTTTGTCATAGTTTACATAGATGACATCCTCATCTACTCGCCAACACGTTGCGGAGGTCCTACAGCACTTAAGGAGGTTTCATCTGTACCTCAAAGCAGAAAAATGCACTTTCCACCAACCCACCGTACATTTCCTCGGATACATCATCAACAGTGGTGGCATTCGCATGGACGAGTGGAAGGTGGAGGCCATCTCATCCTGGCCCCTTCCTACCACCATCAAGGAGTTACAACGGTTCCTCGGATTCTCCAATTTCTACCGCCGGTTCATTGCTAACTGTAGCACCATCACCAGTCCCCTCACCGACCTGCTTAAAGGCAAGGCCAAGTCCCTGTCTTGGAACCCCTTTGCCACCGAAGCAATTAACACCCTCAAGAAGGCTTTCACCAGTGCACCGCTCCTTGTCCATCCAAATCCCGAACTACCCTTCATCGTAGAAGTAGACGCCTCGACCACCGGGGTAGGAGCAGTGCTCTCGCAGCAGCAGGGGACGCCTCCCAGACTCCATCCATGTGCTTTCTTCTCCAGGAAACTCAGCCCGGCGGAGAGGAATTACTCAACATGGCCAGGGATGTGAGAAGGTTCGTGCAGGGTTGCCCAGACTGCGCCATCTCCATAAGTTCCCGTCATCTTCCAGCCGGTAAACTTCACCCATTACCCATACCTAACCGCCCCTGGTCACACCTAGGGGTTGATTTTATCACAGATCTCCCTGTCTCTGATGGTCATACCTGCATTCTTGTCATCATAGATCGGTTCTCAAAATTCTGCCGTCTTATACCCCTCACAGGCCTTCCCACGGCCCTCCAGACGGCAGAACTCCTATTTAACCGAGTCTTCAGATATTACGGCATTCCAGAAGACATTGTGTTGGACAGAGGGCCTCAATTCATCTCGAGGGTATGGAAGGCATTCTTCTCTCTCCTAGGTGTGACCGTGAGCCTCACCTCAGGCTATCACCCACAGTCTAATGGGTAGACCGAACGTAAGATCCAGGAAATAGGACGCTTCCTGAGAACCTTCTGCCACGGCCACCAGAACTCTTGGAACCAGTTCCTAGGCTGGGCCAAGTACGCCCAAAACTCCCTACACCAGATCTCCACGGGACTCACTCCCTTCCAGTGCGTACTCGGTTTCCAGCCTCCTCTGTTCCCTTAGTCTGGGGAACCTTCGGACGTCCCTACAGTCGACTACTGGTTCCAAGAGAGCGTGAGAGTCTGGGACGCAGCCCATCATCAGCTGCAGCAGGCAGTGTGCAGGCAAAGAATCACGGCCGACGCCCGTCGATCAGCCACACCCGTATACCAACCAGGGCAAAAAGTGTGGCTATCTACTCGGGACATCAGACTGCGCCTGCCTTGCCGGAAACTCAGTCCCAGATTTGTTGGCCCCTTCACCATCCTGGAACAGATCAACCCTGTCACCTACAAAGCCTTGTTTACATAATAGATAATAGTTTAGCAACCAAATGTGACATGGCAAAAATGGAAACATTTGGATGTCGAATGAGAGAGGCTTGTGAGCCCAACGCCGTTTAGTTTCGCTTTAATTAATTCATTTTAGCTTGACGTTGTAGCCTATTCTGTTTATAATGAATGCCACTATAATTTCTTAGCGATTATCGTAAATTTGATTTCACAGATACTATTTAAACTAAACTTAGCTAGACAATGACATCTCCGAATTCAATAATGAAATGCCCTTAACTGAAAACTGAGTGTTTAATCTTATTATTATACATTACTGACACTCTATCCTCCAACTTGATACTGTTAAGTGCTTTGACACAATCTGTATTGTTAAAAGCGCTATATAAATAAAGGTGACTTGACTTGACTTGACACTATCGCCTAATTTGTGTTTTACTTCATAGTTTAATATAAAATTTTATAGCTACTCATTTTTTCATTCTTGTTTTGTAATACCGTTAAATTTAAAGGGTTTTTTTGTGGATTAAGGAGAACTAAATAATCTATATAGTGTTTATAATATTTATAAATTTTTCGTTATATTTACTAGTATTTAATATACATATAAAATAATGCCATTGTTTGCAATTATAAGGTTAAAGGGTGTTTTTGGAGTAAGATCAATTTCTCTTTCATAAGATTACTTCCTCTTTTTGGCCGGGTTATGTTTCTCCGTGTCGTAAACTTTAGGGGCGAGGCTTCTAAACCGGGGTGTTTTTAGGGGCTTAATATTCAAATGACGATTGTTTTCAGCCGCCACATTTATTAACGTATGATCTGTCGTACGATGGGATTGGCGGCATAGGAATGTTTCATAAATCACACGTGAGCTCTGCCGTAAGTTGATTTGTGCATGCGGATCTGCGCTCGTTTCTACGTTAGATTGGTAAATGAAGCCCAGTGTGTTGTATGTTGTGGATCCATCAAAATAAAGTGTTAGAAGATATTAAGCAGACGGTCTACTAATACTCTAATGACTGCTACCTGACATGTAGTTGCAAAGTTAATTACTGTTAGTAGAATGTCTAAAGTGAACTATCGAAATAAAGTGTTACCATATGTAATACAGACACTGATTTATTGCCATCTACTGACATAGGTCTACAAAACATTTATGGCAGGCTACTTCAAGACCTAAACTGATACATTGATACAGAACGTTAATAAAAAATAAAAATAAAAAACATGAAATGAAGCGGAAAAGTAAATAACAATAGTTATAATATATACAAATGTTAAATAAAAATAAGAAACCATCAGTGAATGGATTTTTGCATGATGTGTTTCATTACATGCTGTCACGGAGACGAGCGCAATAATGGTTATAATGATCTTTGTTCCGTTCACTATATCAGGTTTAAGAAATGAGGCATGCAAAATTATTCACGGCAAAACTGTAGTTATTCAGACACAAATATAGCCTATGTAAGTAAATGTATTTTGTGACTTAAACAAGTTCATAAAGATCACAGTTAGGCTTCTTCCTCTTCTTCTTCATCTTATAAGTGGTTTATAGTGAATATGTGTATTTTAAATATCTAAAACATATCCTAAACATTATGTGGATAAATACACTAACAAGCGCTCATTTAACTCTTTCCCGCCAGCGTTTTTTAAAAAAGTTGCCAGCCACAGCCAGCATTTTTGATGATTTTCACCTAAATTTGACGGCCCTCAGAATATTTTCTTCTATGAATATATGAACATATTATACATCAAAATAAAGAACCAAGCCTCTGCTTTTAATTAAAAAAAAATATATATTTTATTCTATCTTCATGTGTTCATGTTTTATCACCACTTGAATGCACATAGGTTTCATCAGAAATACAACATTTTGGACAAAAAAATGGAGAAAAATGCATTTTTATAAAAGTAGACATTCAAATGTCAAATTCTTTCACCTGTAAATAATTACATGAATAACTAAAATTTTATTCAATAAACAGAACAGACAGACACACACGCACGCACATACACACATTGCTGTGTGGTGTGTGTGATGTGGCGCTGCTGTGTTCGGATGCCGTCCAGGTCGCTCCGCTAAGATTGTGCTTTTATTTACTTTTTTACTTACATTTGCTTTCTCTTTTTACACTGAGATTCTTCCGAACGTGGAGAGGAACAATGGCCACAGGCGATGGAACAAGAAACACCGTGGAAAAAGCGCTGGAATTCGCATCAGACTGAGGAAAAGGGCTCACAGTCCTCCTCTACCGAGCATTCTGCTTGCTAATGTCCAATCCTTGGAGAATAAGATGGACGATCTTAGAGCCAGGATAAGTTTCCAACGGGACATAAGGGACTGTAACATAATTTTTTTGACTGAAACATGGCTCACGCTCTCGGTTCCGGACACTGCTGTAACGCCGTCTGACAACTTTTCTGTTTTACGGATGGACAGAACAGATGAGGCCGGTAAATCCAAAGGTGGAGGAGTGTGTTTCACGATTAACAAGGAATGGTGTGACCCCAGGAACATCTCCTCTCTGTTGCATTCCTGCTCGCCTCATCTGGAACATCTATCCATTATTTGCCGCCCATTCTATCTGCCCCGTGAGGTTCCTTCGATCATTGTTACTGCCGTTTACATTCCACCACAGGCAGACACCGGCTTGGCTTTGTCTAAGCTTCACGATGTTCTCAACGGCTACATTAACAAACATCCTGACGCTGCCTTTATCATCGTGGGGGATTTTAAAAAAGCCAACCTCAGGCAGGTCATGCTGAACTTTTAGCAACATGTATCCTGTCCAACTAGAGGACCGAATACACTGGATCATTGCTACTCTCAGTTTAAAGATGCCTACAAAGCCCGCTCACTACTGGCTTTTGGCAAATCGGACCATGCCGCCATTTTCCTCACACCGGAGTACAAACAAAGGCTCGCTCAGGAACTCCCGGTGCAGAGAGTGGTGACGCGCTGGTCCTCCCACTCAGAGGCTATGCTACAGGCGGCTCTTGATGACGTCGACTGGGACATGTTCCGGGCGAGTTCATCTGACGTCAGCGAGTTCACGGATGTGGCACTGAGCTTTGTAAACACATTAACCGAGCAAGCTACAGAAACAATGACTGTAAGGACCTTTCCAAATCAGAAACCGTGGGTGGACAGAACAATCCGTGCTGCGGTTAACAAACGCACTGCCGCTTACCTGACGGGATTACTGCCCGTGTTCTGAGGTCCTGCGCTGATCAGCTTGCTGGTTTGTTCACTTCAATCTTTAATGAGTCCCTTGCTACCTCTGTGGTTCCCACCTCCTTTAACCTGTTAACCTGCACCCCCCATATTGGGAATCACAGCTGAAAAGGACTAACTAACTTAAAATGGTAACAGCTCCTGACTTCAGTGTGCCACACACACAATTGTGGTGTCTTTGGAAAGAAGACCCTTTGGCCTTTACTATCCATCATCCAGAGTTGATGATGCTCAAAAATATAAAAAGTTATAGACACTGAAGTGCCTTGATAAAAATTGTACCACACTGAATTTTTTTTTTATTTCATATAAAAATACATGAAATCAGTCCTGGAGCAATCTAGAAAAGTAATGGGTTGAAAGTCACATGTCTCATGAGTTTATATTTCAAATCTGAAGAAGATACCATGAAAAATGAGATTCCTGCAGACATTTTATAGTCTAGTCTTTTCTATACTTTTATATAGACTGCATTCACACTGATATCTGTAAACAGTCAGTAATTACATGCTGATTATCAGCTATACGGATGTTAATCACACAGATACAGGAACATTCTCCACAAAACACGCAAACATATATGAAAACTGCTGAAGAAGAAAAAAAAGAAAAGTTTATTTGTGCTAAAAAGATCGCTAAGTTACGCCCCATCAGATGACAGGTGCGTCACAGCGTGCGTCACACACCGTCGCGAGGGAGCGCCAGAATTCAAATAATCAATCTTCCGTGTATCTTTGACTTTTTTTTTTTTGGATGATTTCATTCTGTTTGGGACATTGTCTGCTACAAAATCATGCTGTTTTTTTACCACCAAGACGCTGTTTTTGAGCGTAATTTGTTCCATAACGGACACAAACAATAACTCTCCCTCAAGAGATGAGATGTAAACAAAGGATTAACGATCTAAATTACAGCGTTGTTGTTTCTTTGGACTAAAAGTGCTCGATGGAATGTTGTTCACTGGACCCTTATCTTTCAAATGAAACCAGGATTTACAGCAGTGGATACGTTTGAGAGCCGTTATCAGGATGAAAACGGTATGTACAGCGGTTTATTTCTACATGTTTTTATGTGTACTGCTTACACAAATTTAGCAAATACATTCCTTATAAGCTTTCTATCGAAAAACAGCGATCTGTCGTCGATGCTAGAGGCTTAGACCTTCAAAATGATATATAGTTTGTCAAGATTCATTTTGTCCTGTTTTACTTTATCTGTTTGAAAGCTACGACGTGTGCAAACAAAGAGCTTTCAAAGAGCTTTCAGTGCGTCCTCGTCCTGGTGCGGTTTAACAGGTTAAAAAATCTATCATCATCCCTGTGCCTAAGAACAATAAACCCTCTTGCCTGAATGACTATCATCCAGTTGCCCTCACATCAATAGTCATGAAGGTTTTTGAGAGACTTGTAAAGAGCCACATTGGCTCCTCCATCCCAGTTAATTTGGACCCACTTCAGTTTGCCTATCGTCCCAATAGATCTACTGATGATGCCATCTTTCACATACTCCACTCCTCCCTCACACACATTGACAGCAGCAATGGGAACTTTGCAAGACTGCTATTCATTGACTATAGCTCAGCTTTCAACACTATAGTCCCCATCAAGCTAGCTTCTAAACTCACAAACCTCGGCCTAAACTCTTCACTCTGTGACTGGATTCAAGATTTCCTCACCGGCAGACCTCAAGTGGTGAAAGTAGGCCAGTTCACCTCAAACTCCATTTCCCTGAACGTAGGAGCCCCACAGGGCTGTGTCCTGAGTCCCCTGCTCTACTCTCTCTACACACATGACTGCGTGTCCTCTCACAGCTCCACATCTATTATCACATTTGCTGATGATACTGTGGTTCTGGGCCTCATTTCCAACAATGATGAGACCGCATACTTGGATGAGGTAGAGAGACTAACATCATGGTGCCAGGACAGCTGTCTCTCTCTGAACGTGAGCAAAACTAAAGAGCTGATTGTAGACTTCAGGAAGAGACAGCAGCGGCCCTACACTCCTCTTATGATCAGCGGGACCCCTGTGGAGAGGGTGAGCAGCTTCAAGTACCTCGGTGTAAACATCTCAGAGGACCTGACTTGGACTACACACATTCAAACACAGGTCAAGAAAGCCAGGCAAAGACAGTACCATCTGCGACAGCTGAGGAAATTCAGGGTCTCACCAACAATCCTGAAAACTTTCTATTCAGGGACCATAGAAAGTGTATTGACTCAGTGTATTTCAGTGTGGTATGGAAACAGCTCCAGTCAAGACTGCAAAGCCCTGCAGAGAGTTGTGCGCTTAGCTGAGCACATCTCAGGGTCTGCTCTCCCCTCCCTGCAGGACATCTACCTCAAACGCTGCAGAAGCAGAGCTGTCAAAATCACCAAGGACTCGAACCACCCTGGTAACTGTCTTTTCACTCTGCTGCCATCTGGTAAGCGCTTCTGCAGCCTGATGGCAAAAACTGAGAGACTCAGGAGGAGTTTCTTCCCCCAGGCCATCAGGCTCCTAAACTCAAACTCAGCCTTTTAACATCACATGACTCCACTTTATAATCACTAACAATTAGTAAGATATTCATTATTCTCTACCTCATACTGACAGTGTCATTTGCACATAACACTTTCTGTGTTTTGGTATTTTTTTTTTTTTTTTTTGGTATTGCTGCTACATGACAACCATGTACAACCTGTTTGCACATTCCTCTCTTGTACATTCCTGCTTATCTTAATAATTAAGTCTACATTATACTGTCATGCACACTCTTTTATATTTTATATTTTGTTCTTTATATCTTATTTTTTACTTATTTAATTTTATGTATATTTCCTCTGTGTTGTATTCTATAATATTTGCACTGTCCATGGAGCAGACCTGACTCACATTTCACTGCTGGTTATATACTCTCTATATAATTGTGTATGTGACAAATAAAAACCTTGAACTTGAACACATGCACACACACATATACAGTGGTGTGAAAAAGTGTTGGCCCCTTTCCTGATTTTTTTTTTTTGCATGTTTGTCACACTTTAATGTTTCAGATCATCAAACAAATTTAAAAATGAATCAAAGATAACACAAGTAAACACAACATGCAGTTTTTAAATGAAGTGTTTTTTTTATGAAGGGAAAACAAATTCCAAACCCACATGGCCCTGTGTGAAAAAGTGCTTGCCCCCCACCCCCTGTTAAAACATAACTGTGGTTTATCACACCTGAGTTTAGTTTCTCTAGCCACACTGCTGCTTCAGGACTCATTCAGGACATGCGCTAGGGCCTTCCTTACATAATATACCTAGAACACAGATTGCCGTAAAAACTCGTCAATGGCAGGGAAGCATTGTCTCTAAATTGACGAGATATCTCATCAATGGTGGAGAAAGAGTTAAGAGAGCCCCTCTCTGGCTCAGTGCCAAAAAATGTGCTAATCATAGTGTGATCATATGCGTAACCAGCCTATATTGATCAGAACTCTGTTTTCTTTTCTTTTTTTTTAAGAAGGTAAAACACCGGACGCGCCACGCAGCAACAGCTAAATCCATCCACACTGGATGCGACCATTAAAAATCATTTGAAATTTGTGTCATAAATAGTCATAAATAGAATGCAGCATTAGTTTACTGTCAGGGATTTGTCGCGATTATTATGGATTCTATTGTATATTGTCTCGTCATGCCACTCGTGTCCGGTGCAGACACGGCTTAAAGACTTGCCGAGTCACAGGGCTCAAGTCTAAGTCAAGTCTCGAGTCATTGTTGTCAAAGTCGAAGTCGAGACGCAAGTCTTCTTTGATTATGTCGCGTCAAGTCACAAGTCCTCAAATTTGGGACTCAAGTCCGAGTCAAGTCTCGAGTCATGCGACTCGAGTCCACAACTCTGCTGTTATCAACTCCAAACATCCTTTGAGAAAAAACACTCCAGCACCTGTGTCATGAATGCTGAGTATTAAGATAGCGTCTAAAGTTAAGGTATAATTTTAACTGTTTTGAACACAATAACACACCTATGTGAACGGAGAATTAATCAGGATTATAGTGGAATGACTACTGCAAATATCTTAGACTGGACTGGATGTATGATCATACTTGTAGAATGAGGAGGACAAAGATGTTCAACTCACCTCTCACAATGAGAGAAACAGCAAAGCTTGATTTTGATAAGTTTGGTCTTCCATCTCTCTTTCCTCCACAAAAGTACAGATCCCCATCCTCTTTAATTAGTTCTCTAATAGTGAGGGTGTCTCTGTTTACAGTGTGACGCTCAGATGTTTGTAACATTGCATGGTTTATAGAGCCTTTATACCACTCATATCTCCAGTCACTGTATGTCTCTGTATTACACGTCAGATTGACTGTTTCGCCAGTGAATACAGGATTTCCTGGTGTCATAGTCAATGTAGGTCTGGGTAAATCTATAAAAAAGACAAAAATATAAAGTTTCAATGAAAAAACAAAATTATATTATATAAGAATTCTTTCAGTCAAAAGAATTATACTTTGTAAATATTTTACAACACATTCATTTATGCCATATTTATTCTATTGTTCTGTTGTTCTGTCATTAGTATTGTCATGTCAGTTGTTTTAGGGTGGCTCTGGCTCCATGATATCCTCAGACAAACACCACTGACTTGCCATAGAAAGCAGAACGAAGCCCCTGGTGAAGGAGAGCTGAAGATCTCCAACTACAAGCTCACATGAGGTGCAAATGAATCTGAATCAACTTCAGCAGACTATCTGAAGACTTCATTGACTCATTTAACATCATTATCTGTAAGTCAAGTCAAGTCAAGTCACCTTTATTTATATAGCGCTTTTAACAATACAAATTGTGTCAAAGCAACTGCACAATATCAAAATGGGAAAATAGTGTCAATAATGTAAAATGACAAGATTAAACACTCAATTTTCAGTTAAAGGCATTTCATTATTGAATTCAGTGATGGCATCGTCCAGCTCAGTTCAGTTCAAAAAGTTTCTGTTCAATCAAGTCGACGATATTGCTGGAAATGAAGTGTCCTCAACTAAGCAAGCCAGAGGCGACAGCGGCAAGGAACCAAAACTCCATCGGTGACAGAACGGAGAAAAAAACCTTGGGAGAAACCAGGCTCAGTCGGGGGGACATTTCTCCTCTGGCCAGACGACACAGCAGTTCAATTCCAACTGCTGCAAAGTCAGATTGGAGAGCTCAACTGGTTCCCGAGGTCTTGTCCTGATGGCTGTCTAGGTGATGGGGTCCTCACTGGGGGTCTGTCTCTGGGGCTCATCTAGGTGTTCTGGTCTCCGCTGACATTCAGGGCTGTAGAGGTCGTCTCTAGGTGCTGATCCACCATCTGATCCGGTGACTGCAGTGACCTCGGAATAAGAAAGAAACAGACTAATATTAGCGTAGATGTCAATCTTTTTATGATGTAACAAGTTCATCGTGTGTTATGGGAAGTGTTCCCGGTTCCGGTTGATCTAATTAATGCAGCCTAACAATCCTTTAACGGATTTGAATAATAGAAGTGTATTAGTGTGTTATGTGTAAGCCAGGTTAAAGATATGGGTCTTTAATCTAGATTTAAACTGACAGAGTGTGTCTGCCTCCCGAACAGTGTTTGGTAGATTGTTCCAGAGTTTGGGCGCTAAATAGGAAAAAGATCTGCCGCCCGCAGTTGATTTTGATATTCTAGGTATTATCAAAAGGCCAGAGTTTTGAGAACGCAGCGGACGTGAAGGACTATAATGTGATAAGAGCTCACTCAAGTACTGAGGAGCTAAGCCATTCAGGGCTTTATAAGTAGTTAACACGATTTTAAAATCTATACAATGTTTAGTAGGGAGCCAGTGCAGTGTTGACAGAACCGGGCTAATGTGGTCATACTTCCTGGTTCTAGTAAGAACTCTAGCAGCTGCATTTTGAACCATCTGGCGTTTGTTTATTAAGCGTGCAGAACAACCACCCAATAAAGCATTACAATAATCTAACCTTGAGGTCATAAACGCATTAATTAATATTTCTGCATTTGACATTGAGAGCATATGTCTCAGTTTAGATATATTTTTAAGATGAAAAAATGCAGTTTTACAAATGCTAGAAATGTGGCTATCAAAGGAGAGATTGCTATCAAATAGCACACCTAGGTTCCTGACTGATGACGAAGAATCGACAGAGCAGCCATCAAGTGTTAGACAGTGTTCTAGGTTATTACTTGTGGGGGTTTTAGGTCCGATAATTAACACCTCTGTTTTTTCAGAATTTAGCAGTAAGAAATTACTCATCATCCAGTTTTTTATATCGACTATGCATTCCATAAGTTTCTCAATTTGGTGTGTTTCACCAGGCCGTGAAGAGAGCTGAGTATCATCAGCATAACAGTGAAAGCTAACCCCGTGTTTCCGAATGATATTTCCCAAGGGTAACATATAAAGTGTGAAAAGTAACGGCCCTAGTACTGAGCCTTGAGGAACTCCATACTGCACTAGTGATCGATATGATACCTCTTCATTCACTGCTACGAATTGATGGCGGTCAGATAAGTACGATTTGAACCATGCTAATGCACTTCCACTAATGCCAACAAAGTTTTCTACAAACCCGATTCCAAAAAAGTTGGGACACTGTACAAATTGTGAATAAAAACAGAATGCAATGATGTGGAAGTTTCAAATTTCAATATTTTATTCAGAATACAACATAGATGACATATCAAATGTTTAAACTGAGAAAATGTCTAATTTTAAAGGAACAATAAGTTGATTTTAAATTTCATGGCATCAACACATCTCAAAAAAGTTGGGACAAGGCCATGTTTACCACTGTGTGGCATCCCCTCTTCTTATTATAACAGTCTGTAAACGTCTGGGGACTGAGGAGACAAGTTGCTTAAGTTTAGGAATAGGAATGTTGTCCCATTCTTGTCTAATACAGGCTTCTAGTTGCTCAACTGTCTTAGGTCTTCTTTGTCGCTTCTTCCTCTTTATGATGCGCCAAATGTTTTCTATGGGTGAAAGATCTGGACTGCAGGTTGGCCATTTCAGTACCTGGATCCTTCTTCTATGCAGCCATGATGTTGTAATTGATGCAGTATGTGGTCTGGCATTGTCATGTTGGAAAATGCAAGGTCTTCCCTGAAAGAGACAACGTCTGGATGGGAGCATATGTTGTTCTAGAACTTGGATATACCTTTCAGCATTGATGGTGCCTTTCCAGATGTGTAAGCTGCCCATGCCACACACACTCATGCAACCCCATACCATCAGAGATGCAGGCTTCTGAACTGAGCGCTGATAACAACTTGGGTTGTCCTTGTCCTCTTTAGTCCGGATGACATGGCGTCCCGGTTTTCCAAAAAGAACTTCAAATTTTGATTCGTCTGACCACAGAACAGTTTTCCACTTTGCCACAGTCCATTTTAAATGAGCCTTGGCCCAGAGAAAACGCCTGCGCTACATATGGCTTCTTTTCTGACCTATAGAGTTTTAGCCGGCAACGGCGAATGGCACGGTGGATTGTGTTCACCGACAATGTTTTCTGGAAGTATTCCTGAGCCCATGTTGTGATTTCCATTACAGTAGCATTCCTGTATGTGATGCAGTGCCATCTAAGGGCCCGAAGATCACGGCATCCAGTATGGTTTTCCGGCCTTGAACCTTACGCGCAGAGATTGTTCCAGATTCTCTGAATCTTTGGATGATATTATGCACTGTAGATGATGATAACTTCAAACTCTTTGCAATTTTTCTCTGAGAAACTCTTTTCTGATATTGCTTCACTATTTTTCGCTGCAGCATTGGGGGAATTGGTGATCCTCTTCCCATCTTGACTTCTGAGAGACACTGCCACTCTGAGAGGCTTTTTTTATACCCAATCATGTTGCCAATTGACCTATTAAGTTGCAAATTGGTCCTCCAGCTGTTCCTTATATGTACATTTAACTTTTCCGGCTTCTTATTGCTACCTGTCCCAACTTTTTTGGAATGTGTAGCTCTCATGAAATCCAAAATGAGCCAATATTTGGCATGACATTTCAAAATGTCTCACTTTCAACATTTGATATGTTATCTATATTCTATTGTGAATAAAATATAAGTTTATGAGATTTGTAAATTATTGCATTCCTTTTTTATTCACAATTTGTACAGTGTCCCAACTTTTTTGGAATCGGGTTGTAGTCTATTTAAAAGAATGTTGTGATCGATAGTGTCGAACGCAGCACTAAGATCCAGTAGAACTAATAGAGAGATACAACCACGATCAGATGATAAAAGCAGGTAATTTGTAACTCTAATGAGAGCAGTCTCAGTACTATGATACGGTCTAAATCCTGACTGGAAATCCTCACAGATATCATTTTTCTCTAAGAAGAAATATAATTGTGAGGATACAACCTTTTCTAATATCTTTGACAGAAAAGGGAGATTCGAGATCGGTCTGTAATTAACTAGATATTTGGAGTCAAGTTGTGTTTTTTTAATGAGAGGCTTAATAACAGCCAATTTAAAGTTTTTGGGGACATATCCTAATGACAATGACGAATTAATAATAGCCAAAAGAGGATTTATGACTTCTGGAAGCACCTCTTTTAGTAGTTTAGATGGAATAGGGTCTAACATACATGTTGTTGGTTTAGATGATTTAACAAGTTTATACAATTCTTCCTCTCCTATAGTAGAGAATGAGCGGAATTGTTCCTCAGGGGATCTGATGCGATACTGTAGCTGACGGCTGCATGGTTACAATTTGATCTCTAATAGTATCAATTTTGGAAGTAAAGTAGTTCATAAAATCATTACTGCTGTGCTGTTGGGAAATGTCAACACCTGTTGATGCTTTATTTTTTGTTAATTTTGCCACTGTATTGAATAAATACCTGGGGTTATGTTTGTTTTCTTCTAAAAGAGACGAAAAGTAATCAGATCTAGCAGTTTTTAAAGCTTTTCTGTAGGATAGGGTACATTCCCGCCAAGCTAAACGAAATACCTCTAGTTTTGTTTTCCTCCAGCTGCACTCCATTTTCCGGGCTGCTCTCTTTAGAGTGCGAGTGTGCTCATTATACCATGGTGTTGGACTCTTTTCCTTAATCTTCCTTGAGCGTAAAGGAGCAACTGTATCTAAAGTGCTAGAGAGTCAATAGTTTCTGTTACATCATCAAGTTGTTCTGAGCTGTTGGATATGCTGAGGAATTGAGATAAATCAGGAAGATTACTTACAAAGCAGTCTTTTGTGGTAGAAGTGATGGTTCTACCATATTTGTAAGAAGGAGTTGAATTTACAGCTTTAACTATATGGAGTTTACACAAGACTAAATACTGATCTGATATATCATCGCTTTGCTGCAGAATTAAAATCACCCACAATTAAACTTTATCTGCAGCCAGCACTAACTCTGATAGAAAATCAGCAAATTCTTTAATAAAGTCTGTATGGTGCCCTGGTGGCCTGTATACAGTAGCCAGTACAAACTTCACGGGGGATTTATCATTAATACTTTTTTCTCTAGATAATTTTATATGAAGCACAATTACTTCAAAGGAGTTATACTTAAAGCCTGTCTTCTGAGAAATACTGAGAATATTGTTATAAATTGTAGCAACACCTCCCCCTTTGCCTTTTGGACGCAGCTCATTTTTGTAACAGTAATCTTGGGGGGTAGACTCGTTTAAAATAATGTATTCATCTGGTTTTAGCCATGTTTCTGTCAAACAGAGCAAATCTAGGTTATGATCACTAATCAAATCATTTACAAAAAGTGCTTTTGTAGAAAGGAACGTCAGTAAGCCAAGTTTTATCAATTGTTTCTGTGTATTGTAAACATTTTTTATTTGTTGAACATCAATTAAATGGTTATTCATAAATTGGTTTTGACGCTTTCTGTATTTTCTAGTTCGGGGAACAGACACAGTCTCTATAGTGTGATATCTAGGTGAAAGAGTCTCTATGTGCTGAGAATTAACCCTCTGGGGACTGAGGTGATTTTGGGGCCCTTGAGAGGTTTTGACATGTCCTGATATTTGTGCTTATTTCAGCTACTTAGAACATACTAATGACCAACATGTATTTGTTTTTGTATTCAGCACAAATTTTGCTACAATATTATGTGACCAAGATGGATGTACATGTTTGTATTTTTTTAGAAAAAAAATATTATGCGTGGTTAGTAAGTTTTGGGAAAAAAAATGTAGCTGAGATAAGGCCATAAAACCCACACTAAATAGTCCTGAATAAGACTTTAGAGTAATCAGTCTTGTCGGCTAGAATATTTACTTCACAATTAAGTGAGAATCATTCTGCTTACTCATTTACAGAAAACAATACATTGATTAATTTTTTAAGACATGTTTTGTGATTGAAAGCCTGTATGCGAGGGAGTGACAATGTCCTTGAATATTAAGTGATTCTCACCTGAGACACAAAGGGCCCTCCCCTAAAGGCTGCTAATGGCCCATCAGTGTGACTGACTTTGAGGCAGGTAAGAGAGAATGTGAGGAGATTGAACAAATGTTTTTTTTTAATTATTTGTATTTTATTTACAACACCGTATAATCAAAACATACATAATGAAGATCAAAGACACATTATTGTGCACACTGATCTAACCACAGAGATGTGAACAGACTTTGAGTCATTCCTGCAACAGATTCTGTTCAACAAGTGACACAAGTAAATCATGCCTGATATTTACGTTTGTTATTTGAGTGTTTCTGCTACTTTCCATGGATTCAAGAAGAAAAATAAACATAATCAGTGGTCAAGGAGCTTGTTTTACCATATAATATCAGTGTAGTTGGACATCTGATGTTGGTACAGCACAAAAACAGTTTGAAGAGACGTCAGGATTCATCATCTGTGGTGCAGGTATCGGATTCAATAAAATACAAACCAAAAAAAACAAACATTTGTGAGCATGTTAATATCAGGAGCATCTTTATATATATATATGTTTTATAGACTCACGCATGCTTTGTACTATCGTAAACAAAAAAATACCTTTTATATCTGAGAAACTAATTATTATTGTTTAGAAAAAAAACGAACTATGATTTTGTAGTCATATAGCCTAGTATGTATGGCTTTGTACTACAAAAGATGTACTTTGTACTATAAAAAAGGATATTTTATATCTGAGAAACTAATTATTATCGTTTAGCACGCTATTCAATCCATTTGTGAACATTAAACATTTTTCTAAACATTGTAGCATTCATCATGTTGTCGTTTGAGAAAAAAAATAAATGCGTTTGAGTCACAATAACACGTTAACTAATGCAAAAAAAGAAATATTACTTACTCATCAGATCACTCTTCTCTTCTGGATGAACTCTTACTCTTATTTTGAGGCAAATCCAGCTTTTATTCAGCGTGTCTTCTTCCAGAAACGAACAGTAATGTTAGCGCGAGGAACATCTGGCTTTGTTTTTGGGCGTCTCCACAAGCACGTGGCTCACGTGGCTATTTACATATGAACGCGAGGGGGCGGGATCGCATTAGAAATAATGAGTTAGACGGGACAGACTGAACATCGTGTTGGTTTCATACGGATTACTTCATCACAGAATGTTTGTTTTCGATAGGACTTGCATCATTTGAAAGTAGACACTTCCAGCTTTCTATAGATATAACCCCCATGTCCGTGTGTTGAGTTTTCGCTGAGTTACACTTCATTTTAGTGACGTATTTTGAAGAGCAGCTTGCGGAGATGGAGAAGACAGAGAGCGCATCCTGTTTGTTTTCTTTTTTTTTTCCAAAACCACAACGTTTTGTTGTATTCGTGAGTGTACACAAAAAAAATAGACACTTCAAAGTTTCAATTGATGTATAACACTTATCTGTACGACCAAAATCGGCAGAGTATTTTTAATGTCTTTTGCACTGGTCTTAAAAAAAACGAGTTGGTATCGCCGGCGATACAGCCGTCCCATTAGGGTTAACTGACTTCTGTGACGTGAGGCGGCTATCAGACGGTCGGTTTAGCCAGTCTGTCTGCTTCCTGACCTGGGCTCCAGTTAGTCAAGTATGAAATCTAAGACTATGTGCCATATTTCTAGAGAGAAGAGTGGAACCACCCCAGGAGGGATGAACAACATCTCTTTTCAACAGGTCAGGTTTGCCCCAAAAACTCGTCCAATTGTCTATAAAACATATGTTGTTTTGCGGGCACCACTTAGACATCCAGCCATTTAGTGATGACAGTCTGCTATGAATCTCATCACCCCGGTAAGCAGGGAGGGGGCCAGAGCATATTACAGTGTCTGACATCGTACTTGCAAGTTCACACACCTCTTTAACATTATTTTTAGTGATCTCCGACTGGCGAAGTCGAACATCATTAGCGCCGGCGTGGATAACAATCTTACTGAATTTACATTTAGCATTAGCCAGCACTTTTAAATTTGCCAAGATGTCAGGCGCTCTGGCTCCCGGTAAACAATGGACTATGGTGGCTGGTGTCTCTATTTTCACGTTCCGTACAATAGAATCGCCAATAACTAGAGCACTTTCACCAGGTTTCTCCGTGGGTGCGTCACTGAGTGGGGAGAACCTGTTTGATGTTCTGATCGGAACGGAAGAGCGGTGTTTTGACCCGCGACTAGGCCGCCTCACAGTCACCCAGTTGCCCTGCTGCACGGGCGCTAATGCCGGAACCGAACAATGTACAGGAGTCCCTAAACTTATCACATCCAAAGCAGTATCTACAGCCCTCACATTCTTACTGTCCTCAACTAAAGTTTGGATGCGTGTCTCTAGTTCTAAAACCTTCTCTGTCAGCCTAACTATTTCCCTGCATTTATCACATGTGAATCCCTCATCGCCGACAGAGATAGATAAACTATACATGTGGCAAACTGTGCAAATAACAATAGCAGGAGAAGAAGCCATTACTCACCGTGATTGATGAATGATACCAACTTAACTTACCACTTACCACTCCACTTACCACTGTTGTTTAATGAACTCATGAAAAACGGAGCGAGAGAGCAATGAAAACGGAGCGAGAAAAAAGAAAACAATAATAGGCGCGAATAGCAATGCAAATGGAACCGCGAGTGACAAGCTAACCGGCTAACGAATGCTAACACGCTGCACTCGTGGTTTTAGAAGTGAGCGATCAAATTAGTTTGATAGATAATACCTGATATATGATGGGAATTAAGTTATATATTATCACTTTAAATAACAGAGAGTGAAAGTAAGGTAAAGATTCAATAAAAAAGCAGAGCTACAATCACAAACTGCACAGCAGCACAACAGACAGAAACAGACTGAAGCAATCGAACTGTGACTCAGACTGAAGCAATCGAGCAAACTTTTTTTTCAGAAAAAAGCTTCACGTCATTCTCTCTGACTTTAGCACAAAACTCATCAGTATTGAACTCTCTTGCTCAAGTTCTTTTCTATTATCATGAAAGTCAGTGGATATCATCTGTAACCATAGTGACAGTGACTACAGTAAATACCAAAGAAGATGTGAATTGCAAAAAAAAAAGACTCACCTGATACAGTCAGTGTAACTTCGTCACTGATGTCTGATTTTTGTGAGTCTGATCTCTCTCCTCTACAGCTGTATTTACCACTGTAAGACACGTCGTCAGCTGTGAAACTCAACTCTGCTGCTGCTGTAGTTCTGTATGGATTGTGAGTGTTTCCATCTTTAAACCAGCTGTATGTCCACTGAATGCTTCTTCCTCCTTGTATGTCACACGTGAGAGTAACTTTCTCTTCTCTGAACACAGCCTGATCTGGCTTCACCTTTACTACAGGTTTGGGTCTCTCTGTATTAATACACATGAATAAATATTGAAACAGCATCACAGCTGAGTCCTGCACTGTTTGGGTACTCTACGGGTGACCCACTAAGCATAAATGGCTGCCCACTACTCCGGGTGTGTGTTCAAATCAAATCAAATCACTTTTATTGTCACATCATCACAGCACGTGTGCCTTGATGAGTGAAATTCTTGAGGGCGTACTCCATACAGTGCAGAAAGAATTAACATAAAGACAGTACCATTACATACTTACAGACTTATACAGATGACAATGTGCAATATACACATACATATACTCAGTACACACAGTGTACTGTTAGACATACTTACAGTTATCAATACACATTATACACCGTATGTACACATTCTACATTATGTACACATATATACATACACAGTAATATGCAAAGGTGCATTAGATTGTACATAAGCTGGATACACAAATGTCATGTATGTGCATTGGATGGTATCCAGTGGTAGCAGATAGATTGTTGTATTTGTGCAGTGTCTACGTGTAGTCCAGTTTGAATTGTGGAGTTAAAGTGCAGTGCGTGGCATATCGTAAAGTGGGAGTGTGCTGTAGGGTGTATTAGTTCTGACTGTTCATTAGCCTGATAGCCTGAGGGAAAAAGCTATCCCTCAGTCGGCTAGTGCGGGATCGGATACTGCGGAGACGTCTTCCTGAGGGCAGCAGAGAGAACAGTCTGTGGGGCGGGTGGCTGGAGTCATTGATGATCCTCCGGGCTTTCCTTATACACCGCCTGGTGTAGATATCCTGGAGGGAGGGAAGCTCACCTCCAACAATGTGTCGGGCAGTTCGCACAACCCTTTGCAGAGCTTTGCGGTTGCCAGCGGTGCTGTTTCCAAACCAGGCGGTGATGCAGCCGGTCAGGATGCTCTCCACAGTGCAGGTGTAGAATGATCTGAGGATGCTGGGGCTCATTCCAAACTTCCTCAGCCGTCTCAGGAAGAAGAGGCGTTGATGTGTCTTCTTCAGCACTGCATCTGTGTGAGCGGACCATGTGAGATCCTCGGTGATGTGAACGCCGAGGAACTTAAAGCTGTTTACCCGCTCCACAGGTGTCTTTTCGATACTGATGGGTGTGTGTTCTCTGCTCTGTCTCCTGAAGTCCACCACCTGCTCCTTGGTCTTGTCGATGTTGAGTGAGAGATGGTTCTCCTGACACCATTTAGTCAGGGTACTCACCTCCTCTCTGTAGGCCGTCTCATCGTTGTCGGTGATCAGGCCTATCACCGTTGTGTCATCAGCGAATTTGACGATGACGTTGGAGCTGTGTGTGGCTGTACAGTCATGTGTGTACAGGGAGTACAGGAGTGGACTGAGAACACAGCCTTGCGGAGCACCAGTGTTGAGGGTCAGCGGAGATGAAGTGTTGTTGCCCATTCTGACCACCTGACTTCTGCCTGTCAGAAAGTCCAGGATCCAGCTGCACAGAGATTTGTTTAGTCCTAGAGTCTGGAGCTTCTAGGGCAGGCACTATGGTATTGAATGCGGAACTGTAGTCCACAAACAGCATCCTCACATAGGCATTCTTGTTTTCCAGGTGGGAGAGAGCAGTATGCAGGGTGAAGGCAATAGCATCGTCTGTGGAACGATTGCTGCGATATGCAAATTGCAGCGGATCCAGTGAGGCAGGCACCACAGAGCAGATGTAGACTCTTATGAGTTTCTCAAAACACTTGCTGAAGATGGGTGTCAGAGCAACGGGCCTCCAGTCATTCAAGCATGTGATTTTATTTTTCTTTGGTATGGGCACAATGGTGGATTTTTTGAAGCATAAGGGAACCACAGACAGAGAGAGGGAGAGGTTGAAAATGTCTATGAAAACCCCGGCTAGCTGGAACGCACATGCACGGAGCACACGGCCTGGGATGCCATCAGGACCCACAGCCTTGTGGATATTCAACCGTTTGAAGGATCGTGTTACATCAGCGACAGAAATGGAGATTGTATTCACCTCCTCTGCAACAGCCGCAGGAACGCTCTCTGTGTGGGCGGTATTGTGAGCCTCGAAACGAGCATAAAAATGATTAAGCTCCTCCGGTAGAGAGGCGGCAATGTTCACTGTAGCTGGTTTATTACCTTTACAATCCGTGATGTTATTGATGCCCTGCCACATGCTTCTTGCATTGTTGGTGTTGAATTGTTCTTCAACTTTGTTTTTATATTGTCGTTTGGCGGCTTTGATGGATTTCCTGAGATCGTAACTGGCTTGTTTTCGATCGTCAAAGTTCCCGGATTTAAAGGCAGATGTCCGCGCTGACAAGGCTGCTCGAACATCGCTGTTAATCCACGGTTTTTGGTTGGGGTAGACACGGATTGTTTTGATCGGAACCACGTCCTCTACACACTTCCTGATGAAACACGTTACAGAATCTGAGTACGCCTCTATGTCGTCATCAGACGCTGCCCGGAACATGTCCCAGTCCACGTGATCAAAACAGTCCTGCAGTATAGCGACCGATTGGTCCGACCAGCATTGAATTGTCCTAAGAGCAGGTGCTTCTCGTTTCAGTTTCTGCCTATAAGCAGGCAGGAACAGAATGGAAGAATGATCTGATTTGCCGAAAGGTGGGCGGGGGAGCGATTTGTAGGCGTCCCGGAAAGGAGAGAAGCAGTGGTCCAGTACACGATCACCACACGTGTTGATGGTGATGTGTTGAAAGTATTTTGGAGCTATTGTTCTGAAGTTGGCCTTGGTAAAGTCCCCCGTAACAATAAATGCTGCCTCTGGGTACGCAGTTTCCTGCTCGCTTATATTCCCATACAGTTCCTTGAGTGCCTGGTCTGTGTTGGCTTGAGGAGGAATGTATACAGCTGTGATTATGATCGCTGTAAATTCCCTCGGTAGCCAGAATGGTCGACACAGAAGCATATGAAATTCCAGATCAGGGGAGCAGAAGGATTTAATAGAGTGCAGATTCCTTTCATCACACCACGAGTTGTTGATAAGGAAACAAACACCCCCACCTCTGCTTTTCCCTGTGAGCTCTTTCATTCTGTCCGAGCGGTGCACGGAGAACTCCGTAAGCTCGATGGCTGAGTCTGGAACCACTGCAGACATCCATGCTTCTGTGAGGCAAATAATGCAGCAGTCCCTTGTTTCTCGTTGGTATGAGATGCGCGCCCGCAATTCGCCGAGTTTGTTGTCCAGTGACTGAACGTTAGCCAGCAAAATGGTTGGGAGTGGAGGTCGGAGGGGACGGCGTCTGAGTCTGACAAGGACTCCGGCTCTCTTTCCCCTTTTCCGGCGGCGTTTCCTCGGTTGTGACCGTGCAACCCAGACAAAGGGCTCTGATGCGGTGTCCGTGAACAAAGCGCCGGCGTTCAAGAACTCAAAGTCCGGTTTGCGTTGCGTGACAAAAGAACCAATGTTTAAATGTGTGTGTCTATCGTAGACAGTTATACTAACAACATCCAACACGTAAAACAACAAAATAACAAATAAAACATACGAAAAACTGCAGAGTTTTCTCGGAGCTCGCAACACGGCTGCCGTGCTCGGCGCCATCTCGGTTATAGTGTTGTATAGCCATCTTGTGTGTTCATTGCTGTTTGTGTGCACTTTGGATGGGTTAAATGCAGAGCACAAATTCTGAGTATGGGTCACCATGCTTGGCCGTATGTCACGTCACTTTCACTAATGTAAGTTTGTATGTTAATAACTGCAGTGGTCAAAACTATGTACTTCTGCTTTTAATTAATCAGTAGCTAATGATTTGGAAAGATATCATTTTGTTACAACTTTTCCTATTGAGGCACGTGACTGTTGATTATTTTTTTAGTAATTATGCCATTGTGGCTATGGTTTTTGAATTAATTTTAAATCAGCTAGCGGTACTGTGCCTCATCAAGTAAACTCATAACATAATGGTACCTTTGCAAATCATTAGCTGATGATTAATTAAAGCAAACTACTGGAAGTTGAAATGCACATATTTGACCATTGTGATAATTAACACATGAATTTAAACTGTTAGTTAATTCTATATGTTATTACGGAATTAATACATGAAGAATCATTTAATAAATTGACAGTATACTGTATTGCATTGCATACCAACATCATATTGACATTATCTGATATTTGAATGTCTCATTTACTTATACAATTAATGAACATTGCATATGATTAATAGATTTAAGTAAACAATAAATTGTTAATTTACTCATTTACTTACATATGTAACCGAAACCTTAACTTTCAGTCAGTCACTACTACATCAAGTCAGGTGAACCAACTGATTGGGATCTCTAGCAAAGCGCCACTGATGCTGCCCCTTCCAGCACCCTGCATAAGTCTCCAGATGCCTCCTTGCCTAAGGCAAGATGATGGGACAGGGCTTAAGCAGAGCAAGTCTAATGCTGCTGTTCCACATGACCCAATCAGCGAGACTTAAATAACAAGCATACCTTTTCCACGGAACAGGGGGCACTGCAGAAGCCACTACCTTCCCGAAGGAGGTTTGTGGAAAATATGCATATGGACTCCGTGGGTGTATGCATATGGAAATCTCTGGGGTGGCTTTTTTAGACTCACCTGGCAGAGATGACAGGGCAAGCTCTGTCAAGGAAAGACACTGGGTTTCTAAATAGGAGCTATCCATGGAAAATTCACATATGGGATCGCCTCAGGGTCACTACATATGGATACCCAGCCTAACCCCTGTACTCAAGGATTCAAAGGGAAAAAGGCTTCTGTCACGTCCAGCAGCCAAGGGTAATGGAGGAACTCAACAGGGTTTGCCTGTAGGAACTCTCTTGAGAATAAATGTATAGAATAGCGCAGCAAGCCGACACTGAGCCGGGGCCTCTTGGTGCTTCTTACCCGTTTGAGGAGAAAACACAGGAGGATTCCAGCTCTACATGTAGGCTATAGAATCTAGCAAACGTGTTCGAAGACGCCCAGCCTGCAGCTCTACAAATATCTGTCAGTGAGGCTCCATATGCCAGTGCCCAGGAAGAACACCTCCAGTAGAGTGAGCTCGTAACCTGAGTGGTCAGGGCATGCCTTGGGCTTCGTAAGTCAATGCAATGGCATCCGCTGTCCAGTGGACCATCCTCTGCTTGAAGACAGCCTTTCCTTTCTGCTGGCCTCCGTAACAGACAAAGAGCTGGTCTGAGGTCCTAAAACTTTGTGTTCTGTCCACGTAGAGGTGCAAAGTGCAAACAGGACAGAGTAAGCCAGGGCTGGGTCTGCCTTTTCCGGGGGCAGCACTTGCTAGCTCACTACCTGGACCCGTATTCACAAAACATCTTAAGGCTAAAAGTAGCTTATAATTCACCAATTTAGGAGAAAATCTTAAAAATAATGGCCGTCAATCCTAAATTTAGGACTCTTTTTTAGGAAATTTTTGCTCTAAGAGTATTTCACAAAGAGTTTTAGCACTAAAACTAGCTCCTAAAACTGTGAAAGGTTAGGAGTAGTGAAGAGGACTCCTAAGACACTAAAACCAAGACACAAACTATTCCTAAAATGGCTGTTTCCGGCAATCTGCCTCTGAACATAGACATTTTTAGAAACATTTAATGATAATGACCTTTTAAAAAGGTATCACCTTTGGTTTTGGAGGTTTTACATTGATTAAATCCTTGTTTTCATTAACCAGTTGGGCAAGAAGTAACAGTTCTTCTTCCGTCTATTTTTTTTTTTTTTTTTATGTTTGTATTTATTACTATCAGCCATGATTTTTCTACTCTCTTAATTAAAAGGCTGTCTATACGCATATCCGCTAATTGTTTTTGAGAAGCATACATGTAAGAGGCTGACAATTAGGTGAATATATTATTTTTTAATTAGTGACACATATCCCGCATTTTAAAATCTATATTTGAATGTGGCAATTAACACATATTTAAACCTTTATTTTGAATACAGCAACATAATTTTGTGCTCTACAATATTTCCATGAATTAATCTCTGACAGAGACTATTAGCCAATCACTGTGAGCATAGTTAGTAAGCATGCTGACATCATCCATAGCAACGAGGTCAACCCCGGCCTTACTGTTAGCTTAAGACTTCTCTCTATTCATTAGTACAAATTGTCTCAGCTGCTTTGTTAATAGGTTTTAAGAGAAAACTCTTAGCTAAAAACTCTTAGTGGTAAAATAAAATGTTTTGTGAATACGGGCCCTGGGGCCTCATGTATAAACGCTGCGTACGCACAAAATGGGCATAGAAATGTGCGTGTGCTGTTTTCCACGCACGTATCCGGATTTATAAAAAATAAACTTTGCGTAAATATGTGCGCACCATACGGATGCTCTTGAATCAGAATCAGAATCAGCTTTATTCGCCAAGTGTGTGCAAACACACGAGGAATTTGTTGTGTTTTTTTAAGAAGCTCTTGGTACATACATGCATACATACATATAAACATACATATCTGACATGAGAACAGAACATTTAAATAAGCCTTAACAATAATAATGATAATAATAATAATAATAATGTGTCTGAATCTGGAACAGAAGATTTATGTACAGATTTGTGCCTTATTTACTCCATATATACAGCTGTATAGAAAATTATGCATACATATTTACATAGTACTAGAGAGAGTAAATAATTAGAGATGGGGGATGAATTACAGGCAAGAATTAGGGTTAGAGAATTACAGAACACAGGTAATAATTCCTGTGTTAGTTGTTTAGGCTGGAGATGGCATAGGGGAAAAAACTGTTTTTATGCCTAGATGTTCTAGTGCACAGAGATCTGTAGCGTCTGCCTGAAGGGAGAAGCGCAAACAGGTCGTGTCCAGGGTGAGAGGGGTCTGTGATGATGTTACTTGCCCGTTTCTTCACTCTGGAGTAGTACAAATCCTGAAGGCTGGGCAGGTGCACACCAATGATCCTTTCTGCTGTCCTAACAGTCTGCTGCAGTCTTCTTATATCTGATTTGCTGGCTGACCCAAACCATACAGTTATAGAAGAGCACAGAACCGACTCAATAACAGCAGTTGTGCTGTTAAAACTGTGTCATGTGTGCCTGTGGCAGGTTGAACTTTTTCAGTTGACGAAGAAAGTACATTCTCTGCTGGGCCTTTTTCACGATGGAGTCGATGTGAGTGTCCCACTTCAGGTCCTGAGAGATGGTGGCTCCCAGGAACCTGAATGACTCCACTGCATTCACAGAGTTGTTCATGATAGTGAGTGGGGGGAGAGCTGGGGGGTTTCTCCTGAAGTCCACAATCATCTCCACAGTTTTAAGCGTGTTGAGCTCCAGGTTGTTTAGAATGCACCAGACAGCCAGCTCCTTAACCTACTGTCTGTAAGCAGACTCGTCAACATCCTGGATGAGGCCGATGAGTGTGGTATCGTCTGCAAACTTCAGGAGTTTGACAGAGGGGTGTTTAGAGGTGCAGTCGTTGGTGTACAGGGAGAAGAGCAGTGGGGAGAGAACACAACCCAGAGGAGCTCCAGTGCTGATGGTGCAGGTGTTGGATGAGAATTTTCCCAGCCTCACTAGCTGCTGCCTGTCTGTCAGGAAGCTGGTGATCCACTGACAGATGGAGGTGGGGATGGAGAGCTCTGTCAGTTTATTCTGAAGGGTGTCCAGGATGATGGTGTTGAAAGTGGAGCTGAAGTCCACAAACAGGATCCTTGCATAAGTCCCTGGTTTGTCTAGATGTTGGAGGATGTAGTGCAATCCCATGTTGACTGCATCATCCACAGACCTGTTTGCTCGGTAAGCAAACTGCAGGGGGTCCAGCAAGGGTCCAGTAATGTCCAGGTGAGCCAACACGAGCCTCTCAAATGACTTCATCACCACAGACGTTAAAGCAACAGGTCTGTAGTCATTAAGTCCTGTGATTTTTGGTTTCTTGGGTACAGGGATGATGGTGGAGCGTTTGAAGCAGGAGGGGACTTCACACAGCTCCAGTGATCTATTGAAGATCAATGTGAAGATGGATGATAGCTGAACAGCACAGGCTTTGAGGCAGGCTGGAGAGACACCGTCTGGGCCTTTGGCTTTCCTTATCTTCTGTCTCCTGAAGACTTTGCTTACATCTTCTTCACAGATCTTGATTACAGGCTGAGAAACAGTAGGGGGGAGGGGGGGGAAGGGTGTTGATGGCTGTGTTGTGGGATGGTCAGTGTGGGGTGTCAGACCAGGCTTTTGTTTTTGAAATCTACAGTAAAAACTGTTCAGGCCTTCAGTCAGTTGTTGATTGGCCTCAGTGCTGGGGGGAGGGGTCTTGTAGCTGGTGATGGGTTTCAGGCCTTTCCACACTGATGTAGGGTCGTTTCTTGAAAGCTGTTTTTTTAGCTTTCCAGCGTAGTTCTCCTTTGACACTCTTATTTCCCTATTCAGTGTGTATTTGGCTTGTTTGTACAAGGCTTTTTCCCCACTCCTGTAGGCGTCCTCTTTGGCCAGGCGAAGCTGTTTGAGTTTTGTACTGAACCAAGGTTTGTCGTTGTTAAATGTTAAATAAGTCCTGGTAGGTACACACATGTCCTCACAGAAACAAATGTAGGATGTCACTGTGTCAGTGAGTTCATCCAAATCAGTAGCTGCAGCCTCAAAAACACTCCAATCAGTAAGTTCGAAGCAGGCTTGTAGATCCTCCTCTGCTTCAACTGTCCATCTCTTTACAGTTATTAAAATAGGCTTAGAAGATTTAAGTTTCTGCCTATAAGCTGGTAGAAGGTGAACCAAACAGTGATCAGAGAGTCCCAGTGCTGCACCGGGGACAGAGTGGTATGCATCCTTTAAAACAGTGTAACAATGGTCCAGTATATTGCTGTCTCTGGTGGGGCATGTGATGTGATGTGCTGTCTGTATTTAGGCAGTTCGCGTGTGAGATTAGCTTTGTTAAAATCACAGAGAATTACAATGAAAGAGTCCGGGTAACGCTGCTCTGTGTGTGTGATTTGGTCGGCCAACAGTTCTAGCGCCGCGGGAGGAATGTAAACACTCACCAGAATAAATTAGCAAAACTCCCGCGGTGAATAAAAAGGCTTACAGTTGATAAAGAGAACTTCCAAGTTTGGGCAACACATCTTCTTTAAAACTGTCATGTCTGTACACCAGCCTTCATTGATATAAATACATAATCCACCATCTCTCGTTTTTCCCGATGATTCGGTGACTCTGTCTGCTCTGAACAGCTGGAATTCGGATAGATGAAGCGCGCTGTCCGGGATAGCTCCGTTCAGCCAGGTTTCCGTGAAACAAAGTGCAGCAGAGTTTAAAAAGTCCTTGTTTGTGCGGGTGAGGAGTTGTAGTTCATCTGATTTATTTGCCAGGGAGCGGAGATTCGCCAGGTGAATACTCGGCAGTGGAGTCCTTAAGCCGCGCTGTCTGGTTTTCATGAGCGCACCAGCGCGCTTACCTCGCTTGCGTCGCCTGAAGCGCTTATATAGGAACGCAGCTCCTCCGACTAAAATGTCCAGTAAAACGTCTGAATGTTCAAACGTCGGCAAAAGGTTATCTGGTGTGCTATTTCTTATGTCCAAGAGTTCGTTTCTAGTGAAGCTGATGGGAAAAACGTTGCTTAAGACAGGACAAACAAACAAAAACAGAAAAAGTACCAACGAGCAACAAACCGAAGCAGGCATGTGCGGCGCCATCAGGTTGACTGTGCGTACGCACTCTTTTTCCTGGAGTGAGAAAAGTAATGAAGTAAACAAGGATTTTAAACTCTGTTTTCATTTCGATATACACATTTACATTAAATATTCCCCTCTCATTAATGGAGATAAGCACTGAAATAAGCCTGCATAAAGTCATTACGCAGGAGTTGAAACAAAATTATATGAATTTAGACATATTTGTAGTGGATGTGCTTTATCACTTTTCCTGTGGCATGATATGTTTTAATGACAGCGAGTACTATAATAATTCATATTTATACTAAACTGCAGACCTCATGTTATGAGAATTTTTATTTTATTTTATTTTTTTAGCAAGAACAATGATCAATGATGCGCACTTACTTAGATACTGGTGGACACTGCTGAATTTGGTGGTCAAACGGTCCATTGTCTGATTTAAATAGGTCCAATGATGATAACTTACTGTACAACAGCAGCTGCATGGAGGTATTGATGGTGTGTCAAGGCATATTCATAACATTATGAAAAATACCACTGTATTTGAAGGATACAGCTTGAAAAAAATGGTAAGATTTGCTTGTTTCCTTTTTAAAATACTTTGTCAGTGACGCGCGAGTCAGACAATTGTATTTACACGGCAATAAATAGCTTACCTGTTTCCACTAAAATTAGCTAAAAGATTTTCCCTTTTTCAGCCAAACTACAAAAATGATTTGAGTTGTTTAAAACAATTGAAATACTATTTGGTCAGTGAAAGAATGAGGTCAAGTATATTCTAAAAAAGTTTTGTTTTTATGGATATTTTGATATATTCATTTCAAAACATTCTGGATGATTTTGGCGATAAAAATTAATGTGGCACAAATGGCATTTACATTTACATTTAGTCATTTGGCAGACACTTTTATCCAAAGCGACTTACAATTGGGGAATACATAAAGCGATTCATCTTGAAGAGGCAGTCAGACAGAGGAAGTGCTCGTAACACCAAGTCTCAGTCATTGTTCAAATAAGTACAAGCTAGCAAGGGAAGGAGAGAAAGATAAAGGGAAAGTGTTTTTTTTTTTGTTTTTTTTTAGAACAAGTTTAGGATGAAGTCAAGTAGTGCCGAAAGAGATGAGTTTTCAGTTGTTGCTTGAAGATTGACAGGGATCCAGCATTCCGGATAGGGGTGGGAAGATTATTCCACCATCCAGGAATGGTGAATGAGAATGTTCTGGAGAGTGATTTTCAGCCTCTCTGTGATGGTACCACAAGGCGTCGCTCACTAGCAGATCTGACTTCTGGAGGGGATATAGATTCGTAATAGTGAGTGGAAGTAGGAGGGTGCTGAGCCTGTGGTCGTCTGTATGCAAGCATCAGTGTCTTTAACTTGATGCGAGCTGCCACTGGAAGCCAGTGCAAGGAGATGAAGAGAGGTGTAACATGGGTTCTTTTGGGCTCGTTGAAGACCAGTCGTGCCGCTGCATTCTGAATCATTTGTAGAGGTTTGATTGTGTTTGATGGAAGTCCAGCCAGAAGAGCATTGCAGTAGTCCAGCCTAGAAACGACAAGGGCCTGGACAAGAAGTTGTACAGCATGCTCTGTCAGAAAGGGCCTGATTTTTCTGATTTTTCATTTAGTCCGTATCTCATATTTCCTTAACGTCTTGTACCTTTGACGGTGTTAAACATGGTGTCACGTGGATGGGAATATTCATGGAAATTATATGCAGATGAGGGTATGCATCATAAAACAAGGCATTGTAAGCTCCATATATGGTGATTTCTGGGAGGAGTCGGGGTGGAGATAAGCACAATCTTCCCCTGACTGGGATTTATTAAGGGATTTTTGCGCATGTTTTGGCGTACGCATGCTTTTATAAATCTGAAAACGTTTGTGCGTATGCAAGATCTAGCTTTTGTGCGTACGTACACTTTTAGGTTGAAATCTACGTAGAGTTTTATACATGAGACCCCTGGTCCCTGAATGGAGTGGTAGGAACCTTTGGCACATAGGTGGGCTGGGGTCTTAAGGCCCCGATATACTTCAAACAAAGTTTGTTTTCATTCTTCATTTGGGGGCAAAAAGAAGTTTGAAAAGGCTGAGTGACGGTATACTGTTTTCAAACATTCCGACACCCCTCCGCTGCTGGAGGCAGGGTGTGTAACGTGTTGCGCCGCTCGCGCGTATGCCCTAAACACAACAATGGTGAAATGATGGTGTGAGACGGGAACCAATGGTCAGAATATTATAGACAAAGTATAATTAGCTGCAGTTCAGTGTCAAGTATCATGTTTGCAATACAAAAAAACTATTACATTTCCATAATCAGTCCTTTTATTGTGAATGACTCGTAGTATGAAAAATTTAGTAAAGTCATCTAATAACACAAACCTGTTTGTTACTTTAGTTTATTAGTGTTCATTTATTTTATTAAACTGGATAAATGACCTTTTTATCATTTATGTGGAGTCATGATTTATTTGGATAAAAACCAAGGTTTATTAATGTATGTTTTTTGGCATTTCATTTAGGCCTATTCTGTACCTTTAAATTTGCTTATTGAAAGAACAACAAAAGCAGCAGCAGGAGGCTATGGCGTAACATTTATTGAAACACATCTATTTGGTACCTGCTACCTTATATCTTTACTCTTTCCTTTCGTTCTTTTCATGGCTTGGGACTCGAG
Organism: Aspiorhynchus laticeps; assembly: GCA_023376895.1. Lineage (NCBI taxonomy): Eukaryota > Metazoa > Chordata > Actinopteri > Cypriniformes > Cyprinidae > Aspiorhynchus > Aspiorhynchus laticeps. The sequence goes on along the minus strand of JALXFT010002483.1, from coordinate 694,184 downwards.
TCCGAGTCAAGTCTCGAGTCATGCGACTCGAGTTCACAACTCTGCTGTTATCAACTCCAAACATCCTTTGAGAAAAACCACCCCAGCACCTGTGTCATGAATGCTGAGTATAGCGTCTAAAGTTAAGGTATAATTTGAACTGTTTTGAACACAATAACACACCTGTGTGAACGGAGAATTAAACAGGATTATAGTGGAATGACTACTGCATATATCTTAGACTTGGACTGGACTGGATGTATGATCATACTTGTAGAATGAGGAGGACAAAGATGTTCAACTCACCTCTCACAATGAGAGAAACTGCAAAGCTTGATTTTGATAAGTTTGGTCTTCCATCTCTCTTTCCTCCACAAATGTACAGATCCCCATCCTCTTTAATTAGTTCTCTAATAGTGAGGGTTTCTCTCTTTACAGTGTAACGCTCAGATGTTTGTAACATTGCATGGTTTATAGAGCCTTTATACCACTCATATCTCCAGTCACTGTATGTCTCTATATTACACGTCAGATTGACTGTTTCGCCAGTGAATACAGGATTTCCTGGTGTCATAGTCAATGTAGGTCTGGGTAAATCTATAAAAAAGACAAAAATATAAAGTTTCAATGAAAAAACAAAATTATATTATATAAGAATTACATTCTTTCAGTCAAAAGAATTACACTTTGTAAATATTTGACAACACATTAATTTATGCCATATTTATTCTATTGTTCTGTTGTACTGTCATTAGTATTGTCATGTCAGTTGTTTTAGGGTGGCTCTGGCTCCATGATAACCTCAGACAAACACCACTGACTTGCCATAGAAAGCAGAACGAAGCCCCTGGTGAAGGAGAGCTGAAGATCTCCAACTACAAGCTCTCATGAGGTGCAAATTAATCTGAATCAACGTCAGCAGACTATCTGAAGACTTCATTGACTCATTTAACATCATTATCTGTAAGTCACGTCATTCTCTCCGACTTCAGTACAAAACTCATCAGTATTGCACTCTCTTGCTCAAGTTCTTTTCTATTATCAGGAAAGTCAGTGGATATCATCTGTAACCATAGTGACAGTGACTACAGTATTTACCAAAGAAGATGTCAATTGCAAAAAAAAAGACTCACCTGATACAGTCAGTGTAACTTCATCACTTATGTCTGATTTCTGTGAGTCTGATCTCTCTCCTCTACAGCTGTATTTACCACTGCAAGACACGTCGTCAGCTGTGAAACTCAACTCTGCTGCTGCTGTAGTTCTGTATGGGTTGTGAGTGTTTCCATCTTTAAACCAGCTGTATGTCCACTGAATGCTTCTTCCTCCTTGTATGTCACACGTGAGAGTAACTTTCTCTTCTCTGAACACAGTCTGATCTGGCTTCACCTTCACTACAGGTTTGGGTCTCTCTGTATTAATACACATATGAGTAAATATTGAAACAGCATCACAGCTGAGTCCTGCACTGTTTGGGTACTCTACGGGTGACCCGCTATATTTGATGTAATGGATGGAATAATGTTTACGTGTTGGGTGCGGTGCTGGTGCAGGTCGGATGTGCGGTAGGCACGGGTTGACTGTGGGTCCAATAGCTATTTCGACTCAAGACAGCTGCTTTTAAATGGCCCTGTCCTTATTTGTGTTCACGCTCTGTCTGAAGCACTTCATCCGATAGACAGCTGCTTTTAAATGGCCCTGTCCTTATTTGTGTTCATGCTCTGTCTGAAGCACTTCATCCGATTGACAGCCATAGTGATTATATTATAATCGGGGCGAGGCTCTGTGACGTTGCAGATGGGGGAGGGTACTACCATACCCCAGCGTTTCAGGTCTCTGTGACTTACCGTAGCCAGGAAGGGCGTGGCCGTTTCCGGCTCCCTCCCAGCTGCGTCATCGCTTCTCGGCCTTTTGGCTAAGATCAAGTTTGGATCGATCAAACTTGATCGATCCAAATGGATGCAACGAGAGAGGATGCCCCTTTGCCGACCATGGTGGTGCGGCTGAAGAATACAGTTCGTTTACAAGTGAAGATGGATGCAAAAGTTAAGAGAAGATTCGGAAGAGACTTTGTGGTGACTGAGGTGTTGAGAGGAATGTTCGGTGTTTCAGCTTCCTTAATTTTCTGTTTACAAGACTTTTCTTCCTCTGGATTTATGGATTTGACTTTTTTTCAACTAAGTGACTGTGTTGCGTTTCATACGGCACGGGAGATGAAAAAAGAACACCAGCGGTTAACGGGCCTGCATCTCTACCCTGCCTATGTTCAGGATTTTTTGCCACTAACGATCCACCTGTACAACCCTTTTGTGGAAGACGGAGACGTCTTAACTTTCTTGGCCAGGTATTGTGAGACTGTGAAAGGAGGTGAGCGTTTGAAGGACCGTTTTGGTATTTGGACTGGAAAGAGAAGATACCTGGTCAAGTTGCATACAGACATATCATCATCATCATCATCACCATCAGGTGGTTTAGTACATCCACCTGGGTCTTTTTTCATTGGCTCAAACAGGGGATTTTTGCACTATCCATGTCAACCAGTGTACTGCAGGAGGTGCGGTGTGCAGGGACACGTGAAAGCAGACTGCACAGGACAGAGATGCTGCTTTTGTGGATCTGCAGAGCACATGGCCTCAGCCTGCCAAGAACCAAAAACTTGCAGTTTATGTGGAGAAAGAGATCATCTCTTCCGGGTATGTCCTAGCAGGCAGAAAACATATGCCAACCTGTTTAAGGAGGGACAAGATCAGCAGACTGATTTTGAAGGACTATTGATGAGTGTTCCGGACAGAGGGGAGAGTTAAGTGGCAAGCCCTTCAGGAGTGGGTGCAGGTGGTGGAGCAGTGAGAGGGCAGACGGCGGAAACAAGGAATGGAGATGTGGTGGAAAAGGGAGGCGGTGTAGAGGAGCTTCAGATGAGTCCTTCGCAAGTATGGTCGGAGTTTGATGTTGCAGAGGTACTGTGTGGCATTTATGGGAAGACGGAGCTGGGGACAGCAGAGATTACAGGAGGAGAAGGGGAGTTCCCCCCGCCAATGGAAATGGAGCAGGACACAATGGGGCCTGACAAGGGTCAAGGCTTAAGGAGAAGGAAGCTTTGTGAAGATGTGACTGGAGATCGAGAAAGGAAGTGCAGTAAAGTCCAAGTCCAAGAACCTGCACTCAGACAGATCCAGAACAAAGAGGCTGTGGGTGAGCTGGACACTGGGGAGAGGGTGGTGGGGGAAATGGGAGAGGTGTGGGTGGAGGGGTTTTGCAAAAGGTCAAGTCAGTTCTGCGGGAGGATGAGGGGGGGAGGTGAGAAGGGGAGTTAAGGAGGGGAAGGATGGGATGTGGGGGAATGGACTGAAGTAATGGGGGAAGGGGAGAAAATGTTTAGAGCGAAAAGGGAGCATGTGAAGTTTTTGTGGGCTTCTTTGGGTTTTCCTTTTTTCTTTTAAAATTTTTTTTTGTTTAAATGGTGTGTTTAAAGGTGGCCACATTGAATGCAAGAGGACTAAAAATGATACAAAGAAGGACTGCAATATTTCTGTCTTTAAAAATGTCACCTTTGGATGTATGTTTTTTGCAGGAATGCCATTTTAAGAATAAAAAAGATGTCTCTGTTTTTTCTGCGGGGTGGGAAATGGGGCCTTCCTTTTGGGGTGTTGGGAATGTCAATGCAGACGGGGTGGGTATTTTATTTTATTCATGGCACTTTGTTATTGAGTCTGCTATTGTTATCATCCCAGGGAGGGTAATGGTTGTGGACGTGAAATGGAGGGGGATAGCTTTTCGCTTTGTAAATGTTTACGCTCCAAGTAAATTGGGTGATAGAGAGGGGTTTTTGGAAAGTTTGAATGCAATTTTGTACACAAATAGACTGCTAGTGCTGGGAGGGGATTTTAATGTGTCTTTGGACAATGCTTCTGGCAGTGCACTGGCTCAACTAGTGACAAGTTTCTCGCTCTGTGATTCCTTTCGGGGGGCGGGAGGGAGGGTACCCACCTCCACTTGGCGAAACAGTAGGCAGGAGGCGGCACGTTTGGCTATCTTTTTTTGCCGTCATATGTGAAGGTGTTTAATTATACTCAGGTTCCTATGTGGTGTTCAGACCACTGTCTGGTGGGGGTATGGGTGGACGTGGGAGGTGAGAGGCGGGGGAGGGGGGTGTGGAGGTTCAATACTTCTTTTCTGGAGGACAAGGTTTTTTTATAGCGCTCTTTAATTTGGTAGCCGGTTGGAAAAATCTGCAAGGTTTGTTTCAGTCAAGAGGGGAGTGGTGGGAGGGATTCAAGGAGAGGGTAGCGTTTTTTTGCCGTAATTGGGGCAGGGAGAAGGCAAGAAGTAAGCGGGAAAAAGTTGGTAAGTGGTCAGAGGAGCTGCAGGCTCTATGGACAGGTGGTGCTTTGGGGACAGCTGAGGGATGGTCTAGGGCTAGGTGTCTGCAGGATGCAGTGAAGGATCATTACTGTGAGGAAGCCAAGTCATTTTTGCAAGGTTCAAGCATCCGGAAGCGGCTCTATGATGAAAAGCCAACCAGCTTTTTCTTTGCAACAGTGCGGGGTAGGCAAAGGAAAAGTTATATAGAGGGTTTGAGGGGTGAAGGGGGGGTACAGACCTCGGTGAAGGGGATGCTGGAGGTGGCTGAGGGGTTTTATAAAGACTTATTCAGTGATAGAACTCCTTCAGTTACAGCATATGGGAAGGTTTTGGAGGGTCTGGAGGGGGTTTTAGAGGATAAGGAAAGGAAAGAACTAGAAGGGCCCTTGACATTGCAAGAAGTTAGTTCTGCACTGGCTTCTTTGAAAAAAGGCACGGCTCCAGGATGTGATGGCCTTCCAGACACCTTTTATGAGGTGGTTTTTCCGTGGGTAGGAAGGGAACTGGTGGGAGTCTACCAGGAATGCTTTAGGAGGGGGGAGTTGGTAGAGACAATGAGAACAGGGTTGGTTACATTATTGTATAAGAAAGGGGCGAAGGAAGAGTTAGGGAATTGGAGGCCTATTACTTTGCTGACCACGGATTACAAAGTGTTGGCAAAAGTCTTGACAGAGAGACTTAAAGTCATAGGAGAAGTTGTCCAGTCAGACCAGACGTGTGGGGTGCCTGGCAGGTCAGTCTCTATGAACTTGGCTCTAGTGAGAGATATAATCAGCTGGGCAGAGCAAAGGCAGCTTCCTTTAGCCATCTTGAGCTTAGATCAGGAGAAGGCCTTTGACAGGGTCAGCCATTCCTTTCTGGGGGCAAGTTTGAGGTGCATGGGGTTTGGTCCAGTGTTCAGAGCGTGGGTTAGACTGCTCTATAGGAAGGTTTTCAGTAGAATAGCGATAAATGGCCACTTTACAGGAAAGGTGGAACAGTTGAGGGGAGTACGGCAGGGCTGTCCTTTGTCCCCCCTTCTTTATGGTTTGTCTTTAGAACATCTGTTGGGGGCTTTGAGGGCGGCGCCTTCTCTTAGCGGCGTTCACTTGCCTGGAGGGGGAGGCGTATGTGCCAAAGTGGCTGCTTATGCAGATGACACAACCTTGTTTGTGACCTCCGAGCGTGACTTTGAGGTGGTTGGTAGAATCTTGGAGGAGTTTTGCCAGCTGTCTGGGGCACGAGTGAATGTGGGTAAGTCATCAGTCATGTTTTTTGGTCAGTGGGCTGAAAGAGCAGAGGCAAGAGGAGGGTTTAGTATTTGCCGATGGGTTGAAAATTCTGGGAGTCAGATTTTTTAGAGGAGACAGCGCTAAGGAGAATTGGGAGACAAGGTTGAAGGTAGTGCGGGGGAAGATAGTAAGGTGGAATTCTAGAGGGTTGTCTTTGTGGGGAAGGTTGGAGGTGGTAAAGGCTGATCTTCTCCCAAGCCTAAATTACTTAGCTTATGTGTTTCCAGGTCCTTTTTGGTTTGGGAGAAAGTTAGAAAAGCTATTTTTTTCTTTTTTGTGGAAGAATAGCACCGAAATGGTTGCTAGGGGGCAGATGTACAGGCTGATGAGGGATGGCAGGAGGGGAGTCCCATGCATTCCTTTGAAGATGGAGGCTATTTTTTGCACTTGGGCAGCTCGCTTAGCATCCCAAGAGAGGGAGCACAAGGCTAGGTTTTTAGCCCAGTTTTGGCTGGCATTTCCTTTGAGGTCTTTGGGCAATTGGAGGGGAACAATGCCCTGGTCAGCAAATAGGCCAGAGCATTATCGCAGGGCGGCGGACTTCATTGCATGGAAGCCTTGGTGTTTAGAGCAGTCCCTGGTTTTAGAACAAAGGAAACTGTATCATAAACTGAGTGAGGAGCTAGTGGACGGGGTAGAAAAAGTAGTATTGCCATATAAAGTGAGTTGGATAAGGTTGCAGCCATCGTATTTAACAGGCTTTTGCAAAGATCTCAACTGGTTAGCTGTCCTAGGTCGGTTACCAGTGAGAGAGAGGTTGTATAGACATGGCTCTGGCAGGTCTCCAATGTGCCCGACAGGTTGTGGCAAAGAGGAGACAATAGAGCATGCCTTGTGGTCGTGTCCGGGAGCCGCATCGCTCTGGAGGTCAGTCATGCAGTGGTGGGAGAGGTGGAGGGGGCCAATTATTACAAGGGACTTAATATTGTACGGGCTGGGTTTAGATTTTTTTGATGCAGAACGAAGGAGAGTAATATGGGGTACGATTTCAGAGGGGAAGCATGTTCTATGGGAATGGAGAACAATGTGTTTGAGGAAACCGATTCCTCATTTGGAACCTGAAAGATTATTTTCACAATTGCTGGGGAAAATGTCTGCAGAGGTTAAAGGGTTTAAAATGTGTTTCGGGGAGGAGGTAACCAGAAGGGTGTGGAGGGGGCTGCAGAAGGTTGGGGTGGGATAGAGGGAGTGACTATGTTTTTGTCTTTGTTTCTGTACAATGTGGGTGTTTGATTTTGAAACTTGATGCATTTTTTTAATTGTGAAGGTTCAGAGAATGGTATGATGAAATGCTAAAAGAAGAACCATGTTGTACCGTTGTACGGTGAATTTGATGTAAAGTGAATGTGTTGTAAAGTATGTTTTTTGTATTAATAAAAAAAAAAAAAATCTGTTCTTATCAGATCACCCCCCTCTTCTTTTCAGATCACTTAATGCTGTCTTGCACACTTTCACTCCCCTCAGGTGTGACAGTAGGGGGAGGGCTGTGGAAGCTGAACTGCTCCGTTTTAGAGGATGAGGAGGTAGTCAGTGAATATAGGGAGCAGTTCAGCCAATGGCAGACCCTCCAGGACTTTTATGATACACGAGCACAGTGGTGGGAGATGGTAAAGGACCGGACGAGACAGTTCTTTTAGGAAGATAGGGAGAGAAAAGAAGAATAGGGAAAAGCGATGCATGATGGGGCAGCAAAAAAGACTACAAAGGTATTTTAATCTTTTAAACAGTGGATTGGATTTTATAGAAGTTAAGAAAGAAATGTCAGTGTTGTCAGAAGCCCAGAGTAGAGGTGTGATTTTAAGATGTAAGGAAAGAGAAATAGAAGGAGAGAAATGTACCAGATACTTTAAAAAAAAAATATAACACAGGGTGGGTTATTCACTACTTTAAAGACTTTTAGTGGGAGGGAAGTGAACAGCATGGAAGATATTTTAAGGGAAACTGAAAACTTTTATAATAAGTTATATAGTGCAAAAGAGGTTCACGATAACGTTTTAGGGGAAGTTTTAACCTTTTTAGATAAAAAGGTTAAGAGCCCAGATGTGCTTTTACCCCAGGATTTTACACTTTTAGAAATGCAAAAAGCTTTAAAAGGTTTTAAGAAGGGGAAGTCCCCCGGCATGGATGGACTTCCCTTGAGTTTTATCTGACTTTCTGGGACATTTTAGCACACGACTTATTGACAGTTTTTAAAGAATTTGAGACTCTTGACAGCCTTCCCGACAGCTTTAGAGTAGGGACAGTTAGACTGTTACATAAAAAAGGAGACAAGACTGACTTGAAGAACTGGAGACCAATCACACTTTTAAATTTCGACTGTAAACTTTTTAGTAAGATTTTAGCGACACGGATGTCGACTGTTTTAGAGGATGTGATCCACCCGGATCAAGCTTGTGCTGTGCCCGGAAGAAAGATAACAGACAACCTAGTGCTGATTAGAGACACCATCTGCTACGCGAGAGACAGAAACATTCGGGTAGTAGTCTTAACCTGTTAACCTGCACCCCCCATATTGGGAATCACAGCTGAAAATGACTAACTAACTTAAAATGGTAACAGCTCCTGACTTCAGTGTGCCACACACACAATTGTGGTGTCTTTGGAAAGAAGACCCTTTGGCCTTTACTATCCATCATCCAGAGTTGATGATGCTCAAAAATATAAAAAGTTATAGACACTGAAGTGCCTTGATAAAAATGTACCACACTGAATTTTTTTTTATTTCATATAAAAATACATGAAATCAGTCCTGGAGCAATCTAGAAAAGTAATGGGTTGAAAGTCACATGTCTCATTAGTTTATATTTCAAATCTGAAGAAGATACCATGAAAAATGAGATTCCTGCAGACATTTTTCTAGTCCCCCCCCCCCCCCCGTTTGAGGAAAAATATTTACCAAATTATTGAAGAGTTCTACTACATACTTTTTAGTCTTTATACATGCCACTGCAGTTTTTCAATTATAAAACAGTAGACATAATCTTAGACATCGTATAAGTGATTTATTTGAGCACTAGAGAAATACAATAATAATAATTTTTGAGTGATAAAAAAAACAATAATAAAAAAAAAATAACTTAATTACATACTGATTTCCTGACAAACAGATGCTCTCCTGCTCATACATTAGTAATCACATGCTGAAGATCATTCATACAGATGCTAATCATACTGATGGCTGCCCAATATAGTCAATATTCACATTATAATGGCCTTTTATATAGACTGCATTCACACTGATATCTGTGAACAGTCAGTAATTACCTGCTGATTATCAGTCATAGAGATGTTAATCACACAGATACAGGCAATTCCCCACAAAACACGCAAACATATATGAAAACAAAAAAAAAGAAATGTTTTTTTTTTGTGCTAAAAAGATCGCTAAGTTACGCCCCATCAGATGACAGGTGCGTCACAGCGTGCGTCACGCGCCGTCGCGAGGGAGCGCCAGAATTCAAATAATCAATCTTCCGTGTATCTTTGACTTTTTTTTTTTTTGGATGATTTCATTCTGTTTGGGACATTGCCTGCTACAAAATCATGCTGTTTTTTTACCACCAAGACGCTGTTTTTGAGCGTAATCTGTTCCATAACGGACACAAACAATAACTTTCCCTCAAGAGATGAGACGTAAACAAAGGATTAACGATCTAAATTACAGCGTTGTTGTTTCTTTGGACTAAAAGTGCTCGATGGAATGTTGTTCACTGGACCCTTATCTTTCAAATGAAACCGGGATTTACAGCAGTGGATACATTTGAGAGCCGTTATCAGGATGAATATGGTATGTGCTGCGGTTTTTTAATACATGTTTTGATGTGTACTGCTTACACAAATTTAGCAAATACATTCCGTATAAGCTTTCTATCGAAAAACAGCGATCGGTCGTCGATGCTAGAGGCTTAGACCTTCAAAATGATATATAGTTTGTCAAGATTCAGTTTGTCCTGTTTTACTTTATCTGTTTGAAAGCAATGACGTGTGCAAACAAAGAGCTTTCAAAGAGCTTTCAGTGCGTCCGCGTCCTGGTGCGGGTTAACAGGTTAAATTTAGATTTTGAAAAAGCATTCGACTGAGTCTCGCACCAGTATCTTTCTCAGGTACTGCAAAAAATGGGTTTTCCAAAGAGGTTTATAGCCTGGGTGGGACTGCTGTACCTAGTCAGCAAAATCCTTGTAAATGGGCATCTTTCCAAAGCTGTGAATATCCACAGGGGAGTCCGTCAGGGGTGTCCGTTATCTCCTCTTCTGTACGTGGCTTGTATTGAGCCACTGGCACAGATCTTGAGAAGGGACAAATGGATCAAAGGACTAGACGTTCCTGGGACGGGTGGACTGACAGCTACGTGTGTTTTATACATGGACGATGTAACCCTTTTAGCTACGGATGTTTTATCAATACGAAGAGCAATGGACTTGACTGACTGGTACGGTCGGGCCTCGGGTGCTAAGCTCAACAGAAGCAAGTCTGAGGCCCAGCTCTTCGGGCTATGGGAGGGAGTGGACACAGGTGGACTGGACGTGGATTTTAAAGAGACAGATTTTAAGATTTTAGGGGTTAAATTTGATAAAAACGGAGGTGGACAGGAAAACTGGACTGACCTGTTAGGGAAAGTCAGGCAAAGACTGGGGTTTTGGGGACTAAGACAGATACGTTCAAAAGAATACGACTGGTACACAGCCCGTGGATGGTCCAGCATGTTCCTTCAGCTGCTATGCTGGCTTCTATGCGCTAGAGGGATGAGGGTTCCTAGGGGGTCGGTTCCCCAAAGGAGAAGCCCTCACCGCAATCCTCAAGTCCACCAGGCATTTACTCACAGCCTTTGCCTGGGTTTGGCATGGACAATACATACAGGGAAGTGAAACTGTGGCTCCACCCCTTTGGAGGAATTGGAGTCGCGAACTCAGCATCGAGATGGACATCGTCTCACAATGGCTACATGACTCATCCACAAACGCAATCTCAGCGGGCTTGATGCCCAGGCACATGAGACAATAATCGCCCAGGAGCAGGAAACCAACAGATCCAGAAACGCATGAGCAGAATGACATCTTTAAAAAGATGCAGTGTCACAATCGTGTTGTTCTTTAAAGGGAAAAAGCTATTTTATTATGTGCTGACGTACACAGGCTGTCCAACACAAACAGGAAAATCTCTTTCTAGCACTCTCCAAAGCAGGCAACAACACACTCCTCAGCTCTGAAGTGAAAAGCAAATATGTGATGCACCTGCTGCTCATTATATACCCGAGCTGTGGGGCGGGGCATATCGCATGCTAATGTACATTGGCTCTTTCTAGTTTCACTTAAAGCAGATTTGCTCTCTGGCGAAATCCCTATCAGTCGGTTCACCTGACTTGACGTAGTAGTGACCGACTGAAAGAGAACTTTTCTTTTCTAGTGAAGTAGTGTGTATTTGTTGGGTTTTGTGTGTAATATGAGGCAAAATAAAATGTTTTTGACTAAAATATTTGAATTTGAAGTTTAAGGTTTGTGTAAGTTGGTGTGTAGTTTTAAGAAAGTGTTTATGAGAAAAAAGTTAATTGTTTCATGAATTTGGTGTTAGCAATCAAGAGAAACTGTAATAAATTTAGCTTTAACACATCTGATTGACAGATAAACCATGTTCCTAATTTTAGTGTTGTTGTTAATATTTCAGATATTTCAGCAGTTTGCTTCATGCATTCGGTTTAACAGCATTAAGAAAAGACAAGCTTATCATACTGAACTGAGCACATGCATTTTAAACACTTACATTATATTCATACTCTCTCCATACATGAAATGCATGTCTCCGAAATAATTCAGTTTTCTGGAGTATTTAACTGATCAGGTAATTTCACTGTTATGTCCCATTTCACAGATAATAAAAAGCATAATTTAAAAATAACCAGAGTCATATATCTTCAAATGTACAAATAAAAATGTATATAATGTGTAGGTTACTTTCTACGACACCCCCACCCCACCCCAGCACCTGTCATGAATGCTAAGTTTTAAGATATAATCTCAAATTCGAGTATAATTTGAACTGTTTTGAACAAAAACACACCCTTAGCACGTTAAAGGACAGAGTTAAACAGGATTAAAGTGTTATGACTACTGCAAAATATCTTTGTGGATGTATGATCATACTTGTAGAGTGAGTTTAGGAGGACAAAGAAGTTCAACTCACCTCTCACAACGAGAGAAACAGCAAAGCTTGATTTTGATAAGTTTGGCCGTCCATCTCTCTTTCCTCCACAAAAGTACAGATCCCCATCCTCTTTAATTAGTTCTCTAATAGTGAGGGTTTCTCTGTTTACAGTGTGACGCACAGATGTCTGTAACATTGCATGGTTTATAGAGCCTTTATACCACTCATATCTCCAGTCACTGTATGTCTCTATATTACACGTCAGATTGACTGTTTCGCCAGTGAATACAGGATTTCCTGGTGTCATAGTCAATGTAGGTCTGAGTAAATCTATAAAAAAGACAAAAATATAACGTTTCAATGAAAAAACTAAATTATATTATATAAGAATAACATTCTTTCAGTCAAGATAATTATACTTTGTAAATATTTTACAACACATTAATTTGTCATATTGTTTCTATTGTTCTGTTGTACTGTCATTAGTTTTGTCATGTCAGTTGATTTAGGGTGGCTCTGGCTCCATGATATTCTCTCTGACTTCAGTACAAAACTCATCAGTATTGAACTCTCTTGCTCAAGTTCTTTTCTATTATCATGAAAGTCGGTGGATATCATCTGTATCCATAGTGACAGTGACTACAGTAAATACCAAAGAAGATGTGAATTGCAAAAAAAAAAGACTCACCTGATACAGTCAGTGTAACTTCATCACTGATGTCTGATTTCTGTGTGTCTGATCCCTCTCCTCTACAGCTGTATTTACCACTGTAAGACACGTCGTCAGCTGTGAAACTCAACTCTGCTGCTGCTGTAGTTCTGTATGGGTTGTGAGTGTTTCCATCTTTAAACCAGCTGTATGTCCACTGAATGCTTCTTCCTCCTTGTATGTCACACGTGAGAGTAACTTTCTCTTCTCTGAACACAGTCTGATCTGGCTTCACCTTCACTACAGGTTTGGGTCTCTCTGTATTAATACACATATGAGTAAATATTGAAACAGCATCACAGCTGAGTCCTGCACTGTTTGGGTACTCTACGGGTGACCCGCTATATTTGATGTAATGGATGGAATAATGTTTACGTGTTGGGTGCGGTGCTGGTGCGGGTCGGATGTGCGGTAGGCACGGGTTGACTGTGGGTCCAATAGCTATTTCGACTCAAGACAGCTGCTTTTAAATGGCCCTGTCCTTATTTGTGTTCACGCTCTGTCTGAAGCACTTCATCCGATAGACAGCTGCTTTTAAATGGCCCTGTCCTTATTTGTGTTCATGCTCTGTCTGAAGCACTTCATCCGATTGACAGCCATAGTGATTATATTATAATCGGGGCGAGGCTCTGTGACGTTGCAGATGGGGGAGGGTACTACCATACCCCAGCGTTTCAGGTCTCTGTGACTTACCGTAGCCAGGAAGGGCGTGGCCGTTTCCGGCTCCCTCCCAGCTGCGTCATCGCTTCTCAGCCTTTTGGCTAAGATCAAGTTTGGATCGATCAAACTTGATCGATCCAAATGGATGCAAGATCCAAATGGATGCAACGAGAGAGGATGCCCCTTTGCCGACCATGGTGGTGCGGCTGAAGAATACAGTTCGTTTACAAGTGAAGATGGATGCAAAAGTTAAGAGAAGATTCGGAAGAGACTTTGTGGTGACTGAGGTGTTGAGAGGAATGTTCGGTGTTTCAGCTTCCTTAATTTTCTGTTTACAAGACTTTTCTTCCTCTGGATTTATGGATTTGACTTTTTTTCAACTAAGTGACTGTGTTGCGTTTCATACGGCATGGGAGATGAAAAAAGAACACCAGCGGTTAACGGGCCTGCATCTCTACCCTGCCTATGTTCAGGATTTTTTGCCACTAACGATCCACCTGTACAACCCTTTTGTGGAAGACGGAGACGTCTTAACTTTCTTGGCCAGGTATTGTGAGACTGTGAAAGGAGGTGAGCGTTTGAAGGACCGTTTTGGTATTTGGACTGGAAAGAGAAGATACCTGGTCAAGTTGCATACAGACATATCATCATCATCATCACCATCAGGTGGTTTAGTACAAGTGCGGTGTGCAGGGACACGTGAAAGCAGACTGCACAGGACAGAGATGCTGCTTTTGTGGATCTGCAGAGCACATGGCCTCAGCCTGCCCAGAACCAAAAACTTGCAGTTTATGTGGAGAAAGAGATCATCTGTTCCGGGTATGTCCTAGCAGGCAGAAAACATATGCCAGCCTGTTTAAGGAGGGACAAGATCAGCAGACTGATTTTGAAGGACTATTGATGAGTGTTCCGGACAGAGGGGAGAGTCAAGTGGCAGGCCCTTCAGGAGTGGGTGCAGGTGGTGGAGCAGTGAGAGGGCAGACGGCGGAAACAAGGAATGGAGATGTGGTGGAAAAGGGAGGCGGTGTAGAGGAGCTTCAGATGAGTCCTTCACAAGTATGGTCGGAGTTTGATGTTGCAGAGGTACTGTGTGGCATTTATGGGAAGACGGAGCTGGGGACAGCAGAGTTTACAGGAGGAGAAGGGGAGTTCCCCCCGCCAATGGAAACGGAGCAGGACACAATGGGGCCTGACAAGGGTCAAGGCTTAAGGAGAAGGAAGCTTTGTGAAGATGTGACTGGAGATCGAGAAAGGAAGTGCAGTAAAGTCCAAGTCCAAGAACCTGCACTCAGACAGATCCAGAACAAGGAGGCTGTGGGTGAGCTGGACACTGGGGAGAGGGTGGTGGGGGAAATGGGAGAGGTGTGGGTGGAGGGGTTTTGCAAAAGGTCAAGTCAGTTCTGCGGGAGGATGAGGGGGGAGGTGAGAAGGGGAGTGAAGGAGGGGAAGGATGGGATGTGGGGGAATGGACTGAAGTAATGGGGGAAGGGGAGAAAATGTTTAGAGCGAAAAGGGAGCATGTGAAGTTTTTGTTTTCTTTTTTTCTTTTAAAAGTTTTTTTTGTTTAAATGGTGTGTTTAAAGGTGGCCACATTGAATGCAAGAGGACTAAAAATGATACAAAGAAGGACTGCAATATTTCTGTCTTTAAAAATGTCACCTTTGGATGTATGTTTTTTGCAGGAATGCCATTTTAAGGATAAAAAAGATGTCTCAGTTTATTCTGCGGGGTGGGAAATGGGGCCTTCCTTTTGGGGTGTTGGGAATGTCAATGCAGACGGGGTGGGTATTTTATTTTATTCATGGCACTTTGTTATTGAGTCTGCTATTGTTATCATCCCAGGGAGGGTAATGGTTGTGGACGTGAAATGGAGGGGGATAGCTTTTCGCTTTGTAAATGTTTACGCTTCAAGTAAATTGGGTGATAGAGAGTGGTTTTTGGAAAGTTTGAATGCAATTTTGTACACAAATAGACTGCTAGTGCTGGGAGGGGATTTTAATGTGTCTTTGGACAATGCTTCTGGCAGTGCACTGGCTCAACTAGTGACAAGTTTCTCGCTCTGTCATTCCTTTCGGGGGGTCGAAGGGAGGGAGGGTACCCACCTCCACTTGGCGAAACAGTAGGCAGGAGGCGGCACGTTTGGCTATCTTTTTTTGCCGTCATATGTGAAGGTGTTTAATTATACTCAGGTTCCTATGTGGTGTTCAGACCACTGTCTGGTGGGGGTATGGGTGGACGTGGGAGGTGAGAGGCGGGGGAGGGGGGTGTGGAGGTTCAATACTTCTTTTCTGGAGGACAAGGTTTTTTTATAGCGCTCTTTAATTTGGTAGCCGGTTGGAAAAATCTGCAAGGTTTGTTTCAGTCAAGAGGGGAGTGGTGGGAGGGATTCAAGGAGAGGGTAGCGTTTTTTTTGCCGTAATTGGGGCAGGGAGAAGGCAAGAAGTAAGCGGGAAAAAGTTGGTAAGTGGTCAGAGGAGCTGCAGGCTCTATGGACAGGTGGTGCTTTGGGGACAGCTGAGGGATGGTCTAGGGCTAGGTGTCTGCAGGATGCAGTGAAGGATCATTACTGTGAGGAAGCCAAGTCATTTTTGCAAGGTTCAAGCATCCGGAAGCGGCTCTATGATGAAAAGCCAACCAGCTTTTTCTTTGCAACAGTGCGGGGTAGGCAAAGGAAAAGTTATATAGAGGGTTTGAGGGGTGAAGGGGGGTACAGACCTCGGTGAAGGGGATGCTGGAGGTGGCTGAGGGGTTTTATAAAGACTTATTCAGTGATAGAACTCCTTCAGTTACAGCATATGGGAAGGTTTTGGAGGGTCTGGAGGGGGTTTTAGAGGATAAGGAAAGGAAAGAACTAGAAGGGCCCTTGACATTGCAAGAAGTTAGTTCTGCACTGGCTTCTTTGAAAAAAGGCACGGCTCCAGGATGTGATGGCCTTCCAGACACCTTTTATGAGGTGGTTTTTCCGTGGGTAGGAAGGGAACTGGTGGGAGTCTACCAGGAATGCTTTAGGAGGGGGGAGTTGGTAGAGACAATGAGAACAGGGTTGGTTACATTATTGTATAAGAAAGGGGCGAAGGAAGAGTTAGGGAATTGGAGGCCTATTACTTTGCTGACCACGGATTACAAAGTGTTGGCAAAAGTCTTGACAGAGAGACTTAAAGTCATAGGAGAAGTTGTCCAGTCAGACCAGACGTGTGGGGTGCCTAGCAGGTCAGTCTCTATGAACTTGGCTCTAGTGAGAGATATAATCAGCTGGGCAGAGCAAAGGCAGCTTCCTTTAGCCATCTTGAGCTTAGATCAGGAGAAGGCCTTTGACAGGGTCAGCCATTCCTTTCTGGGGGCAAGTTTGAGGTGCATGGGGTTTGGTCCAGTGTTCAGAGCGTGGGTTAGACTGCTCTATAGGAAGGTTTTCAGTAGAATAGGGATAAATGGCCACTTTACAGGAAAGGTGGAACAGTTGGGGGGAGTACGGCAGGGCTGTCCTTTGTCCCCCCTTCTTTATGGTTTGTCTTTAGAACATCTGTTGGGGGCTTTGAGGGCGGCGCCTTCTCTTAGCGGCGTTCACTTGCCTGGAGGGGGAGGCGTATGTGCCAAAGTGGCTGCTTATGCAGATGACACAACCTTGTTTGTGACCTCCGAGCGTGACTTTGAGGTGGTTGGTAGAATCTTGGAGGAGTTTTGCCAGCTGTCTGGGGCACGAGTGAATGTGGGTAAGTCATCAGTCATGTTTTTTGGTCAGTGGGCTGAAAGAGCAGAGGCAAGAGGAGGGTTTAGTATTTGCCGATGGGTTGAAAATTCTGGGAGTCAGATTTTTTAGAGGAGACAGCGCTAAGGAGAATTGGGAGACAAGGTTGAAGGTAGTGCGGGGGAAGATAGTAAGGTGGAATTCTAGAGGGTTGTCTTTGTGGGGAAGGTTGGAGGTGGTAAAGGCTGATCTTCTCCCAAGCCTAAATTACTTAGCTTATGTGTTTCCAGGTCCTTTTTGGTTTGGGAGAAAGTTAGAAAAGCTATTTTTTTCTTTTTTGTGGAAGAATAGCACCGAAATGGTTGCTAGGGGGCAGATGTACAGGCTGATGAGGGATGGCAGGAGGGGAGTCCCATGCATTCCTTTGAAGATGGAGGCTATTTTTTGCACTTGGGCAGCTCGCTTAGCATCCCAAGAGAGGGAGCACAAGGCTAGGTTTTTAGCCCAGTTTTGGCTGGCATTTCCTTTGAGGTCTTTGGGCAATTGGAGGGGAACAATGCCCTGGTCAGCAAATAGGCCAGAGCATTATCGCAGGGCGGCGGACTTCATTGCATGGAAGCCTTGGTGTTTAGAGCAGTCCCTGGTTTTAGAACAAAGGAAACTGTATCATAAACTGAGTGAGGAGCTAGTGGACGGGGTAGAAAAAGTAGTATTGCCATATAAAGTGAGTTGGATAAGGTTGCAGCCATCGTATTTAACAGGCTTTTGCAAAGATCTCAACTGGTTAGCTGTCCTAGGTCGGTTACCAGTGAGAGAGAGGTTGTATAGACATGGCTCTGGCAGGTCTCCAATGTGCCCGACAGGTTGTGGCAAAGAGGAGACAATAGAGCATGCCTTGTGGTCGTGTCCGGGAGCCGCATCGCTCTGGAGGTCAGTCATGCAGTGGTGGGAGAGGTGGAGGGGGCCAATTATTACAAGGGACTTAATATTGTACGGGCTGGGTTTAGATTTTTTTGATGCAGAACGAAGGAGAGTAATATGGGGTACGATTTCAGAGGGGAAGCATGTTCTATGGGAATGGAGAACAATGTGTTTGAGGAAACCGATTCCTCGTTTGGAACCTGAAAGATTATTTTCACAATTGCTGGGGAAAATGTCTGCAGAGGTTAAAGGGTTTAAAATGTGTTTCGGGGAGGAGGTAACCAGAAGGGTGTGGAGGGGGCTGCAGAAGGTTGGGGTGGGATAGAGGGAGTGACTATGTTTTTGTCTTTGTTTCTGTACAATGTGGGTGTTTGATTTTGAAACTTGATGCATTTTTTTAATTGTGAAGGTTCAGAGAATGGTATGATGGAATGCTAAAAGAAGAACCATGTTGTACCGTTGTACAGTGAATTTGATGTAAAGTGAATGTGTTGTAAAGTATGTTTTTTGTATTAATAAAAAAAAAAAAAAAATCTGTTCTTATCAGATCACCCCCTCTTCTTTTCAGATCACTTAATGCTGTCTTGCACACTTTCACTCCCCTCAGGTGTGACAGTAGGGGGAGGGCTGTGGAAGCTGAACTGCTCCCTTTTAGAGGATGAGGAGGTAGTCAGTGAATATAGGGAGCAGTTCAGCCAATGGCAGACCCTCCAGGACTTTTATGATACACGAGCACAGTGGTGGGAGATGGTAAAGGACCGGACGAGACAGTTCTTTTAGGAAGATAGGGAGAGAAATTAAGAATAGGGAAAAGCGATGCATGATGGGGCTGCAAAAAAGACTACAAAGGTATTTTAATCTTTTAAACAGTGGATTGGATTTTATAGAAGTTAAGAAAGAAATGTCAGTGTTGTCAGAAGCCCAGAGTAGAGGTGTGATTTTAAGATGTAAGGAAAGAGAAATAGAAGAAGGAGAGAAATGTACCAGATACTTTAAAAAAAAATTATAACACAGGGTGGGTTATTCACTACTTTAAAGACTTTTAGTGGGAGGGAAGTGAACAGCATGGAAGATATTTTAAGGGAAACTGAAAACTTTTATAATAAGTTATATAGTGCAAAAGAGGTTCACGATAACGTTTTAGGGGAAGTTTTAACCTTTTTAGATAAAAAGGTTAAGAGCCCAGATGTGCTTTTACCCCAGGATTTTACACTTTTAGAGATGCAAAAAGCTTTAAAAGGTTTTAGGAAGGGGAAGTCCCCCGGCATGGATGGACTTCCCTTGAGTTTTATCTGACTTTCTGGGACATTTTAGCACACGACTTATTGACAGTTTTTAAATAATTTGAGACTCTTGACAGCCAAAATCCTTGTAAATGGGCATCTTTCCAAAGCTGTGAATATCCACAGGGGAGTCCGTCAGGGGTGTCCGTTATCTCCTCTTCTGTACGTTGCTTGTATTGAGCCACTGGCACAGATCTTGAGAAGGGACAAATGGATCAAAGGACTAGACGTTCCTGTGACGGGTGGACTGACAGCTACGTGTGTTTTATACATGGACGATGTAACCCTTTTAGCTACGGATGTTTTATCAATACGAAGAGCAATGGACTTGACTGACTGGTACGGTCGGGCCTCGGGTGCTAAGCTCAACAGAAGCAAGTCTGAGGCCCAGCTCTTCGGGCCATGGGAGGGAGTGGACACAGGTGGACTGGACGTGGATTTTAAAGAGACAGATTTTAAGATTTTAGGGGTTAAATTTGATAAAGACGGAGGTGGACAGGAAAACTGGACTGACCTGTTAGGGAAAGTCAGGCAAAGACTGGGGTTTTGGGGACTAAGACAGATACGTTCAAAAGAATACGACTGGTACACATCCCGTGGATGGTCCAGCATGTTCCTTCAGCTGCTATGCTGGCTTCTATGCGCTAGAGGGATGAGGGTTCCTAGGGGGTCGGTTCCCCAAAGGAGAAGCCCTCACCGCAATCCTCAAGTC
Source organism: Aspiorhynchus laticeps (assembly GCA_023376895.1). Taxonomy (NCBI): domain Eukaryota; kingdom Metazoa; phylum Chordata; class Actinopteri; order Cypriniformes; family Cyprinidae; genus Aspiorhynchus; species Aspiorhynchus laticeps. The sequence goes on along the minus strand of JALXFT010002483.1, from coordinate 674,464 downwards.
CACCAGGCATTTACTCACAGCCTTTGCCTGGGTTTGGCACGGACAATACATACAGGGAAGTGAAACTGTGGCTCCACCCCTTTGGAGGAATTGGAGTCGCGAACTCAGCATCGAGATGGACATCGTCCCACAATGGCTACATGACTCATCCACAAACGCAATCTCAGCGGGCTTGATGCCCAGGCACATGAGACAATAATCGCCCAGGAGCAGAAAACCAACAGATCCAGAAATGCATGAGCAGAATGACATCTTTAAAAAGATACAGTGTCACAATCGTGTTGTTCTTTAAAGGGAAAAAGCTATTTTATTATGTGCTGACGTACACAGGCTGTCCAACACAAACAGGAAAATCTCTTTCTAGCACTCTCCAAAGCAGGCAACAACACACTCCTCAGCTCTGAAGTGAAAAGCAAAGATGTGATGCACCTGCTGCTCATTATATACCCGAGATGTGGGGCGGGGCATATCGCATGCTAATGTGCATTGGCTCTTTCTAGTTTCACTTAAAGCAGATTTGCTCTCTGGCGAAATCCCTATCAGTCGGTTCACCTGACTTGACGTAGTAGTGACCGACTGAAAGAGAACTTTTCTTTTCTAGTGAAGTAGTGTGTATTTGTTGGGTTTTGTGTGTAATATGAGGCAAAATAAAATGTTTTTGACTAAAATATTTGAATTTGAAGTTTAAGGTTTGTGTAAGTTGGTGTGTAGTTTTAAGAAAGTGTTTATGAGAAAAAAGTTAATTGTTTCATGAATTTGGTGTTAGCAATCAAGAGAAACTGTAATAAATTTAGCTTTAACACATCTGATTGACAGATAAACCATGTTCCTAATTTTAGTGTTGTTGTTAATATTTCAGATATTTCAGCAGTTTGCTTCATGCATTCGGTTTAACAGCATTAAGAAAAGACAAGCTTATCATACTGAACTGAGCACATGCATTTTAAACACTTACATTATATTCATACTCTCTCCATACATGAAATGTATGTCTCCGAAATAATTCAGTTTTCTGGAGTATTTAACTGATCAGGTAATTTCACTGTTATGTCCCATTTCACAGATAATAAAAAGCATAATTTAAAAATAACCAGAGTCATATATCTTCAAATGTACAAATAAAAATGTATATAATGTGTAGGTTACTTTCTATGACACCCCCACCCCACCCCAGCACCTGTCATGAATGCTAAGTTTTAAGATATAATCTCAAATTCGAGTATAATTTGAACTGTTTTGAACAAAAACACACCCTTAGCACGTTAAAGGACAGAGTTAAACAGGATTAAAGTGTTATGACTACTGCAAAATATCTTTGTGGATGTATGATCATACTTGTAGAGTGAGTTTAGGAGGACAAAGAAGTTCAACTCACCTCTCACAACGAGAGAAACAGCAAAGCTTGATTTTGATAAGTTTGGCCGTCCATCTCTCTTTCCTCCACAAAAGTACAGATCCCCATCCTCTTTAATTAGTTCTCTAATAGTGAGGGTTTCTCTGTTTACAGTGTGACGCACAGATGTCTGTAACATTGCATGGTTTATAGAGCCTTTATACCACTCATATCTCCAGTCACTGTATGTCTCTATATTACACGTCAGATTGACTGTTTCGCCAGTGAATACAGGATTTCCTGGTGTCATAGTCAATGTAGGTATGAGTAAATCTATAAAAAAGACAAAAATATAACGTTTCAATGAAAAAACTAAATTATATTATATAAGAATAACATTCTTTCAGTCAAGATAATTATACTTTGTAAATATTTTACAACACATTAATTTGTCATATTGTTTCTATTGTTCTGTTGTACTGTCATTAGTTTTGTCATGTCAGTTGTTTTAGGGTGGCTCTGGCTCCATGATATTCTCTCTGACTTCAGTACAAAACTCATCAGTATTGAACTCTCTTGCTCAAGTTCTTTTCTATTATCAGGAAAGTCGGTGGATATCATCTGTAACCATAGTGACAGTGACTACAGTAAATACCAAATAAGATGTGAATTGCAAAAAAAAAAGACTCACCTGATACAGTCAGTGTAACTTCATCACTGATGTCTGATTTCTGTGTGTCTGATCCCTCTCCTCTACAGCTGTATTTACCACTGTAAGACATGTTGTCAGCTGTGAAACTCAACTCTGCTGCTGCTGTAGTTCTGTATGGATTGTGAGTGTTTCCATCTTTAAACCAGCTGTATGTCCACTGAATGCTTCTTCCTCCTTGTATGTCACACGTGAGAGTAACTTTCTCTTCTCTGAACACAGCCTGATCTGGCTTCACCTTCACTACAGGTTTGGGTCTCTCTGTATTAATACACATATGAGTAAATATGAAATATATGAAACAGCATCACAGCTGAGTCCTGCACTGTTTTGGTACTCTACGGGTGACCCGCTATATTTGATGTAAAGGATGGAATAATGTTTACGTGCCGGGTGCGGCGCTGGTGTGGGTCGGATGTGCAGTAGGCACGGGTTGACTGTGGGTCCAATAGCTATTTCGACTCAAGACAGCTGCTTTTAAATGGCCCTGTCCTTATTTGTGTTCACGCTCTGTCTGAAGTGCTTCATCTGATTGACAGCTACAGTATAGTGATAATATTAAAGGGAGCACACTTGGTCCACTTTATGTATTTATTATATTCATTTTTTGAGTCTCAATTCAATATTCATTTGATGATACCCATTTTTTCATACTACTAAAAAGAGGACCAGCGGCTAGGTAAACACTGCTGAGTTTCAGAAGAGACAACTGCATTTAAAAGCAAAAAGTTTAAAAGTGAATCTGCTAAAATTACTAGCTTCAAGCTTACAGTTTAAATAACCCATTAAAACATTCTTTGTTCTGTTAGGCCTATTTTAGTTGTAATGTGTTGTTTAATGCAATCTTCAGTTAATTGCATCTACCCAGAACGTCTAATGTTAGTTTTATTGCTACATCATATAAATAGTTCAATGCATGTGCAGATTGGGTCGCGGTTTACGGGTGGGGTCGGGTATGGACCAAAAGTCGAATACATGTCGGGTATTCCGTTAGTTACTGCGGGTGTGGGGCGGGTTCGGGCAGGACTTATGCTGCATTACAGTATCATAATGACTGTTACAGTATCATAACATCCTGTTTCTGTTAGCTGTGGCGTCCCCCAAGGTTCTGTCCTAGGTCCTTTGTTGTTTTTAATCTATATTCTCCCACTTGGTAATATTTTTTCTAAATTTGGTATTAAATTTCACTGTTATACTGATGATACACGACTTTATGTATCTACTAAGCCTGACTCCATTCTTCTACCTGTCTGCCTTATTAACTGTCTTCATGAAATAAAAACCTGGTTCTCTGCCAATTTTCTTAAACTTAATAGTAGTAAGACTGAAGGCACTAACTCTGTTCTCTCTAGGTCCTGCAGTTTTTCTTTATCATTGATGGTTATTCTGTTTCTCCTTCTCACCAGGTTAAGAACTTGGTGTTCATCTTTTATAGCACTCTTTCATTTGAAGTTCACATTAACAGTATAACCCTGTCTTGTTACTTTCATCTTCGTAATATTGCTCGCCTTCGTTCATCTCTCACTCCCCACAGTACTGCTATTCTTGTTCACTCACTTGTCACCTCTCACATCGACTACTGCAATTCTCTTTTGTTTGGTTTACCACACAAACTTCTTCATAAACTCCAGCTGATTCAGAATTCTGCTGCTCTTATCATAACCCAGACCCCATCTATTCAACACATTACTCCATCTCTTCAAATGCTTCATTGGCTCCCTATCAAATTTCACATTGAATTTAAAATGTGTGTAGATTCCCTATTCGACTGCTCCAGATATGTTGATGCGTCAGCCATCTCGCATTCACCATAATAATCAATGTAGATGCACCCAGTCAAAGCACTCAAAGATCCGCAGACCGTTCCAAAAATGTCGGATGGCTTACATATCGCGGCCAATATAAAGAGTCGATAATGAGGCATCTAGGTATATATACATATCTATGGAGCATACTAAACTTCAGCTGCAAAACTGGTTAACTAGCACATTATTAGGAAAGGTGATTTGCAAAGATTCATAAAAATCCTTATACTCAATTCTTCTGTAGATGAAGCTGGATCACGAATGATTCGGGTGAACATAGATGTATTTATGTAGACCGGGGATCAGCGCATTCCCTTTGAAGCGAAAGTAATGTTAATCTTCTGCGTCTCCAGTGGCTCAGATGTTGGGAGTAACTGACGACTGCTATATTCATTATTACATCCAACAACTAAACACTTCAATCGTTTAATAGGAGACATCTTGTCTTCCCCTGCACCAGAGGCGGACAGCTCTCAGCTCACTCAGGGCGGGTCTAAGGTAAGATGGCTTGTCTATCAGTTATCATGGGAGGGGCCTTTGCAGAACTAGGTCATTCTGACAGGAACCTCAGAACAGCCTGATTTGAGAAAGGATATTTTTAAATAGGGATTTTAAAAAAACACTGGGTGGAAATAAAAATAAAATATCATATATATATATTGACAGCCGTAATATATATATAATAATACAGTCACGGGAAAAAGTACAGAGCCGTGGGTTGCGGTTTTTTGGGCTACTTTTATAATGTACCGCACCCCCCCCCAAAGTGTATACAGATGTGATCGCAAAAGGAAGTTATTACAAACAGTCGATGGTGGTTTAAAGTAAGTTCTGAGTAAAAGTGTACTATTAATCTCACAAATTGTATTATGTAGCATGACGCTAATGTTAGCGCTAATGCACCTGCAGAACAGGTCTAATTCTTCTTCATAATTCCTCAGAGATTTTGGTCCAAATTAGCATTAGCAGTTGTCGGCTGCACATCCATGATGCGAATCTCCCGTTCCACCATATCCCAAAGGTGCTCTATTGGATTGAGATCTGGTGACTGTGGAGGCCATTTGAATAAAGTGAACTCATTGTTCAAGTTCAAGTTCAAGTTGAGCTTTATTGTCATTCCGCTACATGTGGGGACATACAGTGGAACGAAATGTCGTGCCTCACGGGTCCACGGTGCTACATAAATACAGACATACAACAATGAAGTAAAACACTATAAACCTATACACAACTAACCTACTGACAGATTTTGACTAAGTATACTATATTGATAAGTGTACTATATATAAATGTTTTCCCTATACAACTAAAGATAAAGATAAAAAATACAAGCTATACACAGTAAACTCCCAGAGTGAAATTAACCAGAGAACATTTGGTCCCTATCTAAATAGAATTAAATTAACACTGAAGCGGAGTAAAAGTTAATGAGCTAATTAAGTGACTAATTAATTGATGATTGAGCATTAGTGATGAACACCTGCTGTTAACAACCAGCATCACTGAAGAAAAGAGAAACACAAGAACTACAACTGACTTCAGCCACAGATGAAATCAACTGAAATAAAATAAGACATTAGCTTTCATCAGAGGAGGATTAAACAACTCCACACACAGCATCACCAGCTTCACTCATTACTAACCAGACTGACTTAATTTCTGTCACACGTCTACAGACGATCTCACTGAGAATTACAGAGGATCAGATGTTGATGTTTTATTGGTTAAAAGGATGCCACCATCATGGAGGTCAGTGTTTGCTTTAGTTGGGCTCTTGACCCTTGACTTCTGTGTTAGATCTCTCTGTGTAGCAATGCATATGGTGTTGTTAAGTAGAGAGATCAGTGCTGTACATTAAGCATGTATATTAACTGCTTTTATGATGTGATAATCATCATGAGTTAGTTTGAGTACATGTAAAGTTTTTTTTTTTTCTCTCTCTCACCCCTTCATTAAATGTTTAGGTTTTGCATTATCAACCCTGTGGAATTACAGCAGGCAAACAAAGTGCTGCTCTAATAGATACTGTGAATGATTTTAAGTCCATGTAATGCATAAAAATGTCAAACTACTGTATTATGTAGATACACAGACATCAAGAACCAGCATATGAATCTCAACGATGGTGACAATCAACAAAATGTTACTTGCTGCAATGCATGCTGGGTAACGCCATAGTAAAAACTCCCATCATGCAATGCAGTATGAAAAATTATTGTCACCACTGTTGAGGATCATATGATAAGTGTTCATGTCTAAAAGCCTGAGCTGATACAGTCCTTTATCTTCAAAACAAAAATCAATCTTGCAATAATCTACTGGATATTGTTCATAGTCAGGTCAAAATATACAAGAAAACAAACAGCAACCAAAATCTTTTGTCAGCATATATTGAGTCTCTACACAAATACAAAGCACCCAAACTCCCATCGCATAAAACAATCACAATAGATATAGTCAATGACCAAAAATAAAGGTGTGGTTATATTGATAGGAAATGTCCAACAAAGATGCTTAAGGAAGTAACCATTTGGTAAAGGAGAACAGCCAATGTATAAGGTCTGTATATATATATACACTTAGGAGTATATATATATATATACATATATATACGCTGACCTGAACATATCAAAATATATTAAAAAATATGTCAGCATAATACATTTTATTGTGTTTATTTAATTAATTGTATAATTAATTGTATAATATTGTATATTATTTAATTTATGTAAGTAAAATTAAAATTAAAACTTTGCTAACAAATGGGCAAAACGTAGGATAGAAGAAAAAAATTTAATTTATGTAAAATTTATGTAAAGTAATTTAGTATTTGGGGTAAAAGTAATTAGTCTTTTAACTAAGAGAGACATCACCAGAATGCTTAGCTGAGCTTATTAAGCCCTATAGTCCAGGTGTAACATTAAGGTCATCGAACAAATTTATTTTAACAATTCCTCAATCACATCTAAAAATGAAGGGTGATCAACAATAAGATATGGGTTACCAAGGATTTAAAAATGTGGTTGAATGAGAAAAAGAGAGTATTCTTTAGTAGTGGTTTTGTCACTTAGGCCGGGCATACACTGTGCGATTTTCATTCGATTTTGAGCCGAATTCTGACTCGTGCGACTCTTTTTTGAGTCAGGCCGAATTTCAGCTTTGTCGTGAGTCGTTTGCCGTGCAGTGTTCGTGCAGTGTACAGGGGGAAACGAGAAGCGATTAGCCTCTCCCGACAAGCAATCGGACGGTCGGATGAATTTCTGACATGTCAGAAATTTTGGTCGCTCCTCGTGAGGGTATCGCACAATTGAAGCAAAGCTACGAACCAACTGCCCTAAATGCAGTGCTTTTTCCCTCAATGCACCTGCGCGGAAATAGTACTTTAATCATTTAATCTTTATTGCAGCAAGAAAGAAAACGAAAAGAGGGATATCTTTAGAAAAAATAATGTTATTATCATGGGAAATGTGAATAATTTCCCATCATTTTGCAATCAGTGTTAAAGACAAACACGTCGCAAAATTATAAATATTTCAGTTTTAAACCATGAAGGCGACCCAGTGCATACCACACAAACAATTTGCAAACTGCATGAGCATAATACGCCCGTGAAGAAGTTTTCAAATCCAGTCAATTCAAGCTACAGAAAGTGAAAGTAAAAACTAACCGAGCTTTCAGCATCTGTCGCTGCATAACGGCACATATTCTCAGAGGAGACGAAAGATATGGGTAGTAGCCTAGGATATGAAAATCCCTTATGGCTGATATATATATTGAAAAAACAACAACATAATCAAAGTATTTCGTGTTAAACAAGTTGTTTTTGGAATTTCCTTGTCTGTAACAAAGGTTTTATTTTCATTGACTGAATATAATTATAGTCCTATTAATTGTGGAATATATCTAAATGTTTGAAATAATTTTCAGCGAGGAGTAATTAAATTAATCTTTTATTATCCGCGCCTCATTTGTGTGGAAAATGCGTAATTATTCCGGGCCAAATTAAATGTAGTAGACCTATACATTTAATAATAAAACTACCATAATAATAATCCTAATAATAATAATTTAATACATTAATTGGAAATGTCAAATCCTCACGACATCACCAATAGTTTTTTTTTTTTTTTAAGTTATCTCTGGCTATCGTCCATATACGGTGTCATCATCTGCGCAAACGCAACCCGAGTATTTCACACGTATAGTGTGAGCACATAAATCGCGCTCGACAATCGGACCGTATAGTGAGAGCACATAAATCGTTTGTTTGTTTGTTTGTTTATTTATTTAAATAGCACAGTTTAATACAACTCACGTTGCCCAAAGTGCTTCACAATCACAAGCTAAAAAACACAAACTAGCAGAAATAAACATATCCACATCACATAAACACACGTAGACAATAACCCATTTAAAAAAGCTGTCCATTTGAATTTAAAAGATGTTGTTTTAACATAGCTTTGAACATGGGTAAGGATTTGGTAGATCGAATAGATTGAGGGAGGTCATTCCACAATTTAGGGCCTGCTCGAGAAAAGGCTCTATCACCTCTATGTTTATATTTTGTCCTGGTAGTGCAAAGCAGCTGTAGATTTTCTGATCTCAAGGATCTAGAGGGGGTGTAAATTGCCACCAAACCGGACAAATACACAGGAGCTAAATTGTGCAAGGCCTTTAAAACAAGTACGAGGATCTTATAAATAATTCTAATTCGTACTGGCAGCCACTTTAATGAAATTAATAATGGAGTCACAGATTCATATTTCTTTGCCGACTTTATCATTCTTGCTGCAGCATTTTGGATTTTCTGTAAACGCATATGTGCTCGAGCATCAACTCCATAGTAAAGAGAATTACAATAATCCATTCGAGAAAAGACAATGGACGTCATTGCTTTCTCAAAATCTGAACTAGATAGAAATGGTTTAGTTTTAGCTAACAGACGTAGATTAAGAAAACAAGATCTCACCACAGAACTAATTTGCCTGTCCAACTTTAAACCACTATCCAGAACAAATCCCAAATTTTTTACACTAGATTTTACAAAACCAGTCAAAGAAGTTGCATTCAAGCACTGAAGCACATCATGCTTTCTAGGGCCAAACACAATAACATCGGTTTTATTTTCGTTAAGCTTCAAAATATTTGCAGCCATCCAGTCCTTAACATCTTGTAAGCATGCTAATAAAGCATCAAGTGAATTTGAATTAAACTCTCTTACGGGCAAGTAAATCTGCGTATCATCAGCGTAACAGTGGAATGACACTTTATGTTTCCGAAAAATAGCCCCCAATGGTAGCATATAAAGGGAAAAAAGAATTGGAGCAAGAATTGATCCTTGTGGGACTCCCCAAGGAAGATGTAATCTCGAAGAATTACAGCCCCCAAAACTAACAGAAAAAAATCTGTCCGTGAGATAAGATTTAAACCATTTGAGAACATTACCTTTTAGGCCAACCCAATGTTCTAAGCGATTAATTAAAATCTCATGGTCCACCATATCAAACGCTGCACTAAGGTCAAGCAGAATTAAAATAACACTTTCGCCATTATCCAGTGAAACAAAGATGTCATTTAACACTTTGACCAACACTGTCTCGGTGCTATGGCAGGACTTAAGCATGAGCATAATCGTGAGCTTTGGCTTTACATCGCATGAGATCTTCTCGTACAGTGTGAGTTGATACCTTGCTGAACTCGCACGGAAATCGCAGTGTATGCCCGGCTTTATAGAGAGTGCAAGTGTCAGTCCTCTGTTGTGTGTTTCATGTGTTCCCACCTCTTGTGTCCATATTTGGTTTGTTTCCTGTCCTCGTCTAGTGTGATTATGAGTTAAGTATGTTCCAGCTGTGTTTATGTGATTGTGTGTTAATTACCCTGTGTATTTAGTTCCTGTCTTTTGAGTTTGATTTCGTCTGGTCTACTCATTACTCCCCGGTGTTCCTGTCTGTGTCTGTGTCTGTGTCTGTGTCTGTGTCTGTGTCTGTGTCTGTGCCCGTGTCTGTGCCCGTGTCTGTGCCCTTGCCCCCGCCCCAGACGTCAGAATCATCTTACCTGGGCTGTGGAGAAAAAGAACTGGAATGTTGCACAGATGAAAGTAAATTTTGCTTTTCATTTGGAAATCAAGGTGCCAGAGTCTGGAGGAAGAGTGGAGAGGCACAGAATCCATGTTGCTTGAAGTCCAGTGTGAAGTTTCCACAGTCAGTGATGATTTGGGCTGCCATGTCATCTGCTGGTGTTGGTCCACTTTGTTTTCCGAAGTCCACAGTCAATGCAGCCATCTACCAGGAAATTTTAGAGCACTTCATGCTTCCTTCTGCTGACAAGCTTTATGGGGATGCTGATTTCATTTTCCAGCAGGACTTGGCACCTGCCCACACTGCCAAAGGCACTCAAAGCTGGTTCAATGACCATGGTGTTGGTGTGCTCGACTGGCCAGCAAACTCGCCTGACCTGAACCCCATAGAGAATCTATGGGGTATTGTCAAGAGGAAGATGAGAGACACCAGACCCAACAATGCAGATGACCTGAAGGCCAATGTCAAAGAAACCTGGGCTTCCATACCACCTCAGCAGTGCCACAAACTGATCACCTCCATGCCACGCCGAATTGAGGCAGTTATTAAAGCAAAAGGAGCCCCTACCAATTATTGAGTACATATACAGTAAATGAACATACTTTTATACTATACTTTTAATTTGTTGAGATAGTGAATTGGTGGGTTTTTGTTAAATGTGAGCCTAAATCATCACAATTAACCCTTCAGGCGCAAGGGCTTTTTGGAAAAAATGCTGGATTTTGACATCAAGAGTTCAAAAGCTTGTGGATTGAAACGGCTTAAAGATAGAGATCTACTGTAAATTAGAAAAATGTTGGGCATGAACGAAAGATTATGTGGGGTGTAAATATACTCATCTAATTTGCATATTATGACGTCATCAGGGGGCGGCCCTCTTGAATTTGATAATATTCAGGAAATAGTAGATATTGAATTGATGTTTGAAGTTATTTGCATGTTTTTTTGTCTTTGTATCCTCATTCCAAATGATCAGAAAAGAGGAAACCAACAATAAACAGGAGAAAGTACTAAATTATTACTATACTATATAATAGTAAAATGCATGTGAACAGTAGCCTACTTTTTGATCAGTTCATCAGTAATATTCAGGAAATAATAGATATTGAATGGATGTTTGAACTTACTTGCATGTTTTTTTTTGTCTTTTTATCCTCATTCCAAATGATAAGGAAAAGAGGAAATCCACAGTAAAACAGGAGAAAGTAGTAAATTATTACTATATTACTGTGCCATAGTAAAATACATGTGCCTATTTTTTGATCAGTTGACCAGCTATCTGCCCAATCAGGTATCTAGGTGACACAGTTTATAGTTCTTGAGAGTATGGTACCTCTCATTGCATGGCACAGCACACAGACCTACCCCACACTGACTGCACCTGTACTGTCTGCCAGCGGCCATTTGAGCATGCGCGATCAGAACAAACGACGCAATCAGGCCGATCATCAAAGAGCAACAGCTCTCCTATGGACACTATGACCACGTCCACCCCTGCCACCCCCATCCCTGTCGGGCAAAGGGTCCAAATGATCACTTGTTTGTGCTTTGTGAACACTCTCGCCTTTCGCGCGTGGCACCATTGCGCATGCAAAGATGTACGTGCGGAGAAGCGCGATCATTAGACGACCGATCGTCATTTCCAAAATGCAAATATTTCCCTTCAGAGTCAGAATCGGCAAATAACATTTGCAACACATCCTCACAGTACAACTTTTTATTAGCCATTTGCCGATTTTCTCTCACAAATCTCACAATTTACTCACATACCATGAACTGAACTGCTTCCGCATCAAAGACACGATAGCTCACTTGCTCTGCTATTTCCTTGAACACTTTTGATCTAGAATCTAAGTACTACATGTCTGCCATCTAGTGGTAGGGAATACAAATGGGATATTACAGAAGATTAGGAACTACAGTCTATTTTATGAAGTATGACGTCTTGTCGCAATTTTGCGACTTTGGCGCTTAGAGGGTTAAAAGAACCAAAGACTTAAACTACTTCAGTCTGTGTGCATTGAATTTATTTAATACACGAGTTTCACAATTTGAGTTGAATTACTGAAATAAATGAACTTTTTCACAACATTCTAATTTATTGAGATGCACCTGTATATGATTTTTTTTTAGTAGATTTGATGCTGTTGAGAGTTGTGATAATTGTGTTGATATTTGATATCAAATATCAAATTTGATGATATTTGTTATGATATTAGACGATCCCACATTCTCCCCCTATCTATCTGACAGTGGTAGAGGTGGTAGATGCCATTTCTAAGATAAAACCCGTCAAAGCTGGTCGAATTAGTGGCATAAAGCTGTTGGAAAGGTGCAAAGGTTAAAATGTGACCTGACTTCCGCTTCCGGCGCTGCTCTGTACAGTCGACGTTAAGGATGGCTCCGCTCAATTTGTGCTTTTATATACTTTTTTACGTATTTTTACTTTCTCTTTTTACACGCATAACGTCTGCACTATTTATATATGACAAAAGAACACTTTTGGACATTGGACACCGCTGCACTAACCTGCTTCAGGACACTTTATCCACGGATCCAGCGTGGCCATTGGAGATACTTCGGAACACCGAGGTTAACAAAGGCCGCCTGAATAATCCCGAGAGGCAAAAGAAACACCGCGGACGACGAGCTGGAATCTGTGACAGACTGAGAAAAAGGGCTCACAGTCCTCCTCTACCGAGTATTCTGCTCGCAAATGTCCAATCCTTGGAGAATAAGATGGACGATCTTAGAGCCAGGATAAGTTTCCAACGGGACATTAGGGACTGTAACATCCTTTGTTTGACTGAAACATGGCTCACTCCCTCGGTCCCGGATACCGCTGCAACACCGTCTGATAACTTTTCTGTTTTACGGATGGACAGAACAGCCGAGGCCGGAAAAACCAAAGGTGGTGGAGTGTGTTTCATGATTAAAAAGAAATGGTGTGACCCCAGGAATATCTCCATTCTGTCGCGTTCCTGCTCGCCTCATCTGGAACATCTCTCCATTATCTGCCGCCCATTCTATCTGCCCCGGGAGTTCCCATCGATCATTGCTACTGCTGTTTACATTCCACCACAGGCAGACATGAGCTTGGCCTTGTCCAAACTCCACAATGAGCTCAGCGGCTACACCAACAAACACCCTGATGCTGCCTCTATCATCGCAGGGGACTTTAACAAAGCCAACCTCAGGAAGGTCATGCCGAACTTCCATCAGCATGTATCCTGTCCAACCAGAGGACCGAATACACTGGATGCCTACAAAGCTCGTTCCCTGCCGGCTTTTGGCAAATCGGACCATGCCGCCATTTTCCTCACACCGGAATATAAACAAAGGATCATTCAGGAATCCCCGGGGGAGAGGGAAGTGACGCGCTGGTCCTCCCACTCTGAAGCTATGCTACAGGTGTCTCTTGATGACGTCGACTGGGACATGTTCCGGGCGAGTTCAGCTGACTTCAGCGAGTTCACGGATGTAGCATTAAGCTTTGTTAACATGCTAACCGACCAAGCCACTGAAACGGTAACAATAAGGACATTCTCTAATCAGAAACCGTGGGTGGACAGAACAATCCGTGCTGCGGTTAACAAACGCACTGCCGCATACAACGCCGGTCTTTTGTTAGGAAACATGAGCGAGTACAAAGCATCGTGCTATGCTCTCCGACGGGCAGTTAGAACTGCTAAACTCCGATACAGGGAGATAATTGAGTCACATTTTCAGCTCAATGACTCTCGACGCATGTGGCAGGGACTGAAGACCATCTGTTCCTCTGGAAATAACTCCACCGCCGAGGTGAGAGCAGATCCATTGCTGGCCGAAGAGTTAAACACCTTCTACGGCCGCTTTGAATGTAATGGCGGCGCGACTCTGCCGATCAGCGCGTCAGGAAGCAGCAGACAGAGCAGCGATGATGATCATGTTATCACCGTGTCGGAGGACGAGGTTCGGAGGGAACTAAAGAGAGTTAACGTCAGGAAAGCCGCCGGATCTGATGGGATTACTGGCCGCGTTCTGAGGTCCTGCGCCGATCAGCTTGCTGGTTTGTTTACTTCCATCTTTAATGAGTCCCTAGCTACCTCTGTGGTTCCCACCTCATTTAAGAAATCTGTCATCATCCCTGTGCCTGTCCATTGAGCGGACCTGTCCTGACCTACATTTCACTACTGATTATACCCTGTATGATTGTGTATGTGACGAATAATAAAGAACCTTGATGTGTATTAACAAAGTTATTTCAGATTTTGCTGCAAGCTGGTTCTGTACCATCCTCTTGGAAAAAGAGTGTGATATTCCTGTGCCCAAGGGAACTTCAGTGGGTACGTTAACCCCCTGGGGTTGAAGCCCACACCGGTGCGGTCTGTCTCGTATTTTTATGATGACTGTGAAATTAACTAAAAATACTTAGAATAAGGTATCGTTTGAAACAGCAAAGTATATATTTGTATAGTCATAATAACAGCAAAACAATGTTCTTTTGTAAAATAAAGAAAATAAACAGGGTGCGTTCTCTGCCGTCTCGGTCTCTGTCACCTCTCTTCACAGACACATAAATAAAACAATCTGAATCTCTGTGAATACTCATCTCAAAGACCTGAGAAATACATGTATAGAAAGCTTGAAAAGTCTTTTAAATGAAGCAAGTCACATCCAAAACAAATATTCTCTGATAAATTAATCCGTATGAAACCAACGCGATGTCCAGTTTTTCCTGTCTCAACACATTATCTCTAATGCGGTCACGCCTACAAGCCGATCGCGCTTTTCAAATTCTAAACAGCCACATGAGACACACGTGCATGTAAATGCCCACATCACCTCCGCATAAACAAACAAGTTCATCCCAGCTATTTTTGTTTCTGGAAGAAGACACGCTGAGAGGAATAACCCAGAATTTACCTCAGAAGATGAACACAATGCAATGCATCACTCTAATTGATCCAGTGGAGGACATCATTCTGATGAGTAGCCTAAGATTACTTGCATCTGTTGTCATTGTGTTATTATGACATAACTTGTAGGCTAGTTAGTCTTTTCCCAAACTATAATTCCTGACTACATGTATGAAATCAAGTGAAAAAATTTGAAATATGTGTCATTTTATTGTCTAAATGTCTCACAAAGCCAGGATGTTTGTATAATGTTTTCTAACATATAAAACCACAAGATATAAAAGTAGTATGAGTGTTAACAGTATGAATGATATTAGAGTCTATTACCGTTTGGAACAAAGGTGTGTTACTGTTCAAGTCTCAGTGTTCGGATCAGTATGTTCAGTCATGTGTCCTTGACCTTCACTGTGTATATTTTTATTAAACTGTGTTGCAAATAAAATACAAATTATACAAATAATAATACAAATACAAATAATCCAAATTTTACTAACTTCACACTCTTTCTTACCTGCCTCGTCTAAATATGCATGGCATATTTAGACGATGGTACCTTTAGAGTATGGTACCTCTCATTGCATGGCACAGCGCACAGACCTACCCCACACTGACTGCACCTGTACTGTCGGCCAGCGGCCATTTGAGCATGCGCGATCAGAGATTGTAAAGATTTTCCACGATTGTATTTGTAAGAAATATATGCAACGTCTGTTTTTAATACAGAATCTCACAAGTTTTCGTGTGAGCCAGAACATTCTGGAGATCATTTACATGTCCCTGGTAAAAAGTATGCTGACCTATAATTTAATTTAACATCCTGGTACAACCATTCACAGACAAAACCAAATTAAACCCTGTGGCTCGTGACGATACATTGAGGTCTTTAGACAATAAATTGAATCGGTCTGTGCAATAAACTGAACAGATATTTGATATTTATATAATTTTTTACCTCTGATACACCACAATGTACAACTGTCCTGAGCTCATTCACAACATCCGGCATGTGACGCGTCAACGTGCTCTGGCACATAGATATACAGTATATCGTCACAAGCCACAGGGTTTAATTTGGTTTCGTCTGTGCATGTTTCTTTTTGACTCTCAAAGCTTTGGAACGTTTGGTGCCCACTGACTGCCATTATATGACTGACAGACTGCAACGGTTTGGGTTAAAAATCTTTGTTTGTGTTCTACTGAAGAAACAAATTCACCTACATCTTGGATGCCCTGGGGGTAAAAAAAAATATTTTTGGGTGAACTATCCCTTTAATGCCCAGGGCAGAGAGATACATATATAAGAATTAATTTATATCTGTAGTAATTGGATATTTGAATCTATCATCTTACAACTTCAGATGCCATTATTAAGTAATATCTACCCACTTAAATGATAGAAGTAACAATTGTAACAGTCACAAACCTGTTAGCATGTTTTTTTATGTTGTAATTGTATTACCCATTATGAGGGGGCTTGCGATGGAGGGAAGTAAGCATGGCTTATGTCTCCAAACGATCACTTGTCCTGATTGTGAAACCTTGAGTTTTATACTCAATCTGAAGTAAGCATTGTTTCTTGTTTTGTATTGATGGAATGTTTCTGGGTAATTTGTGTACAGTTATTTTTCTAATATGATTTATTTCATTTTATTTAGAAGGACTCCACATTCTGTGGGATTTATCCTTATATTCATATGCCTGTTTTTGACCTACATAGTTAGGATGAATTTGAAGTGGGGTTTGAGGCTATGAATGATGTTTTCAACTGTTGTGGATCCTTGAAACGGATTTTGCCACGAAAGTGACTTTAAAGATGTCCTCGTGGTTTGGATTGATATCTACACTAAGGATTACATGTTGCACTGGGATGGTAATCCCAGTTAGGATGGTAATTTTGGACATTGGCTTTCATGGACATTGATTTCTACACCTGTGGGGAATGAACATTCAACATCAGTATCATTGTCGTCTTCATCACATAAAAACAGATAAGATTTTGACTTCTATGTTGTTCTGAGTTATTGTTGGCGACATATGTATGTTTTTTTTTTACTGTTTATTAAGCTGTATGAAAGACAAAATCTAGTTAGTGGTTCCCTCCCTATAAATCAGACTTATAACCAACACTTTTGTGAGGGCAAGGTAACGGTTATATAAATGGCGCCCGAACAGGGACCCTGACTAGTTGTTTGAAAACAGTTGATACATGATGGCAAGTCAAGCAGCTCTGGATAAGGATGAGTGTGTGCCAGAGGTGGATTTTGCATCTGGTTCATTCACCACACCTAGAGAACCCTCAAAGATTTAATAACTACCTTTATTGATCTATACATAGATTCTGAAGATGAAAGTGAAGACAGCATAGGTGATGGCTCTGAGATCATTTTTTCCACCACCCCCACCACCTGCAGCGGAGAGAGAGACATTTTTTGATTCTGTTACCAACCTCACTGAACAGCTTACTAATAGATTTAATGTGTTGGAAGGACTAGTTGATGAATGTGTTAAGAAGATTAGTGGCTGTGTATCACAAGAGGAATTCCAGAACAAATGTAAAGGGGATAGAAGATCGTTTGGTGTATCGAATTGAACGTGAATGTGAGAGAGTCAAGAACATTGTGGAAATGTCTGTACAGGACCTCGGTCGATCGATGGTTGATTGTCTGAAAAGAAGGGACGGGCAACTTGAAGCCAAATTCAAATCAATTACTTCAATAACCACGCCTGTAACATCTAAAATTGGTTATGGTGCTCATGATGCTGGGCAAAGTCAAAATCATACCTATGAAGTTCAGCAAAGCTCTTTATCCAGTCACAAGAAAACTATGTTAATGTCCGGTCAAATTAGACTTTCCCTGTTTCAGTAATAAGCAAGATGAGGATCCTATTCTGTTTATTGAACGCTGTGAGGAATATTTTGGTTAGGTCATTGAGTGATCGGGAGATCTTGGTATCTCTTAACACAGTGCTTAAGGAAACTGCTAAAGACTGGTGGCAAGCCGAGAGAAGGAAAGTACATAGTTGGGGGCAATTTAAAGATATCTTCCTGCGATCTTTTCTTAGCGAAGACTATGAAGATGTGGCGTCACAAAGGCTGGTGGAGAGAAAGCAAGGTGCCAAGGAGAGCATAAGAGACTTTGCATTTCATTATCGTGCTCTTTGTTTAAGATGGAGAAAGAACATGTCAGAGAAAGACATTGTACTGGCCATATTATGTAATTGTAATCCCCGCCTGGCTAGTTTGTTAAGAGGTACCGTAACCAATGTTGGCGAGCTTGTAAGAATTGGGACACAAATTGAACGTGATTTTGATGAAGCCAAAAAATATTGGAATCAGGTAAATTCTGAAGAGCAAAAGAAAAAACATATGCCCGCAGAGACTACACCCACCATCATTCAAGGATAAATTGGAACAACTGTTGCTTGACTGGCCTAAATGCTCAAAAGAGATTGGACATTCTAGTATAGTCAAACATCGAATTATAACCACTGATGAACTGCCAGTCAGAAAAAGGCCGTACAGACTTTCCATCGACAAACAGAAATTTGTTGATGATGAAATTCAGGAACTGTTGAACAACAAGATCATACAACCATCTGTCTCACCATGGGCATCGCCTGTTGTTGTTGTACCCAAAAAAGATGGAAGTTTCAGGTTGTGCATTGATTATAGAGGCTTAATAGCCAAAACACATCTTGATGCCTACCCCATGCCACAAATCCAGGAAATATTGGAATCTTTCCATGGCGCTATTGTCTTCAGTACACTGGATCTCAAAAGAGGCTATTGGCAACTTGAGATGGAAGAGGATAGCATACAGAAAACAGCATTTGTGACCTCTGCAGGCTTATTTGAATTCTTGCATTTACCTTTTGGCCTCAAAAACTCAGCGGCCTCATTTCAGAGACTTATGGAGACTGTACTGAGAGACCTTAAAGGCATGTGTTGTCTGGTGTATATCGATGATGTAGTCGTGTACTCCAAAAATGAAGAGGAGCACATTTATGATCTCACTCAGGTATTCCAATGTTTACATAGTGCTGGATTTACACTTAACCTCGGAAAATGTAATTTCAAGCAATGCAACATTACTTACCTTGGTCACATAATCTCAGCAGAGGGAGTTAAGACGGATCCCAAGAAAGTCTCAGCCATCAACAATTTTCCCACTCCACAGTCTCTCAAAGATATGCAGAGATTTTTGGGATTAGCTGGATGGTACCACCGTTTCATTCCACATTTCTCAACGAATGCAGCACCTTTACATGCCCTCAAGCAAAAAAGTACACCTGGATTTGGGAAGAAGAATGTCAACGAGCTTTCAACATCATAAAACAGGACTTGACTCAAGCACCAGTTCTCTTACCGCAGACTTCAGTAGACCATTTCGGGTGAAAACGGATGCAAGCGAGATAGGACTGGGTGCAGTACTTACCCAAGAAAGGGAGGATGGAGAAAGAGTCATTTCATATGCATCCAGACTACTCAGAGGAGCAGAGAAGTCCTATTCAGTATCTGAAAAGTAGTGTTTAGCAGTCATTTGGGCAGTTGAAAAATGGAGACCATATCTAGAAGGGAGGACATTTGAGGTCATTACTGATCACAATGCACTAACTTGGGTATTTCAACATCCTAAGCCTTCATCGCGACTTACCCGCTGGATAATACGGCTACAAGGTTATGACTTTACAGTCAAATATCGTAAAGGCCATTGCAACGTAGTGCCTGATGTGTTATCCAGGTCACCAGAACAACTAACCTCAGACATCATTGCAGCAGTAGGAGCTACAAAATCCAGCAACCTACCAACCAACCTGCCAGTGGACATACCTAGTATATCTGCCGCACAGCAAAATGACCCAGAGATCCAGGAGCTTATCTTAATGATAAAATCACAGACGTCCCAAGACAGATTTAAAATGGTCTTTTGTTTCGGAGCATGCCAGACAGACAAACAGGTCAGAAACTGCAACTCATAATTCCCTCAGATCTACGCAAATAATGTTTGCATTATGCCCATGACAATCCTATGAGTGGACATTTGGGCAGACTCAAAATACTACTCAGACTACTGGACATGGTGTACTGGCCAAGTGTAAGATCTGATGTTTGGAAGCACTGCAAAGAATGTATCACTTGCCAACAATACAAACCGTCCTTGAGCAAGTTATCCGGTCACCTCCAATCCACTCCCATCGTTGAACCAGGTCATATGATCGGAGTAGATCTCATGGGGTCATTTCCAAAGAGCGTTAGGCAGAATGAACACCTCTTAGTCGTGGTTGACTACTGCTCTAAATGAGTGGAGTTGTTCCCATTGAGGAAGGCTAAGGCACCACGAATTGCCCAGATCATGATAGAGGAGATTTTTACAAGATGGGGCACTCCTGACTACTTTGTTTCTGACAGAGGATCTCAGTTTACTTCCAATTTACTTAGCCAAGTATGCAAGCAATGGGGAGTTGTCCAAAAGCTCACGACCGACTATCATCCACAAACTAACCTCACAGGACAGCCTCGAAGGTGGGACCAATGGCTGCCCGAATTCCGATTTGCAATAAATACTGCTTGGCAGGAGAGTACTGGCCTTTCCCCAGCACAGATTGCCTTAGGTCGAAACTTAAAAGGTCCGGTAGAAAAAGCAATTCAATTCCACAAGACACCCGATCCAAATAGTCCCATCTATCCAGTGCTTGACAGACATCATCACCTCCTCCGTCTGGTGAAGGAGAATGTGGAGAAAGCACAAGACAAACAGCAGCGATATTACAACTTGCTTTGCAAACAAAACCAGTATCAAGTTGGAGATGTAGGTTGGTTGCGCGCTCATCCTTTGTCCAGAGCAGAGGAGGGTTTCATGGCTAAGTTATCTGGTAGATGGAAGGGACCAGCCAAAATAATTAAATGTTTAGGCCACGTCAATTACTCTGTTTCTTTGCTTACTAACCCTGAAACTATAGATACTTATCATGTGCAAAATCTAAAGCCTTGCCATGGATATGTCAAGTCTTAAATTGAGGGGGTGCATATATAACAGTCACAACCCTGTTAGCATGTTTTTTTATGTTGTAATTGTACTACCCATCATGAGGGGGCAACATGGAGCTAGATGCTCAGGTATAAAATGGGTGTAGGGAGTAGAAGTCGTTAGATTTGTAATGGAGGGAAGTAAGCATGGCTTATGGCTCCAAACGATCACTTGTCCTGATTGAGAAACCTTGAGTTTTATGTTCAATCTGAAGTAAGCATTGTTTCATATTTTGTATTGATGGAATGTTTCTGGGTAATTTGTGTATAGTTATTTTTCTAATATGATTTATTTCATTTTATTTAGAAGGACTCCCACATTCTGTGGGATTTATCCTTATATTCATATGCCTGTTTTTGACCTACATCGTTAGGATGATTTTGAAGTGGGTCTTGAGGCTATGAATGATGTTGTCAAATGTTGTGGATCCTTGAAACGGATTATGCCACGAAAGTGACTTTAAAGATTTCTTCATGGTTTGGATTGATATCTACACTAAGAATTACATGTTGCACTGGGGACATGTTAGGATGGTAATTTTGGACATTGGCTTACATGGACATTGATTTCTACACCTGTGGGGAATGAACATTCAACATCAGTATCATTGTCGTCATCATCATCTTCATCACATAAAAACAGATAAGATTTTGAATTTGTTGTTCTGAGTTATTGTTGGCGACATATGTATTTTTTTTTACTGTTTATTAAGCTGTATGAAAGACAAAATCTAGTTAGTGGTTCCCTCCCTATAAATCAGACTTATAACCAACACTTTTGTGAGGGCAAGGTAACGGTTATACAATCTATACAGACTGTGTCTGTTCCCCGAATAGTGAGGTCAAAATATAAATTTAATGCAGGATCTAGAAAAAATCTGATTGTGATTAAACCAGAAAAATGCAAATTAAATGAACAAAAACTATTTTTAAAGCTTGGGCTCCTAAACATTAGATCACTCACACCCAAAGCTGTTATTGTAAATGAAATGATCACAGATAATAGTATTGATGTAATCTGCTTGACTGAAACCTGGCTTAAACCAAATTAATATATTGGTCTAAATGTGTAACGGGGTTGACGAGACGTGAGACGAGAGGATCCATTTGCAAGCTTTTATTTAAAGGCATGGTCAATACTCAGGCAGGGTCAGTAATCGGTAAACAGGTATGGCAAGGGCAAAACACAGAGCAGTCCGTAGAGCAAGTGTGGGTCGATGATCGGCGTACAATATCCAGAGGGCTAGGCAGAGAGAATAATCCAGGAGCACGAGCAGGAATCAGAACACGGGGAATCTAACTATGAATACTAGGACCGCTTCGTATGCAGCTAGGCTAACAATACTCGGCAGAGTGAAAGAGAATGTCCAGAGTTTATATATCGTGTGTGTGTGTGTGATTGGGTGATGGTGATTGTGAGATGGTGAACAGGTGCAAGCGAGATCATTGTGAACAGCTGTGTTGGTGCAGTGAATGATGGGAGATGCAGTCTATGAGTGATCTGTAACTGAGTGAAAGTCCATGTGATGGGAGAGTGACCTCTAGTGGTGAGTGATGCAAAGTTCATGGCCAAGATTCGTGACATAGCCCCCCCCAAGGAGCGGCTTCCAGACGCTCCACACATTATCGAATCCAGGAGGGTGGTGGAGTGGAGGCGGAACAGGGGAAGGGAAGGAGGGCCAGGTCCATGTGCGAGTGGCGAGGGTGTGGGATGCAGCAGGGCTGGAAACCAGGGCGGAGCGGACGGACCTGGAGCCCACCAGAGCGGAGCAGACGGACCTGGAGCCCTCCAGGGCGGAGCAGATGGACCTGGAGCCCACCAGAGCCGAGCAGACGGACCTGGAGCCCACCAGAGCGGAGCAGACGGACCTGGAGCCCCCCAGGGTGGAGCAGACGGGACCAGAGCCCCCCAGGGCGGAGCGGACGGACCTGGAGCCCCCCAGGGCGGAGCAGACAGGACTGGAGCCCCCCAGGGCAGAGCAGACAGGACCAGCGACCACCAGACCAGAGTAGGGCCGTAGACCGGGCAGGAAACCATGTCTGAGTCCGAGATCTGGGGGAAAACAGAGACAGACAACACAGAGAGAGAAGAGACAGACAACACAGGGAGAGTAGAGACAGACAACACAGGGAGAGCCTTCCTGGTCTCAGGGGCCGTGGCTGAGCAGGTCTGGGAGTCACAGGCAGCCTCCATAGCCGTGCCAGGACCTGACAGGAATTCATAGGCGGCCTTCGTAGCCGTGACTGGGCAGGACAGGGAATCACAGACGGCCTCCTTAGCCGTGACAGGACAGGGCGAGAGTTCACAGACGGCCTCCTTAGCCATGACAGGACAGGTCGAGAGTTCACAGACGGACTCTTTAGCCATGACAGGACAGGGCGAGAGCTCCCAGACGGCCTCCATGGCCGTGACAGGACAGGGTGAAAGTTCATAGACGGCCCTCTTAGCCATGACAGAGCAGGCTGAAGATTCACAGGTGGCCTCTATAGCCGTGACTGGACAGGGCAAGAGTTCACAGACGGATTCTTTAGCCGGGGCAGGACAGGGCGTGAGTTCATTGGAGGATACCACCGACACCTCGGGAGGTTCTACGGTGGTAACCTGACAGGCTGAGGGTGTATTGCTGGGCGCCACCACCTTGCAAGGGGCTGAGACGAGCACCACCGCTTGGGAAGGTTCTGCAGCATGTGCTGCTACCTCTGGAGACATTATAGTGGACGTCGCTACCTCAGGCAGTCCAATGGTGGTGTACGCAGCCCAAATGCAACATAAAGCGATCCCTATCATGGGAAGCGCTTCAAACAGGGAAATCAGTTCAGGGACAGGAGAGTTGGAGTGAGTGGATTTGGGGATGCCAGCGGCGCGTACAGACACCAGTGGGACATCCCTCACACTAGACATTAGACTGGGGTACTGAAAGACTGACCTTGATGAACTGGGTGCAACAGACAGGGCATGACGAGATTCTGGCGGATCAACTGAGACGTAGTGTGACTCTGGCGGATCAGCTGAGACGTGCTGTGACTCTGGCGGATCAGCTGAGACGTGCTGTGACTCTGGCGGATCAGCTGAGACGTGCTGTGACTCTGGCGGATCAGCTGAGACGTGCTGTGACTCTGGCGGATCAGCTGAGACGTGCTGTGACTCTGGCGGATCAGCTGAGACGTGCTGTGACTCTGGTGGATCAGCTGAGACGTGCTGTGACTCTGGCGGATCAGCTGAGACGTGCTGTGACTCTGGCGGATCAGCTGAGACGTGAAGAGGTTCTGGCTGAGGAGCTGAGACGTGAAGAGGCTCTGACTGAGGAGCTGAGACGTGGCGTGACTCTGGCTGGTCAGCTGTGACGTGGCGTGACTCTGGCTGGTCAGCTGTGACGTGGCGTGACTCTGGCTGGTCAGCTGTGACGTGGCGTGACTCTGGCTGGTCAGCTGTGACGTGGCGTGACTCTGGCTGGTCAGCTGTGACGTGGTGTGACTCTGGCTGGTCAGCTGTGACGTGGTGTGACTCGTGACGATCAACTGTGGCTTGGCGTGACTCTTGACGATCAACTGTGGCTTGGCTTGACTTGTGATGATCAACTGTGCTTTGGCTTGACTTGTGACGATCAACTGTGGCTTGGCTTGACTCACGAAGATCACTGGTGGCTTGGCTTGACTTGTGACGATCAACTGTGCTTTGGTTGGACTTGTGACGATCAACTGTGGCTTGGTTTGACTTGTGATGATCAACTGTGCTTTGGCTTGACTTGTGACGATCAACTGTGGCTTGTCTTGACTCACGGAGATCACTGGTGGCTTGGCTTGACTTGTGACGATCAACTGTGCTTTGGTTGGACTTGTGACGATCAACTGTGGCTTTGCTCGACTTGTGACGATCAACTGTGGCTTGACTTGACCTTTTAACATAGGCTGTGACTTGACTTGGCTTTTTAACATCAGCGGTGACTTGACTTGGCTCTTTGACATCAGCGGTGACTTGACTTGACTCTTTAACATCAGCGGTGACTTGACTTGACTCTTTAACATCAGCGGTGACTTGACTTGACTCTTTAACATCAGCGGTGACTTGACTTGACTCTTTAACATCAGCGGTGACTTGACTTTGACTCTTTAACATCAGCGATGACTTGACTTGACTCTTTAACATCAGCGGTGACTTGACTTGACTCTTTAACATCAGCGGTGACTTGACTTGGTATGTGACTGGCAGCAATGACACTATGTTGTTGTGGCCGCCATTTTGTGAGCGTGCTCTAGCGCGGCTGTGATCTCACAATTGGGTGCGATGTCTCGTTCCTCCGCGACCCCCACAGTAGATGCTGAACCCACAGTAAACGAAGAGCCAACAGTCAATAAAGCATAATCCATAAACTGAGCAAGGGATGAACGTGGACCCTCGCGTCTGAGCTCGGATTGCAGTGGCTGATTAATGCCATCCAAAAAGAACTCTATCAACAAACAGTCTGGCAGGTCAGAGTAGTTTGCAATGGCTAAAAATTCACGGATATAGTTCTCCAGCGATCGTAAGCCCTGTTTAAGGGCTAACAAAATTCTTGCTGTGTCCATACCTGGCCAATGTTCCTCAGAAAAGCTGCTGGGTCCTTGTGTGGCCGAGTATTCTGTTACGGGGTTGACGAGACGTGAGACGAGAGGATCCATTTGCAAGCTTTTATTTAAAGGCATGGTCAATACTCAGGCAGGGTCAGTAATCGGTAAACAGGTATGGCAAGGGCAAAACACAGAGCAGTCCATAGAGCAAGCATGGGTCGACGATCGGCGTACAATATCCAGAGGGCTAGGCAGAGA
This sequence comes from Aspiorhynchus laticeps, assembly GCA_023376895.1. NCBI lineage: Eukaryota > Metazoa > Chordata > Actinopteri > Cypriniformes > Cyprinidae > Aspiorhynchus > Aspiorhynchus laticeps. Next base: position 648,808 of record JALXFT010002483.1, on the reverse strand, counting down.
GAATAATCCAGGAGCACGAGCAGGAATCAGAACGCGGGGAATCTAACTATGAATACTAGGACCGCTTCGTATGCAGCTAGGCTAACAATACTCGGCAGAGTGAAAGAGAATGTCCAGAGTTTATATATCGTGTGTGTGTGTGTGTGATTGGGTGATGGTGATTGTGAGATGGTGAACAGGTGCAAGCGAGATCATTGTGAACAGCTGTGTGGGTGCAGTGAATGATGGGAGATGCAGTCTATGAGTGATCTGTAACTGAGTGAAAGTCCATGTGATGGGAGAGTGACCTCTAGTGGTGAGTGATGCAAAGTTCATGGCCAGGATTCGTGACAAAATGAGTCTACTCCACCAAGCTACTGTTATAAACATGAGCCCCGTCATACTGGCACTTGTAGACTGGCTGTGTTGCAACAATATATAGTGATATTCTCAATGTTACTCAGAAAACAGGATACAGGAGGTTTAACTCATTCGAAATACTTCTGCTTAATGATACACTGTCAGATATGCAAAATAAATCTGTCCTATCTCTTGCTCTGGCTACTGTGTATAGACCGCCAGGGCCATATACATATTTCCTAAAAGAATTTGCAGATTTCCTCTTAGATCTATTGGTTAATGTTGATAAAGCATTAATTGTCTGAGAATTTAACATGCATGTTGATAATTCAAATGATGCGTTAGGACTTGCATTTACTGACCTAATAAACTCTTTTGGAGTAAAGCAAAACGTCGCCATTCATTGTTTTAATCATATGCTAGATTTAATTATATCGCATGGAATTGATCTTACTGATATAGATATCTTACCTCAAAGTGATGATGTTACTGATCATTTCCTTGTATCATGCATGCTACGTATTACTATTATTAACTATATGGCTCCACGTTATCATCCGGGCAGAACTATTGTTCCAGCCACCAAAGACAGATTCACAAATAACCTGCCTGATTTATCTCAACTGCTCTGTGTACCCATAAACACACATGAACTAGACGAAATGACTAGCAACATGGGCACTATCTTCTCTAATACATTAGAAGCTGTTGCCCCCCTCAAATTGAAAAAGGTTAGAGAAAAACATACTGCGCCATGGTACAACAGTTATACCCATTCTCTCTAGAAAGAAACTCATAATCTTGAGCGCAAATGGGGGAAAAACTAATTTGGAAGTTTTGAGAATTGCGTGGAAAAACAGTATGACCAGCTATAGGCAGGCTCTAAAAGCTGCCAGGAAAATATAGAAAATAACCAAAACAATCCAAGGTTTTTATTTGGCACAGTGGCTAGATTAACAAATAAACAGATGCCACCTGATCTAAATATTCCCTCACAGTTTAATAATAATGACTTTATGAATTTCTTCACTGATAAAATAGATAACATCAGAAATACAATAACAAATGTAGATTCTACAGCGTCTAGTACTTCAGCCTCATTCACCGCACCCAAAGAAAAACTGCAGTGCTTTTCAACTATAGGACAGGAAGAGCTAAATAAACTTATCACTGCATCTAAACCAACAACATGTTTATTATATCCTGTACCCACTAAACTACTGAACGAGTTGTTACCTGTAGCAGAAGAACCGTTTCTCAATATTATTAACTCATCATTATTTTTAGGTCACGTCCCAAAGCCATTCAAGCTGGCAGGTATTAAGCCTCTTATTAAGAAACCACAACTAGATCCTAGTGAACTGGCAAATTACAGACCCATTTCAAATCTTCCGTTTGTCTAAAATTTTAGAAAAAGTTATCTGCTCAATTGTGCTCCTTCTTGCAAAAAAATGATCTCTATGAAGAATATGGTGGCCTCACCATAGCACAGAAACTGCACTTGTTAAAATTACAAATGACTTGCTTCTTGCGTCAGACCAAGGCTGCATCTCATTGTTAGTTTTACTTGATCTTAGTGCTGCGTTCGACATTATAGACATACTCATAGATCGATTACAAAACTATACGGGTATTCAAGGGCAGGCTTTAAGATGGTTTAGATCCTACCTGTCTGATTGCTACCACTTTGTTTATTTAAACGGGGAGTCATCTCAATTATCACCAGTAAAGTATGGAGTACCACAAGGATCTGTCCTAGGTCCTCTGCTATTTTCAATATACATGTTGCCCCTTGTGATATTATTAGAAAATACGGGATTAGTTTTCATTGTTATGCTGATGATACTCAACTATATATCTCAACAAGACCAGATGAAACTTCTAAACTATCTAAGCTAATAGATTGTGTTAAAAATTTAAAAGAATGGATGACCATCCCGTGGTAACTAGGAATTACATAAGCTTCAGTCTGAATCCAACCCTTAAATGATCTGAGATGACCAAACACCTGAGAAGAGATTATGCCAATCCATCAGAGGACCTCAGAGGATGCCAACCCTCAGACAACATACATAATTACCAAATTTTGCCATAAGTTAAATATATTAAGTTTCTATAATATATAAATACATAAAACTGTGGCAACGATTTGTATCGTAAAAAGCACTATACAAATAAACTTGAATTGAATTATTAGATGCAGCCAGTTGCAAAAAATTGCATAGGAAAGATTACCTGTATTATTTCCAGTCACAAGCTCCATCTCTGAAATTACAGCCATCCAGCCATTTTGCTCAGGGAAATCTACAGTTAATAACTCTCCCTGAATAGCTGTGGAATTTAAAAAGAAATGATCAAAATAATTAAATTCCTCAAAATAAGTACTTCATTCTCACTCTGATACACAGTCTACACAAATCTTTAATTTCATTTATTTTTGTGAAAATCACAATGTCTTAAATACACTGAAAAAAATGTTTAGTAGGTTCAAATTCTACAATATATCTACAATAACCGGTTTTGTTTAAATTAAATAAATGATTTAAGGTTACTGATTATAACTGAATTCAACCAACCTGAAAAAAATCAAGTTTTATTACATAAAAGCATAACTGTTAGTAGATGTAACTTGATTTCTCCAGTTAGGTGAAAATTACTTAAGTGAAGATGTTGATGTTTTATTGACAATTATAAAGTTTGAAATCACCGTTGTGGAGATAAGTGTTTGCTTTACTTGGCTCTTGATCCTTGACTTTTTAACATTAGTTTTTCTCTGGTTGCTGTAAATGCGTGTTTATAAAGTACATTTGATGCAGCTGAAAATACTTGAGAAAACTTAATGAGATGATGATTTTTATCAATTAATGATCACAGTTCACCCCTGGAGTGTGTAATTAGTTTCACATTTTGAAGTGTTGTCCTGCTTTGAAATTTTGTAAATTAACTCATTATGCAGAAATTATTGGGCTGAGATCACATAGACTCACAGACATCATGAATCTGCGTATGAACCTCAACAATGGTGACAGTAAACTCTGAACATCACTGAACAAGCTACCAAAGTCACAAAAAAAAATTGCATTGATTGTCACCATTGTTGAGATTCAGGCGCTGATTCTTGATCTTTGTGTGAGTCAAAAAGACGTAGCTCAAAACACTTCCTATATAACTGTCGTAATGTGAGTCGTTAGAGGCCAAGGGAGGTGATAGGAAGGCATAGGCGTAAACCAGGGTAATGCAAAGGGTGGTTCTTTTATTAATCCAAACAGCCAGATTTGAGGGTGATATTTACAAATAAGTGAGTACGATCCAAGTAAAAGAAACAATAAATGAGCAAAAGAAAAAAAATTACTAACACTTTACACAGCGTACACTTGTTCTATCTTACAAAGAACAAAGTAAATTTGCTTAAACAGCATAACCGTAACATTAAATTTAACTCACTAACCCCTCTTCTCCTCCCAAAAGGCAGAGAAGGTCTGTCTTAAATACTCTAGACTCCCGCCAGAATAGGAATTGGATTAAACCAACTCAGTAGCCAGTTAGCATAAATAAAAACATTGATCTCATGTTTAAAGAAGACCTGGGGTCCGTTCTTCGTAGCTCGCTTAATACATCTGAGATGATGTGAAAGATGCCGGATCTTCTAATCCTGATAACTGATCTCTGGCTAATTTGGTTCTTCAAACGAATTTGTGTATTAGATTAAAATATCTGGATTAAATTGTCTAAGATTACGGCGCGTTCTCGTGTTCCCTAAAAAGGGCAGATGTATCGATACTCGAAACCACGATCAGCAGTGCAGCGATTGGCTGGCGGCAAGACAGCAACGTAATAGTTCATCATTAACTAATCACTTATAAATTACTTACAACTGAACGTTATTATAAAGTGTTACCAACTAATGTTAAATATTCAAGGATCAAGAGCCCAGTTCAAACAAACACTTATCTTGTTTAAGTTGTGTGTTGGGTCAACGTAATGGATTTAAGATGAAATAACATGCTCTTGTTCTGTGTTACATAATCTTGATTGGACTAGGTTACAACAACAAAACTAGAATTGTATGTAGTATCAGATAGAAATGCCTCCTTAAAGCAACAACTGCACAGGTTCACTTTTTACAGTGTATGCATGCTTAATCTTAGTGATTAAATCAAGACAGTCAGTGGTCCTACTTTTAACAACGCCAATGCTTTTGTGAGTGACTGATCCCCATTTGTGTCTTGGAGTAACAACAGACGGCTTCACACAGACTTTGTCTCCAATCTTAATTTTGGACTCCGTACTTGAAGATCCTGAAATGTAAAGAGTGTTATGAAGGTCTGAGAGGAGATTTAAGAGCTGCAACTTAAATGTCATGGACACCCTATAATGATACTTTCTACATTATATTGCCAAAACTATAGGGACACCTCTCAAAATCACTGAATTCAGGTATTTCAATCACTTCGATGGCTACAGGTGTATAAGATTGAGCACCAGAGGTGGAAAGTCCAGGGGCCAAAGAGTAAAAGTCCTGCCATATTTTTGTTACACCCATGAACTCAGCAGCTGATTTCACCAGAGGAGGAACCAAGTCATTCCTTTCAAGTCACAAGCAAGTCTCAAGTCAAATCCCAAGTCCTCAAAGAGTTAAAGTTAATGAGATAATTAAATGATGATTGAGTATTAGTGTTGAACACCTGATGTTAACAATCAACATCACTGAAGAAAAGAGAAACACAAGAACTACAACTGACTTCAGCCACAGCCTTGGATGAAATCAACTGGAAGAAAATAATACACAAAACATTGCCACCATAATTGTGGTCAGTGTTTGCTGTAGTTGTGCTCTTGAGCCTTTTAATAAATCAACGAAATTAGCTTCTAAGCAACTGCTATAGTGTTTCACAGCAAACATTTGCGCAATGCTGAATCAAACCTTGAAGTAGAAGATTAGCTTATGCGTTTGATGAGTGATCGTACTTGGTTTAAGTCTCTTTGGTTTTAGTATTTATCTTTTTGGTTTATTAACTACATTTGACTATTAAAGGGGAAAAAAACTTAATAATGCTTCAATATTGAGAGAGAAAAAAAACTGTTTAAAATTAGGCTTTTAGAAATGAACATTTCTCATGCGATCCTCAACAGTGATGACAATAATTATTCATACTGCAGTGCATGATGGGAGTTTTTACTATGGTGTTACCCAGCATGCGTTGCAGCATGAAGCATTGTGTTGATTATCACCATTGCTGAGATTCATATGTTGGTTCTTGTTGTCTGTGTGTGTCTAATTAGAACAGGAGTTCTAATATTTATGTGTTACATAGATTGGAAATTCATTAACTGTAACTATTAGAGAAACACTTTGCTTATATTCTGTAGTTTCACAGAGTTGAATATACAAAAATCAAACATATAAATGAAACAAGGAAAACAAAAGTAATTTTGGATATAATCAAACCAACTCATAGTGATTATCTGATCACTGTACAGCATTGATCTTTCTTATTTACAACAGCACATGTATTGCTACAGAGAGAGATCTAACACAAGAGTCAAGGTTCAAGAGCCCAACTAAAGCAAACACTGATCTCCATGATGGTGGCATCATTTTAACCAATAAAACATCAACATCTGATCCTCTGTGCTTCTCAATAACATCAGGTTTTCATCACTAATGCACAATCATTTAATTAGTCACTTAATTATCCCATTAACTTTAACTCTTTGAGGACTTAAGATTTGACTCGAGACTCGTTTGTGACTTGAAAGGAATGTCTTGATTCCTCCTCTGGTTAAATTAGCTGCTGAGTTCATGGGTGTAACAAAAATATGGCAGGACATTTACTCTTTGGCCCTGGACTTTCCACCTCTGCCTACAGTAGGCATGCAGACTGCTTCTACAAACATTTGTGAAAGAATGGGTCATTCTCAGGAGCTCAGTGAATTCAAACATGGTAGATCTATCTATCTATCATCTTACAATTGCAGATGCCAATATTAGATACAATCAGTTGCAAAAATTTGCATAGGAAAGATTACCCGTACTACTACCGGTCACAAGTTCCATTTCTGATATTACAGCCTTCCAGTTCTTTTGCTCGGGGAAATCTACAATCAAAGTCTCTCCCTGAATAACTGTGGAATTTAAAAACAAATGATCAAAATCATTATAAATTCCTGAAAAAGATGTACTTTATTTTTACACTGATACACAGTGAGTCTACACAAAATCTTTCATTTCATTTATTTTAGTGAAAATAACAATGTCTTGAATTTGTATGCCTAAAATTAGTGATTAAATGAAGGCAGTCAGTGCTATTACCTTTAACAACGCCAATGCTTTTGTTAGTGACTGATCCCCATTGGTATCTTGGAGTAATAACGGACGGCTTCACATAGACTTTGTCTCCAATCTTAATTTTGGACTCCGAACTTGAAGATCCTGAAATGTAAAGAGTGTTACGAAAGTCTGAGAGGAGATTTAAGAGCTGCAACATAAATGTCATGGACACCCTATAATGATACTTTCTACAATGTATTGCCAAAAGTACTGGGACACCCACCCCAAATCACTGAATTCAGGTATTCCAATCACTTCGATGGCCACAGGTGTATAAAATCAAGCACGTACAGTAGACATGCAGAGTGCTTCTACAAACATTTGTGAAAGAATGGGTCACTCTCAGGAGCTCAGTGAATTCAAGCATGGTACCGTGATAGGTTGCCATTTGTGTAATAAGTCCATTCATGAAATTTACACACTACGAAATATTCCACAGTCAACTGCTAGTGGTATTATAACAAAGTGTAAGTAATTGGGAACAACAGCAACTCAGCCACGAAGTGGTAGGCCACATAAAATCACTGAGCGGGGTCAGCACAGAAGTTGTCAGCTTTCTGCAGTCAATAGCTACAGACCTCCAAACTGCATGTGGCCTTCAGATGAGCTCAAGAACAGTGCATAGAGAGCATCATGAAATGGGTATCCATGGCCGAGCAGCTGCATCCAAGCCTTACATCACCAAGTGCAAGGCAAAGAGTGGGATGCAGTGGTGTAACCGTGGGTGGACAGAACAATCCGTGATGCGGTTAACAAACGCACTGCCGCATACAACGAGGCTCTTTTGTCTGGGAATATGTGCGAGTATAAAGCACCGTATTATGCTCTCAGACGAGCTGTAAGTGCTGTCAAACATCGATACAAAGAGAGAATTGAGTCTCATTTTCAGCTCAATGACTCTCGACGCATGTGGCAGGGACTAAGGACCATCTGTGCCTTTGGGAACAAATCCTCCGCGGAGATGAGAGCAGATCCTTCGCTGGCCGACGAGTTAAACACATTCTATGGCCGCTTTGAAAGCAATGGCGGCAGCGCGGCTCTGCCGAGCAGTGCGTTAGGAAGCAGCAGGCAGAGAAGTGAGAATCATGTGATCACCGTGTCGGAGGACGAGGTTCGCAGGGCCCTAAAGAGAGTGAACGTAAGGAAAGCGGCCGGACCTGACGGAATTACCGGCCGTGTTCTGAGGTCATGCGCTGATCAGCTTTGTTCACTTCTATCTTCAATGAGTCCCTTGCTACCTCTGTGGTTCCCACCTCCTTTAAAAAATCCATCATCATCCCTGTGCCTAAGAACAATAAACCCTCTTGCCTGAACGACTATCGACCAGTGGCTCTCACATCTATAGTCACGAAGGTTTTTGAGAGACTTGTTAAGAGCCACATCAGCTCATCCATCCCTGTTATTTTGGACCCTCTCCAGTTTGCATATCGCTCCAATAGATCAACTGATGATGCCATCTCTCACATACTCCACTCCTCCCTCACACACATTGACAGCAGCAATGGTAACTATGCAAGGCTGCTATTTATAGACTATAGCTCAGCTTTCAACACCATAGTCCCCATCAAGCTGACTAATAAACTCACAGGCCTTGGCCTAAACACTACACTCTGCGACTGGATTCAAGACTTCCTCACCGGTAGACCTCAAGTGGTGAAGGTAGGCCAGTTCACCTCAAACTCCATCACCCTGAACGTAGGAGCCCCACAGGGCTGTGTCCTGAGTCCCCTGCTCTACTCTCTCTACACACACGACTGCGTGTCCTCTCACAGATCCACATCTATTGTCAAATTTGCTGATGATACTGTGGTTCTGGGCCTCATTTCCAACAATGATGAGACCGCATTTTTGGGTGAGGTAGAGAGAGACTAACATCATGGTGCCAGGACAACTGTCTCTCTCTGAATGTGAGAAAAACTAAAGAGCTGATTGTAGACTTCAGAAAGAAACACCTGCTGCCCTACACTCCTCTTATGATCAGTGGGACCCCTGTGGAGAGAGTAAGCAGCTTCAAGTACCTCGGTGTAAACATCTCCGAGGACCTGACTTGGACTACACACATCCAAACACAGGTTAAGAAAGCCAGGCAAAGACTGTACCATCTGCGACAGCTGATGAAATTCCCCCTCCCGTACAGTCATGCTTATCTTAATATTTAATTCTACAGCATACTGTCATGCACATTCTCTTATACTTTATATTTTATATTCTGTGCTTTATATCTTATTTTTTATTCATTTTATTTTATGCATACTTCCCTTGTGTTGTATTCTACAATATTTGCACGGTCCATGGAGCGGACCTGATTCACATTTCACTGCTGGTTATACAATCTATGTATAGTCATGTATGTGACAAATACAACTTGAAACTTGAAACTTGAGATGAATCAGTATTTCAGGTATTTTTGGGAGGAATGGACGCTGTGTGCTCCGGACCAAAGAAGAAAAGGATCATCCAGACTGTTACCAGCAACAAGTCCAAAAGCCTGGGTCTGTCATGGTATGGGGTTGTGTCAGTGCCCTTGGCAAAGGTAACTTGCACTTCTGTGATGGCACCATTAATGCTGAAAAGTACATAGAGATTTTGGAGCACAATATGCTGCCTTCAAGAAGACATCTTTTCCAGGGACGTCCATGCATATTTCAACAAGACAATGCAAAACCACATTCTGCACACATTACAAAGTCCTGGCTGCGGAGGAAGAGGGTACGGGTACTTGACTGGCCTGCCTGCAGTCCCGACCTGTCTCCAATAGAGAATGTGTGGCGCATTTTGAAGCGCAAAAGTATGGGACTGTTGCCCACCTTAAGACTTGTTTGCAGGAAGGATGGGACAAAATTACACCTGAAACACTTCATCACTTGGTGTCTTCAGTCCCTAAATGTCTTTTAAGGGAAGGGAAGGGAAGTGGTGTGTGGCCAAGTATGGTGACCCATACTCGGAATTTGTCCTCTGCATTTAACCCATCCAAGTGCACACTCACAGCAGTGAACACACACCCGGAGCAGTGGGCAGCCATGTTGCGGCGCCCGGGGAGCAGTTGGGGGATCGGTGCCTTGCTCAAGGGCCTCACCTCAGTCGTGGTATTGAAGGTGGAGAGAGCACTTGTTATTCACTCCCCCCACTGACAATCCCTGCTGGACCTGGGAATCGAACCGGCAACCTTTGGGTTACAAGTCCAACTCTCTAACCATTAGGCCACGGCTGCCCACAAGTGTTGTGAAAAGGAATGGCAACATTACAAAGTGGTAAATGCTTTACTGTCCCAACTTATTTTGGAATGTGTTGCAGGTCTGAATGACAGGAAAGAATGTATATTTACAAATGACATGAAGTTGACCAGACAAAACATGAAATATTTTGTGTTCATATTGTCTACAATGAAATACAAGTCAAAGTAAATTTAGAAATCACTACTTTCTTTTTTTATTTGCGTTTTCCATACTGTCCCAACTTTTTCAGATTTGGGGTTGTATCTATCTATCTATCTATCTATCTATCTATCTATCTATCATCTTACAATTGCAGATGCCAATATTAGATGCAAACATTTGCATAGGAAAGATTACCCGTACTACTACCGGTCACACGTTCCATTTCTGAAATTACAGCCTTCCAGTTCTTTTGCTCGGGGAAATCTACAATCAAAGTCTCTCCCTGAATATCTGTGGAATTTAAAAAGAAATGGTCAATCATTATAAATTACTCAAAAAAAAGTACTTTATTTTTACACTTTGATACACAGTGAGTCTACACAAAATCTTTAATTTCTTATATTTTAGTGAAAATCACAATGTCTTGAATATGCATGCCTAAAATTAGTGATTAAATGAAGGCAGTCAGTGCTCTTACCTTTAACAACACCAATGCTTTTGTTAGTGACTGATCCCCATTGGTATCTTGGAGTAACAACAGACGGCTTCACATAGACTTTGTCTCCAATCTTAATATTGGACTCCGGACTTGAAGATCCTGAAATGTAAAGAGTGTTATGAAGGTCTAAGAGGAGATTTAAGAGCTGCAACTTAAATGTCATGGACACCCTATAATGATACTTTCTACATTATATTGCCAAAAGTATTGGGACAGCCCTCCAAATCACTGAATTCAGATATTCCAGTCTCTTTGATGGCCACAGGTGTATAAAATCAAGCACCTACAGTAGACATGCAGAGTGCTTCTACAAACATTTTTTAAAATAATGGGTCACTCTCAGGAGCTCTGTGAATTCAAGCATGGTACTATGATAGGTTGCCACCTGTGTAATAAGTTATTTCGTAAAGTTTACTCACTACTAAATATTCAACGGTCAACTGTTAGCGGTATTATAACAAAGTGTAAGTAATTGGGAACAACAGCAACTCAGCCACAAAGTGGTAGGCCAAGTAAAATCTCAGAGCGGGGTCAGCGCGTACTGAGGCGCAGAAGTAGTCAACTTTCAGCAGTCAATAGCTACAGACCTCCAAACTTCATGTGTCCTTCAGATGAGCTCAAGAACAGTGCATAGAGAGCTTCATGGAATGGGTTTCCATGGCCGAGCAGCTGCATCCAAGCACTATATCACCAGTGTTGGGGGTAACTCATTACAAGTAACGCAAGTTACGTAATCAGATTACTTTTTTTCAAGTAACTAGTAAAGTAACGCATTACTTTTTAATTTACAAGAAAATATCTGAGTTACTTTTTCAAAAAAATTATGCCAGTTACTGTGTTTTCCCATTTATTGCCTGACAAGTCTCCTGTCCCCATATTGGGAGAAATCATAGTACAGATGCGTTGTGTGTGCTGTGTGAACATGATGTTACTGTAGTTCTAGACTAAATTTGAATGTGCATTAATTCATCTCACTCGCAAAAAAGTTTTTTTGTATTCATCAAGATTAATCAAAACAGTGAAATGCAAACCTGCAATAATTAAATATGTAAACACAAATGTATCTAATCCCATTTTTATTAAGCAATGTCTTTTGCTGCTGACCTTTGATGATCCAGTTCAACCATACTAATAAGCAAAAATGACTTTAGATAAACTAACAATTGTGCTTCATTGTTTTTTTTTATTGCTGAAGTGTGTTGAACCTTCTTCTCCTGTACAGACGTGAATTTACTTTTCCTTCAGCCTGAGGTTTATTCATTACACTTTTTGGTGTGAAAAGGCTATTACATTTGCTATAAATAGAACTTCTTATATTAAACAAACAATCAAGCCCTGCTCATACTTAAAAAGTAACGTGAAAGTAACGCAAAAGTAATGTAATGCATTACTTTCCATAAAAAGTAACTAATTAGTTACTTTTTAGGGTGTAACGCAATATTGTAATGCATTAGTTTTAAAAGTAACTTTCTGATTTTAGTTAGATTTTCTTTTCATGAAAACTCACTTCATATTAGCAACACATTCAATGGCACTTTCCTCTAAAACAGTGAATATACAGTTATAGGTAATGACACTGTCTGAAAATGCATTAAACCCATAGAATATAATGTAGTGACGTTATCACAAATATGATAAATTCATTATGGTGTTATGTTTGGTCTCCACGTCTTAAGTAGGCTATTTAGGGAATAGTGCATCTGACCCTAGTTCTGTCTTAAATCAGAAGATATATATATATATTTTTTTTTTTTTTCAACCCAAGAACACAATACATGTATGGCCACGTGAACTTTAAGAATCATATACTTTTTTGTTTGTTTGTTTAGATAAATCGCTCAGAGGCGTTTGACCAAACGATTAGACAATCTAGTTTTTATTTGTTATTTTTATAAATCATCCAAACACCCGATTCCTAGCCATTTCTAATATACATTTGATATGACTAAATATTATTAAATTGTAAAGAAATTCCAGGATTAGTTCCCTCTTCATGTAGGCCTAGTATTTTCATCGGGTCAGTCGTAGAAAAATCTGATTGTTGATAACTTTTGACATTTAATCCAGGTGTGAAAATAATTAATATCTAGCGCAAGAGTACGGAGAGATGTGCGAGTGCACAGGACAAAGTTTGAGCGCGCACACGCACACTTGAGCGAGAGGAGAGACACGTTTTAAGTGCGCGCACTCTCTCTCCGAGCGCGCGCGTCCGGTTTTGTGTGAGAGCAAAGGAAATCCGCGTGCGAGCAGGGAGATTCACGCTCGCGCATTATATTAATCTACTTTCGCACTACAAAAATGCGCTCTCGACATTTGGCAGTAAAATAACGCCATATGTGTGTGTGTTCACTGCTGTGTGTGTGCACTTGGATGGGTTAAATGCAGAGCACAAATTCCGAGTATGGGTCGCCACACGTCACTTCACTCACTCACTCACTTTTATACATCTGCTTGAATGGTGTGTCTGTCTGTACTTGTTTATATGATTTATCAAGATACAAATTTGTATGATTATATGGGTTTTACACTGCTATAATTACATAAAGGCAGTTTATGAGGATATTTCTTGAGTCATTATTATTAAAATACTTACAAACATACTAAACAATGTTTTATTTCAAATGTAAATATACAGAAAGATTTGTATGATGGCTAGGTATAAAGTTTGTACTGTAAAAAATCATTACGCCTATGGAGTGTCCCCAGAAAACATAAAAGCCAACGTGTGTGTGTGTGTGTGTGTGTTTCATGTACCCCTTGTTGTGCAGTAATACAGTACATCAAATGTATTAAGCTCAATTTGTCACCATGATCCTTAAAGCTTTTTAAATCATAAATTATACTAAATTGTTTTTGAAAATAATGAAAATTAAATGTAGAAAGTTTACCGTGATAGGTAATTTAGGTGTTAATATAGTATTAAAATCACTATGTCTAATCCAGACATGCCGGGGGCCCACAAGTGTGTGTGTGTGTTTCAATTCAGGTCATGAGATCTATATATTCAGACAACCCCTGACGTAACATGATAATCGGGGCCCCCTGACTTTCAAAATTTCCCATGGTGATCCGATATAGTATAAACCTAAAATAAACAGGGGAAACTGATCATTATAGATGAGTCAACCTGGAATCTCTCTCCCTTTCCCTCATGGCCAGTGATGTCAAGCACATATCTAGCTCACCATCATCTGTGCGACTTCAAACACACAGAAGCCTTGTGGACAATTTTAATTCATATTACCATTTTTGGACAATGCAACACATATTGTCCTGGGTAAAGCTTGTAGAAAGAAGAAACTTTTAAAGAACCTGATTAATAGAAATTATAACAAGTTTTAATTCAGAATATTTCTACCATAGGACGGAAGTAGTAGGGAACACTGCTTATTTAAACTTTAAAGCAATATTTCTACACTAATAATATATATATATATAGCACATTAAAAACATTCACTTGGAAAAAAGTTAATTTACTAGCTCAACATCTGGTCTGTATCTGCTCCCTCACACCTCCCGTCTCTCTGTGAGGATCTGAAGCAGTTTCACAATGGACAAGGCAAGGGTCTGCAAGGTTTTGTGTTTGACTCAACATAAACTAAATTAATTTTATTTATTTTTTATTTTTATTTTTGTAAATCGCTTATCCATGTTTGGATATCATTAAGTAAAGATCTACCCCTTAGCGCTCTGAAAAATTGAAGGCTTTTTTCACATTTATTGTTCCCTAAAACTATACAAAATGTTTCTCCGTGTTTAAGTGACATGTTTATTTTTATATTGAGTGTTATATATATAGTCGCATATTTTAGAAATTACCATCTTTAAATTAGAGATGAGGTAATTGTATACAACTGCTTGAATGGTGTGCGCGCGCATGTGCCACTAGTCTTCCTCCCCCCGACTGTCTCCCATTTCACTCCTGTGAAAAGTTCTCTGCACTCAGTTCTCTGCACTCAGAGATTTTCTAATTCAGCTTAAACTATTTGCCATCCTTTCATTTGAGGCACGGTTAACAGTATAAAGACGCGTTTTCTCATCTTCTCTGAAACATATATGAGGCAATTTTCATTAAGCTCAATTTTTTTTTATTGATTTATTCATTAAGCTAAGATTTTAATTCTTTATTTTCTTTATAATACTGAGTAAACAACCATCAGAATGTGTGTGGGATTGTTTAGCTATAGTTGTGAGGACCAGATGTCCCCACAAGGATAGTAAAACCTGACATTTTTGATATTGTGAGGACCGTTGGCTTGTCCTCACAAGGGAAATCAATTATTAAAAATACTAAATGAAGTTTATTTAAAAATGTAAAAATGCTAACATGTTTCTGTGATGGTTTAGGTTTAGTGGATAGAAAATATTGTTAGGTCAGTAAAAAACAATAGAAGTCTATGAAAGTCCTCGCAAGTATAGCAAAACAAACGTGCATGTGTGTGTGTGTGTGTGTGTGAGAGAGCTATTTTTATTGTTTTTTCTCTCATTTATTACTCATTTATTGACTCATTTTTTTTTTACTGTGACGGTGTAATTATATTCTGTATTTTACACATTTAAAATGCAACGGCAGTACTATAACACAAATGTCCATACCAGTAAAGCAACTTGAACTTGCGAGAGATATATAGACAATATGCTTTTATCTCTTAAAATGGTTTATTCTTTTACTTATTTTTTGACATTGTCCTTAAACCAATATTTCTTTTCTTACATCCATGTAGACTGACCAAAACCCCTGCGATACAGCGCTGCCTGAGTCCGAGCACACGTGGTCCACAGCTGTCCCAGACATTAAGTTCAAAACACACTTTGAAATCTTCAATTCTGACAAAGCCGGTTTAAACAAATCTCATGTTTCACCCATTCAGGTCACGGGCTAATTACGGTACTCCAGATATATGTTACTAACACATGTCATAATGCATCTGGTGAACATTAAAGGCCAATTTAAACAATCTCCTATTGCATGACAGTGTGTACATAAGCTGGATATATTACAAACAGATGTCATATTCAATCTGGTGATCATTAAAATGTTAGAGGTTAATCCCTAAGGTCAAAGGTTAACCCCTGAGGGACCATCCATCAAATATTTTGACATATAGTCCGGACCTAGTTACTACTTCTAACAATTGCAGATGGCAATATTATATACACTTAGTTCCAAAAATTTGCATAGGAAAGATTACCCGTACTACTGCCGGTCACAAGTTCCATTTCTGAAATTACAGCTTTCCAGTTCTTTTGCTCGGGGAAATCTACAATCAAAGTCTCTCCCTGAATATCTGTGGAATTTAAAAAGAAATGATCAAAATCATTATAAATTCCTGAAAAAGATGTACTTTATTTTTACACTGTGATACACAGTGAGTCTACACAAAATCTTTAATTTCTTATATTTTAGTGAAAATCACAATGTCTTGAATATGCATGCCTAAAATTAGTGATTAAATGAAGGCAGTCAGTGCTCTTACCTTTAACAACACCAATGCTTTTGTTAGTGATTGATCCCCATTGGTATCTTGGAGTAACAACAGACGGCTTCACATAGACTTTGTCTCCAATCTTAATTTTGGACTCCGGACTTGAAGATCCTGAAATGTAAAGAGTGTTATGAAGGTCTGAGAGGAGATTTAAGAGCTGCAAATTAAATGTCATGGACACCCTATAATGATACTTTCTACACTATATTGCCAAAAGTACTGGGACACCCCTCCAAATCACTGAATTCAGGTATTTCAATCACTTCGATGGCCAGAGGTGTATAAAATCAAGCACCTACAGTAGACATGCAGAGTGCTTCTACAAACATTTGTGAAAGAATGGGTCACTCTCAGGAGCTCAGTGAATTCAAGCATGGTAATGTGATAGGTTGCCACCTGTGTAATAAATCCATTCGTGAAATTTACTCACTACTAAATTTTCCACAGTCAACTGTTAGTGGTATTGTAACAAAGTGTAAGCAATTGGGAACAACAGCAACTCAGCCACGAAGTGGTCAGCCACGTAAAATTACTGAGTGGGGTATGCACATACTGAGGCACAGAAGTCATCAACTTTCTGCAATCAATAGCTACAGACCTCCAAACTTCACGTGGCCTTCAGATGAGCTCAAGAAGAGTACATAGAGAGCTTCATGAAATGGGTATCCATGGCCGAGCAGCTGCATCCAAGCCTTACATCACCAAGTGCAATGCAAAGTGTGGGATGCAGTGGTGTAAAACACGCAGCCACTGGACTCTAGAGCAGTGAATACGTGTTCTCTGGAGTGACCAATCATGCTTCTCTGTCTGGCAATCCTTACAATTACAGATGCCAATATTAGATACAATCTGTTGCAAAAATTTGCATAGGAAAGATTACCCGTACTACTGCCGGTCACAAGTTCCATTTCTGAAATTACAGCCTTCCAGTTCTTTTGCTCGGGGAAATCTACAATCAAAGACTCTCCCTGAATAACTGTGGAATTTAAAAAGAAATGATCAAAATCATTATAAATTCCTCAAAAAGATGTACTTTATTTTTACACTGTGATATACAGTGAGTCTACACAAAATATTTAATTTCTTATATTTTAGTGAAAATCACAATGTCTTGAATATGCATGCCTAAAATTAGTGATTAAATGAAGGCAGTCAGTGCTCTTACCTTTAACAACACCAATGCTTTTGTTAGTGACTGATCCCCATTGGTGTCTTGGAGTAATAACAGACGGCTTCACATAGACTTTGTCTCCAATCTTAATTTTGGACTCCGGACTTGAAGATCCTGAAATGTAAAGAGTGTTATGAAGGTCTGAGAGGAGATTTAAGAGCTGCAAATTAAATGTCATGGACACCCTATAATGATACTTTCTACACTATATTGCCAAAAGTATTGGGACACCCCTCCAAATCACTGAATTCAGGTATTTCAATCACTTCGATGGCCAGAGGTGTATAAAATCAAGCACCTACAGTAGACATGCAGAGTGCTTCTACAAACATTTGTGAAAGAATGGGTCACTCTCAGGAGCTCAGTGAATTCAAGCATGGTAATGTGATAGGTTGCCACCTGTGTAATAAATCCATTCGTGAAATTTACTCACTACTAAATTTTCCACAGTCAACTGTTAGTGGTATTATAACAAAGTGTAAGCAATTGGGAACAACAGCAACTCAGCCACGAAGTGGTAGGCCACGTAAAATCACTGAGTGGGGTAAGCACATACTGAGGCACAGAAGTCATCAACTTTCTGCAATCAATAGCTACAGACCTCCAAACTTCACGTGGCCTTCAGATGAGCTCAAGAAGAGTACGTAGAGAGCTTCATGAAATGGGTATCCATGGCCGAGCAGCTGCATCCAAGCCTTACATCACCAAGTGCAATGAAAAGTGTGGGATGCAGTGGTGTAAAACACGCAGCCACTGGACTCTAGAGCAGTGAATACGTGTTCTCTGGAGTGACCAATCATGCTTCTCTGTCTGGCAATCCTTACAATTGCAGATGCCAATATTAGATACAATCTGTTGCAAAAATTTGCATAGGAAAGATTACCCGTACTACTGCCGGTCACAAGTTCCATTTCTGAAATTACAGCCTTCCAGTTCTTTTGCTCGGGGAAATCTACAATCAAAGACTCTCCCTGAATAACTGTGGAATTTAAAAAGAAATGATCAAAATCATTATAAATTCCTCAAAAAGATGTACTTTATTTTTACACTGTGATACACAGTGAGTCTACACAAAATCTTTAATTTCTTTTATTTTAGTGAAAATCACATCGTCTTGAATATGTATGCCTAAAATTTGTGATTAAATGAAGGCAGTCAGTGCTCTTACCTTTAACAATGCCAATGCTTTTGTGAGTGACTGATCCCCATTTGTGTCTTGGAGTAACAACAGACGGCTTCACATAGACTTTGTCTCCAATCTTAATTTTGGACTCCAGACTTGAAGATCCTGAAATGAAAAGAGTGTTATGAAGGTCTGAGAGGAGATTTAAGAGCTGCAACTTAAATGTCATGGACACCCTAAAATGATACTTTCTACACTATTTTACCAAAAGTACTGGGACACCCCTCCAAATCACTGAATTCAGGTATTCCAATTACTTCGATGGCCACAAGTGTATAAAATCAAGCACCTACAGTAGACATGCATATTGCTTCTACAAACATTTGTGAAAGAATGGGTCACTCTCAGGAGCTCAGTGAATTCAAGCATGGTACTGTGATTGGTTGCCACCTGTGTAATAAGTTCCTTCGTGAAATTTACTCACTACTACATATTCCACAGTCAACTGTTAGTGGTATTATAACAAAGTGTAAGCAATTGGGAACAACTGCAATTTTGGCTACTTCTGGCAGTAGCCGGACTGAAAGGGTCTGGCTTGATTGGAAACCTCCACCGCGTCCTGAACCCTCGAGATTGGACGACTGGTTTCTCGGGGTGTCTCGTGCTGGTTCTCAGGGCCCCACCCCGGTGCCTTTCTTTCCGGAGGTGCATGATGACTCACTGAGTCGTGGACGGCACCTTTCACTGCCCGAAACCGCCCCAGTGGCTCATCCTCCCTTCCAAGATGGCGCTGGTGTACGTGGCATGCCGTCTGGCCTCTCTGCTACTTTGTGTTGTCTCCGTTTTTCTATCCATGTTGAAATGTTACTCCCCTCTGGTTTATGATCGCCAGTTACTTCTGGATATTAAAGATTCTGTTGTGACCACCTATAACGCAGAGGTAGCAAACTCTATGGTTAGATCACAATCGTGTTTTCCAAACTTTATCTTGGATATTTCAGAATCAGTGCAGATGGCATCCTGATATTTCCCAGAGAAAGCGTTGCAGGAGATGCGGGAAGCGCGGAGGGGTTGCTATCAAACTGAAAATGGAGTTGCGCAAGGGGCCGCTTTTCAAGCTTCTTCCGTATGACGCGGAACTTAGGCGGTAGCCGCTGTGCTGTCTGGCGCTCGCTGGATCATCCTGCTCGCTGGCTTCGACCCATTCACATGGATTCTCCATTTACGACCTCTCGCTACTCACCTCTCCGTGTTCGCCGTGGTGGAGTTAATCATCAGAATCTTCGCTCTTTGAACAGAGCCTCTACTCCCGTAATCTCTCCACCGCCTTCCAGGATGGTTCTGATTAATGCTCGGTCGCTAGTCAATAAGACATTTTTATTAAATTACTTTTTCACTACTCATGCCTTTGATTTTATGTTCATCACAGAAACTTGGATTAAGGTTGGTGATCTGAGTCCTTTCTCTGACCTGGTTCCAGCAGGCTGCACATTTTTTTATTTGCCCCACTCTTCTGGCCGTGGGGGCGGTCTAGCGGTAATTTTAAAAAACAGTTTTAGTATCCACTGTCGCTCTGTTCTGTCTGCTGTTTACAGTAGCTTTGAAGTACAGTTGTTGCGACTGGAATGGAATGATCCTGTTTTGTTAGCACTGGTGTATCGGCCCCCTCACCTAGTTAAAGACTTTATAAATTAATTTACTGCTTTTATGGGTGATTGCGTAACAAAGTATAACAATATTCTTCTGCTAGGTGATTTTAATATACATGTGTGCTGTCAGTCTAAACCTCTGGAAATGGAGTTTCTCAGTCTCATTGATTCATTCAATATGGTTCAGTGGGTGAAAGATCCTACACATACACACAGACATACTTTGGACTTGGTTCTCTCTCACGGTTTTTCTATTACTGATGCTCAGGTTTTTGATACTTTGCTCTCAGATCATATGCCTGTATTATTTATGTTGCCTTTCTCTCAGCTAAGTTCAAGCATTACTCCTACTGTACAACTGACTCGTTCCTTTTCTTCCCACTTTTGTGATGACTTCACAAACACCTTTAACAAGGTGTGCTTGTCTATGTCCCTGGAATATTTTTTAACTGACTTGGATGCTGAAAAGTCTGTTTAATACTGCCTGCTCAGAGGTTTTGAATACCACTGCTCCTCTTAAACCTAAGAAGTCTAAACCTAAAACTGAACAATGGCTCAGTGATAACATCTGCTCTCTGAGGCAAGCTTGTAGAAGAGCTGAACGAAAATTGAAAAAGGACAAATTGCAAATTTCATATGAAATGCTTAAAGACTGTCTTGCTTCTTTTCAGAAAGCAGTGACATCCGCTAAGTCTAAGTATTTTTCTAATTTAATTGCAAAGAACCATCATAGCTCTAAAGCCTTATTTTCTGTTATAAATTCTGTGTTAAATCCTCCTGTAAATGTGATTTCAAATCCCTCAGTGTCATTATGTGAAGGTTTCTCAAGGTTTTTCTGTGATAAGATTACTACTCTGAGATCTCAGCTGCAACCACTTGCTAATGTTTCACCTGAATTTTGTTGCTCTTCAGCCATATGGAGTGATTTTGATCCAGTTTCTCTCCAGTCTCTCAAAGATACCATCGACCATTTGAAACCAACTTTTTGCTCTCATGATGTTCTCCCTCCATGTATTTTTTTTTTTTTTTTTTTACTCAGTTGGACCTAGTTTGGTGTTGTTTCTGAATAAATGTCTAGTTTCAGGGACATAAAAATATTAATATAATTGACAAGTAACACTGTTTCAGCACAGATATTCCTTGCACTTTGGACTTTGAACCCTGGCAATGCTAACTTGTAGCACAGCAAAATATTACTTGCTCAGTAATATTTTTAGGAATATTTACAAGGCATGGATGTGACAATGTGATACGTGCAACAAACATCTTCCCAAGATTCTATATGATCATTTATAAATCTGCTGTAGTCAAATTCTTTTTTTTAATAATAATAAAAATAAAAGCTCCATCAACATTCTTAAATGTTAGCATTGTAATTGTACTGTTGTTCTGTAAAATAAAATAAAAAAGACAATAATAATGATAATAATAATGACAACAGCTATGCGTTCATTATAACATTCACACATTGTGTTCAAATCTGGAGGCCTAATAGATATGTATCTGTGGGATCTGAAATATTTTCTAATGCGTTAAAAGAATTATCCTCTGCTCAAGGCTGCATTTATTTGTACAGCAAAATATACATAGGCCATAAATATAAATATTGTGTAAATATAAAATAAAGTGTGTGTGTGTGTGTGTATGCCAGCTAAGATGGCGCCGCGCATGGCAGCCACAGTGCTTAGCTCTCCAGTGTTTGTACTGTTTTTGTTAGTTTTTCCTGATTTTTGTTTCTCAAACACGATCAGTTTTACCAGGGATGAACTGCTGAACATTCGGCAGAACACACCACAAACTCTTTTACCAGATTTCGATTATTCCGACGTTTTGCTGAACGTTGTAGTTGGCGGAGTTGCGGCGCTGATCAAACGCAGGACGCACAGACGGGGGAAGCGAGCCGGCGTGATTCAGAACGCCGCTGCCTAGTATCCATCTGGCGAATCTCCGCTCTCTACCCAACAAAACAGACAAATTCCTTCTGCTCTCCTGGATAAGCAAGGATTTTCAAACTCGGCAGCTCTGTGCTTCACGGAAACCTGGCTGAACGACGCCATTCCCGACAGCACGCTTCATCTGCCGAGCTTTCAGCTGATCAGAGCAGATCGCGACGCAGAATCAACGGGGAAATCATGCGGCGGCGGCTGAACGTGCTTTTACGTCAACGAAAGGTGGTGTACAGATGTAACTGTGTTAAAGAAGATGTGCTGTCCCGATCTTGAAACACTCTTCATTAACTGTAAACTGTTCTATTCGCCGCGGGAGTTTTGCTCGTTCATTCTCGTGAGTGTTTACATTCCTCCGCAAGCGCACGTGAGCTCAGCTTTACAGAAACTCGCTGATCAGATCACAGAGAGTGAGCAACAACACCCGGACTCTGTTTTAATCATTCTCGGGGACATTAATAAAGTAAATCTCTCACGTGAATTGCCAAAATACAGACAGCATGTTACATGTCCCACCAGAGACAGTAATATACTGGATCACTGTTACACAGCAATAAAGGATGCATATCACTCTGTCCCACAGGCAGCTTTAGGACTCACTGATCACTGTTTAGTTCCTCTCATACTGACCTACAGGCAGAAACTGAAATCAGCTAAACCTGTATTAAGGGCTGTAAAAAGATGGACTAATGAAGCAGAGCGGGATTTACAAGCCTGTTTCTTTCTCACTGATTGGACTGTTTTCGAAAGCTGCTGCAAGCGATCTTGATGAGCTCACAGAGACTGTAACATCATATATTAGTTTCTGTGAGGATATGTGCATTCCTACCAGGACTTGTTTAACCTACAACAACGACAAACCATGGTTCACTGCAAAGCTCAGACAGCTCCGTCAGGCCAAAGAAGATGCTTACAGGAATGGGGACAGAGTCTTGTACAAACAGGCCAAATACACACTGGAAAAGGAGATCAGAGTGGCAAAGAGGAATTATTCCGAAAAGCTACGGATTCAGTTATCTCTAGTGACACGGCTTCAGTGTGGAAAGGTCTGAAAGACATCACCAATTACAAGACACCATCCCCCAGCACTGTGGAGAATCATCAACTGGCAGACAATCTGAACGAGTTTTATTGCAGGTTTGAAAAAACACCATTCACACCTGCAATTCAGTTCAGTGAAGGTGACGTGCGCCAGGTCTTCAGAAAGAACAAGAGAAGAAAGGCACCAGGCCCAGACTGTGTGTCACCAGCCTGCCTAAAAACCTGTGCTGACCAGCTGGCCCCCATCTTCACACAGATCTTCAACATATCACAGGAGCTGTGCGAAGTCCCCTCATGCTTCAAACGCTCCACCATCATCCCCGTCCCAAAGAAACCCAAAATTACTGGACTTAATGACTAGCTGTGGCTCTAACGTCTGTGGCCATGAAATCATTTGAAAGACTGGTTTTGGCTTATCTGAAGGCCTCCACTGGACCCTTACTGGACCCCCTGCAGTTTGCCTACAGAGCGAAGAGGTCTGTGAATGATGCAGTCAATATGGGACTGCATTATGTTCTGCAGCATCTGGACAGACCATGGACTTATGTGAGGATCTTGTTTGTGGACTTCAGCTCCGCTTTTAACACCATTTTTAAGGACACCCTTCAGAATAAACTGACACAGCTCTCCGTCCCCATCTCCGTCTGTCAGTGGATCAACAGCTTCCTGACAGACAGGCAGCAGCTAGTGAGGCTGGGAAAACTCTCATCCAGCACCCGCACCATCAGCACTGGAGCTGCTCAGGGCTATATTCTCTCCCCACTACTCTTCTCCCTCTACACCAACGACTGCAAATCTAAAGACCCCCCTGTCAAGCTCCTAAAGTTTGCAGACGACACCACACTGATCGGCCTCATCCGGGACGGTGACAAGTCTGCTTACAGACAGGAGGTTAAGGAGCTGGCTGTCTGGTGCAGTCTTAACAACCTGGAGCTGAACACGCTAAAAACTGTGGAGATGATCGTGGACTTCAGGAGAAACCCCCCTGCTCTCCGCCCTCTCACCATCATGAACAGCACTGTGACTGCAGTGGAGTCATTCAGGTTCATGGGCACCACAATCTCTCAGGACCTGAAGTGGGACAATCACATTGAGTCCATTGTGAAAAAGGCCCAGCAGAGGCTGTACTTCCTTCGCCAGCTGAGGAAGTTCAACCTGCCACAGGAGCTGCTGAAACAGTTCTACTCTGCCATAATTGAATCCGTCCTATGCACTTCAATAATGGTCTGGTTCAGCTCAGCTACCAAATCTGACCTCAGAAGACTACAGAGGGTAGTCCGGACTGCTAATCATTGGTAAATCATTGGTACAACCCTCCCCACTCTCCAAGAACTGTACTTATCCAGAGTGAGCAAAAGGGCTCAAAATCACTCTGGACCCCTCACATCCAGCACACTCCCTATTTGAACTGTTACCGTCTGGTCAACGCTACAGAGCTCTGAGCACCAGAACGACCAGACACAGAAATAGCTTCTTGCCTCATGCCATCCATCTCATAAACACTTGACAATAAACGCGGAACACACAACACCATAATACATTATTTACTTATTTACATTTCAAATTTGCACATATCATAACTGTACATACATTATTGTCTATATTATATTTTGTGTTTTTTGCAATTTTGTACATTGTCTTTTGTATATTATTCTTTTTATTATCTGTGTCTTGTCTTGTTGCTGTCATTCTGTTGCATTGTGGAGCTTCTGTCACTAAAACAAATTCCTTATATGTGTAAACATACCTGGAAATAAAGCTCATTCTGATTCTGATTCTGATGTATGTATATACAACCCCAAATCAGAAAAAGTTGGGACAGTATGGAAAACGCAAATAAAAAAAGAAAGTAGTGATTTCTAAATTTACTTTGACTTGTATTTCATTGCAGACAATATGAACACAAAATATTTCATGTTTTATCTGGTCAACTTCATGTCATTTGTAAATATACATCCTTTCCTGTCATTCAGACCTGCAACACATTCCAAAAAAAGTTGGGACAGTAAAGCATTTACCACTTTGTAATGTTGCCATTCCTTTTCACAACACTTAAAAGACGTTTAGGGACTGAAGACACCAAGTGATGAAGTGTTTCAGGTGTAATTTTGTCCCATTCTTCCTGTAAACAAGTCTTAAGGTGGGCAACAGTACGGGGTCTTCGTTGTCGCATTTTGCGCTTCAAAATGCGCCACACATTCTCTATTGGAGACAGGTCGGGACTGCAGGCAGGCCAGTCAAGTACCCGTACCCTCTTCCTCCGCAGCCAGGACTTTGTAATGTGTGCAGAATGTGGTTTTGCATTGTCTTGTTGAAATATGCATGGACATCCCTGGAAAAGATGTCTTCTTCAAGGCAGCATATTGTGCTCCAAAATCTCTATGTACTTTTCAGCATTAATGGTGCCATCACAGAAGTGCAAGTTACCTTTGCCAAGGGCACTGACACAACCCCAAACCATGACAGACCCTGGCTTTTGGACTTGTTGCTGGTAACAGTCTGGATGATCCTTTTCTTCTTTGGTCCGGAGCACACGGCGTCCATTCCTCCCAAAAAATACCTGAAATACTGATTCATCTGACAACAGTACACGTTTCCACTGTGTGATGGTCCATCCCAGATGCCTCCGAGCCCAGAGAAGTCAACGGCGCTTCTGGACACTGTTAACATAGGGCTTCCTTTTGGCACAGTACAGTTTTAACTGGCATTTGTGGATGTAACTACGTATTGTGGTACTTGACAAAGGTTTGCCAAAGTAGTCCTGAGCCCATGTGGTGATATCGCTTATAGATGAATGACGATTCTTAATGCAGTGCCGCCTGAGGGATCGGAGATCACGGTTGTTCAGCTTAGGCTTGCGCCCTTGTCCTTTACGCACTGAAATTACTCCAGATTCCTTGAATCTTTTAATTATGTTATGCACTGTTGAAGGTGAAATATCCAAATCTCTTCCTATCTTTCTTTGAGGAACATTGTTTTTAAACATTTCAATAATTTTCTCACGTATTTGTTGGCAAACTGGCGATCCTCGGCCCATCTTTGCTCCTAAAGAACTAGACCTTTCTTGGATGCTGCTTTTGTATCAAATCATAATTACAATCACCTGTTGACATCAACTGTTTCAAATCACAGCATTATTTAACCAATTTACCTCATTACTAGCCCTAAATTGCTCCTGTCCCAACTTTTTTTGGAATGTGTTGCAGGTCTGAATGACAGGAGAGGATGTATATTTACAAATGTCACGGGGAAAACCTTTAGTGGGTAGGTTAGCTGCTCTGTGCTGTGATGAAGCTCTTAGGAAGTCTGTTTGGAGTTCTTACGGCTTCAGATGTTGAAGTTCCTTTGGGTCAGAACTTGGAGACGCGTGAATCCTCGAGCCAGGTGGTATATGGCTGAGGGGTGCTTCGTAGCGCGATCAGTGAGCCGAAGTCAAAGTTTGTTAAGCAGCGCGCCAGCAAGCAGAGGGAGAGAGAGAGAGAGAGAGCTGGGGGTCCGTTTTTAGATGGGGCGATTTTAGTATGCCCACTAGCGCTCTTCCAATGAAATTGTTCCTGTGGGTGGAGCCCCGCCCCACATGGCTTCTTCCTGTGCATACATTATCCACCTATTTATTTTGTCACAGGAAGAAAATACCCTAACACATTCTATAAAAGTATTCATCCTTCGTAAGCTGCTGAGAATCGACACATAGTTCACACCAAATTATTGCATTTGTCATGACCATTCTTTCAACACCAAATATCATGTATTTGACATACATTAATAGCTTTTCCTGCTAAAACAAACAAAAAGGGTTCAAACTAAAGATTAGAAATACCACATCATGCATATGATACTAAAAGGTCTAATAATTCATTTACAGGAGAAAATTATACCTCAAAAGATTACAAAAATACCATAGATTCCAATAACACAGCAAGCTTATAAATGACAACCGGAATATAGCATACAACCTGAATATATATTGTCTGTATCTATATTACATATATTGCTTCTAATAGCAGCAACATTATTATTTGTTCTTTTGGAACACTTTATAAAAGTTTTGAGTCTTTGTTTGTCCAAGAACAGAAACGAGAAGTGTTTCAGTTTGGAATGTGAGGAGGTCGAAAGGAGAGCTGTCAAGGTCATGAGAATATCACGTTTGTGGAGATCTGGTCTTTCTTAGCTCGGACGTCTGTCGTAAAAGAGTCTTTCTTGTTGATACCATCATTGAATTATGCGTTAAAACGGTCATCCCAAGGCATTGCAATCACCTTCACCTTCAGCTTCATCAGCAAGGCAGTGTCATCTTGGCGGTGTGTTTGGGGTGGTTGTTATGTTGGAAAACAGTTTCTGAAGGGAGGGCATCATCTT
Organism: Aspiorhynchus laticeps; assembly: GCA_023376895.1. Taxonomy (NCBI): domain Eukaryota; kingdom Metazoa; phylum Chordata; class Actinopteri; order Cypriniformes; family Cyprinidae; genus Aspiorhynchus; species Aspiorhynchus laticeps. The sequence continues at coordinate 621,487 of JALXFT010002483.1, read as the reverse complement.
CTGCTTCAGAATGTCACAATACATGTTGGAATCCATGTTTCCCTCAATGAACCACAGCTCCCCAGTACCTGCAGCACTCATGCAGCCCCAAACCATGATGCTACCACCACCATGCTTGACTGTAGGCAAGGCACAATTTTCTTGGTACTCTTCACCAGGGCTTCGCCACACATGCTGGACACCATCTGAGTCAAACAAGTTTACCTTAGACTCATCAGACCACAGGACATGGTTCCAGTAATCCATGCTCTTGGACAGGTTGTCTTCAGCAAACTGTTTGCAGGCTTTTTTGTGAGCCAGCTTCAGAAGAGGCTTCCTTCTGGGACTACGGCCATGCAAACTGACTTGTTGCAGTGTGTGGTGTATGGTCTGAGCACTGACAAGCTCACCTTCCACTTCTGCAACCTCTAAAGCAATGCTGGCAGCACTCATGCATCTGTTTTTTGAAGCCAGCTTCTGCACCTGACGCACAGCACGAGGACCTAACTTCTTTAATCGACCCTTGCGAGGCCTGTTCCGAGTGAAACGCGTCTTGGAAAACCTCTGTATGACCCTGGCCACTGCAGTGTAACTCAGTTCCAGGCTGTTACCAAACTTCTTATAGCCTAGGCCATCTTTGTGGAGAGCAACAATTCTAACTCTCAAATCCTCAAGAGAGTTCTTTGCCATGAGGTGCCATGTTGAACATCCAGTGGTCAGTATGAGAGAATTGTACTCAAAGAACCAAATTTTAACTGCTCTAAAACAAGATACACAAATTTGTATGGTCCTGTCAAGCAGACAAAAACATGAACATGATGAATAGGACATGTGGCTTTGCATGGTTAAACAATGTATAACTGTTATCACTTAGGGTGTACTCAGTTTTGTTGCCAGCTTTTTTGACAATAATGGCTGTATGTTGAGTTATTTTCAGAGGACAGTAAATCTGTACTGCTATACAAGTTGCACATTGACTACTCTAAAATATATCCAAGTTTCATTTCTATGGTACTGTCCCTTGAAAAGATATACTAAAATGATTGCCGAAATATGAGGGGTGTACTCACTGTTGTGAGATACTGTATATATATATATATATATATATATATATATATATATATATATATATATATATATATATATATATATATATATTACTAACTTATTAATTTTAGGTTTAATTGTCCTTTAATTTTAAAAAATGTTCAGTGTTAAGTAAATATTTTTTAATTGTTGTGTAATTGATTTTTTATTTGAAAAGCAAGACAAAACAATAAAAAGCAAAGGGTATTTAATTTATGCAATTGTGAAAAAATGACAAAATACATGGGGAAAAAAACGCGAAAAACAGTGTTCGGCCTTTTTTCATTTTGTTCGGCTTCGGTCAAGATTTTTAATTTAGGTGCATGTTTGGGTCCTCCCCATACTATAATAATGATAATAATAAAAGTACAGAGTTTTCTTCACAAAAAAAAAAACAAAAAATGAAGAGTCTTAGTCTGGAATCTTGCGTCTCATGGCCAAAGCATAATCTTTTTTTATTTAGCCAAATAAACGAATGGAAAAACTGTCAACAAAATTAAAGTTTTTTTTTTTTTTTTTTTTTTTTAAGATATTTAAAATGTTTACAGCATGGTTAAAAATTAGGCAGCGGCTATTTGCACTAAGTGTAAATAGCGATTGATGCTATTTACACTAAGTGCAAATAGCGATGGATGCTATTTACACTAAGTGCAAATAGCAATGGATGCTATTTACACCAGGTGAAAATAGCAGTATTTTTTAACGATATGCTATTTACACTATGTTAAAATACCAAGATTTTCTGCTATTTATACTAATTGCAAATAGTGGCAATTATCTGGACCTCAGTATTGTAGTACATTATAAAACAGTATGCAGTAATAACATATTGAGTGTAAATTATAGTTTTAATTCAAATTATTAAATGGATGCCACCTTATTGGGAGAATAAAGCCCTCCCTACACCGACCATAACCTTACCCGATACTTTATTTTCAACCTTTTGATTATTTCCTTAATTTTTATTGAAAATAAATGCCTTTCTGATGCAATATGAGATTTGAAAAAGGAGAAGAATAGTTTGGCAAAAGGCGGGCTCGAACTCGGGTCGATCGCATCAAAAAGCATGCGCCTTACCATCTACGCCACTGAAACTGATGATGAACCAGTGTATTTTTTTTAGTGTTGACTAACCCAGTCACACGTTAGTGGGCGGAGTTAGTGTAAATAGCCTTTGCCTAAAAATGATGCTACTCATATAAAACTGCGTTTTGAGAGGAAACATCACTTAGGCTTTACTTAGGCTTTTATTAATACATTCAGAAATAATGTAGACTAAAATACAGTCAATAAAGCAAAATGTTTATAAAAATTATAAACATTATAAACACAGCTATATATGGAATGATTTTCCGGACTATTTTCAAAACGAATTGCAAATTGTATTTTCAATTGCGTTTTCCACATGTGGGCGCATAAATTGTGACATAATCCAAATGCAATTGCAAATATTGCATTATTGTTTGCATTTTCGCATTCGCATTCGCAAACGCACAGTGACTGCCACATTTCAAATGAAAAAGCAAAGTCCATTTGCAACTGTTTTTCTTATGAGATCCCTATATGTCTTATGAGATATGAGCCTATCATATTTAAATAGCAATATTAATTACCATATTTGCCTTTTCACTTTCTCTGCCTCGTGCATGTAACCTGCCAAAACTCAAATGGAATCGCAATTCCTTTTGCATTTGAATTTCCTATGTTTTTACGGAGAGCTGTCAATCAATGTGAGGGGGCGGGACTATACTAGTGGGCGTGTTTGTGTCGGGAGGTGACGTCACTCACAGATGACCGTGCCGAATGCTTTGATCAATGCAGGTAATCAGTAAAGGCTCCGCTAAAGGCAGCTGCCAATCAGTTCGTGCCTGTGTGAACCAACAGAAAACCTTCCTGGAACAATACATAATTTTTTTTATAATAATAATAATTATAATAATCTTTTTTACCCCAAATGCAGCGATTAACCCTGCTAACAGTGGGAGCAACAACGGTACGCACAATAGGTCAATATTCACTATTACCCAAATGCTTTTCACCTGTCTCGACATCACTCACTGTTTCTCTCATTCTGAGTGCATGAGCATGTGACCATACATATATTGCTGTAAACATACATATATTGCACAAAAAGTTCACACAGTTTTTTCTTTGGTGTGGTAAGATTTGTGGGTGTTTGGAGAGGGGTGGGTAGGGGTGGGTAGGGATGGGTAGGGGTAGGGGTAGGGGTAGGGGTGGTCCATGTTTCAGGAGGTAGGGGTTTGCATGTTTTTTTTTAGAGGAGGGCGGGGGTGATTTGGGTTCAGGGCTCTCACAGCTTGGGGGAAAAAGCTGTTGAGCAGTCTGGCGGAGCGGGCTCTGATGCTCTTGTACCGTCTTCCTGATGGTAGGAGCTGGAAGAGACTGTGGGTGGGGTCCTTCACGATGCTGTTGGTTTTGCTGGAGCATCGTGCAAGGAAAATGTCCAGGATGGATGGGAGAGGGGCACCGATGATTTTTGCAGCTGTGTTCACTGTCCGCTGGAGGGTCTTGCAGTCAGCAGCACTGCAGTTCCCGTACCAGACAGTGATGCAGCTGGTCAGCACACTCTCAATGGTGCCCCTGTAGAATGTGGTGAGGATGGGTGGTGGGAGACTTGCTCTTTTCAGCCGGCGGAGAAAGTGTAGGCGCTGTTGTACCTTCTTGGAGAGTGACATGGTGTTGGTGGTCCAGGTGAGATCCTCCATGATGTGCACCCCCAGGAATTTAGTGCTGCTGACTCTCTCCACAGTCGAGCTGCCGATGGTCAGTGGGGGGTGGTCAATGGAGTTCCTCCTCCTGAAGTCCAACACAACCTCCTTTGTCTTCTCCACATTGAGGGACAGATTGTTAGCACCACAACATTCAGCCAGCTGTGCCACTTCCTCTCTGTAGTGCGTTTCATCATTGTTGCTGATGAGACCTACCACTGTTGTGTCATCAGCAAACTTGATGATGTGGTTGGAGCTGAACTTGGCAGTGCAGTCATGGGTCAGCAGCGTAAAGAGCAGCGGGCTGAGCACACAGCCTTGTGGGGCACCTGTGCTCAGTGTGGTAGTGCTCGAGGTGTTGTGGCCGACACGGACTGACTGAGGTCTTCCGGTTAAAAAGTCCAGGATCCAATTACAGAGGGAATTGTTAAGGCCCAGCAGGTTTAGTTTATTTATGAGCTGTTGTTGGATTATTGTGTTGAATGCCGAGCTGAAGTCAATGAACAGCATTCTTTATTTTCTAGGTGGGTAAGAGCCGGGTGGAGGGTGGAGGAAATTGCATCGTCCGTAGAGCGGTTTGGACGGTATGCAAACTGGAGCGGATCGAGTGTGTTGGGGAGGCTGGTTTTGATTTTTTGCATGACTAACCTCTCAAAGCACTTCATCATGACTGGAGTCTGTACTATTCGACGGTAGTCGTTTAGACAGGACACAGGTGATTTCTTTGGTACCGGTATGATTGTTGTGGATTTGAGACATGTGGGGACGACTGCCCTATATGTTCACAATAAATTTTCTGATGGTATTTTTTTTTATGATGATGCATGATTTTTGATGTTTTTATGTTCTGTTTTTGCAAACAAACTCTTCATATTTCAATCCAAGTACACAATAAATATATGACTACATGAACTTTAAGAATCATATGCTTTTTTATTTGTGTTTAGATAAATTGTTCAGATTTGACCAAACTGTTAAACTAGGTTATTTACAAATCATCCAAGCACTCAATTAATTTCTAATATTTGATTATTATGACTAAGTAGTATTAAATTGTAAAGAAATTACAGATCCATCTGTGAAATCTGATTGGTTGATAACTTTTGACAATGTTTAATTCAGGTCAAGTCAAGTCAAGTCACTTTTATTTATATAGCGCTTTTAACAATACAGATTGTGTCAAAGCACTTAACAGTATCAAGTTGGAGGATAGAGTGTCAGTAATGTATAATAATAAGATTAAACACTCAATTTTCAGTTAAGGGCATTTCATTGAAAAAAACCTTGGGAGAAACCAGGCTCAGTCGGGGGGCCAGTTCTCCTCTGGCCAGGATATTATTGTTTATTTATTGTTTACTTATTGTTTTAATTAAAATTTTAAATGTATAAATGTATTATATTTCTATTTCTATATTGTTGCAATTTCTAACAATAATAGTATTATGTAGTTAGGTATTTTATTATTATATTTTTAGTTATTTGTTTTAAAATTATATTTATTATGTCTAGCGCATGTGCACAGAGAGATTTGTGAGTGCACAGACAGGACACAGTTTTGTGAGGGGAGAGACGTGTTTTAAGTCTGCGCACTCTCTCTGGGCAAGAGCAGCGTGTATCTGAGTGTGCAAGTCCTGTTTTGTGCGAGAGCAAAGGAAATCTGCATGCAAGCGGAGAGATTCATGCTCACGCATTCTATTAATGTGCTTTCGCGCTACAATAATGCGCTCTCAGCATTTGTCATCAAAATAACACCATACAACTCAGCCACAAAGTGGTAGGCCACATAAAATCACTGAGCGGGGTCAGCGCATACTGAGGCACAGAAGTCGTCAACTTTCTGCAGTCTATAGCTACAGACCTCCAAACTTCACGTGGCCTTCAGATGAGCTCAAGAACTGTGCCCAGCTGGTGGAATGACCTCCCGATCTCAATTCGAACAGCTGAGTCTTTAGCCATTTTCAAAAAACATCTAAAGACACATCTTTTTCGCCAGCACCTGACTAACTAATACTAACACTTACCTATTCTATTTAAAAAAAAACTACGTGTACTGTGATAGACTAACTGAGACTTGTCATGGCACTTGTATACTGTTGCTCTCTCGATGGTCTGACTGCTTCTATTGTTCTCCTCATTTGTACGTCGCTTTGGATAAAAGCGTCAGCTAAATGATTAAATGTAAATGTAAATGCATAGAGAGCTTCATGAAATGGGTATCCATGGCCGAGCAGCTGCATCCAAGCCTTACATCACCAAGTGCAATGCAAAGTGTGGGATGCAGTGGTGTGAAACACGCAGCCACTGGACTCTAGAGCAGTGAAGATGTGTTTTCTGGAGTGACCGATCATGCTTCTCTGTCTGGCAATCCTTACAATTGCAGATGCTAATATTAGATACAGTCTGTTGCAAAAATCGGCATAGGAAAGATTACCCGTACTACTGCCGGTCACAAGTTCCATTTCTGAAATTACAGCCTTCCAGTTCTTTTGCTCGGGGAAATCTACAATCAAAGACTCTCCCTGAATATCTGTGGAATTTAAAAACAAATGATCAAAATCATTATAAATTCCTCAAATATATGTACTTTATTTTTACACTGTTATACACAGTGAGTCTACACAAAATCTTTAATTTCATTTATTTTAGTGAAAATCACAATGTCTTGAATATGTTTGCCTAAAATTAGTGATTAAATGAAGGCAGTCAGTGCTCTTACCTTTAACAATGCCAATGCTTTTGTGAGTGACTGATCCCCATTTGTGTCTTGGAGTAACAACGGACGGCTTCACATAGACTTTGTCTCCAATCTTAATTTTGGACTCCGGACTTGAAGATCCTGAAATGTAAAGAGTGTTATGAAGGTCTGAGAGGAGATTTAAGAGCTGCAAATTAAATATTATGGAAACCCTAAAATGATACTTTCTACACTGTGTGGCCAAAAGTATTGGGGCACCCCTCCAAATCATTGAATTCAGGTATTCCAGTCACTGTGATGGCCACAGGTGTATAAAATCAAGCACCTACAGTAGACATGCAGAGTGCTTCTACAAACATTTGTAAAAGATTGGGTCGCTCTCAGGAGATCAGTGAATTCAAGCATGGTACTGTGATTGGTTGCCATCTGTGTTATAAGTTCTTTCGTCAAATTTACTCACTACCAAATATTCCACAGTCAACTGTTAGTGGTATTACAACAAAGTGTAAGCAATTGGGAACAACAGCAACTCAACAGCGGGGTAAGCGCATACTAAGGCACAGAAGTCGTCAATTTTCTGCAATCAATAGCTACAGACCTCCAAACTTCACGTGGCCTTCAGATGAGCTCAAGAACAGTGCATAGAGAGCTTCATGAAATGGGTATCCATAGCCGAGCAGCTGCATCCAAGCCTTACATTGTAACAGAGTGAAATGTCTTTTACAGTTTTTTCCAGATCCTTAGAGGAATGCAATTAAAAAATTATATGTGTGGTAATACTATGCGGCACTAGAGGGCGCTCGTTAGACAAACCTGGATTGTATATCAGGTGAGGAGTTGTATTAAGAAGTAGTTCAGTTTGGGTAGAAGGAACGCATGTTTCTTTGTGGCTACCTTGAACTGTTTGTTTGAAAAGTCCTAGTTGGGAAACCTTTGGTTTTAAGCTCAACATGTAAGTATATTGGAATATTGTATTTAGAATATGGGAAGAATGCTTATGTTTGTTTTTGGTATTTTTTATTTTACAGAAGGTCTTTTTTCTTTTCCCTCTAATTTAATTTCCTGATGTGTGTTTGGATAAATGTTTGATTGGGACTGTGTTCAGTTGAGTACTGTTTGGAGTTGAAATACTTTTGATTTGGATTCCTTTGTGGAGGAGTTGTCAACTATAAAGCGGAGCAACGTATTTCAACGCACTCAATGTTTTTCTTCGGAAAGAATAACTAATTTTTGCCAAGGATGGATCATCGTTTCTCAGATAAGAACTTTAAGACGATTTATTTGGTGTAAAATCAAGGACTATGTTTTGAGATTTGTTGTTTTTTCTTCTTTCTCTATTCTATATAATTAATTTGTCACTTGAACATATTTTCACTGGGTGAATAAACGTAACAAAAAGACTGTTTGCTGAAGTTCATATTATTTCTTTATTTGATCTTAGTGAAAAACCCTCATTTGTGGCTAATCTAAAAAGAAAGAAAGAAAGAAAGAAAGAAAGAAAGAGAAGTTACAACATCACCAAGTGCAAGGCAAAGAGTGGGATGCAGTGGTGTAAAACACACAGCCACTGGACTCTAGAGCAGCGAAGACGTGTTCTCTGGAGTGACAAATTGCAATTTGTTTGTCAATCCGATAGACAAGTCTGGGTTTGACGGTTGCCAGGAGAACGGTACTTGCCTGTCTGCATTGTGCCAAGTGTAAAGTTTGGTGTATTATCAACTGGCCAGAATTTTGAGATCCCAATAGTCATAAGGGACTATAATGTATTAAGAGCTTGCTCACGTACTGGGGGGCTACAGGTAATTAGCAATAACTAGGTTGTTACATGAAGAGGTTTTTAGTTGAATAATTAAGATAATTACTCTGTTTTTTTTGTTGTTTTTTTCTCAGAATTAAGTAAAAGGAAATTACTAGTCATCCAATTTTTTTTATATCAGTTATGCATTCCGTTAATTTTGTGAATTTGTAGATTTCATCTGGACGAGATGAAATATAGAGCTAAGTATCATCTGCATAACCGTGAACTGTGCACAACTAACTCCATGCTTCCTCATGATATCTCCCAATGGTAGCATGTACAGGGTGAAAAGCAACGGTCCTAGTACTGAGCCTTGCGATACTCCATACTGAACTTGTGATCAGTATGTGTCACTCTGGTTTTGGGATGTTTCATGTTCTTGTGTTCATGCCTTTCATTTTGTACTTAAAGGGCACCTATTATGCCCCTTTTTACAATATCTAATATAAGTCTCAGGTGTCCCCATAATGTGTCTGTGAAGTTTCAGCTCAAAATACCCCATAGATCATTTATTATATTATTTAGAAAATGCCCATTTTTAGTAGAAGCAGAAACACGTTGTATTAGAGCATGTCTCTTTAAATGCAAATGAGCTTCTGCTCCCCACCCTCTTTTCCAGAATAGAGAAGTGCCATTATATCACGTAACTTCTTAAAAAAAAAGCATCTGTTTGGTTTTTATTATCATGTCTATCCGTTTATCGATAGCACACTATAGAAAGTCACTGCACACAGCATCTGAATACTAAGTGCTCTTTCACACAAGAGTTTGTTAAAAGCACACACAAGTTACAAAAACACAGTCGGTTATGTTTGTGGAGGTAAACATTTGGGAAATAAATCTCATGTTTATATTAGATCTGTGTATTAAGCTCCGGAGAGCAAACCTTTACTTCAAGGTACTTTTGCTTGCATGTTCCAGGCCCTTCTGCACCTACTCCAGGGCCACATCTACGTGTTCTAGATTTTAGGACCCTTTTTGTGCTCCAGGAGATCAGCATCCTCCAGCGCTTCGTGTTCAAGGCTGTTGAAACGGATTCCTGCTCCTTTCCCACTGCATTGTTACCAGCACAACCAGTGGATGAAGTCACCGCCACTGGACCGCTCACTCAACCACAGAGAACATAACTATCTGTCACAAATCCAGGCCATGAACTTTGCTTCATTCACCACTAGAGGTCACTCTCCCATCACATGGACTTTCACACCACACAGTTACAGATCACTCATAGACTGCATTTCCCATCATCCACTGCACCAACACAGCTGTTCACAATGATCACGCTTGCACCTGTTCACCATCTCACAATAACCGTCACCCAATCACACACACACACACACACACACTACATAAGCCCGGGACTTTCTCCTACTCACTGCCGAGTATTGTTTAGCCTAGCTACAATCAAAGCGTTTCCCATTATCCCTAGTTAGATTTCTCGTGTTCTGATTCCTGTCCGTGCTCCTGGATTATTCTCTCTGCCTAGCCCTCTGGATTAAGTTCGCCGATCGCCGACCCACGCTTGCCCTTGGAGTATTCTTGTGTCTTGCCCATGCCATACCTGTTTGCTACTGACCGACCCTGCCTGTATTGACCATGTTTTGTAATAAAAAGCTTGCACTTCCGCATGTCTCACGTCTCGTCAGCTCCGTCACAGAATACTCGGCCCACTAGGATCCAGCAGCTTCTCAGACGGTCATTCAGCAGGTATGGACACGACAAGAATCCTGTTTGCCCTTAAACAAGGTCCTCGATCACTGGAGCAACATATTAGAGAGTTTTTAGTCTTCGCTAATTACTCAGATTTACCGGACATTACTTTGATCGAGATTTTTTGCGATGGCATAAATCAACCATTGAGATCTGAGTTTAGACGCAAGGGTACGCGTGCTTCACTCGCTCAGTTTTTGGACTATGCCCTACTAACTGTTGGTTCAACGTTCACTGTGGGAGTTGCGGAGGAACGAGACACCGCACCCAATTGTGTGAACACAGCCACGCTAGAGCACACTCACAAAATGGCGGCAACAACAACACCCCGTAGCGTCATTGCTGCCAGTCACAAGCCAAGTCAAGTCCCAACTGAGGTCAAGGAGCTAAGTCAAGTCCCAGCTGAGGTCAAGGAGACAAGTCAAGTCCCAGCTGATGTTAAAGAGCCAAGTCAAGTCCCAGCTGATGTTAAAGAGCCAAGTCAAGTCCCAGCTGATGTTAAAGAGCCAAGCCAAGCCACAGTTGATCGTCACGAGTCAAGCCAAGCCACAGTTGATCATCATGAATCAACCCTTCTCTCAGCTCATCAGCCAGAACCACAACACGCCTCCGCTGAACAGCCAGAGCCACACCAAGCTACTGTTGATCATCATGAGCTCACCCCACTCACAGCTCTTCAGCCAGAATCACTCCGCCTCATGGCTCATCAACCAGCATCACCCAACATCAAAGCTTTTCAGTCCGAGCCTCGCCACAGCACAGCGGAACTGCCAGGGTCTGTCACACCCAGAGATATATGGTCAGTCCCTCGAGTTTCCGGTCTGATATCCAGCGTGAGGGATGCACCACTGGTGTCAGTACGAACAGCTGGTATCCCTAAACCAGTCCCTATTCCCTTGAGTCCCTATGTTCCAGAACTGATTTCCCCGTCTGACGCACTTCCCCTGATGGGGATCGCACTAAGTTGCATTTGGGCCGCATACACCATCACTGAACTGCCCCAGGGGATGGCATCTGCTGCAGAACCTCCCCAAGCGGTGGTGCTCGCCTCAGCCCCTTGCAAGGTGGTGGCGCCCAGCAATGTACTCTCACCCGGTCATGTTACCACCGTAGAACCTCCAGAGGTGGCGGCGTTAGCTGCAGAACCTCCAGAGGTGTCGGTGGTATCCTCCTGTGAACACTCACCCTGTCCTGTCACGGCTATGGAAGCCGTCTGTGAACTCTCACCCTGTCCTGTCACGGCTATGGAGGCCGCCTGTGAGCTCTCACCCTGTCCTGTCACAGCTAGGAAGGCCGTCTGTGAGCTCTCACCCTGTCCTGTCATGGCTATGGAGGCCGTTTGTGAACTCTCACCCTGTCCTGTCACGGCTATGGAAGCCGTCTGTGAACTCTCACCCTGTCCTGTCACGGCTATGGAGGCCGCCTGTGAGCTCTCACCCTGTCCTGTCACGGCTAGGAAGGCCGTCTGTGAGCTCTCACCTTGTCCTGTCACGGCTATGGAGGCCGCCTGTGAACTCTCACCCTGTCCTGTCACGGCTAAGAAGGCCGTCTGTGAGCTCTCACCCTGTCCTGTCATGGCTATGGAGGCCGTCTGTGAGCTCTCGTCCTGTCCCGTCACGGCTATGGAGGCCGTCTGTGAACTCTCGCCCTGTCCTGTCACGGCTATGGAGGCCGTCTGCGAGCTCTCGTCCTGTCCCGTCACGGCTAAGGAGGCCGTCTATGAACTCTCGCCCTGTCCTGTCACGGCTATGGAGGCCGTCTATGAACTCTCGCCCTGTCCTGTCAAGGCTATGGAAGCCATCTGCAATCCCCTGTCCTGCCAAGTCACGGCTATGAAGGCTCTCCCTGTGTTGTCTGTCTCTGTTCTCCCAGTGTTGTCTGTCTCTGCTCTCCCTGCGTTGTTCCGCCCTGGGGGGCTCTGGTCCCGTCTGCTCCGCCCTGGGGGGCTCTGGTCCCGTCTGTTCCACCCTGGGGGGCTCCAGGTCCGTCTGCTCCGCCCTGGAGGGCTACAGGTCCGTCCTCTCTGCCCTGGCTTCCAGCCCTGCTGCATTCCACAGCCTCGCCACTCGCACATGGACCTGGCCCTCCTTCCCTTCCCCTGTTCCGCCTCCACTCCACCACCCTCCTGGATTCGGTAATGTGTGGAGCGTCTGGAAGCCGCTCCTTGGGGGGGGGCTATGTCACAAATCCAGGCCATGAACTTTGCTTCATTCACCACTAGAGGTCACTCTCCCATCACATGGACTTTCACACCACACAGTTACAGATCACTCATAGACTGCATTTCCCATCATCCACTGCACCAACACAGCTGTTCACAATGATCACGCTTGCACCTGTTCACCATCTCACAATCACCGTCACCCAATCACACACACACACACACACTACATAAGCCCGGGACTTTCTCCTACTCACTGCCGAGTATTGTTTAGCCTAGCTACAATCAAAGCGTTTCCCATTATCCCTAGTTAGATTTCTCGTGTTCTGATTCCTGTCCGTGCTCCTGGATTATTCTCTCTGCCTAGCCCTCTGGATTAAGTTCGCCGATCGCCGACCCACGCTTGCCCTTGGAGTATTCTTGTGTCTTGCCCATGCCATACCTGTTTGCTACTGACCGACCCTGCCTGTATTGACCATGTTTTGTAATAAAAAGCTTGCACTTCCGCATGTCTCACGTCTCGTCAGCTCCGTCACACTATCACATATCCAAACCTCTTCCAGAGACCTTGGCATTGTTGTATATGATCAGTATATGATTTTCTGATTAACATTAGATTGCATAATAATGTTCTTCACCTTATTTCTTTCAGAGTAGCAACAGTTTATCTTTCCAGATAATGTAGCTCTGACATAGCAACACCCAACATAATCATTTGCATTTTATGCACCTTATGCACTTTATTTCTATTTCATTTATGGTATTCATTTAGTAGTTGTTGATTGCTCTTGTCTGTCTTTGGTTAATAAAATAAAATACTTTTCTTCCTTGTGTTGATGATACAGAAAGAGGTTCTACAAGTTAGAAATCCCACCAATCTTGATCTGTGATGTACTCATAACCACAACTTAAATGACACGTGATCCAAATATCATAATGTCATTGATGACGTGAGTACACATCACAACACTATTTTAGCTCCTTAGGTTGGTGAAAGCAAAATTCACTACACTATTATCCATAGAATAGATAAATAGTGAGAATAATAATAATAAAAAAGATAAAATAGAAACTGCATGATAAAATATGAATGACATGGGTTTAAACCGTGCTCATGAGGGTCAAACACACACACACACACACACTCACACACACACACGCATATATATATATAAATATATATATATATATATATATATACTGTATATATATACACACTATATTGCCAAAAGTATTGGGTCACCCCTTTTTAATGAACAGGTTTGACTACCTTAGCCATTTCCAAGAGTACAAATCTTAATGTTAAAGCATATAATGATATTCTAGGGAATTGTGTGCTTCTAATTTTATAACAACAGTTTGGACAGGACCCTTTTCTATTCTAACATGACAATGCATCTGTGTATAAGGCAAGGATCAAAGAGAAATGATGATTCAGTCAGTGTGGAAGAACTTGACTGGTCTGAAGAAAGCCAAGTCCTAATCCCAGCTGAACACCTCTGGTGTGACTTTAAATACAGACCTTGAGCCAAAAACTCATAACCAAACACCAATGACTTGTGCATATGGGTACAGTCATTTTAGACACTTCAAAATTGTTGCAACAGAGATGGAAATACAATTTTTAAATACAACCCCAAATCAGAAAAATTTGGGACAGTATGGAAAACGCAAATAAAAAAAGAAAGTAGTGATTTCTAAATTTACTTTGACTTGTATTTCATTGCAGACAATATGAACACAAAATATTTCATGTTTTGTCTGGTCAACTTCATGTCATTTGTAAATATACATCCTTTCCTGTCATTCAGACCTGCAACACATTCCAAAAAAAGTTGGGACAGGAGCAATTTAGGGCTAGTAATGAGGTAAATTGGTTAAATAATGATGTGTTTTGAAACAGTTGATGTCAACAGGTGATTGTAATTATGAGTTGGTACAAAAGCAGCATCCAAGAAAGGTCTAGTCCTTTAGGAGCAAAGATGGGCCGAGGATCGCAAGTTTGCCAACAAATACGTGAGAAAATTATTGAAATGTTTAAAAACAATGTTCCTCAAAGAAAGATAAGAAGAGATTTGGATATTTCACCTTCAACAGTGCATAACATAATTAAAAGATTCAAGGAATCTGGAGTAATTTCAGTGCGTAAAGGACAAGGGCGCAAGCCTAAGCTGAACAACCTTGATCTCCGATCCCTCAGGCGGCACTGCATCAAGAATCGTCATTCATCTATAAGCGATATCACCACATGGGCTCAGGACTACTTTGGCAAACCTTTGTCAAGTACCACAATACGTAGTTACATCCACAAATGCCAGTTAAAACTGTACTGTGCCAAAAGGAAGCCCTATGTTAACAGTGTCCAGAAGTGCTGTCGACTTCTCTGGGCTCGGAGGCATATGGGATGGACCATCACACAGTGGAAACGTGTACTGTGGTCAGATGAATCAGTATTTCAGGTATTTTTTGGGAGGAATGGACGCCGTGTGCTCCGGACCAAAGAAGAAAAGGATCATCCAGACTGTTACCAGCAACAAGTCCAAAAGCCTGGGTCTGTCATGGTATGGGGTTGTGTCAGTGCCCTTGGCAAAGGTAACTTGCACTTCTGTGATGGCACCATTAATGCTGAAAAGTACATAGAGATTTTGGAGCACAATATGCTGCCTTCAAGAAGACATCTTTTCCAGGGGACGTCCATGCATCAAGACAATGCAAAACCACATTCTGCACACATTACAAATTCCTGGCTGCGGAGGAAGAGGGTACGGGTACTTGACTGGCCTGCCTGCAGTCCTGACCTGCCTCCAATAGAGAATGTGTGGCGCATTTTGAAGTGCAAAATGCGACAACGAAGACCCCGTACTGTTGCCCACCTTAACACTTGTTTGCAGGATGAATGGGACAAAATTACACCTGAAACACTTCATCACTTGGTGTCTTCAGTCCCTAAACATCTTTTAAGTGTTGTGAACTTACCACTTAAAGTGGTAAATATTAGTCTGTTTCTTTCTTATTCTGTTTCTCAGTCCGTGTCTGGATCAGATGGTGGATTGGCGCCGGGAGATGATGACTGCGGCCCAGATTGTCGGCGGAGGCCGGACCCCTGGATGAGCCCCGGGGACATAATCCCAGTGAAGACCTCGACTTAAAATACAATAAAACTAAAAATAAAACAAATAACTAAAAAATATAATAAAATATCTAACTACATAATACTATTATTGTTGGAAATTGCAACAATATTAAAATAGAAATATAAAACATTTAAAGTCTTAATTATAACAATAAATAAACAATAATATCCTGGCCAGAGGAGAACTGGCCCCCCGACTGAGCCTGGTTTCTCCCAAGGTTTTTTTTTCTCCACTCTGTCACAGAGGGAGTTTTGGTTCCTTGCCGCTGTCGCCTCTGGCTTGCTCAGTTAGGGACACTTAATTTCTAGCGATTATCGTCAATTGGATTTCACAGATACTATTTAAACTATACTGAGCTAGACAATAACATCTCTGAATTCAATAATGAAATGCCTTTAACTGAAAATTGAGTGTTTAATCTTATTATTATACATTACTGACACTCTATCCTCCAACTTGATACTGTTAAGTGCTTTGACACAATCTGTATTGTTAAAAGCGCTATATAAATAAAGATGACTTGACTTGACATGACTTGACTTAAATGCTTTACTGTCCCAACTTTTTTGGAATGTGTTGCAGGTCTGAATGACAGGAAAGGATGTATATTTACAAATAACATGAAGTTGACCAGACAAAACATGAAATATTTTGTGTTCATATTGTCTGCAATGAAATACAAGTCAAAGTATATTTAGAAATCACTACTTTCTTTTTTTATTTGCGTTTTCCACACTGTCCCAACTTTTTCTGATTTGGGGTTGTACATGAATTATGTTTCCATCTTTTTTGCCACAGTTTGGAAGTGCCTTTTTCTCTTCTAAAGAAGGGAAACTTTTGTCCATATAGTGTATGTACAAGTCATTGGTGTTTGGTGATGAGTTTTTGGCTCAAGGTCTGCATTTAAAGTCACACCAGAGGTGTTAAACTAGGATTAGGACTTGGCTTTCTTCAGACCAGTCAAGTTCTTCCACACTGACTCAATCATCATTTCTCTTTGATCCTTGCCTTATACACAGATGCATTGTCAGCCCCCTCAGCCCCATTGACTCCCTCTGCCAATGCATTGGTGAAATTAACAGTTGGATGTGCCAAAACTTTCTTCAGCTAAACAAGGAGAAAACTGAAGTCATTACATTTGGAAACAAAGATGAAGTTCTCGAGGAGAATGCATACCTTGACTCTAGGGGTCAAACAACTAAAAATCAAGTCAGAAATCTTGTGGTGATTCTGGAGACAGACCTTAGTTTTAGTAGTCATGTCAAAGCAGTAACTATACTATCATCTCAAAAACATTGCAAGAATTAGATGTTTTGTTTCCAGTCAAGACTTGGAAAAACTTGTTCATGCCTTTATCACCAGCAGGGTGGATTATTGTAATGGTCTCCTCACCGGCCTTCCAAAGAAGACCATTAGACAGCTGCAGCTCATCCAGAACGCTGCTGCCAGAATTCTGACTAGAACCAGAAAATCTGAGCATATCACACCAGTCCTCAGGTCCTTACACTGGCTTCCAGTTACATTTAGGATTGATTTTAAAGTACCTTTACTCGTTTATAAGTCACTCAATGGCCTAGGACCTAAATACATTGCAGATATGCTCACTGAGTATAAACCTAACAGACCACTCAGATCATTAGGATCGAGTCAGTTAGAAATACCAAGGGTTCACACAAAACAAGGGGAGTCCGCTTTTAGCTATTATGCCGCCCGCAGCTGGAACCAGCTTCCAGAAGAGATCAGATGTGCTAAAACATTAGTCACATTTAAATCCAGTCTCAAAACTCATCTATTTAGCTGTGCATTTGTTGAATGAGCACTGTGCTACATCCGAACTGACTGCATTGTATTTTATGTATAATCCTTTTCTATTTAACTGTTTTAAATTTCATTTTAAATCAATTTCTACATCATTTTAAAATTCCTTGTTTTATTATTTTTAATTCCTTGTTTTTATTGCTGTGAATGATTATTTCACTTTCTTTTATGTAAAGCACTTTGAATTACCACTGTGTATGAAATGTGTTATATAAATAAACTTGCCTTGCCTTGCCTTGTCATGTTAGAATAGAAAAGAGTCCAAACTGTTGCTATAATATTAGAAGCACACAATTTCCTAGAATATCATTACATGCTTAAACATTAAGATTTGTACTCTTGGAAATGGCTAAAGTAGTCAAACCTGTTCATTAAAAGGGGGTGACCCAATACTTTTGGCAATATAATGTATATATAATATGGGGTGGAACGGTTTGCGGAAAAGAAATCGAACCGTACGGTTCTCCACACACGGTTCGGCATGCGCTAGGACCGCGGTTCAACTTAAATCTGACAACGCATCTGCAACATGGTTTGTTATAAATAACACGTAAAATAAACAGTGTTCGGATAATATGTGTTTCTGTTGATGGAAGCCCATTTTGGCTTCCCAGTACATTACAACAACAGTGATTGAAAAAAACCCCCCAAAAAAACAGGCGACAAACCATTCACTCTTGTTCAGTGCGAGTGCCATATGCTGGAATATGAGCATTAATTCCGTCATCACCCGGGTGCTGATAGCGCGCGCAGAGGTTAGACCTGAACAGAACACGTTGATCTCGGTGTTTAAACTAAACTCATGTAAGCTTTGCCAGTTTAAACATTTAAGAGCCAAAGGATGCGAGATCGCGCGCGCAGTTAGAAGATTTCTGCATGCTCTCATCAGAAGTGCGCAAACCCACCTCAGAACGCGCGCAAATATTAAGCTCTCTCTGAAGTATTGTGTTTGAATGGACAAATTCACACAAAAATGATGTCAAAATGCCCCTCTTGGTAAGTATCCTATAGCAGACATAGCCGGCTGAACGTACAGTATCAGTGCATTCTCTTAAAGTGACAGCACTTTCTTAATATTAATCATACAGCAACAAAGAAATCACTCACTGCTCTTGATTGAATCGCTTTTGTAACTTTAATAAAGATTAATCTTTAATTTATACAGTCAAATATGCAATGCTGTTTTACATTTGATTCATTTATTCAATTTCAGTACCTAAAAACTAATGCTATAGACCTACCTTTAAAAAAAATCGGAGTACTAAGTGCAAATAGCCTGCCTTGTTGGCAAAGGCTATTTACACTAACTCCACCCACCAACGCTTGATTGCATTACTCAACAATAAAAAAAGATGCTCACTTTGTATCAGTTTCAGTGGCGGAGACGGTACGATGCATGCTTTTTGACACGATCGACCAGAGTTCGATACCGCCTTTTGCTGAACTTTTTTTTCTTCCTTTTCAAATCTCATATCGCATTGGAAAGGCATTTATTTACAATAAAAATTAAGGAAATAATCAAAAAGTTGAAAATAAAAGTATCGGGTAGGGTTAGGGAGGGCTTTATTGTCCCAATAAGATGGCATCCATTTAATAATTTGAATTAAAACTATAATTTACACTCTATACGATTTTATTGTGTACTGTTTTGTAATGTACTACAATACTGAGGTGCAGATAATTGCCACTATTTGCAATAAGTAGTATAAATAGCAGAAAATATTGCTATTTTAACATAGTGTAAATAGCATCCATTGCTATTTGCACTTGGTGTAAATAGCATCTGTTGCAAATAATCGCTGCCAAAAAAACCCCCTGAAAATCACTGTTTATTTTTTGTATCTTTACTCTATTGTATTTATTTGTGCTGTTGCTTGTAGTTAAGATTATTCTTATTTTCTTTATTTTTATTATTTGACAATATAGTTTTTTCATCAACAAACCGAACCGTACTGAAACCGTGACTCTAAAACCATGATACAAACCGAACAGAGAAAAAGTTGAACCGTTCCACCCCTAATATATACTGTATATGCTGTCACTAACAAAAATACTTAAGGTCTCCATTCACAGGTGACAGCAGCTCTATCACTGAGGCAATGGTTCACTCCACCAAAGAGGACCAGTTGGGGTGCAGTTGTGATCTCAGTAAAGTATCTTATAATGATCAGAAGATGTGAACTAACTAATAGTTCAGTTTAGCAGAAGAATCAGATTGTGTGATTTTATGAGATTCAATCAAACTAGAGTTGAGTGTTGATATAGATCTCAAAACTGCTTAATCTGACAGTATTCCAGGTACATATAAATCGAAAAGAGGAAAATCTCTTAATGCTGTAGACAATAAGGTCTCTCACTAAGTACATTATTGTAAAATAGTAAAAATAGAAACTAATAGGATAAATTAGAATAAAGATAAGAAACAATCTAGGGACTATTATTCAATAAACATAAGGTTTATGTCCTAACAAACATCACAACCTGCAAATTGGCATAAAAGAACAGAGAGCAATTGCTCATATAACAACACTCTGAACAGCTTTCTAATTTGCAGTGTCATAACAGATTTGATAATCTTAACTCTGGAAATAGGATGATAGAGAGATATTTAAAGCGCTCGTGTCAAGGATTGAGAAATATGTTTTCCCTTATCTATTAACATATAAGAGGTCATTGGACTATAAAAAAAAACATTTCCTGAACTCAAAACTTCCTTGTTAGCCAAAAACAGCTTTTATTGAATCCAAGCTGAGACAACAACTTGTTTCTGAAGTGATTTTACAAATAAGTTAGCTTCTGCAGAATTATAAGTGCACCTCAGGAAATACAGTTAATGTCCACTTTAAAGATTTAATGACATGGCAAAAGTTAGTTTTAAAAACTGATGCAGCATTTTTGATTTGATGTTCATATATGTGATGATTTTGATCATTTTGCTGTTTTTGTTGGATTTTCTCACAAGGAAAAAAAAGGAAGTAGAAAAGAGGAAGAAGAAGGGAAAAAGGAAAGTGCTTGTCTTGCCTGTTCATCGTGAACACATGTCTAACATTGACCAGCATCATTACGAGTTAAACTGGTTCTGAAAATATGCTGAATACACTGCTAAGAAATATGCACCTAACAAAGATCACGTTTATGCACATGCATCTTTCTCTATCACATACCCATATCCATTGTTCCCTGAGCCAGTGGAAAACAATGAATTGAGAATGTATTCTATCTTGTATTGCTGGGACAGAATCTGAATGTTGCAGAAAAATTTACTTGACAAGAACTGTACTACACTGTGAAAATATGACCGCACTAGCTCCCACACACTTATTCTAAAATTGAATTGGACCAAAACTGGACAACAATTCAAAGTGTGCTATTGATCACAAAAAGGATCTTTGAATTAGCCTTTAGGTTATTAGTCTTACACCAGGCAGCAATCCTGCTCCATTTCATCTGTGCATTCTGATTAATTGTTGTTACACTGTAAAAACCAAAAAGTTAGGGTAAAGCCGGGCATACACTGTGCGATTTTCATCTGATTTTGAGCCGAGTTCTTACTCGTGCGACTCTTTTTTTGAGTTGGGACGAATTTCAGCTTTGTCGTGCGTCGTTTGCCGTGCAGTTTTCGTGCAGTGTACAGGGGGAGACGAGAAGCGATAAGTGTCTCCCGACGCAATCGGACGGTCGGATGAATTTCTGACATGTCAGAAATTTTGGTCGCTCCTCGTGAGGGTATCGTACAGTTGAAGCAGAGCTCCAAACCAACTGCCCTAAACTCAGTGCTTTTTCCCTCACTGCGCCTGCGCGAAAATAGAACTTTAACCATTTAATCTTTATTGCAGCAAGAAAGAAAATGACAAGAGGGAGATTTTTGATAAAATAATGTTATTATCACGGGAAATGTGAACCATTGTCTATCATTTTGCAATTAGTGATAAAGACAAACATGTCGCAAAATTATAAATATTTCAGTTTTAAACCATGAAGGCAAGCCAGTGCATACCACACAAACAATTTGCTCCATGAGCGTAATGCCCGAGAAGAAGTTTTAAACTCCAGTCAATTCATTAAGCTACAGAAAGTGAAAGTAAAAGCTGACCGAGCTTTCGGCATCTGTCGCTGCATAACGGCACATATTCTCTCAGAGGAGACGAAAGATATGGATAGTATTGGGTATTGACTTAATTTATTTTCTAAAGAAAAAAGAAAAAATCCTTTATGGCTGATAGGCTATACGTAGTGAAAAAACAACAACAACAGAATTGAAGTGTTTCGTGTTAAACACGTTGTTTTTGGAATGTCCTTGTCTGTAATAAAGGTTTTATTTTCATTGACTGAATATATTCATTAAGCTGTTCATTCAGTGTTCAGAGTCCGGACATAGCTAGACGGTTGAGAATTTTAATTATAGGCCTATTAATTGTAGAATATATCTAAATGTTTTAAATAATTTTCAGCGAGGAGTAATCTAAATTAATATTTTATTATCTGCGCCTCAGTTGTGCGGTAAATGCGCAATTATTTCAGGCCAAATGAATTGTAGTAGACCTATACATTTAATAATAAAACTACCATAATAATAATAGTAATAATGTAATACATTAATTGGAAATGCCAAATCCTCATGATATCACCATAGTTTTTTATTTTTTTAAAGTTATCTCTGGCTATCGTCCATATACGGTGTCATCGTCTGCGCAAGCGCAACCCGAGTATTTCACACGTATAGTGAGAGCACATAAATTGTGAGGTTTGGCTTTACATCGCATGTGATCTTCTCGTACAGTGTGAGTTGATACCTTGCTGAAATCGCACGGAAATCGCACAGTGTATGCCCGGCTTTACTCAAACCGTTTGAGTAAACCAATCCCATTGGCTTAAACCATGTAAGTTTTAAAACTTGCAGTTAAGTAATTAAGTGATTAATTAAGTAATAATTGTGCATTAGTGATGAACACCTGCTGTTAACAAACAGAATCACTGAAGAAAAGAGAAACACGAGAACTACAACTGACTTCAGACACAGCCTTAGATGAAATCAACTGAAATAAAACATATTAAATCTCTGAAGATCTCAGCAGAGGATTAAACAACCCCGCAAACAGCATCACCAGCTCCACTTATTAATAACCAGACTGACTTTATTTCTGTCAGACATCTACAGAAGATCTTATTGAGAATTAACTAAGGTTTAGATGTTGATTTAGTTTCATTTGAAGTAACCATGTTAGAGATCAGTGTCTGCTTTAGTTGGGCTCTTGACCCTCGACATCAGTGTTAGTTTTTTATATCTTCTTTTTCTCTGGCTGTTGTAACCACGTGTTCCTTGAACATATTTGTTACAACTCAAAAGCTCAGAGAAAATGATCAGTAGTTGGTTGTTATGTGTTTATAATAATAATCATCTATTAGACAGCGTCTCTACTTTCTCCGCAAACTAAGAAGAGCCAGAGCCCCGGCCCCATCATGTGCACCTTCTACAGAGGCACCATCGAGAGCATCCTGTCTAGCTGCATCACTGTGTGGTATGGCGCCTGCAACGCGTCCTGCCGCAAGTCCCTTCAACGGATAGTGAGAGCAGCTGAGAAGATCGTTGGTGTCTCTCTCCCCTCCCTCCAGGACATTTACAACACCCGTCTCACCCGCAAAGCCCTCAGCATTGCAGGTGATCCCACCCACCCGACACACAGCTTCTTCAGTCTGCTACCATCAGGGAGGACCAACAGACTGAAAGACAGCTTCATCCACCAGCCTGTCAGGAAGCTGAACTCCCTCCCCTCTCTCACCCCACGCACCACTGAACTCTGACCCCCACCACACACACACACACTGTGACAAGCACCGGTCACTTTGTACAGCATTGGACTGACCTCATTCAACTACCTCTTCTGACAGTCTGAATAAAAGACCATTTTCATCTATGGTTGCAGTTAGACACACAGACATCAAGAATCAGCTTATAAACCTCAACAATGGTAACCATTAAAAAAAAAACGATCATGCAGCAATGCATGCTGTGAGCCATGGATGAGTTTTGTACTATATGCTAGTACCCAGCATGCATTGCAGCATGAATTTTGTTTTTAATGGTTACCATTGTTGAGGTTCATAAGCTGATTCTTGATGTCTGTGTGAATCTAGTTACAACCATAGATGAAAACTTTTTTGGAAGTCCTTTATATTAACTGACTGTCACAGAATCACTTTTGCTACAATCAATACAACAGCCATTTAATCAGAGATTAGACACACAATGAGTCTATGTTCACTCTCAATGAGATCAGTTCACTAATAGATGATCGTCATTATAAACACATAACAACCAACTATTGATCATTTACTCTGGGCTTTTGAGTTGTAACAATTATGTAAGAAAAAAAAACTAACACTGATGTTGAGGGTCAAGAGCACAACTAAAGCAGACACTGATCTCTAACATGGTTACTTCAAATGAAACTAAATCAACATCTAAACCTTAGTTAATTCTCAATAAGATCTTCTGTAGATGTCTGACAGAAATAAAGTTAGTCTGGTTATTAATAAGTGGAGCTGGTGATGCTGTTTGCGGGGTTGTTTAATCCTCTGCTGAGATCTTCAGAGATTTAATGTATTTTATTTCAGTTGATTTCATCTAAGGCTGTGTCTGAAGTCAGTTGTAGTAGTTCTCGTGTTTCTCTTTTCTTCAGTGATTCTGTTTGTTAACAGCAGGTGTTCATCACTAAATTGCAATGTATATCTTATTTTAGTGAACTCAACTGAAATAAGTTCAGAGCACTCATAACTGTTAGTTTTTAAAACTTAAATGTTTAAGGCAATCAGTTTCCTCAAACGGTTTGAGTTACCGTGGCTTGTCGGGTTTTTCAGTGTAGTGATATATCATGAGTTTATTTGATGATATTTGGGGGACTGTATTCTTACGCAGCATTCATCCCTTCCCTGCTTAAAACTGAGAGATTTAATAATATACGAAGAAATTATGACATTGTTTACCTTGAGTGTTTCCAGAGTGACTGAATAACAGCATCAGCACTAATCAAAGAAAGAGAGAGAGAGATAATTTAGAATTGAACACCTTTATTAAATACAAAACTCTAAAAAAAAAAATACAAACCACCTCATTACATTATCCCATATCTCAGAAAAGACAATACATGATTATCAACACCATAACACAAGTTTTCTATACTCCAAATCCTCAAAATTGTCCACCTTCTTCATAGATAGATAAAAAATAAAGTCATGCCTTATTCTTGCTTTTATGAGCCCTTTAAAAACTTTAAAAAGAGAGAGCGATACTGCAATGAAGCATTTAGTATATAAAAAATACATTTTATGAACCATTGAATGCAAAAATATGAATATTTGATTTTAGTTCAGTTTAAATTTTTGAATGATTGCATTTTACATGGCCATACGAATAGTCTAAAAGATTACTGATTGTTGGGTGTATAATAGAGATGTAGCACAAACTTGACAAACTTGAGGTCAGCTGCACTCCTGCAATACAGTACCACTGTTCAGTAAGGTGAAATAAGCAAAAGTGATATCTGTGCAAATGTTGTCACTATAACCAAAAACTTTGGATAAAGCAAGTTATTTTTCAATACCATTTGAGTGCATTATTTAAAATAACCACGTCAGCCAATATGTTGTCCCTTCCTAACTGTGCTGCACAAGCTCAATTTCTAAAATATTGTAAAGCTCTTCTGGCTCGATTTCCAGCATGTGTAACCAAATCTCTACAAATGATACAGAACACAGCAGAATCACTGGTCTTTAATGTGCCCATGTTACCTCTCTTTATCTCTATTCATGGCTAACGGATGCTGCTTGCGTCAAGTTGATGCTTTTCTACTGAACAGCCATGGGTTCTGCATCCTCTTACAAATTTGCATGCAATCTAGAAGCCTGGGGTCAGTGAGTGAGTGGCAGATCATCACAGAATGGCATCAGTCACTTTCCTGAACACTGTTCCTCTCTGGTGGAATGATCTTCCCAACCCTACCTGACCCCTACATCTAAATCCCTTATATTCAGGAAAATATTCAAATATTGGGTAAAACTATCTGTGAAGTCTGCATTTGTAATGCATTATAAGGCTATACTTAATGCACTATAATGCATGCATAGTGTATTATAAACAACATTATAACATGTTGTATCAACTGATAAATATTCATAACAATCGTTATAATACATTATAAAATCTGTATTGATGCATTACACACACACACACACACACACAACACACACACACACACACACACATAAGGCATTATACGCTTTCCTTCCCTGTTCTAGCCTGTACTCTTCTAGACAATGTTTAGCACTTCTAGTAATTGCCACAAGATCGTTTAGGCCTGTTCCTCATTTGTAAGTTGCTTTAAAGCATCTGCTGAATGAATAAATGTAAATGTAAATATAAAATCAAATAAACTACTCACAGAAGATGTGGGAGAGTGCACTGGACCCCATACTGCCACAATGCTTTGTGTTCAAAACCAGATACTTCCTTTTATTTTACCAGTCATTTCATACTTAAAGGAAGAGGGAGGGTCTAGATGGACAAAATATCCTTATTGAGATAGATATAACTTTCCATTTAGTACATTCATGTTCGGTGCCTTGCTCAAGGGTCTCACCTCAGTTGTGGTATTGAGGGTGAAGAGAGCTCTGGATATTCACTCCTCCCACCTACAATCCCTGCAGAACCTGAGACGCAAACCTGCAACCTTTGGGTTACACGTCCGACTCTCTATCCATTAGACCAGGACTGCCCCAACTCTTTACTGAACACTGCATGCACACAAACACATTAAGCATATCCCCCGGACTTAATTGATTACATCTCTATTACAGCTACACTGAATATTAAAAAAGATACAAAACAGTATATTCAGTTAATTAGTTTTCCAATTAGATTTTTTTTCCTGTCTTCTTTTTTTTTTAGAAAAACACAACAGGACAATCCCTCATTAACTTAACACGAACAGCATGAACGTACAATATATGCATCCCAGTGGCGTGCGGTGGTGTTTTAAAATGAGGAGGCAGGTTTTATATATATATATATAATGTATATGTGTGTGTATGTTTCCCTGTTACACTTAATGTTGTCACATTTTCCTGGGTAAATAATTATTACATAAAAAAGAGAACAAATATAATTATATTTTGTATTTTATTAATATATATATATATATATATTTTTTTTATTTAATCATTTTAATTCTGATTATACATTTCATAGTGTTTTTATGCATTTTTATATTTATTCCAAAATAATAACTAAAGGCAGTAACAATTTTTTTGATGACATTAGTTTATGCAATGTGAACTAACATGAACTAACAATGAACTGTATTTGTATTAACTATACAAAGTTAATACAATAACTGTCTACAAAGATTAATAGGCTAAATACTGTAATAAATGTTCATTATTTGTTCATGTTAGATTAAATGACACATTATTGTAAAATGTTACCAATATTTTTTATTTGTGAACTGATGTTCAGCTGTTCTTTTTAATAGTCAACTTATTTTCGAAGATATATATCTATTCGAAGATATATAACACGACGATATATATATCTTTCATTTCATCACACTGAATGCTCACTCAAAACTGACGCAGTCATCATGTTTTCTTCATTCAGGCCAAGAGCTCGCATGAAAACAAAAGACGGGATTTATCGCATCCAATCATAACCGATCATATCCAATTATAGCGCGACGGAGGTATTGCCTCCTCTCACGTGACTTTCCCCCATTCATTTCAATGAGCCTCCAGAAAAGTCACCGCACGCTTTAGGGTCTCTGCTTTAAGTCTATGGACCGAAGGGAGGCAAGCCTCCGCTGTAACTTTACCTGTGGGTGTCACTGTTTGACAAGTTTCAAGTTTTAGCGTTACTTTATAAAAAACTAGTGACTTTTATACTTTTAATGCCATATTTAGTAATATTTGCGATTTATGTTTGTAATATCGATTATTTTCTCATCCAATTTTTTTGAGGAGACACTGCCTCCCTTGCCTCCTCGGAGGAAACACCCCTGATGCATCCCCAGATAGCAGCATATTGTCGGCCCAGATCCGGCCCACATCTGGCACATGAGGAATGATGATCTGGTCCACATATAGCGTGGAATGATGGCACTTGGGCGGACCGCTCCTGTTTGCCAGATCTGGGCCAAAAGCAGACCATAGCAATGCCACATGTCAGCCAAGAGCAAAGAAATAAACCTCATCTGAGTCACAAAATCTGTATACTAAATATGGAGTCATATCAGCCTTAATAAGCCCATTAACAATTCAAAGTGCTTTAAATAAAAGAAAGTAAAATAATAATAAAAAAAAATAATCACAACAATAAAACCAGAAATTAAAAACGTTTAAAATGATTTAAAAATGTATTTAAAATGAATTTAGAACAGTTAGAAATAAAAATGATTATACATAAAATACAGTGCAATCAGTTCGGACGTAGCACAGTGCTCATTCAACAAATGCACAGCTAAACAGATGAGTTTTGAGTCTGGATTTAAATGTGGCTAATGTTTTAGCACATCTGATCTCTTCTGGAAGCTGGTTCCAAATGCGGGCGGTATAATAGCTAAAAGCAGACTCCCCTTGTTTTGTGTGAACCCTTGGTATTTCTAACTGACTCGATCCTAATGATCTGAGTGGCCTGTTAGGTTTATATTCAGTGAGCATATCTGCAATATATTTAGGTCCTAGGCCATTGAGTGACTTATAAATGAGTAAAAGAACTTTAAAATCAATCCTAAATGTAACTGAAACAGTGTAAGGACCTGAGGACTGGTGTGATATGTTCAGATGTTCTGGTTCTACTCAGAATCCTGGCAGCAGCATTCTGGATGAGCTGCAGCTGTCTAATGGTCTTCTTTGGAAGGCCGGTGAGGAGACCTTTACAATAATCCACCCTGCTGGTGATAAAGGCATGAAAAAGTTTCTCCAAGTCTTGACTGGAAACAAAACATCTAATTCTTGCAATGTTTTTGAGATGATAGTATGCTGATTTAGTTACTGCTTTGACATGACTACTAAAACTAAGGTCTGTCTCCAGAATCACCCCAAGATTTCTGACTTGATTTTTAGTTGTTTGACCCCTAGAGTCAAGGAATGCATTCACCTCGAGAACTTCATCTTTGTTTCTAAATGCAATGATTTCAGTTTTCTCCTTGTTACCCTGAAGAAAGTTCTGGCACATCCAACTATTAATTTCATCAATGCATTGGCAGAGGGAGTCAATGGGGCTGTAGTCATCTGGAGATAAGGCTAGTTAAATCTGGGTATCATCAGCATAGCTGTGATAGGCAATTTGGTTCTTCCTCATTATCTGACTTAGTGGGAGCATATACAAGCTAAACAAGAGCGGTGCAAGAATTGAGCCTTGTGGGACTCCGCATGTCATGGACGTCCACTTAGACTTATGCTCTCCTATACTCACATAATACAAACCTCTCCCTTTTAAGTATAACCTGAACCATTTGAGTACCATCCCAGAAAGCCAGACCCAGTTTTCCAGTCTCTCTAGAAGTATGTTATGGTCGACAGTGTCAAACGCAGCACTAAGATCTAGTAGTACTAGCACTAATATTTTGCCAGAATCAGAATTGAAGTGAATTTCATTTATTATCTTAAAGAGTGCTGTCTCTGTGCTGTGATGCGTTCGGAAACCAGATTGAAAATTGTCCAGGTATCCATTTGAGTTTAAGTAGTTGTTCAGCTGATTAAAAACTACCTTTTCAATAATCTTACCTATGAAAGGAAGATTTGATATTGGTCTATAGTTGCTCAACATGGTGTTATTAAGATTGCGCTTTTTCAGAAGGGGCTTAACAACTGCAGTTTTCAGGGAGTTTGGAAAAGTCCCAGAAAGAAGTGAGGCATTCACTACTTCTACGAGATCTGCTTCTAAACAGTTAAAGCACACTTTTGAAAAAGGATGTGGGAAGTGTGTCAAGATAGCAGGTTGACGATTTGAGATGCTTTATTATTTCTTCCAAAATCTTGCTATCAATTGCTTCAAAACCAGACATAGTCACTTCTTTTTGAAATTGTGGTTGAATCCGTGTGACCTCTGCATAACTTGAGGATGTGCCAATCTCCTTTCTGATATTATTGATCTTCTCAGAAAAGAAGGAAGCAAACTCATTGCATTTGCTGTCGGAGAGCATTTCACTGGGAATCTGACTTGGGGGGTTTGTCAGTCTCTAAACAATAGCAACAAGAGTGCGAGTGTTGTTTAAGTTACTGTTTATAAGGTTTGAGAAGAAGGTCTGTCTAGCTGTGGCTAGTTCCACATTGAAAGCATGAAGGATGTCTTTATAGATGCTATAGTGAGTTTCGAGTTTCGTCTTCCGCCACATCCGCTCAGCGACGGGGAAGTTGTGGCCTAATGATTAGAGAGTTGGACTCGTAATCCAAAGGTTGCGAGTTCGAGTCTCGGGCCGGCAGGGATTGTAGGTGGAGGGAGTGAATGTAAAGCGCTCTCTCCACCCTCAATACCACGACTGAGGTGCCCTTGAGCAAGGCACCGAACCCCCAACTGCTCCCCGGGTGCCGCAGCATAAATGCCTGCCCACTGCTCCAGGTGTGTGTTCACGGTGTGTGTGTGTGTTCACTGCTGTGTGTGTGTGCACTTTGGATGGGTTAAATGCAGAGCATTTATTCCGAGTATGGGTCACCATACTTGGCCGTATGTCACTTCACTTCACTTCACTTTTCTGCATTGTGTTTTCATACTCTGAACTGCTGTTGATTTTCTCCAAGATGATTTTTTTCTGCCAGTCTTCTTGCTGACCTTGCTGAGCAATAGGGTTGGGTACCGAAGTCGGTACTTTTAAGGGTACATGCCGAATTGCGTCGGTACTACCGAGTACCGATTCACATTAAATCACTCGGTATCAAATTTCGGTACCTGAGAACGCATTTGGGCACATACGAGAGAGACAGAGAGAGTGAGAGAGACCCTGTGACATGATGTCACCACTGCAACTCTTTAAAACACAACACACAGGGCAAACCGAAATATTCTGAAGTGTGCTTACATTTCTAGGGCCATATTCTTTCTGCGGAAAGTCCATTCATAAAAACTGAATTTACTCTATAGCGCGGAATGCCATGGAATTTGTCCATTTTTGGATGAATAAAAGGTCTGTCACTTAATTCGAATCGCGATATGAACTAGTGTATGTGAATATTAAAAGGCAAAAAGACGGTTTAAATATGAATCCTGCATGTTCCGTTCGGTATGTATGAATGGCGGAGACGCGGTTTTGTTAACTAATTACAATAAATATACAATATACAATAAAAATAAAAATAAAACAAATAACTAAAAATATAATAATAAAATACCTAACTACATAATACTACTATTGTTAGAATTTGCGTGAACTCGCAGTGATTTTCGGCCTCTGCATCCCACTACATGAACACATGAACTTACAGGCTGTGAGAGTCACTAAACCAGAATTTTAACGTTTCATTTGAGAAAACTAGCGTCTTATCATACTGTATACACACAGAAACTTCACAGCAACCTGTCAAAATAAAAGTGCGGTTTAACATATAACAGAAATATATTACTCGTATTACTTTTGTACAGTATAATGTACATCTTCATATATTCAATTTACTGTCAAATTTAAATAAAACAATTAAATGATAAAAAAAAATAATTATTACCACTACATTATCCACTGTAGAACAAAAATACAATTATTATTAAAACCTTTTTAAAGGAATATTCAGACCATTTTTCTACCATGTATTAATTTTAACAGTAAACCTCTGTTTGTTTGCCAAAAAAGGGTTAAAGGGTAAAAGGGTTTCATTCTCATTTGATTAAAAATATTGTAAATGTTTCATGCCTTCATTTGATTATCAGAAAAATATATATATATTTTAGGGCCCTGTTGTTCAAAATGTTGAATTTTTTTCACTGAAATAAATGTTTTTGTTATTACACAGAGAGTAAAGTACCAAAAAAATGTACCGTTGGGTACCGGTACCAAATTCCAGGTACCAGTACCGGTTCAAAAGTGAATGGTACCCAACCCTACTGAGCAATATCATCAATAACAGTCTTAACTTTTGAGTTAAATGAATCCAGGAGAAGATCAACAGAGTCTGCAGAAATGCTTGGCGTTAAAGATATTGCCTTCATAAATAGCGCATTAGTGTTCTCGTTAATGCATCTCTTTCTGCCAGAGACAGATCTAGATTCAGTGGTAGCAGAGATCAATATATCAAAGAAAATACAGAAGTGATCAGATAGTGCTACATCCTTAATAACAATGGATAAAATGTTTAGACCTCTACTGAGGATTAAATCTAGAGTGTGTCCACGATTGTGTGTGTGTCCATGCACATGCTGAATCAGGTCAAAAGTGTTTAAAACAGTTATAATTTCTTTAGTAGTTTTGATTTCTGCATTATCTATGTGAATATTAAAATCCCCTGCAATAGTAAAACAGTCAAACTCTGAGGAAATCATTGATAACAGTTCTGTGAACTCTTCAACAATGGCTGGAGAGTAGTTTGGAGGCCTGTAAATAATGATAAACAGAATACGCAGAGCACCTTTCAGCACAATACCTAGATATTAAAAAGACAAATACTGACCAAATGACACTTGCTTGCATTGATAAACATCTTTAAGTAGAACAGCTACACCTCCACCTCTACTAGCAGTCCTGCAGACACTTATAAAATTAAAGTATAATTTTATAAGTATAATAAAGAGTGTGTACGCTCAGATTTGATCGTAGATTGCGTACGCTTAAATCCACGCCAGTGCTTATATTTATAAAAACAGTCTTTGACATGGAAAAGTGCTTAGCGTCACGTCAGGGTCTGAGCAGACGTACACACTTTTTCTTGTTCGAGTACTGCAGATTATTTTAAATGTAAGCTGTTCTTGCAGCTCACTGTTCTAAATTAAAGAATTTGGATGATGACTGGCAATCTTTTACATGTTAATGAAATTAATTAGGAGTCGTTTATAAGGCAGATTGCTGAAACCATTAATTTGCGCGCAAGTTCAAGATCATTTATGATTCATAGATTTTACATCTGAAAGAGACACGTACCTGCGTTTTCTGTACGTGCGTTCATTTTATGAATCACCCGTACGCATATTTGAGAGATATTTCCCAGGCAGAGGTGTAAAAAGTACTCAAAAATTTTACTCAAGTGAAAGTACAGATACTCAGTGAAAATTGCACTCAATTAAAAGTATAAGTATCTGTCCAAAAACATACTTGAGTAAAACTAAAAAGTACAACTTGTACTCAAGTATTAAAAAAGTAAAGTACTTTTTGTTTTCTAACAGATATACAGAAGTTTTGTTAAAGGGAGAAAACGAAACAAAATGCACAGGTCAAAGACATACATCAAATGCAACAACAACATTTAAAATGCAGCACAGTGGAACACACACACACATACATACAGGGAAAGGGATTAAAAGGAAACTCTATCCTTTCCACCCTCATGCCATCTTATATATATATATAACTTTCATTTATCAGATGAACACAAACTAAGAGTTTTAGAAAAAAAAATCTCTCTTTGTATAATGCAAGTGTATGAGATGTCCAAAAATGAATCAGTGTCTTCTTAAGTGAAACAATGAATACAAAAAATACTAATACCAATATTTTAAACTTGACCGTCGTGTTCACTTTGTGTGGTTTCTAAAGTGGTCCTGTCCTTTCCCATTGCATTATACAGACTAAAAATATTTTCTTGTGTTCATCTGAAAAAAGAAAATCATAAACGTCTGGGACGACATGAGGGAGATAATTTTCATTTTTGGGTGAACTAATCCTTTGAATAGCAAGATGTGATGCAGAGGCTAGGAACCTATTACAGACAGAATACAAGAATGTGTAGCACTAATGAGGAGAGGCATAGAATTAAATCATACAACATTAACGTTTGGAAAGGCCACTTTTCAGTGTTATCTATTCAACATCAATGTCTAAAACAGGGATGTGGAACGTTGATCCTGGAGGGCCGGTGTCCCTTAGCTCCAAGCTTAATCAAACACACCTGAACAAGCTAAAAGGTCTTCAGGACACAGGTAGGTATTTTTTTTTTAGTGTTGGAGCAAAACTCTGCAGGACAGTGGCCCTCCAGGATCAACGTCCCCCACCCCTGCTCTAAAAGAATAATGAAACTTTTAATTGTTTATTTGGGGCATTTAGAGTTTTTTTTCTCAACAAATATTGATAAATAATTATTTGTGACTAATTAGATTAATTAATGAGCAAATCATGTAATTATAAAGATGAAAAAAAAAAATAATGACATAATATCCACTACCTGGAAAAAACATCACTAAACATAAATTCATTTAAACACTTTTTTGGAGATTTGTAACATTTAATAATAAAAAAAAATTATTCCCACAAAAATATTAATTGTATTTAAATTCTAATCACTGATTTATTTGCACTCAATCTTGTGCATTCAGCTAATATACAGTATTACACAGCTAATGGCTCTATCAAAACAGAAAGAATAATGAATAAACCTTTTTTTGGGGGGGAACGAAACTATGCTTCCTCAGATTTGATAGTGAACTTTTGAAGCCAGACATTGACCTGATGAAAGTAACAACTGAAGTAGAAATGTGTGTGTGCTTGATGTGTGAAAAACAATAATCATTGGTTCTCACATCAAGCATGCACATTTGAACTTCTGTTTACCATATTTATTGTGCATAAGATAATATAAAAAATGTAATGTACTTTTTAATATGAAATAAAATTGTAAGGAGTAAAAAGTCATCAAAATGTGATCAAGTAAAAGTACAAGTTACCAGTTTAAATTGTACTTGGATAAAGTACATATCCACCAAAATAATACTTAAGTAAAGTAATCAAGTAAAATTACTCCTCTGGTCCCAGGATATGGTCTATCGTGACCTTTCTCTCTAGTTCTCTCTATGGACTATCGTGAACTTTCTCTCTAGTTCTCTCTATGGACTATCGTGGTCTTTCTCTCTATTTCTCTCTATGGACTATCGTGACCTTTCTCTCTAGTTCTCTCTATGGACTATCGTGAACTTTCTCTCTAGTTCTCTCTATGGACTATCGTGGTCTTTCTCTCTATTTCTCTCTATGGACTATCGTGGTCTTTCTCTCTAGTTCTCTCTATGGACTATCGTGGTCTTTCTCTCTATTTCTCTCTATGGACTATCGTGGTCTTTCTCTCTATTTCTCTCTATGGACTATCGTGACCTTTCTCTCTAGTTCTCTCTATGGACTATCGTGACATTTCTCTCTAGTTCTCTCTATGGACTATCGTGGTCTTTCTCTCTAGTTCTCTCTATGGACTATCGTGGTCTTTCTCTCTAGTTCTCTCTATGGACTATCGTGGTCTTTCTCTCTATTTCTCTCTATGGACTATCGTGGTCTTTCTCTCTATTTCTCTCTATGGACTATCGTGGTCTTTCTCTCTATTTCTCTCGATGGTCAAGTCAAGTCAAGTCACCTTTATTTATATAGCGCTTTTAACAATACAGATTGTGTCAAAGCACTGAACAGTATCAAGTTGGAGGATAGAGTGTCAGTAATGTATAATAATAAGATTAAACACTCAATTTTCAGTTAAAGGCATTTCATTATTGAATTCAAAGATGTCATTGTCTAGCTAAGATTAGTATAAATAATATCTATGAAATTAAATTGACGATAATCACTAGAAATTAAGTGTCCCCAACTGAGCAAGCCAGAGGCGACAGCGGCAAGGAACCAAAACTCCCTCTGTGACAGAATGGAGAAAAAAAAAACCTTGGGAGAAACCAGGCTCAGTCGGGGGGCCAGTTCTCCTCTGGCCAGGATATTATTGTTTATTTATTGTTTTAATTAAGACTTTAAATGTATTATATTTCTATTTTAATATTGTTGCAATTTCTAACAATAATAGTATTATGTAGTTAGGTATTTTATTATATTTTTATTTATTTGTTTTATTTTTTGTTTTATTGTATTTTAAGTCGAGGTCTTCACTGGGATTATGTCCCCGGGGCTCATCCAGGGGTCCGGCCTCCGCCGACAATCTGGGCCGCAGTCATCATCTCCCGGTGCCAATCCACCATCTGATCCAGACACGGACTGAGAAACAGAATAAGATAGAAACAGACTAATATTAGCGTAGATGTCCATATTTTTACGATGTAACAAGTACATCGTGTGTTATGGGAAGTGTTCCCGGTTCCGGTTGATCTAATTAATGCAGCCTAACAATCCTTTAACGGATTTGAATAATAGAAGTGTATTAGTGTGTTATGTGTACGCCAGGTTAAAGAGGTGGGTCTTTAATCTAGATTTAAACTGACAGAGTGTGTCTGCCTCCCGAACAGTGTTTGGTAAATTGTTCCAGAGTTTGGGCGCTAAATAGGAAAAAGATCTGCCGCCCACAGTTGATTTTGATATTCTAGGTATTATCAAACGGCCAGAGTTTTGAGAACGCAGTGGACGTGAAGGACTATAATGCGATAAGAGCTCGCTCAAGTACTGAGGAGCTAAACCATTCAGGGCTTTATAAGTAATTAACAAGATTTTAAAATCTATACGATGTTTAGTAGGGAGCCAGTGCAGTGTTGACAGAACCGGGCTAATGTGCTCATACTTCCTGGTTCTAGTAAGAACTCTAGCTGCTGCATTTTGAACCATCTGTAATTTGTTTATTAAGCGTGCAGAACAACCACCCAATAAAGCATTACAATAATCTAACCTTGAGGTCATAAACGCATGAATTAATATTTCTGCATTTGACATTGAGAGCATAGGTCTCAGTTTAGATATATTTTTAAGATGAAAAAATGCAGTTCTACAAATGCTAGAAACGTGGCTGTCAAAGGAGAGATTACTATTAAATAGCACACCTAGGTTCCTGACTGATGACGAAGAATTTACAGAGCAGCCATCAAGTGTTAGACAGTGTTCTAGGTTATTACTTGTGGGGGTTTTAGGTCCGATAAGTAACACCTCTGTTTTTTCAGAATTTAGCAGTAAGAAATTACTCGTCATCCAGTTTTTTATATCGACTATGCATTCCATAAG
This sequence comes from Aspiorhynchus laticeps, assembly GCA_023376895.1. NCBI lineage: Eukaryota > Metazoa > Chordata > Actinopteri > Cypriniformes > Cyprinidae > Aspiorhynchus > Aspiorhynchus laticeps. The sequence continues at coordinate 585,280 of JALXFT010002483.1, read as the reverse complement.
TTTCTCAATTTGGTGTGTTTCACCAGGCCGTGAAGAAATATAGAGCTGAGTATCATCAGCATAACAGTGAAAGCTAACACCATGTCTCCTGATGATATTTCCCAAGGGTAACATGTAAAGCGTGAAAAGTAACGGCCCTAGTACTGAGCCTTGAGGAACTCCATACTGCACTTGTGATTGATATGATACCTCTTCATTCACTGCTACGAATTGATGGCGGTCAGATAAGTACGATTTGAACCATGCTAATGCACTTCCACTAATGCCAACAAAGTTTTCTAGTCTATTCAAAAGAATGTTGTGATCGATAGTGTCGAACGCAGCGCTAAGATCCAGTAGAACTAATAGAGAGATACAACCACGATCAGATGATAAGAGCAGGTCATTTGTAACTCTAATGAGAGCAGTCTCAGTACTATGATACGGTCTAAATCCTGACTGGAAATCCTCACAGATATCATTTTTCTCTAAGAAGGAATATAACTGTGAGGATACAACCTTTTCTAATATCTTTGACAGAAAAGGGAGATTCGAGATCGGTCTGTAATTAACTAGATCTTTGGGGTCAAGTTGTGGTTTTTTAATGAGAGGCTTAATAACAGCCAATTTAAAGTTTTTGGGGACATATCCTAATGACAATGACGAATTAATAATAGCCAAAAGAGGATCTATGACTTCTGGAAGCACCTCTTTTAGTAGTTTAGATGGAATAGGGTCTAACATACATGTTGTTGGTTTAGATGAATTAACAAGTTTATACAATTCTTCCTCTCCTATAGTAGAGAATGAGTGGAATTGTTCCTCAGGGGATCTATAATACACTATTTGATGTGATGATATAGCTGACGGCTGCATGGTTACAATTTGATCTCTAATAGTATCAATCTTGGAAGTAAAGTAGTTCATAAAATCATTACTGCTGTGCTGTTGGAAAATGTCAACACCTGTTGATGCTTTATTTTTTGTTAATTTTGCCACTGTATTGAATAAATACCTGGGGTTATGTTTGTTTTGTTCTAAAAGAGATGAAAAGTAATCAGATCTAGCAGTTTTTAAAGCTTTTCTGTAGGATAGGGTACTTTCCCGCCAGGCTAAACGAAATACCTCTAGTTTTGTTTTCCTCCAGCTGCGCTCCATTTTCCGGGCTGCTCTCTTTAGAGTGCGAGTGTGCTCATTATACCACAGTGTTGGACTCTTTTCCTTAATCTTCCTTAAGCTTCCTATGGTCTATCGTGACCTTTCTCTCTATTTCTCTCTATGGTCTATCGTGACCTTTCTCTCTATTTCTCTCTATGGACTATCGTGACCTTTCTCTCTATTTCTCTCTATGGTCTATCGTGACCTTTCTCTCTATTTCTCTCTATGGTCTATCGTGACCTTTCTCTCTATTTCTCTCTATGGTCTATCGTGACCTTTCTCTCTATTTCTCTCTATGGACTATCGTGGTCTTTCTCTCTATTTCTCTCTATGGCCTATCGTGGTCTTTCTCTCTATTTCTCTCTACGGACTATCGTGGTCTTTCTCTCTATTTCTCTCTATGGACTATCGTGGTCTTTCTCTCTAGTTCTCTCTATGGACTATCGTGACCTTTCTCTCTATTTCTCTCTATGGTCTATCGTGACCTTTCTCTCTATTTCTCTCTATGGACTATCGTGGTCTTTCTCTCTAGTTCTCTCTATGGACTATCGTGGTCTTTCTCTCTATTTCTCTCTATGGACTATCGTGGTCTTTCTCTCTATTTCTCTCTATGGACTATCGTGACCTTTCTCTCTATTTCTCTCTATGGACTATCGTGGTCTTTCTCTCTAGTTCTCTCTATGGACTATCGTGGTCTTTCTCTCTATTTCTCTCTATGGACTATCGTGACATTTCTCTCTATTTCTCTCTATGGTCTATCGTGACCTTTCTCTCTATTTCTCTCTATGGTCTATCGTGACCTTTCTCTCTATTTCTCTCTATGGACTATCGTGGTCTTTCTCTCTATTTCTCTCTATGGACTATCGTGACATTTCTCTCTATTTCTCTCTATGGTCTATCGTGACCTTTCTCTCTATTTCTCTCTATGGTCTATCGTGACCTTTCTCTCTATTTCTCTCTATGGACTATCGTGGTCTTTCTCTCTATGGCCTATCGTGGTCTCTCTCTCTCTCTCTCTCTCTGCGCATGCGTGAGCGGTGTGAGTGTGGCGAGGAGCGAGTGTGGTGCAGCGTGTGAGTTTTCAAAATTTCTTTACTTTATCTTTCCCCTTTTTTGTTGTTAGTCGTTGTTTAGTTTTCTTTTTCGGTTTTCTTTGTGGAGGCGGCGGCTGCCGGCATAGCTGGTCAGCATGGCTGCGGGAGAGCAGTTTAGTTTTCAGAAGCTAACGCACAGGCATGCAATAAAATCGTCTCCTCCTGCAGGAGTTTCTGTAGAAGATTGTAGTTTAGCTGTAGGTGAGTTTATTGGCTATGAAAGCATTAAGTCAGCGTCCAGGATGAATGGTGCAGTTGTCATTTTTTTGGATGAGGTGGATAAAGTAAACCGTTTGCTTGAGAGCGGGGTCACCATTAATGACACACACACGCCGGTTTTGTCTTTGACAGGTCCTGCAAAAAAGGTCATTATTTCGAATGCACCCCCGTTTTTGAAAAATGATCTTTTGGAAAAAGAGCTAGGGAGATATGGAAAATTAGTGTCACCTATAAAAATGATTCCTTTCAGTTGCAAGTCTCCTCAGCTTAAACATGTGGTGTCGTTTAGGAGACATGTTCATATGATTCTCAAGAAAAACGATGAAGAGTTGAACTTGGTTTTTAAGTTCAAGGTTGAAGATTTTGATTATACTGTACATGTAACTACAGAACTGATGAAGTGTTTTGGGTGCGGAGCCGTGGGGCACGCGATTCGCTCGTGTCCGAATGAAAGACGCGCGGGCCGGTCGGCTGCCGACGCGGCAGAAACGCCACCCGCTGGGGCTGATGTCGGAGCCGCTGCACCGGTTGAGCCGCGAGAGATTATGCAGGTTTCACAGGCAGATGATCGAGGTGATAGTGGTCCGGGAGATGAGGTGGTGGAGGATTCAATTAACAAACAGAGTGGTCAAAAAGTGCAAGATATACCAGAAGGAGATTTAAATGTTGGCCATATAGCAACTAGAGTAGTGGAGTCAGTGTTATTCAATGAGGAAGATGTTTTGATGGATGATGATTTTTCTAAAATGTCAAACAAAAGAAAGAGCCCAGAAAACAAATCAAATACTGAACAAGTCACAAAATTGTCAAAAATGCACCCAATGGTTTGTTCATCCCAGTCTCAAGAAAATTTGTCAAGTACACAGGAGGGTGGAAGTGAATGTGGGAACACACAAGTGGATGCAGAAAGTGTTTATTCTTTTGCCAAAATTCAGACTTTTTTGCAAAAAACAAAAGGAATGAGATCTGTCAAAGTTGATGAATTCTTTCCTGACTTGAGTTTGTTTCTTAGCTCAGTTAGGTTTTTCATGAAAAACACAGAACCCACTACCCAGTCAATCTTTACTGATCAGGAAATATTTCGTCTTAAGAAGTTGATGGTGAAAGTTAAAACACAAATAGCAACTGATGATTAAGTGCTTGTTGTTTTGTTTTTTCCTTTTTGTGTGTGTTTATATTATAGTTTGGTTTAATTGTAGTTCTATTTTTGCCATGTGTGATATAAAGTTGGGGTCCTTAAATATTAATGGTGCCAGAGAGGATGTGAAAAGAATTTCTCTATTTAATTTGTTTAAAATTAAGAAATTAAATGTTATTTTCTTACAAGAAACACATAGCACAAATGAAAATGAAACTGACTGGAAGAAGGAGTGGGATGGGGAGGTGTTTCTCAGTCATAAGAGCAGTAATAGTGGAGGTGTTGGTATCCTTTTTTCTAAGGATTTTTCACCTGTTTCATGTGTTACTGAAGAAATAGTCGAGGGTCGACTGTTAAAAATACAAGCTACCTTTGAAAATGTGAAAATGTCCTTTATCAATGTATATGCTCCCAAATTAGGCATTGAAAGAGTGATATTTTTAAATATTCTAAATACAGTAGTTAACAAATGTAATGTGGATGAGTATATGTTCTTGGGCGGTGATTTTAATTGCACTGCAAATGCATCTCTAGACAGAAACCATCCTGAACCGCACAGAGCTAGTATGAAAAGTTTTATTAGTTTAATTGAAACAAATGATTTATGTGATGTTTGGAGATCATTTCACATTAATCAACGTCAGTATACTTGGACTCATGCAAAGGATAATGTTTTATCTTTGGCAAGGCTTGACAGATTGTATTGTTTTAAACACCACATTAATGTTCTTAGAGGCTGTTCAATACATCCAGTTGGCTTTTCAGATCATTCCCTTGTTCAAGTTTCCATTTTTGTTAAGGATGTGAAATGTAATAGTGCTTATTGGCACTTTAATGTGACTTTGCTTTCAGATATTGTTTTTATTGATGCTTTTAAGTATTTTTGGAGTGGTTATACAAAAACAAAAGCTGAATACACTTCTTTACAACAGTGGCGGGACATAGGGAAAGTAAAAATAAAGCAACTATGTTTACAGTATACTCTTAATGTCACAAGGGACATGACTAAATCTATGAAAGTTTTGGAGAATGAGATAGAGGATTTGCAAAGATTGGCAAACTCCACAAATGATGGAGAACATTTTAAATGTCTTAAAAGAAAGAAATCAGCTCTATCTAGCCTTTTGGGTTTTTCTACTCAAGGTGCGTTAATCCGGTCACGGTATCAAAATATTGTAAAGATGGATGCTCCCTCTCATTTTTTCTTTGGCCTTGAAAGAAAGAATGGACAAAAAAGGCTCATGCATTCTTTGCGGTCCAGTACTGGGCAATTGCTGAAAGAGCCTGTAGAAATTCGAAAATGTGCAGCTGTTTTTTATGAGAAGCTTTTCAAAAAGGAATTTCAGGAGAATCCTGAGGTGGCACAGTCTTTTTATAAAGACTTACCTAAGGCTCCTGAGGAAGCTATGGCAGAATTGAATACAAGGATCTCTGCTGAGGAGCTGTCTTCTGCATTGCAGAGCCTAGAAATAGGCAAGGCTCCGGGCATCGATGGACTTCCTGTTGACTTTTACAAAGCTTTCTGGTCTGTTCTGGGAGAGGATCTACTGCTTGTTCTCAGGGACAGTCTAAGTAGAGGGCTGTTACCTTTGAGCTGCAGGAGAGCAATTCTCACTCTTCTCCCCAAGAAGGGGGACTTGCAAGAGATTAAGAACTGGCGGCCAGTGGCATTACTCTGCACGGATTATAAAATGTTGTCCAAGGTGTTGGCTTTGAGGCTGAGAAAAGTGATGGAGCATATCATTCATGTTGATCAGACATATTGTATTCCACATAGGTTAATATCTGATAACATTTTTTTAGTTCGTGATTTCTTAGATCTTTCCAAGTCATTGGGCTGTGAAAACATTTTAATTTCACTAGACCAAGAAAAGGCTTTCGATAGAGTTGAGCATCAATATTTGTGGCAAACATTAGATGCTTTTGGTTTTAGCTCTAGTTTTATAAATATGATTCGAGTCTTGTACAGTGATATTGAGAGTATATTGAAGGTCAACGGTGGTTTAAGTGATCCTTTCAAGGTTCAGAGGGGAATAAGACAAGGTTGTTCACTATCTGGTATGTTGTATTCCTTGGCAATAGAGCCTTTTTTACATAATTTAAGGCGATCTCTTTCTGGTGTGTCTCTTCCTGGTTGTGAAACAGTTTTTAAGTTATCTGCTTATGCTGATGACGTTGTTGAAATTGTCGATAAACTAAAGGATATTGACACTCTTGTTAAAAATATTAATGGTTTTAGTGTTTTATCTTCTGTTAAAGTTAACTGGGAGAAAAGTAAAGCTATAACATTCAGTGAAAAATTAAGACAGAACCTTGTTTTACCTGGGGGGTTAACCTGGAGTAAGGGGGGGGTTTAAGTATCTTGGGGTTTATCTTGGTGATGATACTTTAATGTGTAAGAACTGGGAAAATGCTTTAGAGAAAGTTGAGGGACGTTTAAAAAAGTGGAAATGGATTCTTCCACATATGTCTTTTAGAGGTCGAACACTAGTAATTAATAATTTGGTTTCTTCTATGTTATGGCACCAATTATTGTGTATAGATCCTCCAACACAATTGCTTGCTAAGGTACAAGCGATTTTAGTGGACTTCTTCTGGGACAGAATGCATTGGGTACCACAGAGCGTTTTGTTCTTACCGAAAGAAGAGGGAGGCCAAGGACTCATTCATCTTGCCAGTAGAGGTGCTGCTTTTCGGCTTCAGTTTATTCAGAGGTTTCTGGTTGGACCAAAAGACCTTGTCTGGAGGCCTTTAGCCAGAACTATATTGTCCAGAGACGGGATTTCGGGTCTTGTGGAGTCTTTGTTTTTAATGGATTTAAGTACTTATAAACTACATAATCTCCCAAAGTTTTATCAAGGACTGTTTACTGTTTGGGGGATGTTTCATAAGCAGAGATCAACGGACAGTGAATCTCTATTATGGCTGTTGAAAGAGCCTGTAGTGTATGGGACACGTTTTAATGTAGAGGATACAATGGGACCTTTCATGATGCGTTTGTTCGTTTCAACTGGGACTGTCACACTGGGACATGTGGTTAATTTATGTGGACCAAATTTTTTCAATGCCGCAAGTTTAGCCTCTCATGTGGGAGTTAGATCCATTAGGGTCATCGATCAACTGCTCAGTACTTGGAAATGTAAATTCACAAAGACTGAACTCTCTTTAATAACTGATTACTGTAATGGTTTCTGTCAGCCAGATGTTGATGCTTCTTTTCCTGCTTTGACACTTTTTCCTAATTTTAAAGAATGTACTGGTCAACTCTTAGAGTCTGAAAGTTTTTTTACTAACAACTTAAAGGATATGGGAGGAAAAGTGATGTATAAACTGTTTGTTAAAGTGTTAAACAAAAGTAAATTAAATGGTAGAGTTGATACTCCTTGGAGAGCTCATTTAGGGGTTGGTAATGAGATCAAACCTGTGTGGAGAGCGTTGTACAAACCACCGTTGACAAAGAGAGTAGGGGATTTGCAATGGAGAATACTGCATGGTATCGTGGCAGTCAATGCTTTTATTTCAATTGTCAATCCCAATGTAAGTGCTGAGTGTCCTTTTTGTTTACAGAGGGAAACTATTTTTCACTGTTTTTCAGATTGTGGTAGATTGAGTGCTCTTTTTTATTTGTTACAAAGAATGTTCATAATGTTTGGAGAAAGTTTTTCTAAACAAATGTTTATTCTTGGTTTTAAATATTGTCAAAAGTGGAGAGTGAAATGCCAATTGTTTAATTTTGTATTGGGCCAGGCAAAAATGGCTATATACATGAGTAGAAGAAATAAGATAGAAGAGTCTTCAGATTGTGATGTAAATACAGTTTTTGTCAGATTGTTGAAAGCCAGACTGAAAATAGATTTTGACTTTTATAAGTCTACAAATAATATAGAAGAATTTAGAAATATATGGTGTTTTAAAAATGTGTTGTGTTTTGTTGAAGAGAATGTGTTATTTTTTGGGTTGTTGTTGAGTTAATTTAGTGGTTTCTTTTTCTTTTTTGTAGTATTTTTGGAATTGGTTGAATTGGTTGTATTGTTTGTGTTTTTGTTGTTGATTGTGATTGTGATTTCGTTTTAAAAGCAATAAAGAGGTTTTGGACCCTCTCTATTTCTCTCTATGGACTATCGTGACCTTTCTCTCTATTTCTCTCTATGGACTATCGTGACCTTTCTCTCTATTTCTCTCTATGGTCTATCGTGGTCTTTCTCTCTATTTCTCTCTATGGTCTATCGTGGTCTTTCTCTCTATTTCTCTCTATGGTCTATCGTGACCTTTCTCTCTATTTCTCTCTATGGTCTATCGTGACATTTCTCTCTATTTCTCTCTATGGTCTATCGTGGTCTTTCTCTCTATTTCTCTCTATGGACTATCGTGGTCTTTCTCTCTATTTCTCTCTATGGTCTATCGTGACCTTTCTCTCTATTTCTCTCTATGGTCTATCGTGACCTTTCTCTCTATTTCTCTCTATGGTCTATCGTGACCTTTCTCTCTATTTCTCTCTATGGACTATCGTGGTCTTTCTCTCTATGGCCTATCGTGGTCTCTCTCTCTCTCTCTCTCTCTGCGCATGCGTGAGCGGTGTGAGTGTGGCGAGGAGCGAGTGTGGTGCAGCGTGTGAGTTTTCAAAATTTCTTTACTTTATCTTTCCCCTTTTTTGTTGTTAGTCGTTGTTTAGTTTTCTTTTTCGGTTTTCTTTGTGGAGGCGGCGGCTGCCGGCATAGCTGGTCAGCATGGCTGCGGGAGAGCAGTTTAGTTTTCAGAAGCTAACGCACAGGCATGCAATAAAATCGTCTCCTCCTGCAGGAGTTTCTGTAGAAGATTGTAGTTTAGCTGTAGGTGAGTTTATTGGCTATGAAAGCATTAAGTCAGCGTCCAGGATGAATGGTGCAGTTGTCATTTTTTTGGATGAGGTGGATAAAGTAAACCGTTTGCTTGAGAGCGGGGTCACCATTAATGACACACACACGCCGGTTTTGTCTTTGACAGGTCCTGCAAAAAAGGTCATTATTTCGAATGCACCCCCGTTTTTGAAAAATGATCTTTTGGAAAAAGAGCTAGGGAGATATGGAAAATTAGTGTCACCTATAAAAATGATTCCTTTCAGTTGCAAGTCTCCTCAGCTTAAACATGTGGTGTCGTTTAGGAGACATGTTCATATGATTCTCAAGAAAAACGATGAAGAGTTGAACTTGGTTTTTAAGTTCAAGGTTGAAGATTTTGATTATACTGTACATGTAACTACAGAACTGATGAAGTGTTTTGGGTGCGGAGCCGTGGGGCACGCGATTCGCTCGTGTCCGAATGAAAGACGCGCGGGCCGGTCGGCTGCCGACGCGGCAGAAACGCCACCCGCTGGGGCTGATGTCGGAGCCGCTGCACCGGTTGAGCCGCGAGAGATTATGCAGGTTTCACAGGCAGATGATCGAGGTGATAGTGGTCCGGGAGATGAGGTGGTGGAGGATTCAATTAACAAACAGAGTGGTCAAAAAGTGCAAGATATACCAGAAGGAGATTTAAATGTTGGCCATATAGCAACTAGAGTAGTGGAGTCAGTGTTATTCAATGAGGAAGATGTTTTGATGGATGATGATTTTTCTAAAATGTCAAACAAAAGAAAGAGCCCAGAAAACAAATCAAATACTGAACAAGTCACAAAATTGTCAAAAATGCACCCAATGGTTTGTTCATCCCAGTCTCAAGAAAATTTGTCAAGTACACAGGAGGGTGGAAGTGAATGTGGGAACACACAAGTGGATGCAGAAAGTGTTTATTCTTTTGCCAAAATTCAGACTTTTTTGCAAAAAACAAAAGGAATGAGATCTGTCAAAGTTGATGAATTCTTTCCTGACTTGAGTTTGTTTCTTAGCTCAGTTAGGTTTTTCATGAAAAACACAGAACCCACTACCCAGTCAATCTTTACTGATCAGGAAATATTTCGTCTTAAGAAGTTGATGGTGAAAGTTAAAACACAAATAGCAACTGATGATTAAGTGCTTGTTGTTTTGTTTTTTCCTTTTTGTGTGTGTTTATATTATAGTTTGGTTTAATTGTAGTTCTATTTTTGCCATGTGTGATATAAAGTTGGGGTCCTTAAATATTAATGGTGCCAGAGAGGATGTGAAAAGAATTTCTCTATTTAATTTGTTTAAAATTAAGAAATTAAATGTTATTTTCTTACAAGAAACACATAGCACAAATGAAAATGAAACTGACTGGAAGAAGGAGTGGGATGGGGAGGTGTTTCTCAGTCATAAGAGCAGTAATAGTGGAGGTGTTGGTATCCTTTTTTCTAAGGATTTTTCACCTGTTTCATGTGTTACTGAAGAAATAGTCGAGGGTCGACTGTTAAAAATACAAGCTACCTTTGAAAATGTGAAAATGTCCTTTATCAATGTATATGCTCCCAAATTAGGCATTGAAAGAGTGATATTTTTAAATATTCTAAATACAGTAGTTAACAAATGTAATGTGGATGAGTATATGTTCTTGGGCGGTGATTTTAATTGCACTGCAAATGCATCTCTAGACAGAAACCATCCTGAACCGCACAGAGCTAGTATGAAAAGTTTTATTAGTTTAATTGAAACAAATGATTTATGTGATGTTTGGAGATCATTTCACATTAATCAACGTCAGTATACTTGGACTCATGCAAAGGATAATGTTTTATCTTTGGCAAGGCTTGACAGATTGTATTGTTTTAAACACCACATTAATGTTCTTAGAGGCTGTTCAATACATCCAGTTGGCTTTTCAGATCATTCCCTTGTTCAAGTTTCCATTTTTGTTAAGGATGTGAAATGTAATAGTGCTTATTGGCACTTTAATGTGACTTTGCTTTCAGATATTGTTTTTATTGATGCTTTTAAGTATTTTTGGAGTGGTTATACAAAAACAAAAGCTGAATACACTTCTTTACAACAGTGGCGGGACATAGGGAAAGTAAAAATAAAGCAACTATGTTTACAGTATACTCTTAATGTCACAAGGGACATGACTAAATCTATGAAAGTTTTGGAGAATGAGATAGAGGATTTGCAAAGATTGGCAAACTCCACAAATGATGGAGAACATTTTAAATGTCTTAAAAGAAAGAAATCAGCTCTATCTAGCCTTTTGGGTTTTTCTACTCAAGGTGCGTTAATCCGGTCACGGTATCAAAATATTGTAAAGATGGATGCTCCCTCTCATTTTTTCTTTGGCCTTGAAAGAAAGAATGGACAAAAAAGGCTCATGCATTCTTTGCGGTCCAGTACTGGGCAATTGCTGAAAGAGCCTGTAGAAATTCGAAAATGTGCAGCTGTTTTTTATGAGAAGCTTTTCAAAAAGGAATTTCAGGAGAATCCTGAGGTGGCACAGTCTTTTTATAAAGACTTACCTAAGGCTCCTGAGGAAGCTATGGCAGAATTGAATACAAGGATCTCTGCTGAGGAGCTGTCTTCTGCATTGCAGAGCCTAGAAATAGGCAAGGCTCCGGGCATCGATGGACTTCCTGTTGACTTTTACAAAGCTTTCTGGTCTGTTCTGGGAGAGGATCTACTGCTTGTTCTCAGGGACAGTCTAAGTAGAGGGCTGTTACCTTTGAGCTGCAGGAGAGCAATTCTCACTCTTCTCCCCAAGAAGGGGGACTTGCAAGAGATTAAGAACTGGCGGCCAGTGGCATTACTCTGCACGGATTATAAAATGTTGTCCAAGGTGTTGGCTTTGAGGCTGAGAAAAGTGATGGAGCATATCATTCATGTTGATCAGACATATTGTATTCCACATAGGTTAATATCTGATAACATTTTTTTAGTTCGTGATTTCTTAGATCTTTCCAAGTCATTGGGCTGTGAAAACATTTTAATTTCACTAGACCAAGAAAAGGCTTTCGATAGAGTTGAGCATCAATATTTGTGGCAAACATTAGATGCTTTTGGTTTTAGCTCTAGTTTTATAAATATGATTCGAGTCTTGTACAGTGATATTGAGAGTATATTGAAGGTCAACGGTGGTTTAAGTGATCCTTTCAAGGTTCAGAGGGGAATAAGACAAGGTTGTTCACTATCTGGTATGTTGTATTCCTTGGCAATAGAGCCTTTTTTACATAATTTAAGGCGATCTCTTTCTGGTGTGTCTCTTCCTGGTTGTGAAACAGTTTTTAAGTTATCTGCTTATGCTGATGACGTTGTTGAAATTGTCGATAAACTAAAGGATATTGACACTCTTGTTAAAAATATTAATGGTTTTAGTGTTTTATCTTCTGTTAAAGTTAACTGGGAGAAAAGTAAAGCTATAACATTCAGTGAAAAATTAAGACAGAACCTTGTTTTACCTGGGGGGTTAACCTGGAGTAAGGGGGGGGTTTAAGTATCTTGGGGTTTATCTTGGTGATGATACTTTAATGTGTAAGAACTGGGAAAATGCTTTAGAGAAAGTTGAGGGACGTTTAAAAAAGTGGAAATGGATTCTTCCACATATGTCTTTTAGAGGTCGAACACTAGTAATTAATAATTTGGTTTCTTCTATGTTATGGCACCAATTATTGTGTATAGATCCTCCAACACAATTGCTTGCTAAGGTACAAGCGATTTTAGTGGACTTCTTCTGGGACAGAATGCATTGGGTACCACAGAGCGTTTTGTTCTTACCGAAAGAAGAGGGAGGCCAAGGACTCATTCATCTTGCCAGTAGAGGTGCTGCTTTTCGGCTTCAGTTTATTCAGAGGTTTCTGGTTGGACCAAAAGACCTTGTCTGGAGGCCTTTAGCCAGAACTATATTGTCCAGAGACGGGATTTCGGGTCTTGTGGAGTCTTTGTTTTTAATGGATTTAAGTACTTATAAACTACATAATCTCCCAAAGTTTTATCAAGGACTGTTTACTGTTTGGGGGATGTTTCATAAGCAGAGATCAACGGACAGTGAATCTCTATTATGGCTGTTGAAAGAGCCTGTAGTGTATGGGACACGTTTTAATGTAGAGGATACAATGGGACCTTTCATGATGCGTTTGTTCGTTTCAACTGGGACTGTCACACTGGGACATGTGGTTAATTTATGTGGACCAAATTTTTTCAATGCCGCAAGTTTAGCCTCTCATGTGGGAGTTAGATCCATTAGGGTCATCGATCAACTGCTCAGTACTTGGAAATGTAAATTCACAAAGACTGAACTCTCTTTAATAACTGATTACTGTAATGGTTTCTGTCAGCCAGATGTTGATGCTTCTTTTCCTGCTTTGACACTTTTTCCTAATTTTAAAGAATGTACTGGTCAACTCTTAGAGTCTGAAAGTTTTTTTACTAACAACTTAAAGGATATGGGAGGAAAAGTGATGTATAAACTGTTTGTTAAAGTGTTAAACAAAAGTAAATTAAATGGTAGAGTTGATACTCCTTGGAGAGCTCATTTAGGGGTTGGTAATGAGATCAAACCTGTGTGGAGAGCGTTGTACAAACCACCGTTGACAAAGAGAGTAGGGGATTTGCAATGGAGAATACTGCATGGTATCGTGGCAGTCAATGCTTTTATTTCAATTGTCAATCCCAATGTAAGTGCTGAGTGTCCTTTTTGTTTACAGAGGGAAACTATTTTTCACTGTTTTTCAGATTGTGGTAGATTGAGTGCTCTTTTTTATTTGTTACAAAGAATGTTCATAATGTTTGGAGAAAGTTTTTCTAAACAAATGTTTATTCTTGGTTTTAAATATTGTCAAAAGTGGAGAGTGAAATGCCAATTGTTTAATTTTGTATTGGGCCAGGCAAAAATGGCTATATACATGAGTAGAAGAAATAAGATAGAAGAGTCTTCAGATTGTGATGTAAATACAGTTTTTGTCAGATTGTTGAAAGCCAGACTGAAAATAGATTTTGACTTTTATAAGTCTACAAATAATATAGAAGAATTTAGAAATATATGGTGTTTTAAAAATGTGTTGTGTTTTGTTGAAGAGAATGTGTTATTTTTTGGGTTGTTGTTGAGTTAATTTAGTGGTTTCTTTTTCTTTTTTGTAGTATTTTTGGAATTGGTTGAATTGGTTGTATTGTTTGTGTTTTTGTTGTTGATTGTGATTGTGATTTCGTTTTAAAAGCAATAAAGAGGTTTTGGACCCTCTCTATTTCTCTCTATGGACTATCGTGACCTTTCTCTCTATTTCTCTCTATGGACAATCGTGACATTTCTCTCTATTTCTCTCTATGGACTATCGTGACCTTTCTCTCTATTTCTCTCTATGGACTATCGTGACCTTTCTCTCTATTTCTCTCTATGGACTATCGTGACCTTTCTCTCTATTTCTCTCTATGGACTATCGTGACCTTTCTCTCTATTTCTCTCTATGGACAATCGTGACATTTCTCTCTATTTCTCTCTATGGACTATCGTGACCTTTCTCTCTATTTCTCTCTATGGACTATCGTGACCTTTCTCTCTAGTTCTCTCTATGGACTATCGTGACCTTTCTCTCTATTTCTCTCTATGGTCTATCGTCATGGGCGGCGCTAGGGAGGGGCTAGCAGGTGCTCCAGCACCCCCAAGAAAAACCAAAGCACCCCCATAGCACCCCCATAAAAAATGAAATAAAATAAAAAACATTTGACTCATTAAACACATGCATAAATACTGCAATGCAATAACGTGATTTGCAGTCGCACGTAATATCAGCATTTTATTTAAAAAAATGGATCTGTTCCTTGTACCAAGTACTATTGGCCTGCCCCGACTAAAGATTTTTCTAGTCAACTATTCGCACGTTTATATTAAATTGATAGTATAATAACCATTTAGGTTATTATTTATGCCTATTATTTCGGCATTTAGGCGTATTATTCCGCGCTCAAACGCACGCATAACGCTTGCCGCAAAGCACCGGCTAAAGTAATGATTATGAATGCATCGGGGAAATTTTTAATAAACTAGTGCTTTCTCAGAATCAACATCTCCACAGTGGACGTGCCTTTAATAGAGAAATGCACCTATACGGACTACATAATCAGAGAAGATTTTTTTTTTTAATTTTAATTGGTTTTCAAGCTTTCTGCAGATTTATTTCATGTCTGTGAGCTGGTTCATTGTTGTGATGCGCTCCATTCACGGAGACAGCATGATACGACAGAAAACACGTCCAAAAATGACAGGAAAAAATAAAAAAATATTGTTTAGTCTATTTTAGCACAATTAGAGGACTATTATAACATCTCAAATAATTAAAATAAATAAAATGTGTTTTTGCATAATTCTTGATTAGTTTGATTGACAGCAGTGTTCGCCAATTGTTATTCAGGCTGTTTCGGGCTTGTCTTGCATGCAAATTTGTGCGTGTTCACCAGTTCAGTTGGCCTGTAATTTGCAGCTGTGTGTTAGAAAAAACAGCAGCAATGCATAATTCTGTAAAAAATACTTTTAAAAACTCGCACTCACGAGGGAGAGAGCCCGTCCATCAGTCCGCAAGTAACGGTAAGACTTTCAGTTCCACGAGAGAACCGGTTCATTCTGTGAAGCCCGTGAACACACTACAGGCACACTACAGCTCAGTCAGTGTTTTTAAAGTCGTTTGGTGTGCAGTGTCTAAATAATTTAAGACCAGCTGCTGCCAATCATCCTCACAAAGATTAGCCTATTTATATATATATATATATATATATATATATATATATATATATATATATATATATATATATATATATATATATGTGTATATATCAATTTTGTGACTGACGCCGGCGATTAACTGCACCTGTTTCCAAATTTGTAGGCCTATTAATTTAAATAATGAATTAACAAATAAATAAAAAAAATCACTAACATGACATTTCTTTATAAAATAATTTTATACACTTTAGTTATATCTAATTTGCCATTTTCAATTAATGCAGGCCTGTTACATTCTACTTATTATTAGGCCTATTATTATTAAGTTACTTTTATTATTAAATTAATATTAAAATGTATTTGCCCCGCAATAATTTCATAACGCATCATAACTGACACTACGAGGATAATAAAGATTAGGCTATTACTCCTCATTGAAAATGTTTTTAAAAAGGTCTTTCAAAACAGGTTTATTATACAATGAATTAGCCTATAGGCCTATAATTAAAATTATTAACACTGCAATCATCAATGAAAAAGCTTTATTTCAAGAAAAAAAAAAAAAACCTGTTTAACACGAAATTTCTTCTCTCTTTATTTATTTATTCCCTCTAGCCTATTTTCGGGTCACAAGAGAAATATTAAGGGAGTAAATTAAACTTTTAGCTATAGCTAAACCGTTATCAGCATCTGAAGTAGATTCGTCTCTCCTCGTATATGTGCTGTTAATGCAGCGTCAGATGCCGAAAGCGCCGTCAGATTTTACTTTTAATTTCTAGTGAATCGACTGAGATTAAGAGGTTCACCGCATAACTTTTGCGCACAGTTTTCACATTACTTGTGTGATATCCATTGGCTCGCCTTCCTGGTTTAAAACAAACATTTACAATGGGCTATAGCGACGTAACCAGCCCCCCACCCTTGAGTTGACTCCGTCCAGTGCCCGCTCACTTCTGCCCAGGCCCGCTCAAAAATAAAATTCTGGCTACGCCACTACTCATAAACATTTGAAATGTGCCTATATAGTGATTTTATTATTCATATAATAATAATAATAATAACAACCTGTTTTGGTCATTTTTACTATTAATTGCCCAGCTCCCCCTGTCATTGATCTAGCACCCCCTCAGCACCTGCGTTCAAAATTCCCTGGCGCCGCCCCTGTCTATCATGGTCTTTCTCTGTATTTCTCTCTATGGACTATCGTGGTCTTTCTCTCTATTTCTCTCTATGGTCTATCGTGACATTTCTCTCTATTTCTCTCTATGGTCTATCGTGACCTTTCTCTCTATTTCTCTCTATGGACTATCGTGACATTTCTCTCTATTTCTCTCTATGGACTATCGTGACCTTTCTCTCTATTTCTCTCTATGGACTATCGTGGTCTTTCTCTCTATTTCTCTCTATGGTCTATTGTGGTCTTTCTCTCTATTTCTCTCTATGGTCTATCGTGGTCTTTCTCTCTATTTCTCTCTATGGTCTATCGTGGTCTTTCTCTCTATTTCTCTCTATGGTCTATCGTGGTCTTTCTCTCTATTTCTCTCTATGGTCTATCGTGGTCTTTCTCTCTATTTCTCTCTATGGTCTATCGTGGTCTTTCTCTCTCTAGTTCTCTCTATGGTCTATCGTGGTCTTTCTCTCTATTTCTCTCTATGGACTATCGTGGTCTTTCTCTCTATTTCTCTCTATGGTCTATCGTGGTCTTTCTCTCTATTTCTCTCTATGGACTATCGTGGTCTTTCTCTCTATTTCTCTCTATGGTCTATCGTGGTCTTTCTCTCTATTTCTCTCTGTGGTCTATCGTGACCTTTCTCTCTATTTCTCTCTGTGGTCTATCGTGACCTTTCTCTCTATTTCTCTCTATGGTCTATCGTGACCTTTCTCTCTATTTCTCTCTATGGTCTATCGTGACCTTTCTCTCTAGTTCTCTCTATGGTCTATCGTGGTCTTTCTCTCTATTTCTCTCTATGGTCTATCGTGACCTTTCTCTCTATTTCTCTCTATGGTCTATCGTGACCTTTCTCTCTATTTCTCTCTATGGACTATCGTGACCTTTCTCTCTATTTCTCTCTATGGTCTATCGTGGTCTTTCTCTCTATTTCTCTCTATGGACTATCGTGACCTTTCTCTCTATTTCTCTCTATGGTCTATCGTGGTCTTTCTCTCTATTTCTCTCTATGGTCTATCGTGGTCTTTCTCTCTATTTCTCTCTATGGACTATCGTGGTCTTTCTCTCTATTTCTCTCTATGGTCTATCGTGACCTTTCTCTCTATTTCTCTCTATGGTCTATCGTGGTCTTTCTCTCTATTTCTCTCTATGGTCTATCGTGGTCTTTCTCTCTATTTCTCTCTATGGTCTATCGTGACCTTTCTCTCTATTTCTCTCTATGGTCTATCGTGGTCTTTCTCTCTATTTCTCTCTATGGTCTATCGTGGTCTTTCTCTCTATTTCTCTCTATGGTCTATCGTGGTCTTTCTCTCTATTTCTCTCTATGGTCTATCGTGACCTTTCTCTCTATTTCTCTCTATGGACTATCGTGACCTTTCTCTCTATGGACTATCGTGGTCTTTCTCTCTATTTCTCTCTATGGACTATCGTGGTCTTTCTCTCTATTTCTCTCTATGGACTATCGTGGTCTTTCTCTCTAGTTCTCTCTATGGTCTATCGTGACCTTTCTCTCTATTTCTCTCTATGGTCTATCGTGACCTTTCTCTCTATTTCTCTCTATGGACTATCGTGACCTTTCTCTCTATTTCTCTCTATGGACTATCGTGGTCTTTCTCTCTATTTCTCTCTATGGTCTATCGTGGTCTTTCTCTCTATTTCTCTCTATGGTCTATCGTGACCTTTCTCTCTATTTCTCTCTATGGTCTATCGTGACCTTTCTCTCTATGGACTATCGTGGTCTTTCTCTCTATTTCTCTCTATGGTCTATCGTGGTCTTTCTCTCTATTTCTCTCTATGGTCTATCGTGACCTTTCTCTCTATTTCTCTCTATGGTCTATCGTGACCTTTCTCTCTATTTCTCTCTATGGACTATCGTGACCTTTCTCTCTATGGACTATCGTGGTCTTTCTCTCTATTTCTCTCTGTGGTCTATCGTGGTCTTTCTCTCTATTTCTCTCTATGGTCTATCGTGACCTTTCTCTCTATTTCTCTCTATGGTCTATCGTGACCTTTCTCTCTATTTCTCTCTATGGTCTATCGTGACCTTTCTCTCTATTTCTCTCTATGGACTATCGTGGTCTTTCTCTCTATTTCTCTCTATGGACTATCGTGGTCTTTCTCTCTATTTCTCTCTATGGACTATCGTGGTCTTTCTCTCTATTTCTCTCTATGGTCTATCGTGACCTTTCTCTCTATTTCTCTCTATGGTCTATCGTGACCTTTCTCTCTATTTCTCTCTATGGTCTATCGTGACCTTTCTCTCTATGGACTATCGTGGTCTTTCTCTCTATTTCTCTCTATGGTCTATTGTGGACTATATTGGGGAATAAGGGGGTAATGACTTGGAAAATTAAAAGTATTTATACTGTTAGTATTTCATAAGCAATGTGTAACTATTCTAGGATTACGTGGTATTTATATCCGACTGTGTTAGGCAACAATATAATAACACAAAATATGTGATGCAGCATATTTTTACACTACATACTGGGTAGCCTACTTATTGTATTATTACAACATATATATCTTACATGACATTGATACAAATAGTAAACTGTAGTATACTATTTTATAATTTAGTAATTATAGTGACATTTTTTATCAACATTTTTTATTTTTCATACATAACATAACATAACATAACATAACATAACATAACATCCAAAAAAATAACAAAACAACAGACACATACTCAATATCTTAAAGTCCAGTCAAAAGGGAGGGAGAGAGGGAAGGACAAGAAAAACACAAAAGTCACTCATTTATACAGTCACGTAATTATATTGAAATTAAAAACCACCATAGTCTTTATACATTTTACCACAGTTTACTAAAGAATATAAACTATATTATGTGTTAGTCTATATTAGTGTTATTTATGTGGGGTTATGGAGATTACTGAACTCAGCTGAAAGTATGGCATAATTATGTGATGAGCCTCTGATATTCAAGTTTCAAGTTTCAAGTTTTATTTGTCACATACACGACTATACAGAGATTGTATAACCAGCAGTGAAATGAGAGTCGGGTCCGCTCCATGGACAGTGCAAATATTGAAAAATACAACACAAGGGAAGTATACATAAAATAAAATGAATGAAAAATAAGATATAAAGAATAAAATATGAAATCTAAAGAATGTGCATGACAGTATGCTGTAGCATTAAATATTAAGATAAGCATGACTGTACAGAGAGGAATGTGCAAACAGGTTGAACATAGTTGACATGAAGCAGCCAATCACAAAAAAATCACAAAACAATAAAATAAATATAAAAAATTAGATAAGATATGATATCAAGACACAGAAAGTGTTGTGTGCAAATGTGCAAATGAGCAAATGACACTGACAGTATGAGGTAGAGAATAATGAGTGTGTGTTTAGTGATTTGAAGTAAGTCAGATGATGTTAAGAGGCTGAGTTTGAGTTCAGGAGCCTGATGGCCTGGGGGAAGAAACTCCTCCTGAGTTTCTCAGTTTTTGCTATCAGGCTACGGAAGCGCTTACCAGATGGCAGCAGAGAGAAAAGACAGTTTCCAGGGTGATTTGAGTCTTTGATGATTTTGACAGCTCTGCTTCTGCAGCGTTTGAGGTAGATGTCCTGCAGAGAGGGGAGAGCAGACCCAGAGATACGCTCAGCTAAGCGCACAACTCTCTGCAGGGCTTTGCAGTCTTGGCTGGAACTGTTTCCATACCACACTGAGATGCAATACACTTTCTATGGTGAGTCAATACACTTTCTATGGTGAGTCAATACACTTTCTATGGTCCCTGCATAGAAAGTTTTCAGGATTGTTGGAGAGACCCTGAATTTCCTCAGCTGTTGCAGATGGTACAGTCTTTGCCTGGCTTTCTTGACCTGTGTTTGGATGTGTGTAGTCCAAGTCAGGTCCTCGGAGATGTTTACACCGAGGTACTTGAAGCTGCTTACTCTCTCCACAGGGGTCCCGCTGATCACAAGAGGAGTGTAGGGCAGCAGGTGTCTCTTTCTGAAGTCCACAATCAGCTCTTTTTTTAATCAAATATGATTTGATTTAGAAAGTCCCATATGAAAATGTACCTGATGAAGGAGTATTGCTTATGGTCATTTCAGCAGTGAGTCAGGCCACCAGCATTGAACTGTCGAGGTGCAATACAGTGGAGAAGTACATTACCTGTTTCCATCTCCTCCCAGGATAAATAACAGCATAATACACAACACATATAATTACTGTATAATTTATGTTTTTTGATAGCTGTAGTGCTGTTGGTGCACTTTGGGCTTCGGTATGTGGGTTGAGGCAAGTAGAATAAAATGTACTACAACCTTTTTCATAACTACTGTGCAAACATACACCCTTGTTATGTGTAGTTACTGTGTAAGTGTAACATCCGCGGGCTGTAATCTAAAGTGATGCCTTGTTACCCTCTTGTTACATGTAGTTACTGTGTAAGTGTAACATCCGCGGGCTGTAATCTAAAGTGAAGCCTTGTTATCCTCTTGTTACGTGTAGTTACTGTGTAAGTGTAACATCCGTGGGCTGTAATCTAAAGTGAAGCCTTGTTACCCTCTTGTCACGTGTAGTTACTGTGTAAGTGTAACATCCGCGGGCTGTAATCTAAAGTGAAGCCTTGTTACCCTCTTGTTACGTGTAGTTACTGTGTAAGTGTAACATCCGCGGGCTGTAATCTAAAGTGAAGCCTTGTTACCCTCTTGTTACGTGTAGTTACTGTGTAAGTGTAACATCCGCGGGCTGTAATCTCTCTGTCCAGTTATATTCCTCCACGTCCGCTGTGTTCTCAAAACTCTGGCCGTTTGATAATACTTAGAATATCAAAATCGACTGCAGATCCTTTTCCTATTTAGCTGTTTAGCAAACACTGTTCGGGAGGCAGACACACTCTGTCAGTTTAAATCTAGATTAAAAACCCATCTCTTTAACCTGGTGTACACATAACACACTAATACACTTCTATTATTCAAATCCGTTAAAGGATTGTTAGGCTGCATTAATTAGATCAACCGGAACCGGGAACACTCCCCATAACACACGATGTACTCGTTACATCGTAAGAAGTTTGGCATATACGCTAATATTTGTTTCTTTCTTATTCTGTTTCTCAGTCCGTGTCTGGATCAGATGGTGGATCGGCGCCGGGAGATGTTTTATAAGTTCAGTGAATTTAAATAAATGTTGAATACTTTTTAAAAATGTTTTGTTTTAGTAACATGTTTGTTATGACATAAAATATTATATTTTATTACCATATTATTTAACCCTCTGGGGGTCTGAGGGGTTTTGGGCCTGAATAAGTTTTGACATTTGTGTTTTTAATATCTTAAAACATATTAATGGTCAAAGTCTGATTATAGTGTATTTAGCACAAACTGGCTACAATCATATCTGAGCAGCGTTGCACATATTTGTGTTTATGCATGGTTATAGAAAAAATACTTGTTTGAAATGTATGATAAACAGTTTGCCTTTCTTTTAGTAACATGGTAGTAAAATGCTGTCATATATAATTCTATTTTATTACCATATACTTTAAAATAGAGTCTATTTTTAGCTTGTAATGTTTGTGTGTGTGCGTGTGTGTATGTGAGTGTGTGTGTGTGTGTGTACGTGTGCATGTGAGTGTATGTGTGTGTGTTTGTGTGTGTGTGTGTGTGTGTGTGTGTGTGTGCGTGTGTACGTGTGTATGTGAGTGTATGTGTGTGTGTGTTTGTGTGTGCGTGTGTGCGTGTGTATGTGAGTGTGTGTGTGTGTGTGTGTGTGTGTGCGTGTGTGTGTGCGTGTGTGCGTGTGTGTGTGAGTGTGTGTGTGTGTGTGTGTGTGTGTTTGTTTATATGATTTAACGGAACACACATTTTAACAATGACATGGTTATTACATTGATATAACAATGTAAATGTATTTATGATTACATTTCTTGAGTTGTCATAATTGAGATAGCTTGCAATCAATATTCTATCAAAATAGGGATGCATGCAGAAATGTTTATGTGATGGTACAGTTTGTTCTGTAAAATATAAATAAATAAATATTACGCCTATATGGAGTACCCCAAAAGTAAGATATCTACTAATAATCCAAATAGTTGTCCCCCGGATCATAAGTCAAGTCAAGTCAAGTCAAGTCAAGTCAAGTCAAGTCAAGTCAAGTCACCTTTATTTATATAGCGCTTTTAACAATACAAATTGTGACAAAGCAACTGCACAATATCAAAATGGGAAAATAGTGTCAATAATGTAAAATGACAAGATTAAACACTCAATTTTCAGTTAAAGGCATTTCATTGTTGAATTCAGTGATGGCATCGTCCAGCTAAGTTCAGTTCAAAAAAAATTTTGTTCAATCAAGTCGACGATATTGCTGGAAATGAAGTGTCCCCAACTAAGCAAGCCAGAGGCGACAGCGGCAAGGAACCAAAACTCCATTGGTGACAGAACGGAGAAAAAAACCTTGGGAGAAACCAGGCTCAGTCGGGGGGCCATTTCTCCTCTGGCCAGACGACACAGCAGTTCAATTCCAACTGCTGCAAAGTCAGATTGGATGGCTCAACAGGTTCCCGAGGTCTTTTCCTGATGGCTCTCTAGGTGACGGGGTCCTCACTGGGGGTCTGTCTCTGGGGCTCATCTAGGTGTCCTGGTCTCCGCTGACATTCAGGGCTGTAGTAGAGGTCGTCTCTAGGTGCTGATCCACCATCTGATCTGGTGACTGCAGTGACCTCGGAATAAGAAAGAAACAGACTAATATTAGCGTAGATGTCAATCTTTTTACGATGTAACAAGTACATCATGTGTTATGGGAAGTGTTCCCGGTTCCGGTTGATCTAATTAATGCAGCCTAACAATCCTTTAACGGATTTGAATAATAGAAGTGTATTAGTGTGTTATGTGTACGCCAGGTTAAAGAGATGGGTCTTTAATCTAGATTTAAACTGACAGAGTGTGTCTGCCTCCCGAACAGTGTTTGGTAGATTGTTCCAGAGTTTGGGCGCTAAATAGGAAAAAGATCTGCCGCCCGCAGTTGATTTTGATATTCTAGGTATTATCAAATGGCCAGAGTTTTGAGAACGCAGTGGACGTGAAGGACTATAATGCGATAAGAGCTCGCTCAAGTACTGAGGAGCTAAACCATTCAGGGCTTTATAAGTAATTAACAAGATTTTAAAATCTATACGATGTTTAGTAGGGAGCCAGTGCAGTGTTGACAGAACCGGGCTAATGTGCTCATACTTCCTGGTTCTAGTAAGAACTCTAGCTGCTGCATTTTGAACCATCTGTAATTTGTTTATTAAGCGCGCAGAACAACCACCCAATAAAGCATTACAATAATCTAACCTTGAGGTCATAAACGCATGAATTAATATTTCTGCATTTGACATTGAGAGCATAGGTCTCAGTTTAGATATATTTTTTAAGATGAAAAAATGCAGTTCTACAAATGCTAGAAACGTGGCTGTCAAAGGAGAGATTACTATTAAATAGCACACCTAGGTTCCTGACTGATGACGAAGAATTTACAGAGAAGCCATCAAGTGTTAGACAGTGTCCTAGGTTATTACTTGTGGGGGTTTTAGGTCCGATAAGTAACACCTCTGTTTTTTCAGAATTTAGCAGTAAGAAATTACTCGTCATCCAGTTTTTTATATCGACTATGCATTCCATAAGTTTCTCAATTTGGTGTGTTTCACCAGGCCGTGAAGAAATATAGAGCTGAGTATCATCAGCATAACAGTGAAAGCTAACCCCGTGTTTCCTAATGATATTTCCCAAGGGTAACATGTAAAGCGTGAAAAGTAACGGTCCTAGTACTGAGCCTTGAGGAACTCCATACTGCACTTGTGATCGATATGATACCTCTTCATTCACTGCTACGAATTGATGGCGGTCAGATAAGTACGATTTGAACCATGCTAATGCACTTCCACTAATGCCAACAAAGTTTTCTAGTCTATTCAAAAGAATGTTGTGATCGAAAGTGTTGAACGCAGCGCTAAGATCCAGTAGAACTAATAGAGAGATACAACCACGATCAGATGATAAGAGCAGGTCATTTGTAACTCTAATGAGAGCAGTCTCAGTACTATGATACGGTCTAAATCCTGACTGGAAATCCTCACAGATATCATTTTTCTCTAAGAAGGAATATAATTGTGAGGATACAACCTTTTCTAATATCTTTGACAGAAAAGGGAGATTCGAGATCGGTCTGTAATTAACTAGATCTTTGGGGTCAAGTTGTGGTTTTTTAATGAGAGGCTTAATAACAGCCAATTTAAACTTTTTGGGGACATATCCTAATGACAATGACGAATTAATAATAGCCAAAAGAGGATCTATGACTTCTGGAAGCACCTCTTTTAGTAGTTTAGATGGAATAGGGTCTAACATACATGTTGTTGGTTTAGATGAATTAACAAGTTTATACAATTCTTCCTCTCCTATAGTAGAGAATGAGTGGAATTGTTCCTCAGGGGATCTATAGTACACTATTTGATGTGATGATATAGCTGACGGCTGCATGGTTACAATTTGATCTCTAATAGTATCAATCTTGGAAGTAAAGTAGTTCATAAAATCATTACTGCTGTGCTGTTGGGAAATGTCAATACCTGTTGATGCTTTATTTTTTGTTAATTTTGCCACTGTATTGAATAAATACCTGGGGTTATGTTTGTTTTGTTCTAAAAGAGACGAAAAGTAATCAGATCTAGCAGTTTTTAAAGCTTTTCTGTAGGATAGGGTACTTTCCCGCCAGGCTAAACGAAATACCTCTAGTTTTGTTTTCCTCCAGCTGCGCTCCATTTTCCGGGCTGCTCTCTTTAGAGTGCGAGTGTGCTCATTATACCACGGTGTTGGACTCTTTTCCTTAATCTTCCTTAAGCGTAAAGGAGCAATTGTATCTAAAGTGCTAGAAAAGAGAGAGTTCATAGTTTCTGTTACATCATCAAGTTGTTCTGAGCTGTTGGA